>CM044558.2:21405071-22153405 GCA_024416835.2 Perccottus glenii
TTCTCCTTCAAAACCATGAATAAAGTGCTTTTTACTGTTACCGTTTGCCTGTAAGCTACTGATACACACAACAGACACACTCTCTGGGTACAAATATTTATGCCCCAGTGCTCCCACTTGGCTTACAAACACACAGGGCAAAGAGCCAGCAACATGAAATCGACATGAAAACCAAAGCTGGCTGAAAGTCCGACTGATGTGTGTGGCTGTGTGTAAAGTCAATACTAGTCAAAGGAAAGCTGTAGATTGTAAAATTCATCAAATATATCAATAAATTTAAGGGAACCCAGCTGCTGAACCTGCTAAAGTACCTTACAACTCCATCTACTCATGCAAAGTGATATAAGAAAAGCCCTTGACATGTCAGTCTTCATTGTTGTTTAGCCCTAGGTTTTGCAGACTAGTCCTAGATTTATTCCTGGTTTAGGAGCTAGACTGGCAGTACCTATACTTTCACACCAATAGCAAGGCACACTAATAGGCCCTGTTGGAAAGGAAAATCCATTTTTTCCCAGACTAAGGTAGCACAGGATTAGCTCACAAATCCATCTAGTGGCACAAAGTGATAGATGACTACTGTCTTTATGACTATGACTAATGTCTTATTGTTTCAGGCTCCAGAAAAACAATGTGAGAGCGTGAAGCTGGAGTTAATAACATGTTATCAAAACAAAGGTTTTTCCAAAACCATTTGACAACACAACCAGAGACACAGCATGGACAGATTTATGCAAAGCAGATTTGTTTGAGAAGTGAAAAATTTCCTGATAATCTGTCTTTAACATCAACCTTTCTTCATATGTACTGTATTAACTATCCACAGATAGTGATATATTTTAAAGACCGCCATCAAAATATTTTTTCACATGTAATACCTTTTTGGAAATCCAGCTTATTTGTTTTCAAAGTGTTTCTGTTCTGGCCTTGATTTGGTGTCACACAGTTCTTCGCCACAATGGTAGTGAGCCTGGTCCCTAATGTACCACAGTGGTTCACAACAGAGCAGCACCACAAGAAAGACAAACCTCCTCTGGCTTTTGATCCAATTTGTTACTGGGCAGTTTGTGTTTGAAGGTCAGTAAAAATATCACTTTTTCTTCTCTGTTTTTTTATGAGAAGCATAAACAATAGTCAGTGGAGCTGTCCGTCTGCCTGAATTGCAGTAAGGACCCAAACCACAGGACGGAGGGTTTGCTGAAGATGTTGGGAACGGCTTGTATTTTCTGAGGCAGGCGATCAAAAAGCCTTGCGTGCCACCGTTCTGGAAATTATGGAGCAAGTACAGGGAGGAGGGAGTGAGGGAAGAGGAGAAGGTTGAACTTTTTATTGAGGAATCTGTCAGGGAATGACAGAAAGCAATGCTGGAAAAGAGAGAGCGGCTGATCCTGACTCACTGTGTGTATGAGAGAGAGGGGCTGGATGGTTTGAGGGCCGGTGTCACGCGATGTTTGCCAAACACAGCTGCCCTCATTGGCCCCGCAGCTGCCCTCACTCTGCCTGTACTCGCTAAACGGTTTGCATGTGTGTTTCTGCAACTTTCACTAACTTTGTAATGTATGCAGCGGTTGTCGTTCACTGGGAATTCTCAGGCAGACTATCTCAGCTGTAAGACCAGGGAAGACACTATCATCCATCCTCACACTAGATAAACACGAGCTGCAGTAATGACACAGTAACATATTATAGTTATAGTGTAATCCAAGCTCTACCATTCAGTAAAAATAAGATATTTTCAACAATGTGGTGGTATTATTTGGAGCCAAAACAATGGCCGAATAATGTTCTCTACATTTTCAAAAATAATCCCAATAAGCATAAATAATTGTCTTCTATTTCTTTTTACATATATTGTTAATGCATATCTTAATTATGAAGCTGCATGGCTATAAGTAAACATGTAATCTTGAATACATTGTCACAATGGACTAAAGATAGGATTGTAAAACAACAAACTAACCACTATTCTCTTGTGTTTCCCACAGACCGATGTGATGCACCAGAACGTGTTTGACTACATCCACATAGACGACCGGCAGGAGTTCAGACGCCAGCTCCATTGGGCCATGTGCCCCCCACCGCATCAGGGGGCACAGACGCATCAGGATAACCAGCTGGCAGCAGGGACCGGTGGGTACCTCCCTGGGGTCAGAACTTATCCTCTTGAGATTCGGGTCTTTAACATAATTGCAGAAACACAAGCTTGGGGAAACTGCATGGTTTGTCATATACATTAATAATATACCATTAAGATTAAATGTAGTCTTTTCTGTCTGATTTCAGGTGAGGAGTATGTTGTTAGCAGCCTGTTTAACTCTCCGGATGCGGCAGGGATTCCTGCAGATCTCTCCTGCTTCCTCAACAGATGTTTCATAGCCAGGGTCCGATGCCTTTTGGACAGCACCTCTGGCTTCCTGGTGAGTGATCTAAACAGAAATATAGCTAGTTTTAATACATATAGTTCACCCAAATCAAAAACTATAGCAGACATGGTTTTTAGTTAATGCTTTTAAAAATATACACACTTTGATAATATCACTTTGATGCAAAAGCTTATTTTAATGGCATTGTTTAAAGTTCTAATTACATTATTTTTAGCAGCAAAGTACTGAGGTTCTTGTTTATGGATAGAGTGGTTTGGAAAAGGGCAGTGGAAAAGCTAAAGGCCTGATGACAGAGCAAGAAGAGATAATCCATTGAGGTCAGCAAAGTCCAATGTTGTGCTAATGCTCAATATTTTTGTAATTTTCTCTCATAAACTGGAAGAACTCAGTGTTAAGATTTGAGTAAATGTTAGTGAGATGCTTTCCTTGTTAGTCATTGCATTTGCAGGAAACACTGTAGTTGTTGTGACATAAGCGCATGAAAACAGTGATTATAGTGAGTAATCTCTGAGTCAGTTCACTCTGCTTGAGGACCCATTTTTGGAAGCTAAAGAATAATGTACCAAAGGGGAACATCTTTCTTTCAGGGGCCAGACCATCTACAATGTATTGCTCTAAGACTTTATGGAGTTCAACATTAGCATCACTAGCTATAGGCTTTGTCACTATCATACTTTCTTGTTTTACAATTAAATGGCACATACACATTTAACTAATATGGATAAAATCAACTCTTCTTTAGCTTCTTAAAGTGAAAATGGACTCCTCCTGTGAGAACGAGTCAGCATTGTTTCTGAGCTAATGGTTCCTTTATGGAGTTTAGAATTAGCATCACAAGCTACATAAGCAACTTTGTCAGTGGAACTGTTTAAACCTGTAAATTCCCATTCTCTCTCTTTTCTTCAGACAATGCAGTTTCAAGGTCGGCTGAAATTTCTTCACGGTCAAAAAAAGAAGTCAGCGTCCGGGGCTCTGCTGCCGCCACAGCTGGCTCTGTTCTGCGTTGCTGTCCCTCTCCTGCTGCCCTCCATCACTGAGATGAAAATGAAGAACATGCTGATGCGGGGGAAGACCAAGGGAGGGGGCACAGGGGTCCTCTCTGGACTAGAGCACGGGTACGAAACATAGACACAACAGACTTTGCAATGTAATGTTGCTAGGACGGTTATTTATTTGTGTGAAAATAATTGTTTGAAATAGTCTCTAATGTTGTTGGACTAGGGAGAACTTTGCACTTTTCCTACTTAGGGTAGGATAAAACAAAGAAGGGGAGCTTTTGACAGCAACTATAAGCACTTGAGGTGAAAAATGCTTTATCTTGCTGTCCTTACAGGATGTCTATCAGTCATAAACAGTCTATGGTGAGCAAATAAATATTGCAAGAATGTCAACCCTGTAACTTTTTCTTCACACTGTAGGCTTGTGTAAATCCACAGATCGCTTTAATGGGCTTGCCTTGGTTAAAAAGGTCAAACACGTCAACACAAAGTTGACAGCACTGGTCCAAACTAATGTAAACCAAAGGCTAATGTAAACTGAAGTATTTAACACCTCGGTATGGCCTCTAGAAAATAACACTGATTTTCCCAACGGAGGAGGGAAAATCAGTACAAGTAAAGGTCAAGGCTTGAAACCCTCAATTTTTTTGAAGTGAGGAGTTACAATGTTGGATGTCAGTTGCACAATGACAAACATAAGCCTAAAATAAGATGAGTCTGTTGTAAGACCACACTTCTGGTAAATAACCTAAGCTCATTTCCCATACTTACAACCAACCAGTAAAGCACTGTGTCCAATTAAAAGCAAATCCAAAGCCTTAGCTCCGGTGCTTTATGCATCATTAACAACTTAAGGAGGCTATAAGGCCAAGAGTTCAGCAGAGCCACCTCCTGCACAGGTTATTAACGCTTCATCACAGCAGGTTGGCTGAAGGAAAAGAATATTGGACTCACAGAAATATGGAATACCTACCTAAAAGTTTATATTTACCTCTACCTTAATTTCTTCAACAAGACACCGCAGCATGATAGCAGGATAAAGTTAGTGCAGTGTAATCAGTGTCTTGTTTGATCGATAAAGACATTATAAAGGTGCAGCACAAAAATGTTAATACTAGCATCATTAATTATCCCAAATCTGGAGAAAAAGTTAAATAATGATAAAACTGTGAAGCACAGTGATCTCTGGGAAAATACAGTGTATGGCGGATAACCTGGCTGGCCTTTATGTCGTAGGGTTGTGTCTGTTTTTGTCCCGCTCTGTTCCCAATTTTCAGATGAGACAAGTCCTGGAAAAGATGAGTCACTTGGAAACACTGTTGTGAACTAAAGTGAACCAAGTTTAGATGTTTGAGCTTGGAATCACTTTACAAACAAGAGAAAAACTATTTGTGACTTTTGCCAAGTGGTCATCTGGGTGAAGTGTTTGAAATTTAGAAAACCACAGTGTTGTAAACATCCAAAAGCATAAAAAGTAAATATAATCTCAATTGTTTGTTAATTTGCTTTAATTCTGTTTTCCAGTGAACGAGAGGAGCAGCTCCGAAGGCTCCCATACACTGGAGGGATGGGCGACATTACTGACCCTCTGCTCCTGTCCTGTCCCACTCCTGGAGGTAACCAGCGAGGCAACCATACTCCCTGGACCCCCCTTTCCAAGGACAACCTCAAATACAGGTCAGAAGGTTACTACAACCAGGAGGAGCCTCTCAACTACTGCAAGTCCTCCATGGCTCCTCACAAAGGCCTGAGTCCCAGCGGATGGCCACTGCGTTCCTCAGGGGCCCTCAGAGGAACGCAGGGCTACGTCCCACCAAACCGCTTAAAGGCTGGTCATTATGGGAAACCTTACCGCTTTTCTCCGAGCTGCCACAGCAGTCGAGGGGGAGAGGTGTTTGTGTCCAAGCTCTATGGAAACCACCAGATCCCCTCAGATCCAGATGTGTACTGCGTGGATTTAGTGAAGAGTGAAAATGGTTACGGTGAATGCTACGATGGTCACATGATGCCAGAAATGCCACCAATCAAAGTAGAGCATGATTCAGATTCAGAAAATGGTTGTGATGCTTACGGTCGAATGTGGGGCTGTCGTGACCCGGATTCATTTGAACGCCGCTACAACAACAATGGGATTTACGATCACAGCCTCCAACTCAAATCTGAGGCCGATTATTACGACCCGCAGTACTCGCCGTGCCAGAGAGGAAAGGCAGGCATCAGCCCACCGTATAATAACGGTAACTATCCAAACTATGCAGTAAACAATGGCGTGAACAACACAGGACGCCTGTCAAAATGCGACAAAGAAATGGCTGACAGCCATTTCAGCCCTCAGAGACTGTCCCATTCAGACTCTCTATGCAACAACCAATCGGTCAACCTCATGGAGTCTCACGTGTACCAAGGCACTCAGGACACGCACAAATCCTACATGCACCCGGACTACAACAAACACAGCACTTACGAGTTCAAAGGCCACGGCTTGATTCATTCAATCAAGCGAGAGCCAATGGATTCACCACCATGGTCCGAAAACGACATAAACCAGTCCATGATGACCGGCCCGAGGAACATTATGCCCTGTGCCATGAGCTCAGGGCACCACAAATCTAGCCCTTACGTCTACATGCAGTAACATGATTAAGGCATGAAGACTAATGCAGTAAACAGACCCTTACACACACATATGTATGCATTAATGTGTTGTATTGTTGTCACACCAGCTTTATAAAAGACAATCTGTACACGTAAGGATTCCCAGGAAGTCCGTCTTCTTCAGTTTTGAAGAAGAGGTCCTTATTAAGGCTCAGGTTCTTGTGTTTGTGTTGTGACAATCAGAAATAATACTTTACTGAATCCAGTGGTGGATGGATGAATTTGTTTTAACGAGTACATTTTGTAGTTGTTTCCAAGCACTTTTAGTGACAATGAAGCAAATTATGTCTAGAAACACAATTTAATTTTTGTTGTATGTGTTGTGCACACCCTGCCCGGCTTTTTGAAGAATTTGCTGTAAAAATACTTTTTTAACTATGTACACAGGAGAAGACCTAAACTTAGATCTAAAGAAGGGCCTGCTCACTGAAAGTATAATGCACACTTTAGTGAAACAGTAAATTGAATCATTAAGTACTCAACAAACCTATTGAGCTTTAAAAACCTGATAATGAACTAAATTATACAAAACTGTGGAGGTAATAATACATTATTACTTGGCTTGACTTCTTTGGCTCTTGACTGACCAGATCTGACAAACACACAATTGATTTGTAGTTGTTTTTACATCACATTTGTTGGTAGTAACTAGGGCTGCAAATACTGGGTTGAAAATTGCAATAGCAACAAGTTTTGTGATATTTAAATGCACCTTTTGGCATAATATAAGTAAAAAAAAACAAGAAATACAAGCGTTTAATTGAACTACAACTGGTTTCACTGGTGCCACTAAAAAATATTTTGATTGATTCGATTTAAGGCTACAACTGGCCAATTATTTTGACGTGAAATGTGTTTCTTTCTTTCACATGGAAAACTATATTATTTTGGAAATACAAATGCACTATCTCTTCCTTACTACAAACTACCATGCACTTGAAGCAAGGTTATTGGGGTCAAGGTAGGACTAACACCAACTCTACGGTTAGTTGATGACCCAATCTACCCTAAAAGTAAAAACCCATAGTATGTGTCCTTACTGCATAGTCATTTAAAGTTGTCAGATACAGGATTTCAATAACAAGCTGAAGCAAGACAAACAAGAACGAATGACCTTATATAGCATCCAAAAGACTTGAAGAATGAGATTTGAAATTGCAGGCCCTTTTCAACTTAATGTTTTGTTACTGAAGGGAAAAAAATGTCTTCGTCCAAAGTGCACATTGATAAAACCTTGTTTAAACTGTTACATTTAAATTTAGTGTTTGTGACGAGAGCAGCATTTAAACATGCAGCCCGATCACTGCAGAGCTCTTCAATTAAATAAATGTACTTTTCACATTGTCTTCTCCGTCAGAAAACATCAGGCTTTGTCTTCACAATCAGTATTTTTGCACAAATAAATAAAAAGCACCAAGTTTATTCAAAATATCTAGTAAAGTGAAGCTACTGTTGTAGTTTCTAATTGCACTACTTGGAGTAGTGCAGTTGAAGTTCAGCCCAGACAGGTTTTAGTCAACACGCACAACTGTGTCACTGTTTTGAACTCTTTGTGTGTGTTCATTTCAATAATTGTTTGCTGATTTGTATTTATTGTAAGAGGACAAAGTGTATAATTTAAAATGGCAGTTTGAAGGCTTTTCTGTTTCTCTGAGATAAATAAAATGGCTTTTTTCTTGCTATCTTTTTGATAAATGTTTAAAAAAGACTCATGTTTGTCTCATGGAGACGGTAGCTGCAAGGTAGCGAACACAGTGTACATATGCAGTGTCTTCCAATGTTTCTACGTGTTTTTGCAAATGGACTTATCTATTAAAAACATTTCTTTACATGGAACAGCCCTGTGTAATGTCCCTTTTTTGACCAAACCGTCTCTACTGTCACTTTCCTGAATGATGGCTGTCAGTTTGGACAGCTCTGTAAACCCACTCTTAAATATTCACAAATTCCAAGTGTGGCTTCCTCCATCAGATTTGTGTCTCTATTAATAATATATACTCAGCAGAACAAGATACAGAGGATCTGTAGCCACATTGCCAGTATGATTAATGTGCTGTAAAGTTGGCATGACAGCTCCTTCACACGATCTGTGAAACATAACACTCGTCTCTCACCACTGTCTTGGACCAAGCAAGTGGCACTGAACATAAAACTGTGGTTTTAATACTTAAAAACTCAAGTGAATACTATCTGTACCCTACTGTTCTCTTGCATGCATCTTAGACCTGTAGCGATGTGGACCTACTGTTTTGTCAGATTCAGATTCACTTTATTTGCAGTTAAACACCACATTGGAAATCATTTGCAAGACCCCACCAATCAAAACACCCACTTCATTAATAGACAATCTCATTTAAATAAAATTTTCAATTAAATTCATGATAAAACAGAACAAAACACGTGACACAAATAGATAAAACCCATAAACACATTCAGTTAAAATGCAAGTTTTTTGGGCCCCAAGACAAAGGCAGCAATAAAGGTTTTTACAAAGGCCACAAAGTCAGTTCCAGGTCAAGATCCAGGAAACACAGGTCATGTTTACCATTATATTTGTTTAAACTGAGTACAGCACGCAAAAAGAAGCTCTAGGCTTAGTGTAAAGTTTAACATTTAATTGGACAAAAGCGAGGTAAGAGGGGTAAAGAGACAGCAGGATGATGCCCTGTGGGGTCATTCACAATATTACGGGCCCGTGACAGGAGCCTAGAGTTGTAAATCTTCTCTAGTTGTGGGATGGACCTGATGTCCTGCAAGCATGGCAAACAAACTCTGTCAAGTGCTTGTCTTTCTGTCATTGTCAGGTTACCAAACCACACAACTGACAAACTTTTCAAGTGGTCGCCAGTGGTTACATTTTACTAGTAGTCTAATCAAACTAATAATAGGATTGTCCAGCTTTAGATTGAGGGGATGATGTGATGTATGTACGGCTTGTGAGTGCAGGTGTGCTTCAAAAGTGTATGTCAGCACTTTAATAGATAACTCACAATGTATTAATGGGCTATAAAAAGTGACATAAAACAAAACAGTATGATAATGTGATATGGGGGAGATGGTCATACAAGTGCCTGTGTAAATACTGTTTCCTGATTGGATGGCAGGTAGAACATTAATAGAAACCGTCAGTGTCAAAACTTAGTCAACTAAATTTAATCAGAAAATGAAATGTTAGAATAATTAGTTCATTTGCTCTTGACATGTATGTTCTGGTGAACTTGATTTGCTTATAGTGAATAAATGTGAGCATAAATGGTTGTATGGTACTGTATGTCCTGAAGTGTTAGCCTTGCGATTAACTAGCAGTTCTTCCCCAAGACCTGTAAAGGATCAGTGATAGAAAATCAATGAATGTGTCAAAATGGTATTGGTATTTCGTCGGGAATATAACTTAAATTAATGGTTTTTTTACTATATTCCATAAGGAGCCAAATTATTAAATATTTACTGATCTACAGTGTTGTCAAAAACACAACAACTACACTACAAAAACTGTGTTGGCACTTTTCTGTTTCTAACTATATCACACCTTTTGTTAGTCCTGCTGTTTTAATTACAAGTGAGAAAGCAGTACAAAGACTATGTTGCTGCTTGATTATGTCACAGCTGACTCGTGCGATGACTGAAACCGTGCCAGTGTTTAAATTAGACACCTGTTCAGAGCCAGGCATTGTAAGGACCTTCTGCTTCCTCTTATTTGGGAACAGCCTTCAGCTTGTTAAGCTCTTACTTCCTACTTTATTTACAGTCCAGAGAGGAACATCACATTCAAGAGGACTAACGCACAGTTATAGGGGAACTACCAGGAAGTAAATGAAATCTGTTACTGTTATCCGGAAACCTAGTTTAAAAGCCAAAAGCAAGTTTTATTCAAACACCACGCCCATAAACAGACCAGTGCATTACAGACACAACATCTTATTCCCCAGTGACAATGCCATGGGTTAGAGGAGTCCTGAAGGGGATCTGACAGACTCATATATGTACTTTAACATCCACATATACTGTACACACAGGCTGCTAAACATATGGACCACAGTCACACATTCCTCAGCCTTGCCTTTAACTCTAATTCAATTAGGTGCCACTTTTTAAATATAATTGTCAACAATAAATACAAATATGAGTGTCTAACATCTATGAGTCGTACAGATTTTAGAGGCATTTTCAGATGTTTTATCAAGTGTAACAGCATTATATTTAGTTTGCTCTAATTAAATCATGTCCAAATAATGATGTCAACACTACAACACCACAGACACTGGGGGCAAAGAGGGTTGTAATGTCTTGCCAGAGGACACTTTGAAAACAAACCTTTCATTCATAAGACAACACGCTTTACCTCCTGAGCTGCTGTCCAGGCCTAATACAGATCAAGAGATTCTGATGCTAGTGAATACTGAGTCCTGGTATCCGTAGATGGACAACCCTACTCTTTGCTATATTTTTGCCTTGTGCCTCTGATGAAATTTGTATGAGGTAAGAAATCTTCATTCACTAAGTTATTGATGCACTACATAACAGTGAGCCAATGTTGGCTTTAACAGATTTCTCTTTTACATCCACAATCCAACATTACATAGAAACAGAAGTTTTCTTCATTTCTAGTGGTTTCTATGTCATCTAGTCATTTAGTTTGGGTTTATGAAATGTGATATGATTTAAAGTTTAAAGATTTTTGCCAAAGTTATGTCTTCTCTGTAAAAGAAAGTTTTCCCATCAATGATTACTTAATATACAGCAGACTTTTTTGATTCAATCTTTGAATATGCACGGTTTATAGATGTTATGTAGGATCATTGTCGATATACTTTTCTGCTTTGGTTTAAACTCCCCAAACTACAACAGCCTCAGAGGGTCAAAACTTAAAATTAAGTTGTATGAAGAGAATGATTCATATGTTGTTGTGCCATTTATCTAAAATCATGCTGCAATTAAAAAAAAAACACACACTGACAGAACAACAACTATCTGCTTCATTTCCAAGACAATTTAACATTTTTAGTTCATTTCTACGACTGGAAAACTACTCCAGGTTTTTATGGTTGTGTCTGATTCCTGTCCTAGTTTAGTCACTGCTGTTACTCCTGTCTCCATTTCCAAACTGGAACATGTTTAATCTAACCTTTTTGTAAAAAACGGGGCGATCACTTTAACATCTTACTCGTATGGTGAAAAAGAAAAGCCACAAAAGCAAACAACTCTAGTTTCAAAATAAACCAGCAAAATGTGTTGGTATTTAGGGGGGAGGATGCTCTGAAATGAGATGAGATGTGAGTTTTTGTGTGTAGTGCATCGGCCGCAAGCCTGAGGAAAAGGTCACTGAGTGCAAAGCTAGTGAATCAGCGAGGAGATATGCAGGCCACAGCTGACCGTGACTCAGATCAGCGAGCTTATACCCTTACATACGTTTTATATGTTCAAACAGATGCATCCATGCAACAAAAAACATTGTATGGGCATGATGATTATTGTCTTATTAAGGTGCATTTCTCTGCTCAATCCCATTGGTCTGTGCCTCGATCCAAAAAGCACTAAAACGAATGGTCTAATAAATTCGATGTCAGATTATGAGGCCAGAGAGGACAGTGAGATTAGAGAGCCACTGCCAGCTCTGTTTGTTTTGGTTGCGTTTATGCTCCACTTGAGTGATTAATCTGAGAGGGTCACGTGAGGATATAGGCTCAAGCCGTCCCATTGGCTGGTGCAGGCCTCTACCTACTGGCTGTGTTCACGAACTGCAGCGCAGCCTGGTATGAACCTCAGCTAAAATATAGATAGACACGTGAGCTGAACGAGTTACAATGAGGACACTGAGTCACAAAAACTGTTGTCCTTTGTATGATATGAAGAATTAATCTGGACTGGGAATATCCTGCACTGGCTAAATATAAAGATTTTGATGGACAGCAATGAGAAAATACAGCACTTGTCTGTTTGTCTTAAGCACAGAGAATAAATAAATAAAAATACTTCCTACTGGTTCTTTAAGCTGTGGAAACATTAAACCAAAATTTAAATAGTTGCTAATATTCTTCCATTTTGAGCCACAGTGTCAGCACTAAGGCTATGTCCAAAGTGTGTCATTTATGTTTTAAATGTGCATGGTATTAATATTTGTAATATATTTAATATTGTAGATATGCAACACATGATAGAGAAACAGAATTCTGCTTCTAAATGTCAACATCTAACCTGTTTCCACTGGGATGTTCACCATGTCCCTACAGGGCTACCGTAAGTGCTCACAGACTGTAGGAAGGAGTGGTGTAAAGTGTGAAATCTGCAATGTGGTCACTAGACTCATAAGAAGTAAAAAGTAGTTTTTCCTCAATGAACCATACTTTTATGTGCCCTCCAGCTTAGATTATATTTGACCTCTTTTCTTTTATTGTAGTAGCAATAAAAAAACAATCTTGCTCTATAATAAATCAATTAAGAAAGTCCCACTTATTTCTACACACATTAGACCCATGTCCATTGCTTGACTACCGGTTTATTCATTTTAAAACATTTGAGCCTATTCATGTTCTGCCTTTTCTAAATTGCTGATTTGTTTTCTTCAACATTAACCAAAAACTTACAATGTGCATGACAATCATCCTCTCACAAACAAATGGATGAAGCCTTCCGTAGATCTCCCATATAAGCCCTATAAAAGCGTTTACCCTCAGTTTTGTATTGTTCAGTGCTCGATTATACATTTGTTCAGAGTGAATCATCAACGCATGTATTTGATCTGTCTTGGGATTGAGAATAATACTTTACCATTATGTTTTTCACCAAACATTTCCACCAATTATTAAACAATGCACAAGCCAATACTAACCCAAACCCTCGGAAAGACTGTGTTGAATTGTGTGGCTTGAAACTGTAATGATGTTGATGTTAAACTACTCTTCTCACTATTTAAATAATAGTTCGTATTCATGTCAAATTTGTTAAGCTCAAACTCAAGTCCTATAAAAATGTTTATTTGGATGGGTATTTACAAGAAAGTCTATGGTATGATGTGACAAAAAAAGTTCACAATTCAAGTGAAAAGTTTTCAAAACGCAGTGAGATTGTCAGTCTGTTTTCAGTCGTTGTGAAGTTTGTGGTTTGTAATAAGATATGGTCTGAATCAAAATGAAGCAGTTGATGACTAAGTAGAGCAACCCAGCAAGCCAGATCAACAGGAAAGTGTTGTAACCTTCAAACTCTAGGAAGTAGGCAGGGACCAACCAAATGCCCTGTAGACAGAGAAATAGTCAATAAGGAGATATATAAAAATGCATATTTAATGATACACCTCGATATAGTGAACATGCTGGGTTAATTCACCTGTCCAGAAAACCAGAGGAGGAGCAGTCCCAAACCTTGTTTCACAGACAGACTCAGGCGTGGAATGACCAGAGGAAGTAAACACAGGTACCACAGGAAATACTGTAAAGAAAAACACAACTGTGACTGTCTCACTGTTTAAATGATACTGCACAGTGCACACCAATGACACTAGCCCAAAACACTTGTACACAACTTTTAGTCCACTTCTGACCATGAATAAACAATGAGGGCTGCAGTTTTGGAGATGCATTCATTTCATTCATTCATTTGGTCCCCACAATATGGCCCCTGACAGTGTTTCAAATCTTAAAGCTAGCCCCTTTATTCTAGTTACTAGCTATTTAACATACACCACAGATAGTCTACAATGGTATTGACTTATTGAGTGTGAGTAATTTTATCCATTAGTGGACAATGTTTATGGCCAGAGTATCTTCATTACATTAACACAACTTTTGTTATAAACACGAAACAAAACCAACAGATCAAATTCAGGGAGCAGCTTGTTTGGATGAGAATTATTGATGTAGAACTATTTGGCCACTTGTTTTGCTTGACCCACCTGTGAAGTGCAAACTTTGTTGAATGACACAAATACAGCAGTGTGCAGGAAACAGCAGAATGCCAGGTCTGGATGGAAAGCCCAGGACACAACTAACAGTAGGATGAGCTGTGGCAGAAATGCTGCAAGTCCAAGCCACTGGCTCCACCTAGTGTCTGTTAGAGGAAAAAAATGTCAAATGCTGTAACATAATAGAAGTTGTTATGAATGTCTCCTAGCTGTACTACACCTGCAGTGAGATATATCATGTAGAAGTATGGGGAGAAGTTGTGTCTGATATCTCTTCTTGTCAGATGATAAAGGTAGGTCTCATGTAGAAACTCCCAACCATACCTGAAAACAGAGAAGTTATGTGTGATCTAAAATACATATATTCAAGGTAATAAAAATAATACATTTAGTAATGTTAAAGCTGTAACTATTGTAAATATTCTCTGCTGCAGCTTAAACAATTGCAGTAACCATGACTTGATTAACTATAAGACATCTCCTGAATAAACCAGCTCATTAATAGGTACACATAGGCTTCCACATTAGGCCAATTTACTCAATTGCCTCTTGCTGAAACGTTTCTGCATTTAACAGGAAAGGCAAGTTATGTCTAAATGTTATTTCTTACATGTGATAAAAGAGTGCCGTAAGGAGACAGAACACTCCCCCTGAAACACTGGCAAAGAGAAACAGTTCCTCATTGATGAAGCTTTGGGTAAATACAACAAGACTTCTCCATCTTGATCTGGCTTTTTGCTTTTCTTCTCCAGTTTCTTGTTTCGTAGAATCAAAACAATGGGCAGAGCGTAGGTGACAGGGTAAATCTTCATGTGCACAGACAGGCCATAGAGTAGAGCGGCCCACACCAGGCGTCGGGCTGAAAGAAAACAAAATGATACTTACTGTATATATAATTTGAACACACAGACACATTTATCATGTCAGACATCTTGTCCACATTTGAGCTGTGACTGAACAGCATCCTGAAATTTTAAATGTCAAATCAATAATATATATTCAAGCCAAAAAATACCTTCCATGCAGAGTAATGTCCCAAGCACCAGAGCTGCCAGGATGGACTCTGCATTTCCCCGACTAGACACTCCCATTGGCAGCGGGTTGAGGAGCCACAGTGAACACACAGAACGTGCAGTCTGAGCATAACACAAAGGTAGCATGTCCAGACATTTCTTTCATGACAACTGTCAGGAGAAATAAATAAACGCTAAATGCCTACCTCTGATCTCAAACCTCGAAGGCAAAGTATTTTATAAATGAGAAGTCCTGACAGCACGTCACATATAATGAAGAGGATCTTTCCAAATGCCATGAAGAGATAGATGTTGGGAGTGAGCATCCAGGCGAGGAGAGGGGTGTAGCGGTACGTGGATCTGTTGTAGGGGGACTGGCCCTGTAGGACGTGTGAATATGGAAACAAGAGTTTAGACTTGAATCATTCAAATAGAGGCTTATAATGATAGATAAAATTAGGAGCTGACCACAAACCAGTCACTGATTTATTTTAAGGTTTTAAAATGTAATTGTGACTAAAGAGTCACAAAACTGTATGACTATATATAACTGTACTTAACCTGTAAACCTGTCGCCAATTCAGTGGATCTTCATGTCAAATATTGGTTAAATTGTCTTTGCTATTCCTGTATTATTTGAAAAGATAATTTTGTCTTTGGTAATAATTCATTACTAAATGGGGACACAGTCTCACCTCAGTAATGAATCTTGCAGCATCTGTAAACACATGGTAGTCAATGTCCGTGTACTTCACCACCATTGTCTTGTCCTGATAATCTCCATAAACAACCAGAGCCAGCCTCAAAGCTAAGGAAACCGAGAAAAGGACATGTTTCTCTGTGAGCTTTGTTATTAGCCTCTCCATCTCCAAACAGACAAGTCCAGCCAGTTAAACAATGTCAGTGAGGAAATAATTTGAAAAAAAAAACTATTAACCACTGTGTGCTTAAAATCAACCTAAATTGTCGCTTTCCTCCGAAGCCACTGTATAAAGATACTTGTCACGTCTCTTACTCATAACTCCAGAATGACTACTTTTTCACAGATGAAAGGCATGGACCTATCCGGAAGTTTACAATGGGAAATTTCTTCGTGCCATTTATATTAACGCTAACTAAGGTGGTATGTACTTAGCGCCATCTGCTGGGCTGGCATGAAGGTGTTTGTTTTATCTCTTTTCAGCCTTAAGCTATTTATTGTATATTTTATTCTGTACTTTTGACCATACAGTCAGAGAGGACATAAGATTTTTATTAAACTGTGGAATGAGTTACCATCCCACTTTTATTTGGCTTTTAACCCAGTGGGAGAATTGTGTGGTCCTTTTTTGTTTTCTTTACTGTTCTGTTGCACTTTAGATAATTTTATTTTATTATTAGTATGCAGGTAAATTGGATTGAAATTGGATAGCATGTTTTGTAATTAAATGCATGGTCTTTTTTCTTTTTAAATGTACATGTTTTTATTGATTTTATTGCTTCAATAGTTTGAACAACAATATATTGTTGTGTAGCCTGAAATTGGATATTACCAAACTCATTTGAACGAATGACAGACAATACATCTATCACATAATAATTGCACCACCCCAAAAAAAGCTTTACTTCCTGTTACGGTTGTACAAGGACCAGACAAGAACATTTGTATTTTTTATTTTTTTATTACTGGGACTTGAAGTTGAAGATTAACTATATAGGCAGCAGCAGACAGGGAGTTTCCCCTCACATGTTGATACTGTGTAATATCCTTAAGTTGTTCAGTTAATCCTCTTGACAAACCAATACCTATTGATGTGACAAAAAAAGCATTTGCAAACCACAAACTTTTATTCCAAATGAAAAAGCACAAGGAAAGATAAATATGATGTACTTTATGCCAGTGTAAGCCATCATGATTTCTAAAAACATTGCACATATCTGACAGTGTGATCAAATGTTGTATTAGTAAGCATATATGTACAGTACATTTAGTACTATACCTTTGAAGGCAGTGAAGGTAAATTCTTTCAGTGGGTGCAGTGGAGGAAATCTTAGACTTTGGTAAAAGATAAAGGCAGTAGTAAAGGTGCAGCATATTCAAAAGAGCCTAATATGACATTTGTAAACCTATGAGATAAGACCAATGTGCACTAACACGCTGAAAGGCATGTTGTCCAACTGCAAATGAGTGTAAATGCGGTTAAATGTTAATTCTACAAGCCGTTCTGGTATTAGTTTGGTTTAGAGATTGGACAACTGTGGTTAGTGAAACCAAACGTCAGAGCAGTGTCAGTGTTTTACAGTGGCATACCCTTTTCTGGCTTTCTATTATTAATTTCTCACTCAGGTGAACAGTATCTGCCAGCAAAGAGAACAGTATTGGTGGCATTGTGTCGAATGAAGAAGAGGAAGGGATGATCTGCGATGAACTGAGCTGGAAGCATGGCACAGCGGAGCATCATGATGGCAGCTGTGGCAGCGGCCGCTTCAGTTCCTTCTTCATTTACTTCCACGAAAGCTTTGTGGACAACCTTTGACAATACCAGGTCATTGGCTGGAGACATGCCTGTAATAGAGAGAATTAGATTAGAAATAGATTTAAACATCAGAAATCACACTCATAAGCATAATTATCCTTTCTTTGTCTTTTGATTAATGATTGCCAATTAGAGAGCGTTTTGAACTTAGCAAAACAAAACAATGTCTGTTCCAGACAAAGACAACACACAAGTTAAAATATGATTAAAGGATGTGCAACAAAGAGTCAACAGCGTAATCCTAAGGCCTTTTTCATCAAAGCATATTTTTGTGAGATTAATGCTGTTTATGATTCTTAAAACTAAAGTTATTTACTAAAACTAAAGGAAAATAGGACAGAAAGAACATTGATGGAGTTTGATAATGAGTCAGTTATTTTATGTAAATTTCTTACCAGAGAAGTCACTCTTTGATTGATCAAAAGCGTCCTCCATGCCCATGCTGATCAAGACGTTCTCCAGGTCATATTTTTCCTCCATCTTGAATCGAGGAAGCCCCACCTGGACTTCGACTTCATCCATCATGTCCGGACGAGTCCACTCCACAAAGTTCTCATAGGTCAGCTGCTGCTCCAGCTGCAAAATAAACAGTTTTTACAATAAGGCAGAAGTAAATGTTTTTATGTCTGTGGCCACACTTTTGTGTGTCCTACCTTCTCCAGACCCGTGGAATCATCCTCAATGTTATTGGGCAAGAAGATGAGCATGCTCAGCTCCTTCCCTTTATAAGGCAAGTCTATGACCTGGTAATCAGTGAAAAAACAACTGATTTATTTAAGTAACAACATAGATTATTTACTTTTTAACACTGTGCTGCCTTGAAAAACCTACCTGACAGTTGGCCTGTGAAATATATGTTAATGGAAACTTTGATTTTTGGTGCATCATCTTCACTGGCTTTGTGTCGTTCTGAAAACAGAGACACATTTAAATGCATATTATAATAAAAATAATATATGTTAATTATCCAATCCTTTAAACTCAACAGCTTGCAGGGGCGCAACTATCCAGTGCTAGAAGGGTATGCAGCAACAATTTTAAAAAGGTATTTTTTTTTTCTATATGATTGCTTTGGCGCCCCCAAGGTGCTGCGCCCCTATGCGCCGCATATAGCGCATATCCACTTTTTGCGCCACTGACAGCTTGGAGTATTGACTTTTTTGCGCTGGTTGCAACATATTGGTTCAGTTATATATAAAATAGCGGCTGAGGACTTTATACACAGGGGACCTAGGTTCGAATCCCCCTCAGGGCGCTAGGAACTATCCAGTGTGGGTCCTTAGGCAAGACCCTTTGCGCTACCTGCCTACCTCATATATTTGCTATATACAGCAGGTTGCAAGCCTCAAAAAAACTCATACTGATCCGTCAAGTAAAAAACTTTGCATTGTTACCTTGTTAAGTCTAAAGTTGGCGTCACGAGTGCTGCTCTCCTGAAACTGCTTGTTCCAGTTGCCCTTAAAGTAGATGGCATTGACCAGCACCAGCCTCGTCAAGTCATCCACTACACCTTTGACCAGCACATCCTTAATTTTACCTGATGAACCTGATGAACACATTGGTTAGTTAATACCACAAGGATTATAAATACATTGGATTAATCACAGATGAATGAGCCAACATCAGTCTGTGAGGATGCACACTTGTTAATATAAATCTGTGAGAACCTTGTGTTTCCTTCTCCACCCAGGTGTTAATGTTGACCCGTGCACCCTCTGCATTTTTAGCAAAGTCCACAGTCTCCAGTTCTGCCTTGTAGTACTTCCTGGTCCCTCCTAAGAAATCCTAAATAGAAAGAAAAAAAAAACATGTATTTATCAGAAATTAACAACATGTTTTAAGTTATTAAGTCAGATAAAAATATCAAGTCTATCATCTTTGTGTTTTAAATTTCATAAAATATTTAGATTTAGATTTTTCATCCCATGTTGTTTCTAGTATAAAACAGTACTATATGTTTTTAAGCACTTTCTTGTTTCTTTGATCAGTTATAGTCTTTACTCAATAATGTAAACTTTGTACCAGTTTCTCTGGATATATTCATGAGCTATGTTTTTTTTTTTACTGCAGCTGTCTGATTAGCAACTACATTTTTTGTTCATGAGTTCATCTCTTTCTATAATTTTGTGGTTTGTCTTTGTAATCTGGTTTGATAACTTGACACTTAAAGCCACCACAACTACGTATCTGTATGAACAAAAACAGCTAAAACCTTTACATTCGTGCATCACTTGTTTTTACATCAGTAAATTACAGCTATAAGTATAAAGTATGTTTGTTCTGTCTGCCTTTAATCAGGCCATCTCCACTCCCCTCATCCATCAAGATTAGACATCCTAACACATGTGGCTAATATTCTAAGTCTAAGCTTAGAAACACAAACTAGACACACAACACACACCTCTTCAAACTGGTAGGACTGCTCTCCGTACAGCCTGTTGGCCACACTGAGGGCATAGGGAGCGTCTGGCTTGTTGAACGCTTCCAGCAGTGAGGTGAAGCTAGCGTGGACATCTGTAATATTCTTAGTCTTCACGCACTGTGGAGAAACAGGACAAGAGTTTTTAGAAATAAAGATGCATTGAGCCGGCCATGATCCCATCAGTCTTGGTAAAAGAAGATGAAATGAAAATGTGAGATAATAGTACCAATAACTTCAAATGAGAACAAAAGCGTTTGAAAATCAAAATATTAAGACTTCCATCAGATGAGCTTCACAAAAGTACTTTAGGCCAGTCCATAAAATTTTTACCAAAGAGTAAAACAGTTACTATGGCAAAAGTTATATACCAGCAACTAACTTTTTATGAGCCACATTTTTCTCTTCAATTTATCTTTTAGAGCAATTTAAAGAATGTCTCCATGGCAACAAGTGATTTTGTGACACGAAAAATCTTAAATAAAGTATACACAATTTAGAAAAAAAGTAATATTTTCATTGATTGGCCTGATTTAAATTTAAAATTAAAACAATAAAGACTGGTCTAAAACACAGCATTGTTGTAACAAAATGGTTTCCCAACACAGAAGTAGAGCAGCGTTTCCTGTGTTGCCAGTTTTTCCACTGTACCAAAGCTGGAATTAAATGAGTGTTTAATTGTCTCTGAAAACATGCCAACACCATACACCACCGCTCAAACCAGTTAGTAAAACACCCACTCCTGTACATTTATTTTTGTTACCCCCTTTGACTGATGAAATATCAGTGCTCCACTTTTGACCTGTTGGGGCATCTGCACCTGCATGTGCATTGCTCCTCCTGCCTTTGGTGCCTTCTCTGCCTCTTTAAAGCAGAGGACCTAAAGGTGCAGTAAAAGGGTAGTGCTTTTTAGAATTAAACCTTTTCATTCCATATTTTCTGAAAAAACTTGATGAAAAGATGGAAAAATCAATCATAGAATTGAATCAACACGCACAACAAAACAAAGACAGTAATAAGTTATAAAATACTACATTAAAAAGGTATATAAAGAAAATAAAAATGAAATCACATACATATGTCCATTTATATTCTGCTACTGTTGTACAGCCTCTTAATATTTACCATTATATTTAGTGTAATAATGATCCAAGCTAGAGGCACTAATCTGCAGTTTCATCTTGATTTGACACAAAAGGGATGCAGTAGTTGCATTTACTGAGTCTTAATGAGACGTGGAGGACTCTACATTTTCCAGCAAGACAAGACTAGATAACAACTGAGTAGTTTAAATCAATAGATGGATTGGTCATTGTTCAGTTGAGTTTGAATCCTGTTTTGTCATTTCAGTGAAATTACAAACTTTCTTTATTGCGTTGCTTTGACTACAACTATAGTGCAGTGGCTCATCAGTCACAAATTTCACACTGCAGCTAGAGAATTTTATTAAACACATTTCTTCAAACTAGGGTATTTCTAGGGTTCATGTTACTCTGCTGACTAAACTAACTATAAAACACCCCTGTACTTTATTACCTGCTACAACCCCTATGAAGCAGTAACACATGTTGTAACCTTTGTCCTCTTCCACAGAACCACACACCTCTTTACTCTATGACTCTCCACCTCATGCAGTTTCATCATCACAGGTTGTTAGATGGGACCACCCATATTTCCAATAAATAAAAATGCCATGTCAGATTAAAAAGCCATTATTTACTCCCATAGTCTGAGTGAGTAATGTTGTTTGGCCTGACCTGACCTTTTGAAGCAAGTACAGCTCTTTATGGCAAGACAAATATGTCTTACATAAGTAAGCTGTTTTGCAATTTTCCTAACAGTAGCTTCTTTCATAAAAGTGGCCAGTAAATCTATATAAGTCTATATAATTATATTGTCTACACAAACAATTATAATAATATGTCTTAGGGGTATAGACACAGCTTTATAACTACAAAATAGCCAGACAAAGAGTTGAATAAGTCTTCAGTGCACACAAGGTAGAACTGATAAGGCATGAACTAAACTATTTACACTCCAGCTTGTTACTATAGCAACAACATAAAACCATTTAACAACAAATAGTACTAATCTTTTGTTGACTTTAAACGACTCATTTGATGATTCATCCTGAACACAAGCTGCAAACAAACTGTGGTCGTGCGCATGTTACCTCTGACATCTGCGTGGCCGTGTTGCCCCTGGCCCCCAGCAGCACCATGGCGAGCGCTGAGGAGATGCTGAAAGGTGAGTAGAAGACATTGGATGCTCTGTTGTTGTCACCCAGGACTTTGAACAGATCCAGAGCAAAGCTGGCGTTCGCCTTGGACAGAGGAGTTTCAGATGCCATTGTGTCTGTTTCAAATAAAGCACAGCAACACATCAGTTTTTGCATTATATCAATAAGAAAAGCATGTACAAAAGCTGTGCAAATTAAAACTGCATAACCATAAAAAAAAGCAGTTTATCATCATTTAACGTTAATGTAAATCCACTGTTTCCAAAGCCATGTTAGGCAAACTGAGAGGTTACTGAAAAAGTTACTGGACTGGGCTTTAGTGCAGTAAACGCAAGTGCTTGTAGAGCTATTTTATTGAAATACAGTAAATCCTAAGCTATTGTAAAACTCAACTGTGATAAGAAGGTTTCTGTAGCTTTTAACCTTCCAGGGCAATGCAAATGATACACAGAGATCGTACACACTCTTCCTCATACTGAGCACCTGACACTTTAAACTGTCACCTGTGCCAGAAAAACTTCTATAGTAAAGATTCTTCTAAAGATTGTAACCATCTAATAAACCAGTGGCATTGTTAAACTTGCTAGACACCCTAGAAACTAAAGATCTACTGCGACACATTAAAATATGTTTACCCATTATTCATTACATTATGTATACATTAGACGTCATTCACTTACTAGCAGTGTTCAGGAGAGTTTCCTTCACAGAAAAGCTTCAACGTAAGCAGTCTTTAGGTTTATTATTAAAAGAACGACACGCCCCGAAAGGTGCGGCGACAGGACTTCCGCATTCTCTTTATGACCATTCATGACAACATACGGAAGTGTTGTACCAGAGAGTCTATTTAAAGAGGAGATGCCACACGTCCTACAGAGATATGTAAAAAAATTGAGATCTAAAAAATGTTGTTCTAAATTTTCACTTTGAAAATAAGGAATTAGTCCCATCCGAAGAAACACTTTTTGAAACACGGTTTGAAAACGGTGTATATCCATCTTCACAGTTTGACCTGTGCTAAAGTTAGCTTAGCCGTTTATAATCTCCCTTAATAAAAAGTTTCTGTTTTAATGGCAGAAGAAATGATGGCTGCTTCTTCCGATAGTGAATTTTTAAATGATTGTGGAAGTATATTTAAACGTATGTAAAACTATAAAATGTCTTTCTTTCCTTATAAATATCAAGAAACAAAAGGGATAATAAAAAAAAAAATGAAATCACTGTGAGGAGTCCGCATGTCCTCCTTGTGTTATGTGTTCTCTTCAGGTACTCCGGCTTCCTCCCACCGACCAAACACATGCATGTATAGGTCAATTGGCAACTCTAAAGTGTCTCTAATGAACTGTTGCGAGTAATTGGTTGTCACTGTCTATGTCTAAGTGTACAATACAAAAAACATTGTTAACTAAATTAACTGTTTAATGTGTAAACTGACTAAAACAATGCAGTTGGCCTACAGATGGCCATATGTAAAACAATGTAAAATCAGTGAAAACAAGACCAAAAAGGATTTGACAAATTTTGTGCATTGAAAATGTAGGACTAATCTAAACAATGTTCATTATCTTTACTCAGGTGAGCAGTATCGCCCAGCAAAGAGCACACAGTTGGAGGCGTTATGTCTGATGAAGAAGAGGAAGGGGTGGTCTGCGATGAAGGTTTCAGGAATCATTAGTGATCTTTCAGAAATAACAGCTCCAGTACAGCAGCAGCCTCTGTCCCCTCTTCATTTACCTCCACAAAAGGCTTAGGTCATTTTCTGAAGACATGCCTGAAATTAGTAAAGTGTTGAAAAAATATATATATAATCCTAACATCAGCAGTATTGTCCCATAAAAGCATAGTCTCTTTGAAACATCAGAAGCGTCCACCATCCCCATGTATGACAGCACGTCATTCAGGTCATATGTTTCCTCCATCTTGAACCGACGCTATAAAGCTGTCATGACGCTTTATATTTCTCATAAGTCATCTCCTGCTCTAGCTGGGACAATGGTTATAGCAAAAGCATCTGGACTTTTCTGAAGTTTTTCCTCAGGATGACTTAGATGACTAAGAACCTTAATGTACATTCTATGTTGTGTGTGTGAAGAAGGATTGCTGATGATATTTCTATATACCTTCTGTTTTTTCTTCCACCCAGCTGTTGATGTTGACCCTGCATTTGAGCCGAAATTCACAGTTTCTCATAAGTTAGCTTTGTCCACTCACTCCAAATGTACAACGTTTTTAGTAAATGAAGAAAGAAATTAACTGAGAGACAGATTAAAATCGATTAACATGTTAAGTTTCAAGTCGGATGCCATGTTGAATTGATCGAAAGATATGTGAAAATAAATGTGCAGCATTTGTGAAATAATAAAAGGGCACTTATACAATACACAATAAAATAAAGCCCACCCCGGAGCGTAAAATCTCGAAGGCACCTTGAAGAGATGTTGGGAGTGAGCATCCAGGTGAGGAGAGGGGTGTTGCGGTACATGGATCTGTTGTAGTGGGGCTGGCCCTTTGGGACGTGTGAATATGAAAACAAGAGTTCAGACTTGAATCAATCAAATATAGGTCTATAATAATAATAATAATAATAAAATAAGAATAATTTTGTCTTTGGTAATAATTCATGAGTAAATGGGGATATAGGCTATTGTTAAAAGTGCAATAACTTGGACTTTAAAAAAATACTGAACCTTTTGACCTTTTTATTGTATTCACTCCTTAATTATTATTCCTATTTTCATAGGGTCTATTTTGGTAGAATTCATATAGCAACATACACTGTAGACATTATTGCATGCATTCATGTTTTATCTCTTTTCAGCCTTAAGCTATCTATATTTTATTCTGAACTTTTGACAATACAATCAGGGAGGACATATGATTTTTATTAAACTGTGGAATGAGTTACCGCCCCACTTTTACTTTGGCTTTTAACCCGGTGGGATAATTGTGTGTTCCTCTTTTGTTTTCTTTACTGTTCTTTCTGTTCTGTTGCACAATCATTTGGACATCAGTATATTGTTGTGATGTCTAAATTTGGATACAAACAAACTCATTTAAACAAATGATACTATCACATACTAAAAATTGCTTCACCCCCAAAAAAGCTTTACTTCCTGTTACCTACACTGAAGAACCAGACAAGATCATAGGTAGTTTTTATATTTTTATTGCTGGGACTTGAAGATGAACATTAACTATATAGGCAGCAGCAGACATGGAGTTTCCCCTCACATGTCGATATACAGCAGAATACCCCTCGTCCACCAGAGGGCAGGCTCCAAAAGCGGAAATATAAGGAGAAATCCAATATTACAAGTATAAAATCATGTTTACAGCCTGGTACAAAAGACGGCTCCGTCTCTAGAGCTAAGTTTTACTACATGACAACTCCCTGCCTTTTTTACCTAAGAAAAGAGGCATGGAGTTAAACAGGAGGCGAAGGGACAGATGGAGTCTAGGACAGAGAGCGAATGAGAGAGGAAAAATCTGGTAGCGATGATGAGGCATCAGCATCAGTGAGAGGAGAAGACCCTCCAGAGGCGGTCATAAATGTTGCTGACCCAGGCTCATGGCCTTATGACTGTAATGTCTGACTCTGACAGAGTAAATGTAGTATGTGTCTCTTTTTGAAAGAGCAGCTTTCTATCAGGTGGCATAAGAGGTGCCAGCAGATGGGGATGGCAGGTCATTCCCCAATTATTTGTGTTACTTTATGTCCCCAATGGCTGAGAAAAATACAAAAAGGACTGGATCATTTACAGTGACTCAAAAAAGCATTATTTTGTCTTTCCTGTTTTGTGTTGTGTTTCCCTTTTAGCAAGTCCAGGGAAGAAAATCAGCAAGTGCACTAAATACCACTGATGGAATAAAAATATTCAAAACAAAATGATAAATGACACTAAATAGTTTATATGTGTTTGATGATTTAAACAACGTTTCTGTCTTTTTATTTAGTGCAGGGGTCAAACGGGTAGTGGCAGGTGTCCGCGGGGGGCCTACTGAGGCTAACTTGTCCTGGTACCCAGTAGGTTTGTCAGCTGGCCTGCATAGAGCCATATATAACCTGTGAGAGAAGACCAGTGTGCAATAACACAATAAAAGGCACTTGTTATCCAACTGCAAATGAGTGTAAATGGGGTAAAAATGTTAATTCTAAAAGCCGTTCTGGTATTAGTTTGGTTTGGAGATTAAAGGGATAAACTAGTTTTATTTTTCTTTATTGCACTTTGTAAAGCACTTTGTGATTTATATCTGTGAAAGGTGCTATATAAATGCAATTTACTTACTTGCTACTTAAACTTAAACTTTCCTTTTCTGGCTTTCCATTATTGATTTCTCACTCAGGGGAACAGAATCTACCAGCAAAGAGAACACTATTGGAGGCATTGTGTCGAATGAAAAAGAGGAAGGGATGATCAGCGATAAACTGAGCTGGACGTTTCCAGCTATTGGAAACAACAACACCAGTGGCAGCAGCCGCTTCAGTTCCCTCTTCGTTTACTTCCACAAAAGCTTTGTGGACAGCCTCTGACAACACCAGGTCATTGGCTGGAGACATGCCTGTAATAGAAAGGATGAGATAAGAAATAGATTTAAACATTAGAAATCACACTCATTAGCAGAATTATCCTTTCTTTGTCTTTTGATTAATGAGCGTTTTGAACTTAGAAAAACAAAAACAATGTCTCTGTTCCAGACAAAGACAAAACACAAGTGCAGCAAGTGTTAATTTTGTTTTAAAAAACAGTTAAAATATGATTAAATGATGTGCAACAAAGAGTCAAGGCTCTACTGCGTAATCCTAAGGCCTTTTTTATCAAGGCATGTTTTTGTGAGATTAATGCTTGTTTATGATCCTTAAAACTAAAGTAGGAAAATAGGACAGAAAGAACATTGATGGAGTTTGATAATGGGTCAATTATTTAATGTAGATTTCTTACCAGAGAAATCACTCTTTGATTGATCAAAAGCATCCTCCATGCCCATGCTGGTCAACACTTCTTTCAGGTCATATGTTTCCTCCATCTTAAATCGAGGAAGCCCCACCTGGACTTCGACTTCATCCATCATGTCCGGACGAGTCCACTTCACAAAGTTCTCATAGGTCAGCTGCTGCTCCAGCTGCGAAAGAAACAGTTTTTAACAATAAGGCAAAAGTAAATGTTTGTATGTCTTCAGCCACACTTTTATGTGTCCTACCTTCTCCAGACCTGTGGAACCATCCTCAATGTCTTTGGGCAAGAAGATGAGCATGCTGAGCTCTCTCCCTTTATACGGCAAGTCTATGACCTGGTAATCAGTGAAAAAACAACAGATTTATTTAAATGACAACATAGATTATTTACTTTTCAACTCTGTGCTGCCTTGAAAAACTTACTTGGGAGTTGACCTCTGAGATAAATGCTAATGGAAACCTTGATTCTTGGTGCATCATCTTCACTGACTTAGTGTCGTTCTGAAAACACATTTAAAGACACATTTAATTGCATATTGTAATAATAATAATACAGTATATGTTAATTATCCAACCTTTAAACTCAACAGCTTGGAGTATTATCCTAAACAAATGTTGTAAACAGTGTAGTCTGCAGTAATGTCAGAGTCTGCTTTGTTGGGTGTGGTCAGCGGTGCATCTTTAAAAGTCGTCCACTGTCGGTCTGTATTTAATCTAAACATGGACATGACTTTTTGCAACATATTGGTTTAGTTATTAAAGGAAGTTGGCACATCAATTATTCCATGTTGTATTTAGCTATAGTCAGTATTCTTGTAAACAATACTATATATAAGAATGCATATCAGGTTGCATAAGCCTTAAAAAACTCACACTGATCTATCAAGTAAAAAATATTGCATTATTACCTTGTTAAGTCTAAAGACGGCATCACGTGTCCTTCTCTCTTGGAACTGCTTGTTCCAGTTGCCCTTAAAGTAGATGGCATTGACCAGCACCAGCCTCGTCAAGCCATCCACTACACCTTTGGCCAGCACATCCTTAATTTTACCTGATGAACCATGAACACATTAGTTAGTTAAACCACAAGGATTATAAATACATTGGATTAATCACAGATGAATGAGCCAACATCAGTCTGTGAGGATGTACACTTATTAATATACCACAAATATAAATCTGTGAGAACCTTGTGTTTGCTGCTCCACCCAGGTGTTAATGTTGACCCGTGCACCCTCTGCATTTTTAATGAAGTCCACAGTCTCCAGTTCTGCCTTGTAGTACTTTTTAGTCCCTCTCAAGAAATCCTAAATAGAAAAAAAAAACATGTATTTTTTAGAAATTAACATGTTTTAAGTTAAACAGATAAAGTCTATCATCATTTGTGTTCATTGGTCAATGTTAGAAACAATTTTCATTGAGCAATTTGGTCATATAAACAAATATTTAATAAATATTTTAAATTTTGAAAAAAATGATATGCTCCTTTTTCACCCCATTTTTAAAAAAAACAGTATCCTACTAAATATTTTAATAACTTTCTTTCTTTGCTCAGTTACAGCCTTTTTACTCAATAATGTAAACTTTGTACCAGTTTCTCTGGATATATTCATGAGCTATGTTTTTTTACTGCTGCTGTCTGATTAGCAACTCCATTTTTGTTCATGAGAGTGCCATGGTTCATCTCTTTCTATATATTGTCTTTGTAATCTGGTTTGATAACTTGACACTTAAAGCCACCACAACTACTATCTGTATGAACAAAAAAACAGCTAAAACTTTCACATTAGTGCATCACTTGTTTTTTACATCAATAAATTATAGCTAGTATAAAGTATGTTTGTTCTGTCGGCCTTTAATCAAGATTAGACCTCCTAACACATGTGGCTAATATTCTAAGCTCAAGTCTAAGATAAGAAATGCAAACTAGACACACACAACACACACCTCTTCAAACTCGTAGGACTGCTCTCCGTACAGCCTGTTGGCCACACTGAGGGCGTAGGGAGCGTCTGGCTTGTTTAACACTTCCAGCAGTGAGGTGAAGCTAGCGTGGATATCATCTGTAATATTCTTAGTCTTCAGGCACTGTGGTAAAGAAGATAAAATGAAAATGTATTATTAAGACTTCCATCACATGAGCTTCACAAAGTTTAGGCCAGTCCAAATTTTTTACCAAAGAGATAAACAGTAATGCTATTTACATTACTTCAAAAAATAAAATAAAAAAATTATATATATATATATATTTTACCAGCAACTAACTTTTTATGAGCCACGTTTATTTCTCCATTTTATCTTTTAGCACAATTTAAAGGATGTCTCCATGGCAACATGTGATTTTTTACAGGGTAAATCTTAAATAAAAGTTAAAAATTTAGAAAAAAAAAAGTTATATTTTCAATGATTAGACTTATTTAAGACTAGGACTAGACTTTTTTTTTTTTTCACTTGAGAAATATCTCAAAAATCTGCTCCTGCCTCTCTTTAGCTGATGCTGTAATTCTTCTTTATGCCCCAATGCAATGCGTTATTCTCTGGACAGCTGAGGAAAAGTACTCACAGACTACAAATGGTCCAAAATACAGCTGCCAGACCTTTAACTAAGACCAGGAACACTGGCCTCCTATTCATGTTAGCGCTGATTTCAAAGTTCTCTTGTTAACATATAAAATCCTTTGTGGACACACGCTCTCTTACCTATCTTACCTCATCACCTCCTAATGAGGTAAGATAGGACGCTGGCCTCCTTCAACTTCCTCGAAAAGGTTGGTTGACTACAGAGCCTTTTCTTATAGAGCCCGCCTAATGTTGCAGGAGTATTTAGCACTTTTTCTTTTCTTTCTCCTTCTAGGGTAGACACAAACCTCTGAACTGCTGGGTAATGTGTACCCTCCCCCCCTTCCCCTGGACTCTGTTGCAGTATGAGGACCCCCAGCCTAACTGTCATCTACCTTGATGTTGGCTGCAGTCCCATCCGCCCTTACACATACACAAAGTGGACACTGTTGTTTTGTGTATTTCTATGTTGTTTTCAACTGTCCTGAAACACATTCCTGCACGTCCTGGGAGTGGATCCCTCCTTCTGTGGTTGTCCCTGAGATTTCTCTTGTTTCCCAGCTGTTTTTTTTTTTTTTTAGTTTTTCCTTTCCCTGATGGAGGGTCTAAGGACAGAGGATGTTGTCTAGTACAGTCTGTTAAGGTGGCTGTTGTTGGGATATTGGGCTATACAAAAATAAATTGAACCTCAATCACTTGTCTATTTTTCTTTTTCATACTTGAAATACTAGCCCTACAGAGAATGAATGAACGTCCTTGCTACTACCTTTAAAAAGGTGAAGCCCTGTCGTTCATTATATACTCACATTTCTAGTAACCATGATAAATGTTACAGCCATTGTGTGTGGCTTGATGTGACACCAAATATGCTTTTTAAATAATGTCAGGTTTCTCATTTATATAATTATTATACACTACACACAACCATTTCGCTCTTTAATAAATATCTGCATAAACCACAGTTTATAAAAGACACTGCTCTAGAAAAGTGTCTTATACCTGACTCTCTTCTCTCTTTATTTTTCACTGTTGACGGTGGCTGCAGTAAAACACCACTTTGCTTACATTTGTTTACTTTTGTGGGAAAAGAAAGTCTTTAATGTTAATTAAAAAAAAAAAATGGAAAGGACTTGGCTTTGGTGGATTATTTGGCCAGACCAGGATAATGGGAGGATTACAGAATTTGTTACGGTCAGTGAGTCTTTTCTGTATTGAATAGGTTACATGCACACACTCTGTTGTTTTTTGTAAAACATTTAACGATGATCGATGATAAAACATTTAATGTGCACTGCTTCAGTGCACATTAAATGGTAAACAAGGTAGAGCCGTTAAGGCATTTACATTCCCATCTAACGTGGCTTGTTACCATGGCAACAACATAAAACCCTTTAACAACAAGTAGTACTAATCTTTTGTGGACTTTAATCAACATATTTGTTCAATCTGAACACAAAATGTGCTGAAATGTGGTCATGTGCATGTTACCTCTGACATCTGTCTGGCCGTGTTGCCCCTGGCCCCCAGCAGCACCATAGCGAGCGCTGAGAAGATGCTGAAAGGGGAGTAGAAGACATTGGATGCTGTGTCGTTGTCGCCCAGGGCTTTGAACAGATCCAGAGCAAAGCTGGTGTTAGCCTCTGACAGAGGAGTTTCAGATGCCATTGTGTCTGTTTCAAATAAAGCACAGCAACACATCAGTTTTTGCATTATATAGCCTATCAATAAGAAAACATGTACAAAAGCTGTGCAAATTAAAACTGCATAATCATAAGAAAGAGCAGTTTATCATCATTTAACCTTAATTGAAATCCACTGTTTCCAAAGCCATGTTAGGCAAACTGAGAGGTTACTGAAAAGTTACTGGACTGGGCTTTACTGCAGTAAACGCAAGTGCTAGTAGAGCTATTTTATTGAAATACAGTAAACCCTAAACTATTGTAAAACACAACTGTGATAAGAAGGTTTCTTTTAACCTTCCAGAGCACTGCAAAAATATAAGTAACTTAGGGTTTTAATGGGAGATCGATGTGATGATGTAAGTGATAGAAGTTGAGCTACAACACTCTTCCTCATACTGAGCACCCAACTCTTTAAACTGTTACCTGTGCCAGATTAACTTCTATAGTTAAAAGATTGTAACCATCTAATAAACAAGTATCATTGTAAAACGTGCTAGATGCTCTAGAAACTAAACATCTCCTGCGACACATTAAAATATTATTACCTACTATGCATTACATTATATACAAATTAGACGTCATTCACTTACTAGCAGTGTTCAGGAGACTTTCCTTCACAGAAAAAATAAATTCAGCGTGAGCAGTCTTTAGTTTTATTATTAAAAGAACGACACGCCCCGAAAGGCGACAATCATCAATGACGACAACATACGGAAGTGTTGTACCAAAGAGTTTTTATAAAGAAGAGATGCCACACGTCCTACAGAGACATTTAAAAAGTCTAATATCTCAAAAATGTTTTCTGAATTGTGAGTTTGAATAGAAAGAATTAGTCCCATCTACCAAAGAAGCACTTTTTGAAACGCGGTTTGAAAACGGTGTATGTCCATCTTTACAGTTTGACCTGTGCTAAAGTTAGCTTACCCGTTTATAATCTCCCCTAATGAAAAGTTTCTGTTTTATAGGAAGAAGAAATGATGGCTGCTTCTTCTGATAGTGAATTTTTAAATGATTGTGGATTTTTTAGAACTAGAGTAAACAATACAGTAATTCATTTAATTAATCAGGCACGGTCGGGGATAATAAAGGGGTAATACAAATTTTAAAGATTACTTAAATCCTTGTGAGGAGTCCGCATGTCCTCCCTGTGTTACCATGTGTTCTATCCAGGTATTCTGGCTTCCTCCCACCGTCCAAACACATGCATGTATAGGTCAATTGGCAACTCTAAAGTGTCTCTAATTAATTGATGTGAGAGTGATTGGTTGTCTGTCACTGTCTATGTCTACAGGTGCTGTTCATATAATTAGAATTTCATCAAAAAGTTGATTTATTTCACTAATTCCGTTCAAAAAGTGAAATTTATATATTTATATTAATTCATTACACACCGATATATTTCAAATGTTTATTTCTTTTAATTTTAATGATTATAACTGACAACTAAGGACAATTCCAAATTCAGTATCTCAGATATTATAGATAATATCTCAGATTTAAATATTGGTAAAAAGTTCAATATTGAAGACACCTGGTGCCACACTCTAATCAGATAATTGACTTAAAACACCTGCAAAGACCTTTAAATTATGTTACAAGTCCCTAAGGCCAGTTTTCATGTCCAAAGATAGGGTTGTTGGGGCCCCACCTTACAGATCCTCCAGCAGGTGGTGGGTCCACGGGAGGTCGGCCCCACGTCGCTCTTTTAGGCTAAGCCTGGCCGGGCCCCGTGGGGGGAGACATGGCCACCAGGCGCTCGCATTTGAGCCCCAACTCCAGGGTGGAGCCCCGGCTGTGCTATGCTGGGCAACGTCACGGTCCTTGTTTAAATTTTTTACATAAATGGTTTCTGAACAGAAACAGTGTACATTAATTCACATTCCTGTAAATGCCAGAATTAGCCAAAATAGTATTTTTTATCAGCAGTGCCCAGACAGATGTTACTGTGTCACCCTAAAAAATAAGACAAGGTACTAAGGACAGACAATAATCTATCACATCCCAAAAATTCAAATCAACCTTAGGTCTCTTTTACAAAGCCACACACCCATTTACTCTATGTCTCATCCATATTTCCAATAAATGAAAACGCCATGTCAGATTAAAAACCCATGACTCCCATACTGTGAATTAGTAATGTTGTTTGGCCTGACCTGACCTTTTGAAACAAGTGCAGCTTTTTATGGCAAGACAAATATGTCAAAATGAGCTGGACGTTAATAATTTAAAAATGAGTATTATATCCATTTACTGATCATTAGTAGACAAGTACAATATACAGTAAGTGATTAAGGTTCAATTAGATGCAATTATTTGTCTTTTTCTTACTTTAGATACTAACCCTACAGAGAATAAATAAACTTCCTTGCTTTCCTAACTTTAAAGGTGAGGCCCTGTCATTCATTACATTCTCACGTTTCTACTAACCATGATAAATGGTCAGGGTGTGGTTACAGCCGTTGTGTGTGGCTTGATGACACCAAACATGCACATAGATGTTCACAAAAAGACTTCAGCGCGAACCGTCAGTTTTTATTATTAAGAGAGCAACATGCTCTGAAACTGAACATTAAAAAAGCAGCAGCAGAGTTTCCTCTCACAGGCTGATACTGTAATATCTGAAAATTGTTCAGTTAATCCTCTTGACAAACCAATACCTATTAATGTGACCAAAAAAAGCATTTGCAATCCACACACTTATTTTACAAATGAAAAAAACATAAGAAAAGCTGCTGAAATGCTGTATGATTGTCCACATAAAAAACTAAACAAAAACATTGCACATATCTGACAGTGTGATCCAATGTTGTATAAATACATTTAGTACTATAGTTGCAGTGGACCAATGAGCACTAACGCTAAAAGGCACTTGTACAACTGCAAATGAGTGTAAATGGGGTTAAAATATTCATTCTACAGTTCATTCTAGTTTGGTTTGAAAATTGGACAACTGTGGTTAGTTTTACAGTGGCAGATGATAAACTGTCTTCCCTTTTCTGGCTTTCCATTATTGATTTCTCACTCAGGGGAACAGAATCTGCCAGCAAAAGAACACTATTGGTGGCATTGTGTCGAATGAAGAAGAGGAAGGGATGATCTGCGATAAACTGAGCTGGAGGTTTGGTGGACATGGCACAGCCCAGCCTCATGAGAACAGCAGTGGCAGCGGCCGCTTCAGTTCCCTCTTCGTTTACCTCCACAAAAGCTTTGTGGACAGCCTCTGACAACACAAGGTCTTTGGCTGGAGACATGCCTGTAATAGAAAGGATTAGATTAGAAAAAATCACACTCAGACAATAATCCTTTGTTGGCCTTTTCATTAAATAATGACCTTGGACATAGCAACACACAATGTCTCTGTTCCTTTGTTAGAGAAACAACAAGTGTTGCTTAATTTTGTTAAAGAAGTTAAAATATGATTAAAGGATGTGCAACAAAGAGTTAATGGTCTACAGTGTAATCATAAGGCATTTTTCCTCAAAGCATGTTTTTATGAGATTAATGCTGGTTTTTGATTCTTAAAACTAAAGTAGGAAAATAGGACAGAAAGAACATTGATGGAGTTTGATAATGGGTCAATTACTTTATGTAAATTTCTCACCAGAGAAGTCACTTTTTGATGGATCAAAAGCATCCACCATGCCCATGCTGGTCAACACTTCCTTCAGGTCATATTTTTCCTCCATCTTGAAACGAGGAAGCCCCACATTGACTTTAACTTGAGGCATCTTGTCCGGACGAGTCCACTCCACAAAGTTCTCATAGGTCAGCTGCTGCTCCAGCTGCAAAAAAAAACAAAACAGTTTTTAAACAATAAGGCAAAAGTAAATGTTTGTATGTCTTCAGCCACCCTTTTATGTGTCCTACCTTCTCCAGACCTGTGGAACCATCCTCAATGTCTTTGGGCAAGAAGATGAGCATGCTGAGCTCTCTACCTTTATAAGGCAAGTCTAGGACCTAGTTAATTAGCAAAAAAACATAGATTATTTACTTTTTAACACTAATGCTAAAAACTACTGACTCAACTTACCTGGCAATTGGCCTCTGAGATAAATGCTAATGGAAAGAATGATTCTTGGTGCATCATCTTCACTGGCTTAGTGTCGTTCTGAAAACAGAGACACATTTAAATGCATATTGTAATAATAACAACAGCTTGGAGCATTATCCTAAACAAATGTTGTAACCACAGTGTAGTCTGCAGTAATGGAACAACAATTCTCATCAAGTAGCTCAAGATCAATATGGAAAAATCTCAAGGACATGACAGATTACAAAAAACGCCCCACCTCCCCCCTTAGCAGTGATCCAAGTTTCCCAGACACATTAAATAACTTTTATGCAAGATTTGAAAAACCTACCTCACCAGTCACTCCCCCCGACCCCATTTTAACACCACCCTTCTGTATTCAGGAGAATGAGGTGAGAACTACATTTAAGAGGCTTAAGATCAGGAAGGCAGCAGGGCCAGATGGGATCAGCCCTGCTTTGCTTAGCCATTGTGCAGCTCAATTGGCGCCTGTTTTCTCCTATATTTTTAACATCTCATTAAGCCAATGTATTGTCCCACAATGCTTTAAATGCTCCACCATTATTCCTGTGCCAAAGTCCTCAAAGAAGATCACCTGCCTCAATGACTTCAGACCAGTTGCCCTAACATCTGTGGTAATGAAAGCATTTGAACGGATTATTCTAGCATACCTGAAATCCTGCACCTCCTTGAAGATGGACCCATATCAATTTGCCTACCAAGCCAATCGGTCCGTTGAGGATGCAATCTGCATAGCACTCCATCATACCTTGCAACATCTGGAATCACCAAACACCTATGCACGCATCCTGTTCATAGACTTTAGTTCTGCTTTTAACACTATCAACTCATTTAAACTCTTACCATACTTTTGGATATGAACATTGACCCAGCCATATGCCACTGGATAAGGAGCTTCCTGTGGAATAGATCACAGAGGGTGAAAGTTAATAATATAACCTCAGACCCTCTCACCCTCAGTACAGGAGCTCCTCAGGGCTGTGTTCTCTCCCTTGGCTTTTTTTTTCCATCTACACATCATATTTTAGATCCATGGACACTTCAGTGAAAATAATAAAGTATGGACTGACACAACCATTGTAGGCCTCATCACACAGACAATGATGAAACACAGTACCGCATGGTGGTGGATCAAGCTGTAAACTGGTGTTCAAACAATGACCTCCAGCTCAACACAGCCAAAGCTCAGGAACTTATTGTTGATTTCAGACGCAGGCCATTTCCAAAAACACCTGTACAGATAAATGGCAAGTCAATCACCATCACTGACTCCTTTAAATTTTTAGGAACACACATCAGCAATAACCTGAAGTGGACAATTAATGCTAAACAAATCATTGCAAAAGCTCAACAAAGACTTTACTTCCTTAGACAGCTTAAAAAATACCGGATCAGACATCAGCTCCTTGTTCTGTTCTATTCCGCTATCATTGAGTCCATCATTACATCATCAATAACAGTATGGTATGGTAGCACAGACAGCCAAACAAGGAAAAAACTACAGCAGATTGTCAATAAAGCATCCAAGATAATAGGAAAACCACTGCCTTCAGTAGATTCCCTCTATAAATGTCGGACTGTAAAGCGGGCTAAGAAAATCATCTCTGACCCCCTACATCCAGTGAACCACCTTTTTCAGCTTCTTCCCTCACGTAGGCGCTACAGGTCACTCTCTACTAAGACCAAACGCCTCACAAACAGCTTTTTCCCCACAGCTATCAGGACTCTGAACTACTCTCTTATAGTCTAGTTTTTTTTTTTTTTTTTTTTTCTCTTATATACTATGCATGGTCATGTAACCACTGTATCTTGTATTGCTGCATGTCTGTGACGTATATTGTCTATTTGTTGTTTGTAAATGTACGATGATGCAGAGCTTGAACATACTGTACCGAAAACAAATTCCACCGGCATTGTCGTGTGGCTAAATAAACAATCTATCTATCTAATGTCAGAGTCTGCTTTGTTGGGTGTGGTCAGAGGTGCATCTTTAAAAGTCGCCCACTGTTGGTCTGATTTAAGCTAAACATGGACATGACTTTTTGCACTGGTTGCAACATATTAGTTCAGTTATTGAATGAAGTTGCCACATCAATTATTCCGTGTTGTATTTAGCTAAATCATAATCAGTAGTTTAACATTGCATTGTTACCTTTTTGATTCTAAATTTGGAATCATCTGTGCGCCTCTCCTGAAACTGATTGTCCCAGTAGCTTTTGAAGTACATGGCATTGACCAGCACCAGCCTCGTCATGCTGTCCACCACACCTTTGACCAGTAGATCCTTAATTTTACCTGATGAACCATTATCACATTAGTTAGTTAAACCACAGGGATTATAAATACATTGGATTAATCACAGATGAATGAGCCAACATCAGTCTGTGAGGATGTACACTTGTTAATATACCACAAATATAAATCTGTGAGAACCTTCTGTCTGCTGCTCCACCCAGGTGTTAATGTTGACCCGTGCACCCTCTGCATTTTTAGCAAAGTCCACAGTCTCCAGTTCTGCCTTGTAGTACTTCTTAGTCCCTCCCAAGAAATCCTAAACAGAAAAAAACATGTATTAAGCAGAAATTAAAGGTGTTGGGTCAGATAAAAGATAAAGTATATCATCATTTGTGTTAACTGATACATTTAGTTTTGTTTTTAGCAGTTATATAAACAAATATTTCATACATTTTTTAGCTTTTGGAAAAAAAAAGTCATGCACGCTTTTAACTCATTTAGTTCCCAGTATAAAACAGTATCGTACTATATACTCTTTTAGCACCAACTGATTTTTATGTTCAGTTTAAGCCTTTTTACTGAAAGTTATTTTCAATTTCTCTGGATATATTCTTGTTTTTTCTTTTCTGATTAACAACTAATTCTTTGTCCATTAAAGTGCACATGACAAACCAGTAACTCATACTTGTCCATATCTATCTAGTCACATCACATCAGTCACCTCTACAAACTGGTAGGACTGCTCTCCGTACAGCCTGTTGGCCACACTGAGGGCATAGGGAGCGTCTGGCTTGTTTAACGCTTCCAGCAGTGAGGCGAAGCTAGCGTGGACATCATCTGTAATATTCTTAGTCGTCAGGCACTGTGGAGAAACAGGACAAGAGTTTTTAGAAATAAGGTTGTATTAAGGCGGCCATAATCCAGTCACTCTTGGTAAAAGAAGATGAAATGTAAATGAGAAAAAATATTAGTACCAATAACTTCAAATAAGAACAAAAGTTCCAAAATATGAAGACTTCCATCAGATGAGCTTCTCAAAAGTACTTTAGGCCAGTTCATAAAGTTTTACCAGAGAGATAAACAGTTACCATGGCAAAGGTTATATACCTGCAACTAACTTGATGAGCCATGTTTTTCTCTCAATTTTATCTTTTAGCACAACTTAAATGATGTCTCCATGGCAACAACTAATTTTGTTACTGGGAAAATCTAACAAAAGTATAAAATATAGAAACCTTTTACAGATTAGTGCAAAGATGGTGAGTATCAAAAAGTAAAATATGTGAACCACATAGAGTATTTAGTTTTGATCCAATGACTTTGTGGGGTTTTTTTGTGTTCAATTTCACACTGTAGCTAAAAATCTTACTAAACACATTTCTTTAGACCTGGGTATTTCTAGGGTTCATGCTACTCAGCTGACTAAACTAACTATAAATCACCACTTCACTTTTTCTGGTAACTAGCTGCAGAACCCCATAGAGAACCCCATAGAGCAGTAACATGTGTCCTGGGAACCTCCACAGAAATGTCTGTCATAAGCTTAGGTCTCTTTCACAGAGCCACACACCCACTTTACTCTATGTCTCATCCATATTTCTAATAAATGAATACGCCATGTCAGATTAAAAACCCATGACTTACTCCCACACTGTGAATGAGTAATGTTGTTTGGCCTGACCTGACCTGACCCTTTGTAAACAGTACAGCTTTTTATGGCAAGACAAACACAGTATGTCAAAGGAAGCTGTTTTGCAATTTTCCAAACAGTTCCTCATTTTCATAAAAGGAATTTTGTGGCCAGTAAATCAAAACAAATATGAGTTCACAGTTTATATAATTATATTGTCTACACAAACAATTATAATAATATGTCTTTACAGAATAGAAATGACAGAAAATGTGATTCTGAATTTAAAAAAACATAATCACAGGACAATAATAATATAAAAAATTGTATTATATCTAATCATTATTATACAAGTACAACATACAGTATGACAAGTGTTTGAGGTTCAATTAAATGCAATTTTTTTTTTTTTTTTTAACTTTAGATACTAGCCCTACAGAGAATGAATAAACTTTCTTCCTTCCTTCCTTACTCACATTTCTACTAACCATGAGAAATGGTCAGGGTGTGGTTACATTCATTGTGTGTGGCTTGATGTGACACCAAACATGCTTTTTAAACAATGTCAGTTTTCTCATTTATAGAATTATAATACACTACCTGCAACAATAAAGAAAAACAGATCAGTTTCATACAAAATAGTCAGACAAAGAGTTGAATATGTCTCCAGTGCACACAAGGTAGACCTGATAAGGCATGAACTAAACTATTTACACTCCCATCTAATGTAGCTTGTAACAACATACAACTACCCCTTTAACAACAAATAGAGAGTACACATCTTTTGTTGACTTTAAACGACTCATTTGGTGATTTTTCCTGAACTGTAGTCATGTGCATGTTACCTCTGTCATCTGCGTGGCCGTGTTGCCCCTGGCCCCCAGCAGCACCATAGCAAGCGCTGAGGAGATGCTGAAAGGGGAGTAGAAGACATTGGATGCTCTGTTGTTGTCGCCCAGGGCTTTGAACAGAGCCAGAGCAAAGCTGATGTTAGCCTTGGACAGAGGAGTTTCAGATGCCATTGTGTCTGTTTCAAAAAAAGCACAGCAACACATTAGTTTTTGCATTATCATTATACATACATTAACGGTTGCAGTGCTGACTAATCCTAAGAAAGAATAGATTATCATGATCTAACCTTAATAGAAATTGACTGTTTCCAAGGTTATCTTAGGCCAACTGAGGGGTTTATGAAAAAGTTTACTGGCCTGGGGCCTCATTTATAAAGCCACCTTTCAAGCAAAAAATGGGATCTATAAAAGCTTTTAAGCAATTGCAAAAACATAACAAGCAACTAATGTTTTGGTTTTAAGAGATTATTCAAAAAGAAACATAAAAAAGTGCTAGTTCTTGAGCTACAAATTCTTCCTTATACACCCGATCCTTTAAACTGTCACCTGTGCTAGATAAGCTCCAGTTAAACGAATATTACCATCTAATAAACCAATAGAAACACAATAAAATATTAACCATTATACATTCCATTATATACATCATTAACTTACTAGTAGTGTTCAGGAGGTTTTCCTTCACAAAAAAGACTTCAGCGTGAACCGAGCGACACGCCCATGACCCGTGTCCAGACGATGCGGCGTTCATTCTTCTTTGTGTTGATGAATGGCGAGCGGCACTTCCGCCACCTACTGTGTTGGAGTGTGAACCACAGTTTCCTAATTCCCCTTAATCCCAGAAAACAAAAAAATAAAAAATAAATTTAAAAAAATGAACTATATTCTATTTAATAGACCTGACTCTGTTTTAATATTCCATATATGTGTTTGGAGATTTTCATTTTCTTTGGGGTAAACCCATGGATTACAATGATTACATTCACTAAATTGCATTACTGCCACCTTCAGGTTCCTCTCATATTCTATTCATATAATTTCTGTTAGATAATTTTTATTATTTTAAGTCCAGTCGCTACTAAAAAGCTAAAAATGTCCTACCTTGCTCACACTCTCCATTTTCTAATATGTTTTTCATATACTTTTCATTGTTTATTCAAATCATTCTATTGTATTTTTTATGATATTACTTTAGGCCTCAGTTAAAATTGCTTCAGACATGAAAGGGTAATGTCCTGAACAGTAAAGTACAGTTGTTTAATCATATTTTGTGGTTTTGTGGAGATAGAGCTGCCTTCAGTCCCCAAGATTAATCAAGTGCTGTTTTTCTGTTTCTGTGGGAACTAACCAATTAGAGTTTGAGTCACATCAGATGCTTGGGACTACGAGAAGTCCTAAGCATGGATGTATGTTGTGTCTTCAAATACTACATAGCGCCATTATTATAACATTATTGCAGCTGCTTTAACAGTAGAATTACAATTAATAATTTAGCTGACACTTTTTTACAAAGCAAAGCTGTTACAGCTGAAACACCACTGGAGGCAAGGAGGGTTAAGTGTCTTGCCCAAGGACACAACAACAGTATGAACTGTGGGGAGAGCGGGAATCGAACTACCAACCTTCCAGTTGAGGGACAACATTATATGAAAAAGAGTTTTAAATCCAGTTACTGATCATTAGTATACGATGACAAGTGATTAAGGTTCAGATGCAGTTTTCTACTTACTTACTTTTGATACTAGTCCTACAGAGAATGAATAAACACCCTTGCTACTACCTTTAAAAGGTGAGGCCCTGCCGTTCCCACATACTCACATTTCTACTAACCAAGATAAATTATGAGATACTCAAAATGCTGTCAAAACTATGTCCGTTTTTTTCATTTATATAATTATTATACACTACCTGCAACATTAAAGTAAACAGATCAGTTTTATAACTACAAAATAACCAGACAAAGAGTTGAATATATCTCCAGTGCACACAAGGTAGACATGATACAGCATGAACTGAACTTTTTTGCAACAACATAAAACTACCCCTTTAACAACAAATAGAGAGTACACATCTTTTGTTGACTTGGAATGACTCATTTGGTGATTTTTCCTGAACTGTGGTCGTGTGCATGTTACCTCTAACATCTGCGTGGCCGTGTTGCCCCTGGCCCCCAGCAGCACCATTGCGAGCGCTGAGGAGATGCTGAAAGGGGAGTAGAAGACATTGGATGCTCTGTTTTTGTCGCCCAGGGCTTTGAACAGAGCCAGAGCAAAGCTGGTGTTAGCCTTGGACAATTGGAGTTTCAGATGCCATTGTGTCTGTTTCAAATAAAGCACAGTAACACATTAGATATTGCATTAAATATTAATAAGATATTTTATTGAAATACAATTGGCCTAAATCCAAAGCCATTGTTAAAACACAACTGTGATAAGAAGGTTTCTGGAGCTTTTAAGCAATGCAAAAACATACTTTAGTAAGTAAAGGTTTAATGGAAAATTGTTCAAAAAGAAACATAAAAAAGTGCTAGATATTGAGCTACACATTCTTCCTCATACAGAGCACCTGACCCTTTAAACTGTCACCTGTGCTTGTTTGTAACAAAAAGAAGTTCCCTTCGGGATAAATAAAATAATTCTGATTCTGTTAAAAGATTATTACCATCTAATAAACCAGTAACAACACAATAAAAGATTATTACCCATTATACATTACATTATATATATATATAAATATATATATGTATATATGGCATCATTCACTTACTAATAGTGTTCAGGAGGCTTTCCTTTACAGAAAGACTTCATCGTCACTTAAAGGTGCAGCAACAGGGCTTCCGTGTTCATGAGACAAAATGCAATTTGAACCAGAGAGTCTTTAAAAAGAGGAGATGCCACACAGAGACATGTAAAAAGTCTGATATCTAAAAAAATTTATTCTGAAGTGAGTTTGGATAGAAGCAGTTTGTCCAATCTACAGAAGAAACACTTTTAAGATTTAAAAAAGGTTACTGTCTTATCCATCTTTGCACTTGACCTGTGCTGAACTTAGCTTAGCAGTTTGTATAAAAACAAGTTTTTGCTTGTCTGTTGCCTATTGAAATTCTTTATTTTAGAGAAGATAATTATTAACAAAATTACAGTTTAATGTGTAAGCTGAATAAAACAATGCAGTACATATGGCTATATACTTCTTTAGGAATGAAAAATAATGTAAAATCAGTGAAAACACAGGCAAAGAGGATTTTACAAATGGCTGTGTACCAAATTTAATACATACTCTTAAAAATAATTAACTTATGTATTGTTATAGCAGATAGTGAACTTTGTAATTAAATAGTAAAGCTCATTGATAACACTGAGAAAGCAAATGGTCTCCTGGGTAAAAATGTCTTATTTTAATCATGTATGTAAACATGTCTTTTTGCGCATTGAAAATGTAGGACTAATCTAAACAATGTATGTTATCTTTACTCAGGTGAGCAGTATCGTCCGGCAAAGAGCACACAGTTGGAGGCGTTATGTCTTATGAAGAAGAGGAAGGGGTGGTCTGCGATGAAGGTTTCAGGAATCATTAGTGATCTTCCAGAAATAACAGCTCCAGTGGCAGCAGCAGCCTCTGTCCCCTCTTCATTTACCTCCACAAAAGCCTTGTGCACGACCTTTGACAGAACCAGGTCATTCCTTGAAGACATGCCTGAAAACAGATAAGTGTTAAAAAAATCTTAACATCAGCAGTATTGTCCCATAGAAGGATAGTCTCACCGGAGAAGTCACTCTTTGAAACATCAAAAGCGTCCACCATCCCCATGTTTGTCAGCACGTCATTCAGGTCATACGTTTTCTCCATCTTAAACCGAGGCAGCCTCACTTCAACCTCAACTTGACCTGTCATGACTTGTCGAGTCCACTCTTTAAATTTCTCATAAGTCAGCTCCTTCTCTAGCTGGGACAATGACAAACAACATAACAATACAGTAATAACATTCCACATCACAATTATTTTTTTGTCTAAAATGTCGATATGTTTACCTGCTCTAAGCCTGTTGTGTTGTCCTCGATGTCGTTGGGCAAAATGATGATCATGCTTAACTTATTTCCTTTATAAGGCATTTCAAGAATCTGCCAAATTCATAAGTATTAATTAACACTACTTACTCCATCCAAAAGTTTTTAAACATAAAAAACAGTGTAGCATGTCTGTATACCTTGCATTTGGCCTCTTCTATAAAAGTAAAATGGAATTTACTTTTCTTTTGCATCATTTTTACTGGTTTTGTGGTCGTCTGGAAAAACACAAAACGGGAGTTTATTATATTTTAATGTATACTGTCCCACCAACAATTTATAGAACTAGATGTAGTTTTCACTCTGTTTGACTGATTTGACCAATGTTTTTATTTATTTTTATATTTCAGCCCTTTCATCCTGGCAGCACATGAAAAGTTTCTCTTAATTACTATTTTAAGAGATGTCTTATATATGTACAAAGTAGTTATTGAAAATTAAGTGAAACAACATAGACATTAATTCTCTCTAAAAAGGTTTTGGCAGGTCATTCTCAGGAGAATATTTTAGGCCACAGAGTACACTGGCATTTGTGTAGATAAGGTCTACAATTCTAAGGTGCAAACTGATTCCTTTAAAAATGGTGTGACCTATTATAGTTTTTTTTTATAGTTTTTTAGATTAAACTAAAATTTACTTACCGTATTTTTCGCACCATAAGACGCACTTTTTCTTCACCAAATAGTGGGAGGAAAAGTGCCTGCGTCTTATGGTCAGAATACCATATATTACGGTATTCGGACCATATCTTATTCCCTCACCTGCCGCTCTGCAACTCGACTCATGGTCCGAGTTGCAGAGCGGCAGCAGGTCCCCCGGGACCTTCCGTGTGCCTGGAAACTGCATCATCCCTCCCCCGCCCCGTGTCCAGGCTTCTCAGTAGTCCACTGAGATACTGGCAGAGTGGCAGCGCCCCGTGTCGCCTTGCCTTACCGTAGCAGCGCGCGATGTAGTCCTCCTCACCTTCCTTACGGAAGCCGATGTCATCTGCTGCATGTACTGTGTCACCGCCGTATGCTAATGGAGGATAGCATGTAGTAGGCGGTGTTACAGTATACAGCAGTGCGCATGCCCTTCACTCCAGTCATATAATTCAAATATTATTCTGTTATACTTTATTAAATATTTTATTACACTATTTGGTTCAGAATATTTTTTTTCCTATTTTTCTCCTCTAAAAACCAGGTGCGCTCTTATGGTCGTCTTATATAGTGAAAAATACTTAAATAGTAAATGCTGTAATATTTCAGATAGAACATGAATGATAGATAAATAGATAGAATTTTAGTAATGCACCAATGCAATACAATACTAACTCCAGTACTAATCTTTATACTGGCAAATTAACAATTTGCTTCACACAGAGAGCATACTCTTTTTTAAGTTTTTATATAAAGTCTGTGTCAGCTGACACAATTATATCTGTGAATAAGAAAGAGACTTTTCATTAGTTCACCTTGTTAAGTCGAAATGTGGCATCAACTGTGGACTCCTTCTCAAACTGTGTGCTCCATTTGCCTTTGAAGTAAATGGCATTGACCAGCACCAGCTTTGTCAAGTTATCGACCATTTCCTGGGACAGCAGGTCTTTAATTTTACCTGATGAACAACAAACAGAGCCAAGCAAAATGTTAGCTGTTAGAAGCCAATCTTGAAATTTGAATCTGAAATTTATGCAATCCTAAAAACACAAAAAGACCAAGGCCTGATCCCTGATGGTTCCCAAACAGTAAGTCTTCAGTAACAGTTTTAACATCTATTGATAATATATAACTATCATAATCTTTTAATATTTTTCACACTAAAACAAGCAACCACTGTATCATTTCTATGGAACTTTGTATGTGAAGGATTGCTAATAATCTTTCTATATACCTTCTGTTTTTTCTTTTACCCAGTTGTTTATGTTGACCCTGGCAGATTCTGCATTTGAGCTGAAATCCACAGCTTCTAGCTCAGCATTGTAGAGCTTGTTAATTTCAGCCAAGTAATGCTAGAGAGGTAAAGAAAAAGAAAAACAGAAGAACGAACAATATCATGTTAGTCGGATATATATACAGTGTAGTTAGACAGGAAATGAGGGGTAGAGAAAGGGATTGACACACAGGTGAAAGGCCCGGTCAGGGCAAACCCAGGTCCCTTCGGTTATGTGGTATGTGCTCGGCATGAGATGCCCCAGATGTTTAAAAGACATTATAATGCAAATTCTGAGTTGGCACTTGGCAATAGGAAATCTGATTCTGGTTTCTTTTTTTTTTTTTTTTGCTTGTAAAAACATGCACCTTTTCAAACTTGTAGGACTGCTCCCCGTACAACCGGTTGACAACCCTCAGGGCATACAATGCATCCGACTTGTTGAGTTCATGCAGCAGCTGGGCAAAGCTAGAGTGGACAACATCGTCTTTACCGTTCTGGGGTTTCAGGCACTGAAAACAGCCAGAGAAAACCTAGCGATTAAAAATACAGTACATATTGAACAACTGACAAAATAAAAACAAGTTTGGTTGACTGAAACAATAAGAAAATGCTAATGACAAATAGTTTTAGAAAGTATAGATAAGGACATAAAAGACATTTATAAACAAACTGTTTTTCTTTGTACATGAGTTAAAAGTTAATTCATTATTTGAAGTAGAGTTTTATTCATAGAAAACACCAAGTTCTTGGAAGGAGGGGTGAAAGTATGGGCTGTGGAACCGCAATCTGCAATTTCACCACCAGATGTCACAGAACTTCTTACTCCACCTTTAAAATGCAGGCTAGTTAATAAAAAAGATACAGAAGAAGCACAAAACTTCATGAAAATAGCAAATAATATTAGTCTAATGTTAACAAAGAGGAAAGTGGTCACACACAAGTACCCACCAGAACTGTCCTGATTGTGTTTTAGACAAGAATGAGGTGGGAATTGTTTGTAAAATACTTTTCATCTTAGTTTATACCACACTGCATCATATGAACAAGTAGATTATTTTTCTTAATGAATAGCTGGCACCTTCAGTAGGTACTGTGGCAGCCTGCTGGACTGCTGTATCTGCATCTTCATCTGCTTCCTCGTCTGCATTTGGGAATGCATTGGTGACTGCATCTGTGTCCGCATTTGTGCATCCTGATCATCTCCTGGCTTTGATCGCTCAGACTCCGTAAAGCAAAGGACCTGGACATAGTGAAAAGTTAAAGTGAATTCATTGGGCAATATTGTTGTCCAAATGCCCAAACAAGCTTAAGTAATAAAGCACAACTGTCAGATTGTTACAAACTACTGTTGAACAAAGCTAGATTGTCTGTCTATTTGCCTTTTCTTTTTGTATTGACAAACTACTTTCCATTTCTATTATGAGATTGTTGCCAACCTCATTTGCTCATTGCAGTAACAGTAAGAATGCGATTGTGCAATACATGTACTGTAATGGCAAAAACTATGTTGAACCAGATTAATGGATTTGTAATGATGTCTAGACTTGTCCTTGTATTAACATGCCTAAATGGGAGCGTAACTCTAACATGACAACATGACTGAAGCACTTCTTTTCTGTCCGTGCGTCACCAGTGTTTGATTTTGATTTAGAGGTTCGATCCATCTTCTGTTTTTGGACAAATAGAGTACAGTTTGCCCATATGTGAGTACTGAGTTTTTGAGAGTATGTTACCTCAGACATCTGCGTGGCTGTATTTCCCTTTGTTCCCAGCATCAGCATAGCTATTGCTGAGGAGATGCTAAATGGAGAGCAGAAGATATTGCCAATTCCGTCATCCTCACATAGCTTTTTAAGCAATGTCAATGCAAAGGTAGTATTTGCCTTGGAAAGGAAAGTTTGAGACTCCATCTTCTGAAATAAAATATAAAAGTCAGTCTATTTTTTTGCGAAATTAAAGAAAATAAAAGTAACTACAATTAGACTATCTATGCACAGTAAAATATTTTATGCACATAATTATTTCATCTTAAACTTAGCGTACAAACTAATAGATACAAGCAACAGCATAAAAACCTAACTCATTACTTTAAATTAGAAACACACTAGATGGAGCTGGACCAAAAGTAACTTACTTCATCAGGGGTAGCTATGTGACATTGGCCTGAGCCTATCAATAATAACCAAAGTATTCCTTTGAATGCATATATCAAACAATCTCTACTTACAGAGGATCCTCTTCTTCAAGTCAAAAGTGCTCGTGGATGTATCTGCTGAAGTATTTTCTGTTTGAGTCATCTATGTATGTCTTATACTCTACGACACACCCATGAAATACGACAGTGCCTTGGCAACAACACTAAAATGTTTTTTAGAAATCACACCCTTTTGTGAACAACACACCCAGAAGATGATTTGTGTCATGTGTTGGGACCTTTTGGTGCACTTAGACAATTAACTGTAATGATTGAGTAATCTTCAGAGTACTCCAACAGGATATCTGTATAATATGTTTTACATTAATATAAAACAAATCAAAATCACATACAGCAAAGCTATTTTAGAAATAACTACAAAACGGAGAGGTTCTAGTTATTATTTTAACTAAAATATTTACAAGCTCAGTCTATTTTCACAAACAGTTCATGTGATCCACTTAACCATAAGCTTAATATTGATATTAGTCTACCTCCGAATATTACTATTTTACATTAATCTTTATATAAAATCAGCTTTTTCGTTCTAGTTTCCAGCATACGTTGTAACAGTGATGGAGACATGCGACTGATTGACAGATTAATTAGTTCAATCAATTAGTTAGTTTGTTAGCTTAGTTAAGTTAGTTTATTGACATTAACTGTGTATCTGTGAGTCAGATGAGTTCAGTACGCTGCCTGTGCGTGCTCCCCTGCCGTAACGTAATGCCGTCATGACGTACTTTTACGTTGCATCCAACCAGCCAACATGTAGAGGAACGTGCCGTTTAATTTGAAACGGTTTCCCCCCAAAAAAACACAATCACAAAAAGACGTATCTTGTTTATAATAAGAATTATAATTGATTTTATTAAAAGATTCGATTAAATTTTGCGTTGCATCGGTGACTATACGTCTGTTGATTCTCCTTTGACTTAACTAATCCCCCCTTTTGTTAATGGTCTCTTCCTCTGTTCAAAGTGAAGCGGGAGGAGGTTACAGTCGTGTCAGCGGTTGTTGTTGTTTTCTGTTAAAAAAGCATAAAAGACGGTTCAGGTAGACATCCAACTATAGTTCTTTTTTCACACATTTTATGATAAGGAGTAGCTAAAATAGCGATCTGTTTAATGTCACCCGTTTATTGCGGAAAGCTATAATATATACTGCTAACGACATTCAGCTAAAGTGCATTGCCACCGATAGAGCTTTGCTACTGTTACTCACTTGTCTAAAACTGATCAGATTTTACAGTTGGTTTTGTTGGTTATGTTTGATAGGATGGATATGACTACACGTCTGAAGTGTCTCCTGATGGCTATCCAGCAGTACAAGGAAGGCAGGACAGCCACAAATGCAGCTAAGCTACAGAAACAAGTCGAGGTGATGATTTGTCTTTTTCAATATTTTTTAATTAAGGGTCATCCACAAAAACCTATGGCAAAAAGGAGATTTAAAAAAATGATATGAGCACTAATTACAGGAGAAATCTGTCTAATCATCCGGCTGTGATATGCATTATAATTTATACTATTGTGGTGTATGAGCAACGGCATAGTGTTGTTAATTCAAATATTCCATAAACCTCATTTACAAAACCTTAAACACCCCTAATTTTGCAGTAATTTGAAAAGTATAAACTACTACATTACTACAGTGGAATATAGGGCCCATTAATATGTTTGTGGCATAAATGTAATAACAAGCTTGTGCTTAAGAAAAAACCTTTATCACAACAAAGCTCATCACCCTACAAGCTGGGCTGATTTAAATGTAATTGGTTCAAATGGGAATTTAAATTTTCTTTCTTTGTTGTGTTTTTATTCTGACAGGAGGTGTCTGATCTACCATCAGAGCAGCTGTTGACTCCAGGCCAGGCTTTGCCCACTGAGTGTGTGACTGGACTTGTGGAGCTGGCTGGGAACCCAAACACCAGCCTGACACTGACCAGCTGCATTGTTTCACTGCTCGCACAGCTTGGTAAATGAAACAACATACTCTGTGGAGATTTGAGTTCTCCGAGTAGTCTTCTAGTAATTAGGTGAAATAACATGGAGTTAAATGAAAAGGCCATAAACTGGGAAATGTTTAAATTTGATCACAGTAATGTGGATCACAGAAGATCTTTCAGTTTGTGCTTCTCTCTTTTTTTAAAGCTTGTGACGAGGAGAGTCGTGAGGTGCTCCACAGCAGCTTCAGCCTCACGAGCACGCTGGCATCCATCATCCACAGTCACAGTGCCACACCTGGAGAACCACTAGTACTACAGGTAAGACACAGAAATAGAGAGACACGTCTTAAATTTGGTTATTAACAAAGTGTTTTCATCTCAACAATACTGCCTCCTTTCAAGAAATCCATGAGAATTTTTTAAACTTTTCTTTTAGTGTCTTTGGGTGCTGCAAAAGTTGACGTACAACACTCACGTCTTTCAGTCAATGAACTACATCCATGAACTCATCACGTTCCTTATGACCAACATGTGAGTCATGGACCTTGTGCAGATTGTATATTAATGTATTTTCCTGTTTTCTGTTTAATAATCTGTTTTTCATTTATATTCTCTCTCCCCACACAGACAGTCTCACAATGATGAACTCATCACACCATGCCTTGGCCTCATGGCCAATCTTTGTCGAGATAATCACTCTTTACAAAGCCACATCAAGTCTCTGGTGAGTAACACAGTAGTTTAACAAAAAGAACTAAACTTGATTTTAATATTTTAATATCGCAATCACAATTCCTTAAAATGTTGACCAAAGCCTAACTCCAGACGGTGTGACAAGTGTTGGACAGCATAAAAAGAATCAAACAATTATGTAGTGCCAGCCATCTGTTGCAGGGCAAAAAGATGGAGCCTTTTAAAAATTTTGCAGTTGTGTCTAATCTGTATTCCTTCTGTTTATTGCAGGATAATGTAAAGCTGTTTTACCGAACACTAATAAACTTCTTGGCTCACAACAGTTTGACTGTGGTGGTGTTTACACTCTCCATTTTGGCCAGTCTCACGATGAATGAGAAAGTTGGAGAGAAGGTACTCTTAAATAGCTGGTAGTCTAACTATTATAATGTCAACATTATAAATATAGCCTTCTAATTTTTCTTGTGTAATTTTTCTCTTTTAGCTTTTCGATGCAAAGAACATCCACCAGACATTTCAGCTTGTGTTTAACCTCGTTGTAAATGGCACTGACACCTGTAAATATGCTGTTGACCTTTTAGTTGATCTTCTAAAAAACTCAAAGATTGCAGATTACCTAACCAGGTAAAAATCACACCACAGTTGTCTCTTCTTATTGGACTGTACACGCTACAAAAGAACCCCATTTATAACTATTTTTTTGACCAGTTTTCAGTGTTTCGCTTAATTTGTCATTTTAGGTGGCAGCTGCTTTTCAATGTTACAACATATTTACTGATAGATTTGATTGATACGTTTATTATTAGGGTATAATAGACTTCATTTATTATTCCTAATTCTTCAATTCTTAATATGGGCTCTAACACCATTGCACAACATCAAACTTTATTTATAGGCTTTAAGTCACCACATAAATCAATAGTCAAAGTGGGATGTGTGGTTTTGGATGGCTCGATTAACTATTGAGTTCTACAAGAAACACTGTTAGTTATTACTAATATTTACCCAATATTTTCTGATGAGTTTTCAATGAAAGTCATTTTGGCCAAGGCTTCATAGAGCCAGCCCTCTTTTTGTCCTCAGGCTTTATGTTGGGAACTGATCCATTTTATTCTATGCTCTAGACAGAGTTTGACACAATTTTATAATGTTACAAATTATAATAAAATGGTAAAGAAGATGACATGTTGGCATACTAGTTTAAAACTAGTATGCCAACATACTCCTTATTCCTAACCATTTCATGTTTATGTTGAACTTTTGATATTTGGTCTCTTACAGATATAAACACTTCTCAGTATGTGTGTCTAAAGTTTTGGGACTTCTACATTCAAAAGAGCCTGAGTCCGCAGCAAAAGTAAGACATATTATCTATAAAATAATAACACACTCTTGACATTTCCAATGACTGTTAAATGAAAATAACTCGATAATATGAGGAGTTTACTTTTGAGTGTGGCTAACATATTTATTTGTCTGTCCAGGTGTTGGAGCTACTGCTGTCCATGTGTCGCATCTCCGGTCTTCGTTCGTTACTTTGTGAGGTGGTTTTCAAACCCGCGGCGCCTAAACTGAGAGCCACAGGACGCAGGCAGGGGTTTGATGCAGACGTTAAAGAGTCTGGTGTTGCTCTGGTCCAGTGCTTGAGTTCGAGTGTGGAGGGAACTGAAACCCGCACACTTCAGGCTCTGCAGCTTCTCAATGAACTGCTGGAGGTAAGGTAAATAAATGAGACAGAATAATTATAATAATTGATCACACAATTTACAAAACTTTATATTTTTGCAGGAGGCACTGGGAGCAGACACTGTGTCTGACTGTGTGCTGAGCTACATTGAAATGCTACTTCCCGTACTGTTAGACCTGCTGAAAGGGCTGGATACTGCAGAAGGAGACGCTCGACTAAGAAAACACTGCCACCGCATCACACACGTCACCAGCCTCCTGCTTGATATCCTTTCACTTAGTTTGGTGACCACAAAAAAATGCTCCTAGACCAACTTTTTGTCCTTGGTTGTGATAAACATGTCTTTAATCATTCTGAGTTTTGTGAGCCTTAACTGCTCCACTGCTGTGCGCCGAGGACTCCACCAGGAGTATTGTATCGCGGCAGGTGAGCGCTCAGCTCTGCCTGACGCAAGTTGAAGAGCTTTTATCATGTTGCCATAACAACAGTCCTCTCACCTGTGTGTCACCTCAGTCTGAAAACAGCCTCAGGTGAGTGTTGACTTATTTAATCAAAACCAAGTTACTATGGTTTTCTCTTGTAATGTTGTTAATGGCTTGTTTTACGTTTGTGTTTCTCAGTCAAGTTTGTTCTGAGGCTCTGCTCAAAACTCTAGAGCTGATGAGCAAACTGAGACAACAAGTGAAGGACATGGTGACTAGTTTCTACAAGATGTTACAGGTGAAACAAGCACTTCCCTATTGGTAGTCACTACTGAGTTGACACTGGCATTATGCATTCCCTTTATCCTGTATTTGAGGTATACAGCTGCTTAGTTTTAGGACAGATTTTGTTTATTTTTTGGTAGTTAAAAAGATTGTATATATACTGTATAATGCGTGTCCACTGTCAGGGAGACATTTGTGTAATCTGTTTAATCTTTCTGTGCTCAGGACCAGAGGATTGTAACTCCTTTGTCTCTAGCGCTGACGTCTCATCACAGAGAGAGTGTTCAGACTGCACTGTTGCTGCTGTTCGAGGCTACTCCTCTCCCAGAGTTCCCTGCTCTCATGTGAGTCACATGACATTGAGATTAGAAAAATGTGTTGCACATTACTTCTGCTTGTCTGTCAAGTCCTGTTAATTTCATCATTGAATGACTGAATTATTTCAGTCTGGGGGAGTGTATTGCTGCCAATAACGCCTATCGCCAGAGGGAAGCAGAGCTGTCAGTCAAACGCGTTGCTGTGCAGGAATTTTCATCTACAAGGACAAACAGCAGTATGTTAGACTCTTCCACCGGTTCCATCCACAGGAGCATCAACAGTTTGGTGGACAAGATGCAAAACGGACTCGCGGTACGGGATTAATGTGTGTTAACTCCATGTTATTTAGGATGCAATTCATAAGCTTTTTAATACCACACCAGTTGTTTTGTTTGGAAGTTCCTTAGCAACATACACTGAAGCACTGCCATAAAATACTAAAATGAACTCTTAACAATGCAGGCTTAATGAGATTTTAGTGAAGAATGTGTGAACATCTGACGTGTTTCCGAGTAAGTGTTGTTTGTAGTTGCAGGAGCAGTCGAAAGATTCTCTCGTCTCAGAGGTCATCAACGTTTATGAACAGAAACTATCTGCATTTGAAGTAAGCATTATTATATATTCATTCTTTTACCTCCAACTCCACTTTTTTTGTATTTAATTCTTTATCCTTTGTGTGTTTGCAGTCTAAAGAGAGTCGGCTACAGGATTTGTTGGAGGCAAAGGCTTTGGCTCTATCTCAGGCTGATCGACTCTTAGCTCAATTTCGGGTACAACAAGCTCAGGGTGAAGCCGAGGTAAACTTTTCCAATAATAATATCAGGAATATTATTTTTATAATTTATTTTACAGCAGTAGGTTTCGATGGTTGAAATGTTTATTAAGTCTATTTCTTTCAGGCTCGGAAGCTGGGTTGTCTACTAAAGGAGGCGGAGCGCCGGCGCGAAGAGCTGCAGAGTGAGCTGGGTAATCAGGTGTTGGAGGTTGAAAGATGTAAATTTGACATAGAGGAGCTGCTGAAGCATAACGCACGACTGCAGTGCGACTCGGAGGAGCATCAAACACTCAAAGGAGTTTACAACACACTGCTCAACAGGTCTAGATACCTAATGCTATACATTAAAATCAAACATTTGGATATAAATTACTGTTGTCTACAAAACATGAAAGATATCAGTTGTGTAACATGTTGATTTGTTACAGGCTTAATGAAAGTGAACGGCTGCTGAAGGAGCTGCAGGCGGCACATATCTCTCTGACCAAACACAACGACACCCTGAAGAAAAACCATGAGGCTCTTCAGCTTCAGAACGACAAGTAACACACATAATCAAACTTTTTAGTTTGAAAGTGTTTTGTTGATGTAATGGGTTCTAACATGATATTCTTGAGAGCCCATTTAAGAGTCAAATTGTGTGAGTGTTGTGTGTCTGACACAGACAGTGTGAGCCTTAAGAATAATCAACATTGAAGCTCCTTAAAAGCAGCCATGGTTTACTCACATGTTTGCCTCACTGTTTCTCAGGACGGTGGCGTTGTTGGAGGAGAAAGAAAAGGAGATTAAATCTCTTCATTCAGATCTAAAACAGAAGGACATTGAGATTGCAGGTTGGTCTAAAAAAATAAACGAAACTAACAGAATAATATTCTATTCCAAATTTAAACAAATCTTATACATTTATTTATATTTATGAAGCTTGGGTTGTTTCCATTCCTTTTTATACCTAAATTTTACTATTTAGGTATTTAGTAAATACCTAATTTTTTCAAGTGACTAGCATCACAAATTCACCTCCCTTACAAATTGACCTCCTGTGGACCCACCACCTGCAGGAGGAACCTTAAGAGGCTGGTGCCTAAGTGTTGGAGTTCACCCCAGTGAACGAGAGGGTTGCTTCTCTGCGCTTTCGGGTCGGGGATAGATCTCTCACTGTTGTTTGTGCTTACGGACTGGCAGTGCAGAGTCCCCGGGCTTCTTGGAGTCTATGGGCGGGGTGCTGGAAAGTGCTCCGACCAGGGACTACGTCGTTCTACTCGGGGACTTAAACGTGCGGAACGTGGGCAACAACAGTGCCACCTGGAGGGGTGTGATTGGGAGGAACGGCCCTTCTGATCTTATTGGACTTCTGTGCTAGTCACAGTTTGTCCATAACAAACACCATGTTCAAGCATAAGGTTGTCGATCAGTGCACGGGGCACCAGGCCGTATGTCTTGGACACTCGGGTAAAGCTGTCAAATGATCACCACCTGGTGGTGAGTTGGATCAAATGGCGGGGGAGGAAGCTGGACCAACGCGGCAGGCCCATGGAGCCTTGAGGCATTGGGTTCCTGGGAGTTTTCCCAACCAGTCCACTTGTGCTTTGTGGACTTGGAAAAGGCATTCAACCATGTCCCTCGCGGGCATCCTTTGTGGGTGCTCCGGGAGTATGGCGTTCGGGACCCTCTGCTAAGGGCCGTCTGGTCCCTGTACGACCTGAGCAGGAGCTTTTAAGCTTAAGGTTCTCTTCTGCATTGATGCAGTGTACCGGTCTGTTGTGGTGAAGAAGGAGCAGAGCTACAAGGCGAAGCTCTTGATTTATCACTAGATCTACGTTCCTACTCTTACATGTGATCATGAGCTGTGGGTCATGACCGAAAGAACAAGATCCTGGATACAAGCGGCTGAAATGTGTTTCCTGGAAGATAAGGTGAGGAGCTCCATATTGAGAGGAGCCAGCTGAGGCGGCTTGGGCATCTGTCCCAGATGACTCCTGGATGCTTTCCCGGGGAGGTGTTCCAGGCTCGTCCCACCGGGAGAAAGCCCCAGGGAAGACCCAGGACACGCCAGAGGGACTACGTCTCTCAGCTGGCCTGGGAATGCCTCGATATTCCTCCAGAAGAGCCGCAGGAAATGTCTAGGGAGAAGGGAAGTCTGAGCGTCTCTGCTTAGACTGCTCTAAGCAGACTGCTCCCGCAACCCGGCCCTGGAAAATCAGAAGAAGGTGGATGGATGGATAACATCACAAATTCAACAATTTGGCAAAACTTACCTAAGTGTATGAATTCCATCAAGCATTTATGCTCGACTGGTGTCACCCGAAAGAACCAACCAATTTAACAAGTCTCTCAAGAAGTCAAGATATGGACATTGCAGAATATAACCTTTGGAAATGTATCATGTACTATATTATAAAGTTTTTACAGATTACATTAGTGTTTTTACATTTGTTGTTGTTCTTGGGATTTAAATCCCATCTGTTTTTTTCCCAGATCTGCGTGCTGAGCTTCAAGCCGAGGAGCAGAAACTGAAAGAAAAGGACAGAGAGAGGAGAGACCTGGAGGAAACTGTGGATGTTTTGAGGAAAGAGCTTGACAAAACAGAGCAGGCCAGAAAGGACACCAGCATCAAGGTGAGCAATAGGAAACATGAGCAAGTTGGATCTTGCAAACAAGTTTTCTACCTATTTGCCATCATCTTGTAACAAGTAACAAGGAAAACATCACTTTTAAATTAGATTTGCAAACCCCCAACAATTACATACAACATTTGAGTTTAAGTATGTCTTGTAAATCTAAGTATGTCTTGTAAATCTTGTTTTTTTTCTGTTTTCAAAATGTAATCTTGAATAAATGTGTTGTTTTTCCTGAAGGCGTTGTCCCTGGAGCAGCAGAAGAGCCAGATCGAACTGAAGCTCAAGCAGAAGGAGGATGAGTTGAACAAGCACTCAGCGATGATTGCCATGATCCACAGCCTGAGCAGCGGCAAAATGAAGAACGATGTTAACGTGTCGCTATGACGATGCTCAGATGAGTGACAAGACATTAAGACAAGACTAAATTTAATTAATCAATTTTACACTTTTAACATATAATAAACTGCTTTTAATTAATTGTTTTTGGATTTTTTAAATAAATGTTTTTTATTTATTTATTGTTGTAAATGTTTATGAATAACTTTATGATTGTTTTTTATGTCTTTTTTTTTCCTTTTCTTATTTTCTTTTTTTTACAATGACAGACTTTTTAATTTTGGAGTAGAGGTCTAGGGTCTATAGACCAGAGCAGACAGGTAGAGTGGAAAAGACGTAAAGAGCAGTGTGCAGCAGGTTAGAACCAGCAGGAATGAACAGAAAGGTGTACAGGATGGTGGTGAGAGCAGCGATGTGTGGTTTAGAGACCGTGGCACTGAGGTAGCAGTATTTGTATTTTTTTTCCAGAAATGGTTACAGTTTCCACTGGAAACAGGAAACACTTATACCTCTACAATGCTGATGATGGACATTATTTGACAATTTGTAATTACTCTAGGTCTGCTCTAGCTGTTCGCACTCGCAGCGCCTTAAACAATAAGATAATGGAAGCAGGTTTAGTCCAAACGCTGTATATTAACCTTCGAAAGAGGGAAACAGGGTTTTCAGTTTCACAGGAGTTAATCTGAACTCTGAGTCAGTTACTGAGGGAACTTACTCTGTTAACTTAAGAGTCTCCTTTTTTGTTGCACCTAAAAGAGCTCTCTGATTGAACGATTGATTTCCTTATTCACAACAGAACTGAGGAATACACACAATATACACTTTTAAACGCATGGGCAATTGACCAACCGATCCACTTTTATATATTTATAGTCTCCATTAAGAAATTCACTTCATAACATCTGAACTAATTCAATTCCATTTTCAATTCAGTTTTATTTGAAGGGCCCAGTATCACAACAATTGCCTCAAAGTGCTTCACAAAAACAGAAGACAGCAAATATGCAACATGTTGAACAGGACAACATCCCCTGTCCTTAGACCTTCCATCAGGGTGAGAAAAAACCCAGCAGGGGAAAAAGAGAAACCTCAGGGAGAACCACAGAAGGAGGGTCTGCTCCCAGGACAGACAGGCTGTGCAATTGATGTGTCCAGAACAGTCACTGACGAATAGTTCATTGTATGTATATATATTTATAAATGTATATGTATGTATATATATATATATATATATATATATATGTATATGTATATGTATATGTGTGTATATGTAAATTCCTGGAGGTGGGTTTGTGACCTCCAATGTCTGTTTTGTTGTAGGGGTTACCTTTAGAATTGTTTGTTAAGCAGATGAAGCATTTTGAGCAAAAATCTTCAGCAAATGTGTTAAACCCCACAGTAAACCAATGTCTTTGAAGGTCTTTTCTCATTCCCTCCTTTGCAAAAGGCAGGAAGAGGGCTTGAGGAAGAAATGGATTGCCATTAGGGCCCATCCAAACACCATTTGTGTTTGTACAGTTGTTCTTTTTCCAAGCAGCTTTGTCTGCTGGAGTGGGAGTGCGAGCCAAATCAGAGTGAAACAATGTCAGAGTGGGTGCAAGTTTGATCCGTTGTCTACGAGAGTAATGTAACAACGTAGGGTGTGACGCTGCTTTTGCAGCTGCGTCTGCTCGTGCATTACCTAGAGAGACCAAACTTGGGCAAAATGAACTAGACACGTGCCAACAAAATTTATGAAGTAGTATTTTGATAAATGTGTGGGTGTAACAAGGCAGCCTTTTTGGGGAAAATAAAATCTACTCGAAGTCTCACAAACATTGTCAGATTTAGTTGCACCCAATGGATTACTTGTGCACATTTACACCGTTCACACAATACACTCTACCTATAATTGTTTTACTATCGTAATGTCCCATTTATGTAACAAAAGTGAATTTGTCCCTCGCGGTCGGAAGGAAGGCGAGGGCCGTTATCACCACTTGCAGCTTTAATTCTGGTTGCACTTTCTAAAGCACTTTGTGATTTTATCTGTGAAAAGTATTCTATAAATAAAGTTTACTTACTTTTTAACACTGTGCTGACTTGAAAAAAAAAATGTGTCAACTTACCTGGCAGTTTGCCTCTAAGATAAATGCTAATGGAAATCTTGATTCTTGTTGCATCATCTTCACTGACTTAGTGTTGTTCTGAAAACATAGACACATACAAATGAATATTGTAATAATAATATATGTTAATTATCCAACCTTTCAACTCAACAGCTTGGAGTATTTTCCTAAACAAATGTTGTAACCAAAGTGTAGTCTCGACACGACTAGACATGACTTTTTTCACTGGTTGCCACATATTGGTTCAGTTATTTAAGGAAGTTGGCACATCAATTATTCCATGTTGTATTTAGCTTATTATAGTCTATAGCTTTTAATCTTTAAATCTTTAACTTTAACAACATTTTCCGCAAAGATGTAACATAACATTTGTAAACCTTATAAACTATAAGAATGTGTAGAATATTGCATTATAAACCTTAAAAAAAAAAAAAAAGCTTCTGTTTGCATCATACTGATCTGTCAAGTAAAACATATTACATTGTCACCTTGTTGATTCTAAACTTGCCGTCACTTGTGCATCTCTTCTTAATAAAACAAGTATAAATCTGTGAGAACCAGGTGTTGACTTCTGCACCCTACCATTCCTGGTCTCTCCCAAGAAATCCTAAACAGAAAAAAGCATGGATAAATAATTGAAAAGTTATTGTTTTCATCATTTCTGGATGGGTATGATGATAAAACTAGTCTATCATCATTTGTGTTCAATGGTTGATGTGGGAGCTTGATTTTATCAAGCAATTTGGTACCTTTAGTTTTTATGTTATTTTTAATTAAATAAACAAATATTTCATACATTGTTTAGATTTTCAGGAAAAAGCCATATGCACTCTTTTCCCTCCATATTGTTTCCAGTACCAAACAGTATCCTACTATATGTACCAGTTTCTCTGGATATATTCTCGAGGTGGTGGGTTACTTTTTTTGCAGCTGTCTGATTTGCAGTTCACTTTTTGTCCATGAGACACATAACAAACCAATAACTCATACTTAGCTAATCTATATAGTCACAAGTACCATGATTCAACTCTTTCTATAATCTGACTGATAACCTGTAACTTTACATTTACAGCCACCACAACTATCTGTATGAAAAACAACAACAAAAAAGAAAAACAGCTACAATTTTCACATTTGTGCATCACGTGTTCATTACATGAATAAATAACAGTTAGTATACAGTATGTGTGTTCTGTCTACTTTTAATCAGGCCACTTCTACTTCCCTCATCCATCAAGTTTAGACCTCCTAACACATGTGGTTAATATTCTAAGCTTAAATCTAAGATCATGAACACAAAATAGACACACACCTCAATAAACTGGTAGGACCGCTCTCTGTACAGCCTGTTGGCCGAACTGAGGGCGTGGCTTGTTGAACACTTCTGTAATATCAGTAGTCTTCAGGCACTGTGGAGAAACAGGACAAGAGTTACAAGAGAAATCAGGTTGTATTAAACCTGCCATGGTCCAGTCAGTCTTGGTAAAAGAAAAGAAAATAAGAAAAGAGAGAAAATAAGTATCATTTGACTTCAAATTAGAACAAAAGCATTTGAAAAAAAAAAAGTACCAATCAGGATCGGTCTAAGTTTCATTCATGTTTCAGAGGCGTCACGCTGAGGGCTTTTCCCAAGGTGTCGTTTCAGGACACAGTAAACCTTGCACAACAATTGTTACAACTGGTCAAAAAAAAAAAAACTACAAAAAAAAGTAAATCTTTACCCCCTGTGTTTGTGGGGTTATGATGTGACCATGTCTGTTGAAAGATAATTTATTTTTTATTCTCTTGTATTTTAATTAACTAATAACATTATAATCATCTGTGAAAAACAAGTTCTTTAGATATAAGGGTTGGTCAACATCGAATCAATAGCTGCTACATCTGCTGACAGTAACATCAAGTCAAATAAAACACACAAAAATGACCAACAGTCACATTTCTACAGTACATCCCTCTGATTGGCCCATGCTCTACCCAGCTGACAGAATATTTCCTAGGAACAATTAAAACACTAAGCAACATTGACTATCTGCTGCAAGTTCAAATGTCCATTTTAAAAATAGCTGCTGCTCAGGATGTTGTCCAACTCAGTAAGAACTGAGTTGGACAACATCCCATTACAGTTCAAGTGTAGCTCCATAGGTATGAGTCAGTTTTTGCATTAAAGGATATTTATACACAAAACAGAGATATGAGACCCAAGCTTGGATGGATGAGACTGCCCGCAGAGGGCAAGGTGGGTTTTTACACACGCACACAATGGGAAGGTACTCCCATTGACAACAGAACACATCTCCTACTAATCAATGGTATAAATGCTTGCAACACCTACTGCATTATTGTAATACAAAACATATCCAGTAAGAAGGTTATTAAACTTTGCAGACATTACCTGGCACAGGTGACAGTTTAAAAGGATAAGGTGGACCAGAATCAGGTGTGTATTGTACAGTTTCAAGACCAGGCAATGTTTTTTTTAACCTCTATTGTCCAGTTTTGGTGAGCCTCCATTTCCTGTTCTAGCTGACAGGAGCAGCACCTGGTGTGTTCTTCTGCTGCTGTAGCCCATCTGCTTCAGGGTTTGACATGTTGTGTGTTCAGAGATGGTATTCTGGATACCGAGTGGTTACCCCTCGTCATTGTACCTGTTATAATGATAGGGGGCGCTGTGGGTGTCCAAGGCTATATGAGCATGCGTAGAAGCAGTGAGTCACGTACAGCCCAAGCGTCTCCCATGAAACCTCCAAAATGGTCCTCGCGTAAGGGCGCCGCCATATGGCGAAATACAGCGATATACCGCCGTCCACCAGAGGGCAGGCTCCAAAAGTGGAAATACAAAGAGTAACCCAATGGCGACTTTACAAGTGTAAAACTCATGTTTAGAGCCTGGTACAAAAGATGGCTCTGGTCTCTAGAGCTAAGTTTTTACTACGTGACAATTTTTGATTAATATGTCCGTTTATGCTATCTAAAAACTATTGCTTTACTATGGAGTAAAAGCCAAAAAGCCCGGAGGTAACGGCAATTTTATTACCCTTTCGTAATGACAATATCTGTGAATAGGGGACAAATGGGCGGATAACATCCATATTTTTGCAATCTATGATACAGCCTGTGACAGCAGCAGCAGCTCTTGTTGTCATCACTTGCAGCTTGTTAATAAAGCACGCTAAAGAGTTCAAGTCCGTTGGTGAAATTCCTGTGAGTGCGGGGTATTACAATATTTTAAATACAATTTACCATCTCTTTGCATTTGAATAATGTCCTCAACTGGGACTTTAAAAAGAGTTTAAAAAGCACACCATCATTCTCTAAAAGCTCAGCTCAAGCCATGTAGCCTAGTTATTATCCCGGAAGTACAACGTTTTGCAAAATACCACATTTCTTTATATAATAAAGGACAAAAAACATCAATGGTGTGGTCTTATTGTCATATTTATTTGAATCCATTATTTGAGGCCTGTCAACTTAACACATTTTTAAAGAGAGCCTTAGTCATATATGACTATGGCTCTCTAGACAGAGTTGACTCTCTGAAGGGAAGTCTCCTGGACACTTCTGGGAAGTGGATAATGTATGTCTCAGTGGGTGACAGTAGATCCTATTTAGTTTACAGGTAATCTAAAAAGGGCCTGACTGTATACCATTGCCTTATAAGATAGTAATGGTGAGTGCTTAGCTTAGTATTTATGTATTAGATAGTATGTTTTAATTAAAGTGAGTATTCTTTTTTTTGTGGCTAAAGCTGATTGTGTGCACTTCTCTTTGTTATGTTTCATTTGTAGATGTCAAAATGGAATCTGGAACTCCTCTGTCCAAGGCTAACACCAGCTTTGCATCCAATGTCTTCTCACCTTTGAGCATCTCCTCAGCGCTCGCTATGGTGCTGCTGGGGGCCAGGGGCAACACAGCCACGCAGATGTCAGAGGTAACATGCACATGACCACAGTTCAGCAGCTTGTGTTTAGGATGAACACAGGGGAACTATTTTCTCTTCACTTTAACTAAATCTACTTTTACCATTCATGTAACCAGGGGTTGTGTGGAGCAACTCTGTTGTTTAAAAAACACTTTTGTCTTGTTCCTCAACAGTGTCTGAAAACTAAAGACATCATGGATGATGTCCATTCAAGCTTTTCTTGACTTCTGCAGGAGTTCAACAAGCCAGACACTCCCTATGCCCTCAGTGCTGCCAAAAGGGTCTACGGAGAGCAGTCCTACGAGTTTGTTAAGGTGTGTCTTATTTAAACTGCTTTAGCAGGAGGACTGTTTGTGACTCAAAAATTTCCAAATGTCATGATGAGAATAATATACAATAAAGTCTATCTGTACTAAACCATCCATTTTCTTCCACTTGGGTTGGGTCATGGGGCAGCACCCCCTCCTCTTACAGACACTTTCTCCAGCTCATCCAAGGCATTCCCAGTCCAGCTGCGAGACATTCACTATAAATATATATATTTTGACCACTATATAAACAGAGATGAGTGGTTTTGTTATGGATGAAGGAGCTGAGCTGTAAAGGAAAGCTCTTAATTTACCGTCTTCTTTCTTAGTCTCACCTTTGGTCAAGAGCTGTGTGTCATGAACAGGTTTTGTTGTGTTGCTGCTCCACCACAAGCATCAGACATATTACAGTTGGTAGTGGTAGATGAATTGCTGACTGATTTGTTCATCCGACCAACACATATACAGTAAATGTAGAAATGAACAAATGACTTTATACATGTATTGTTTTTAATAATTTAGGATTTCTTAGAGGGAACCAAAAAGTACTACAATGCGGAGTTCAAGGAGTGGTCACACTGGATCTTCCTCGATTTAAGATTGAGGAGAATTATGACCTGAATAATGTCCTGATCAGCATGGGCATGGTGGATGCTTTCGATAAGTCAAAGTGTGACTTCTCTGGTAAGAAAAGATCCTGTCAAGCCCATTGCCCTGTTGTCCTTGGTTACCGTTGGTGGCTTTACAGTAAAAACATTGCCTATACTTTAACTTTCTCATATGAAATATAATGTTTGGATGGAACTTATGTGTCTCCCGCCTCCAGCTACATTTGTCGCAGACCATCCTTTCCTCTTCTTCATTCAACACAACAACACCAATACCATCCTCTTTGCAGGAAGATACTGCTCTCCTGAGTGAACAATCAGTACCAATAGTTCCTTCTCTGCATTGGTACAACAGTGTCACTGCTCTGGAGTTTGTAATAACTTATCACATCTGTTTAATATCATAACCAAACTAATGCCACAATAACCTTTAAACTCATAATTTACTCACATTTGCAGTGCCTTCAGTGAATCCTGGAACATTAGTTTTAACTCTACATAATCCATATCAAGCAGAATATATCTAATATATGGTCCTAATGAATATGCAGCATCTTCAGCCTTACATTTATCCATACCTTATCTAAGTCTTGTATATCCTGTATTAGACCCTCTGAAAGAATGAACCTTTTATTATTTTTAAATGTATAGGTCTATGAAAAAATGTAAACAAAACATAAAGTCATGTAAGATAACTGAGAAAAGATCAATGTTTTTGAAACCTGAGGTACTGCATGTAATGTTTAGTTCAATGTCACTAAACTACCTTTACAGAAGTTCATTTAGCAGGCTTATCTTGCCTGGAAATTATATTGTTTCTGTAACATCTCCCTCAACATTAAGCCCTAAATCAACACTTGTATTTGACAAAAGAAAATAAATTCTCTGCAAAATCAGATGCATCTTTTACCTTTCAATAATATATTTTGCTGTATTTCTGTTTTCTATTTGTGTTGTATGTTTGTGATACTGTATGTGCTTTCACAAGACGGTAGTGTGCCATAAAGTAAAAAGTCACATGGTTTGTTTTTAATATAGAATAAAGAAAACAACACAGTCAAATTTAAAGTACCAACTGCATTTTCATAATAAATTACAAAAAGAACAGAACATCTCTAATGGGTAGGTTTTATTGGAATAGCATGTTGACATTATATTGTAAAGTGCCTGTCTATACAACTAATGCATCTGTCACACACTCCATTGACAGGAAGTAGGAGTCCTTCTATTCTGTGATTATTAAATTCCAGTTTGTTGTGTAAAGGGGCGTGTCTTATGCTCTTTATATAAAACTCAAGCAGTTGTTCGCCTGTGAAGGAAAAGCTCCCAAAGCCTTCTAGTAAGTGGATATTGTTTGTCTCTGTGTGTGTCAGTAGATATTTTTCAGTTTTTAGGCAGTTTAGCAATAGTTTACTATTGAATGTTATTGGCTCATATTATGGCAATGGTGTTCATGAAACCGAGCAGATTTTACCTGGCACAGGTGATAGTTGAAAACGATAAGGTGATCAGAATGATGAGTGTATCGTACTATTTCATTCAAGATTTTTTAAAACCATTTGTAGTATTTATGTTAAATAGTGTTTTAATCAAACTGAATTATGTTTTCTGCCTTAAGTTAAAACTGTGCACTTCTTTTATTTATGCATTAGTTGTAAAGACTTTGCAATAACTGATGTGTTGCTGTGCTTTATTTGAAACAGACACAATGGCATCTGAAACTCCTCTGTCCAAAGCTAACACCAGCTTTGCTCTGGCTCTGTTCAAAGCCCTGGGCGACAAAAACAGAGCATCCAATGTCTTCTACTCCCCTTTCAGCATCTCCTCAGCGCTCGCTATGGTGCTGCTGGGGGCCAGGGGCAACACGGCCACGCAGATGTCAAAGGTAACATGCACATGACCACAGACCTCTTGTTTAGTGAATAACATACTGATTACAGAAGTAACATAGCTTACATTAACTAATTTCATAGTTGATCGTTACAGTGAAAATATCAAGACAAATGGAAAAGAGTCTTGTAGTCAAGGCCACACCATTTTAACTATTTTTCTCTTCACTTTAAATATTTTTTTTTACCATTAATGGAGCCACAGTTGGATGAAAAATCCCTTATTTAAAAAAACTAAAACAAAATAACTCTTGTCTTGTCTTGTTCCCCAACAGTGTCTCAAAACTAAAGACATCACGGATGACATCCATTCGAGCTTTTCTTCACTGCTGCTGGAGATCAACAAGCCAGACGCTCCCTATGCCCTCAGTGCTGCCAACAGGCTCTACGGGGAGCAGTCCTACAAGTTTATTGAGGTGTGTCTCATTTAAACTATTTTAGCAGCAGGAGTGTGTTTATAATGCGTCTGCGCCACAGGTGAATGAAAGTGTTAATGGATTATGATGTGGTGGTCGGAAACTCTGTTGGCATTGTTGGTATGATAGCTGCGTCTCTCAGTCTGCCCCAGGACAGATGTGGCTACAGAGGAAGTTGACCACCACAGTGTTAAATGTGTGAGTGGAATGGGTGAATGAAAGAATGATGTAAAGCACTTTGAGTGCCCAAGAAGGTACAAACAAAATTCAAAATAAATGCATGTCTTTAACCATTTATAATGCTCGGTGAGTATTAGCTAGAAGGGATGTAATAATATCAAAATCTTATGATAGAATAATATTACAACAACAGCCGATAGACAAAGTCCCCCCTGCCTCTCCAGGGACCTCCTCTTGGACATGGCCAGAATATGTCACCAGAGAGAAGGCCAGGAGCCCGGGAGAAGATGCCTGAGCTAACTCTACTGGCTCTTCCAGTCTCCTTTCACATGAACGATATCACAATATCTCTAGAGGAGCACCCAGCCATCAAGCAAAGAAAAGTCATTTGTCCTCTTCCTTTTGGTCATGACCCCACATCTCATGCTCATAGGTGAGAAGAGGAACGTAGATCGACCGTTCATTTAGAGATACTTACATAAACTCTCGCACAATCTGTGTAGACCTGCCACCCTTTTCCTACTAAGAAAATATCTAAGTAAAGATAACAATCGAAGATATTGATAATAGGTCTGCAATAATAATATGTATTTCTTTTACCTAGACGACCTAGAATATCTTCATGAGAATAGTGACACTTATTGTTATATTGACAATATCATCACATCCCTGGTAGTTAAATATGTTATAGTGTAATGTATAATCTTGATGATGAGTGGAGAGCACACTACAGCTGTAGTGTTGATTTTACATTATTGATGTGATAAGAGGCTGTATGTTCTTATCTGTCTCATACATAATATACTTGGTAGTGGCTGTGCCAAACCAAAAGACAACAATACATGAAGTATGGCTGACCAATACATATAAACAAATGACTTTATACATGTATTGTTTTAAATAATTTAGGATTTCTTACAAGGAACCAAAAAGTACTACAATGCGGAGTCCGGGTCTGTGGATTTCATTAAAAACTCAGAGGAGGCTCGGGTCCACATTAACTCTTGGGTGGAGCAGCAGACCCAAGGTTCTCATAGATTTACACTTGTTGTTTAATAACTGTACATCTCCAGTCAGATTTAATGTGTTTAACAACTGTATTTTATTCCCTTCTTTTGATTTACCAATCTTTTTGTTTGCTTTTTCTTTTTAAAGGTAAAATTAAGGATGTGCTGTCTAAAGGTGTGGTGGGGAGCTCGACGAGGCTGGTGCTGGTCAATGCCATCTACCTGAAAGCCCACTGGGTCAAGCAGTTTATGACGACTCAGACATGTGATGCTAAGTTTAGACTCAACAAGGTAATGACATCTTCCTATAGATAAAGAAAAATAAAAAAAATGTTTTTATTATTACAGTCTTTCAGCATGCTATTTTACATTCTTATATTAGTTTTTTTGGTCACAAACCTGGCAGTTCATTGTCAATCTAGTTGTTAGACTGATACAAGACACGTTTGTATTTTTTTAACAGTCTACTTAATAAAAAGTGGTAGAAAATGGAGTTTCATTTTTCTAGATTTGTTTTTGGGTTTTTTTTTTGTTGAGGTGTGAAAAAAGTAGCCTGACGTTGTTCTGAAAATTGGCAATGGTTTAAAGAGGGTTGTCCCAAATCATTGCCGTGTCCCAGGTGAAGCGTATAAATATAGAATAAAATTGGACAGTTGACATTTCTGTTGAGGTCAAAGTTTAGGTAATTAAATTTTTATGTGTTTGTATGTCTCTGTTCGAAGAGTGAAACTAAGCCAGTGAAGATGATGCACCAAAACAAAAAGTTTCAATTAAGACAGATCAAAGAGGCCAACTGCCAGGTAAGAAAAAAACGTAATAATGAATATGATGAAAATGTTTTGTCTAAATCTTCTGACTCCATTCTTGCTGTTCATTAGGTCTTAGAGTTGCCTTATATGGTCGGGGAGCTTAGTATGCTCATCTTTTTGCCCAATGACATTGAGGACAGTTCTACAGGTCTGGAGAAGGTAGGACACTCTAGTTGCTCACATAAAAAACACTTGCCTTACTAACAAATCTGTCTTTTGCAGCTGGAGCAGATGCTCACCTATGAAAAGTTCAAGGAGTGGACCCAACCGGACAAAATGCGTGAATACCAGGTCACACTGGGGCTTCCTCAATTTAAGATTGAGGAGAATTATGATCTGAATAATGTCCTGACCAGCATGGGCATGGTGGATGCTTTCGATGAGTCAAAGTGTGACTTCTCTGGTAAGAAAAGATCCTGTCAAGCCCATGGCCCTATACTTTAACTCGCTCATATTATTCATTAATTTTTTGTGAGGATTAATCCCTTGAGATGAATCATCTCGTTTTTGAGGGGTCCTCTTACTCACATTCATTCACTAGGGACACTTTAGAGTTGTCAATTAACCTATACATGCATGTCTTTGGATGGTGGGAGGAAGCCGGAGTATCCGGAGAAAAATCCACAGTAACACGAGGAGGACATGCAGACTCCTCACAGAAAGACCGGAGTCAGTCGAGAATGTTTGAGTCGGCCGGGTTTTGAACTCACAACCTTCTTGCTGTGAGACAGGAGTGCTAACCACTCTGCCACGTGCACCCCCATTTTTTTTTTCATATATATTGTAGTGTATGTAATGTAAAATAGATATTAATTTATTAATTTATGTAAATTATCAATTAATATTTTTATTATCAAAGTTATTGTCTCGTTGAGGGCACCTCCCAGAGTAAAGTTCTGGGAAACTGATTATATTTACTAAGTCTCACTTAATCTGAAGGGATAGAATTCTCTGTTTTCAAATATGTCTTATATAAACAGTAAAACACCAAATCAAAATCTTTAACGTTTTATGGGTTTTATTAAAGATTGTACAAAGTTAACATATTAATTATCATGATGGGAGAGGACACAAAGGAAAAGATTATTGACGGATAATGAGGATAATGATTAACACAGAACAATAAACAATGACTTTACTGATTAGAACTTTGTGGAGGAAAAGGAAGTTTTGACCAATTAAAATATGTTGTTTAACTGAGGGACGGCTACGGGATTTTAGAGGGAAGTAGATGAAGGTATAATGACTTGAGCTTATAAAATACAGTTTAGATCGCCAAACTCTGCAGTGTCGACCGTGCTGCTTACTTGTTGTTGGCTGGTACTGTCCCAGTTCGATTTCCGTCAGAGGTCCAAAGGGTCGCTTCAAAGCTCTGTCCCTCTGCGTCTGGGTTTAGAGGTACCGCGTTTATAAGACGTCCATCATGTGACGATGCCGCCCGCTGATTAGCGGTGCTGTTTGAGCGGAGTCAATGTGCATGCGTTACTGTATAGAGCTCTCTGTCTCTGCCGTTGGCATCAGGCAGAAACAGATTAGAGTCTTTGAAAACGGTCGCTAAACCACTGAAAAAGGGTCTCAGGAGTCGTTTTCTCTGGCTTAAATAGGCTTTGCAGGATTTGGTTCAGTCCAGTATCCCGTCGTAGTACAGAACTACAAATTGTCTTCCGTCTCCTGATGTTTCCTATCATGGAAACATAGATTAATTTCAATTTATTCACACTGCTCGCTGGGAGGGTGATGAAAGAAGTCATTTTATCCCGTTATAACTCAGCGCCCTGTAATGAACAGTATGAAGGTTAACACATTTAACACAATATACTTAAATACACACTTTTAATGGCATAACCACACAATGGTCTTTTGATTATGAGGTAGAGTCGTTACTCTGCTTAACCAAGAGAGGGCAGTGTTCAATCGTTCTAAAAGTCTCCCAGGCTGGAACATGAAAAGCATTACTTTTCTCACGTCTGTGAGAGTGTCAATACATAAATCGTGATTCAAATGGTCCCATCTTGTCTGGATGGGAGTCAGAAAGTCTGGTTTTGTCGGAGATAACACCTTGATCTGCTTCGGAATGGAACAAAACAAAGTCGTTAATTAGGGTTACTCCTGGGGCCTGTTTCAGAAAGGAGGTTAAGTGAAAACTCTGAGTATGTTAACCCTGAAATGAGGGAAACTCTGGGTTTTCCGTTTCAGAATGGGAGGTAAATCAACCCCAAGAAAGCAGAGTAAGTCAAGCCCGTTTCTGAAAGAGAGGTAACTTATACTCAGAGTCAGTTACCATGGTAACTTACTCTGTGAACCTAACCTGGTCGGGAGTAGGTTTTCTTCAGTAAACCCAGAGTTTATTTCGGTGTCCTCCCCCTTTTTAAAGAGGAAGTGGTATTTAAACACCTCATTCATTCTTTCGATGCATTCATTCATTGCGCACATTTCAGTCACGCAGAGCGGATCAAATTAAAGTGAATGAAATGGCATGTCCTTTTATGGACGATCCTGTGGATGAAGAGGCTGCATTAATCCGTAGGGAGTTACATTTACGTCGGGAGAGGATTTTGAGGCCCAGAGTGGATTTTTTGTCATATCCATATTCATTTTTATTTGAGCGGTACCGTTTTTCTTTACAGTCAATAAGATACATCCATAATCTCATCCATCCTTACATCAGAAATATCAGCCATCGCGGCCGTGCTCTTACATCCGAGCAGATGCTTTGCGTTGCATTACGTTTCTTTGCAAATGGTAGTTTTCTGTATAACATCGGGGATGCAGAACATATTAGTAAGGCTACTGTTTGCAGAGTTGTAAGGAAAGTGTGCCTCGCTCTTAAGCGCTTTTTCAGAATTTTTGTGTTGTTTCCTGGGCACTGCTAGACACTGGATGCTATTCAGTTATTTAATATGTCAAATGTTAGTAAAGTCAGGTAGACTACAACCATGATATGCTCAAGCCTTACCTGATTGAATTACGTTTTTATATTTCATTTTCAGCTGCTGCCATGTTCTTTTAACACCTGCAGGATTGCACCTACATGAAAATTAAAATAAGGTTGAATTAATGTAATAATTACTATCTCTATAAAGTATTGGTCTACTTGTTACTAATTACTTTCTAAATCCCATATCAACATCAACCACTTGAACAATACAAGGAGAGACAAGAAACTGCACTTTTAATGCTTTCAAATAAACATACAATTGCATGAATTAATCCTGAAAAATATATCTTTTAAAATTTGATGTTAAATCCACTATTATTTTATACAGAATTGCTTTATAGTCTATGCAGCATTTAATGCAATTACATCAGATTTTACTTTAAATTACGGAGTAATCCCTTTAATTATATTACAGAACTGTAACTAAAACTTTAGTTAACTTTAGTTAGTTAGAACTAAAAGTTTTTAGATTACTTAGTAATTAATTACACACAACACTGTATAACAGTAATTCAAATGTAAACTTACGCATTGACTCGAGCAGCTATTTTCTCCCACGCTAACTCTCTGTCCTTCCGCTGCAGCTGTTGCTTTTAAATATATGTTCGTACTCTCCATATGCTTGCATAAGCACATCCAGTTCTGCTGGTGAAAAATATGAAGACCTCTTTTTGTCTGGCACCGTTGCCATGGTGACTCATAATATCTGCGCTCCATTGATAATGGCTTTTTATAGTTGTGGTGCACGCGCTTAACTCAGAGTCAATCAACTTAGAGTTGATTGAACTAACCAATTTCAGCTGATCTGTAACCGAAAACTCAGAGTTTCCCATCTCAAGGTAAGTCAACTCAGAGTTCAGGTTTTAACTCAGAGTTGGTTGAACCTCCTTATTGAAACAGGCCCCTGGTGTCCTGTCCTTAAGAAAACTACTGGCCATCTGTTACGAATTAGCAGATGTGTGTTAAACCGGGTCTTATTCAGTAAAACAAACACTTTCTAGGGGTCTGTGAAATAATTTCCAAGCATAAAAATGTCAGTCCGTGACATTCCGTGAGGGTCACTCCTAGTATCACTACAATATCATGTTTTTCCAACAAAGTCAAAACTTTGCAAAAACAAACAACAGCGTAGTGCTAATAAAAAATAAGTTCTATGGCTTTCTCAAACTTTACTTTGAGTCATGGGACTGGGATGAAAATGAGAATCACACTCTGGAGTCTTGGTCCTGTTTTTACAGATCCCACACACATTTTCAACCATTTTAAAGTAAGCCTTTACTTACTGTTAGAAAGGTCTCTGCTCAAATGTATTTATTGACACTGGTAGTTATGTGTTGCTGAGGCCATGGAGTGCTCTGATTGGTCAGTCACAATGGAAAATATAAAACCATATGAAAACTTTAATCTTTACTGTGGTTTCTCATTTTTAAATCTTCTTCCTTTCAGGCATGTCTCCATCCAAAGACCTGGTTTTGACAAAAGTGGTCCACAAAGCTTTTTTGGATGTTAATGAAGAGGGAACTGAGGCTGCTGCTGCCACTGCCGGGCTCATGGAATTTAAAGGTCTCTCGCCTCCCAGCCTCCCAGCTACATTTGTCGCAGACCATCCTTTCCTCTTCTTCATTCAACACAACGACACCAATACCGTTCTCTTTGCAGGAAGATACTGCTCCCCTGAATCAGAAATCAGCCATGTAAAACAAAGCCACGGCTGTCCAATATTCTAACCCAACAAACAACAAAATGGTTTACAAAATCACAATTTACTCCCGTTTGGAAAATAGAAAAATGGATCTTAGTTCAAATTCAAAGTAATAGCTTTCTTTATTTGATTACAGAGCAATCAGCCTTCTCAGGACAGTATATAACGTGTACTCTGTTGTTTTAAATGTTAGACTGAGTATTGAGAAAAATGGTTTTATGGAATTTTGAGAAAACTATTTTGAAGACCTGTAAGTTTATGGCTAAATCTTACATAAAAGCTAACTTGACTTATTTGTGTGTTTACTTGTTGTAATGGGAAAATGATCTATTTCTCTTCACATACTTGTTTGTTACTTATTTGTGCCGTCCTTGACCGCAACAGAATGATATGCGCAGGACAATCTGTGCGTACTGTTCTCAAATTGCTACAATTGTCTTTTACAGAGACAACTCTGTTTTCTGGGAAAACCAGTAAACTGCTGATTCATGTTAGACGACTCACTTTCGGTGAACCAGTGTTTCTTTTTTCTTATCTGCTGTGATTTCAGTATAAATTCTAAGCCTGTCTACATATCATTGTTCATATAACTCTGTACACACAGACTTGTATGTCCACTCCTCCTTTTGCAAAAGATGACTCTGAACTATTTTTTCCCTTTTACCTAAATAAATCACCAAAAGACATCTGTTGTTTTCTCTCAACCTTATTCCACATTAATACACTTTTTTTTCCCAACGACATTGTGTAATAAAGAACACTTATCCTTTCCTTGGCAAAGGAACTGGCAGATTTAATAACACACAGGAGACTCTGTGCTGTTTTTGAAGAAGTTGAAAATTAATCTCATTTTGTTTTGTACTGTCCATTTTACAATGAGTTTAGAACCAAACTAAATAAAATGTTAACAATCCTGAGATATTCTGGAGCACTCAATGAACTAGTGTTGGTTTCTGGACTTTTGTTTAACTTGTGGTGTCTTGTAACCCCATTAGAGCTGGGTTTGTGTTTTAAACATGACACAATAATAAAATTCATTCATTCACCTCACCTCTCTGTCTGGACGAGCACTGGCTTCACTGCGAACAAAACTCTTTTTAATCATGACCCATAGCTTTTTCCTTTCAGTGTTTCATTGATCTGTTACTATCTTTATCTTTGGGTTCACAAATTTATCTTATATATTATCCTAATGAATAAATATTTACATGACCTTTATCTATACCAACGTCTTCTCCTGTACTAGACCAAACGTAGCTCCTTACATAAATGCGTAATAACAATATAATACAAATGGTTTGTGAAAGATGTAATTATTACCTCCCTCATTTTCTCCACTTGTGAGATTGCCCAAAACAGATCAAATTAAGATATGAGCACAAAACCAATTAACAAGCAATGTGTGTAGTCTAATTTAACCATGACACTCACATCACAAACATGTAGTGGCTCTGCAAGCCATTAGTAATGTTTGCCCAAGAATAAAAAGATGTTTGCCTCAAATATGCATGACCCGTGTTGATAATACTTTTTATTAACAACAGAAAAGATTTGTCACAAACTTCACAAACCTGAATAATTATTATATGCTCCATTGGAAGAAAAAATCAGATTTTGTTCAATTGAAGAAACAGTTGTCTTTCTGTATTTTATTTTATTTCACATTAAGCAGTGTTTTAGTTTAACCTCTTTGTCTCAGCAATATGTGAAAGAAAAAAACTTTTGTTTTATTCCAATTTAAAAAATCAGAAAGTGCAGGTCAGGAAATACTAGATTTTGCAGTTGAAGCAGCAGAGAAGGCCCATAGTTGAAATACATTTGTAAACGTGTTAATAAGAGACCAGCACACACCAATGGACTGAAAGGTTTACACTTCTGCTCACTCAGGGGTGCAGTATCTGCCGGCAAAAAGAACTGTATTTATGAGGTTGTGTCGAATGAAGAAGAGGAAGGGGTGATCTGCGATAAAAGTGTGAAAGTTGAGGTTTTCCATAGTTTCTTCAGTGGCAGCAGCAGCCTCAGTTCCCTCTTCATTCACCTCCACAAAGGCTTTATGGACAACCTCTGACAAAAACAGGTCTTGGGAAGGAGACATCCCTGAGAGAGAAGACAAAAAAGCACACTTAAGAACACAGTTATGATGCATATGGTCAATCAGCTGGGCTGCACACAAAGTGTTTTCTTACCAGAGAAGTCACTCTTTGACGGATCAAAAGCGTCCACCATGCCCATGCTGGTCAGGACCTTCTTCAGGTCATATCCTTTCTCAATCTTAAATTGAGGGAGCTTCACCCGGACAGGGACTTCAGTCATCTTGTCTGTCCACTCCACAAACCTCTCATAGGTCAGCTGTTGCTGCAGCTGCAATAGACATAGTTTTTAGTTTGTAAAGCAAAAGTGAGTGTTTTATGTGTGTGGCTACATTTTTATGTGACCTACCTTCTCCAGGTCAATGCCATCAGGCAGAAAGATGAGCATGCTCAGATGCTCCCCTTTGTAATGCAACTCTATGACCTGGTGAATATTAAGAGGACAATTGTTTTGTTAAAAATGTATAAACAATTTCACAATTACCATGTTTTTTTTTTAGTTTTTCTTTAACTTACCTTGCAGTTGGCCTCAAGAATATGTCTGAATGGAAACTTTGATACTTGGTACATCATCTGCACTGGTTTAGTCTCATTCTAAAAACAGAAACAGTGTAATTCCTCAAGCTTTAACCTCAACCTCAACTTTTTCTATTAAATGTTTACTTTTTACCTCAGTAAAATTTGCAGTCTCTGTTACCAAGTGTTGTGCAGCAGTTTCTCTTTTTTTCTTTTTAAGATGTATTACTAAAAACAAACTAATTACATACTGGCTTGAGCAGAATATTTTTTTTTCACCTTTGTTTATACTTTTTTGCTTTTTCTTCTCAAACTTCCTGCGTTCTTTCAGCGGACGTAACGGAATTCAAGCTCATTCACCTGGTTCTCACTTCCTGATTTAAACTAAGCAATGAATCCTGTGAACAGGATTCTCATAAAAAACATAAAGTAGGTTTTGTTCATTCAGTTAATTAATCTAATTAACTGAATGACGTTATGTAATAAGCAGTATGACCTAAAACTATAACTAGTTTTTTTTATCTATACGTGGTTTTTAAAAGTACCTCAGTGACTCTAAATTGAGCAACACGTGTGTTTTTCTTCTGAAACTCCGTCTTCCAATCGCCACGAAAGTAGATGGCATTGACCAGCACCAGCTTTGTTAATTCGTCCACCAGACCTTGGGCCAGCAAGTTCTTAATTTTACCTGATGAAAACACCTTGGTTAGTTAGCATTTGATTAGCAACATTAACAATGATTTGATTTGTCTGTTGAGATTTAGAGCCATTAATAAAATAAGTTTGAGAACCATCAGTCTCCATCTCCACCCAAGAGTTAATGTCGACCCGTGCCTTTTCTGCGTTATTCACAAAGTCCACAGACTCCAGCTCTGCCTCATAGTACTTTCTGGTCCCTTCTAAAAAATCCTAAATGATTACAAAAACACATGCCTTACATGACATTCTGACAATATCCACTATTTTAAAATCAAGAACTTGCATCAAGCAGCTACTATTGTTCAACACTAATATTATAAACACTTTTTTTCTGCAGTTGACACTTGCCTCAAGAAAACAGTGGGTTTTCTCTCTGTACAGCTTATCTACTAATCTGATGGCATATTGAGTGCCCACCAATCTAAACACTTGCAGCAGTGAGGCAAAGCTGGGGTGGAGCTCCTTGCAATCTTCAAATTTCAGGCACTGTGGAGGAATGGGACAGGAGAGGACAACAGGAATTAGAGTATTTCTGAAAAGGTAAAAAGGAAATATATAAAGTAAAATTAAGGCTAGTCCAGCTAAATACGTTTTGTATTATGGACAAGGCCACATGAACTGTTGTCATGTGCATGTTACATGTTACATGTTAACATCTGTGTTTCCGTGTTGCCCCTGGCCCCCAGCAGCACCATCGCGAGCGATGAGGAGATACTGAAAGGGGAGCAGAAGACATTGGATGCTCTGTTTTTGTCGCTCAGGGCTTTGAACAGAGCCAGAGCAAAGCTGGTGTTAGCCTTGGACAGAGGAGTTTCAGTTGCCATTGTATCTGTTTCAAATAAAGCACAGCAACACATTAGTTATTGCATTACTGTAATAATAGATCAGGTCAGTGTCTCAGTATCTGTATATGGTCAGGCTCTTTCAACAGACTGAAAGCTGAGACACACTGAAAAGATATTAGACATAATGCACTCACCTCTTGTGTTCAGGAGGGTTTTCTTCACAGGTAGTCTTCAGCTTGAGCCAAAGGTTTTTTATACAGAACCTAACACTTCAAACTCAGATATTGGTGTGTGATATTTATTTGACTACAAATCTCATCTCATCATTCCTCCCAGTGATTATTTCCAGGATAAACTGAGATGCCCCCAAGCTGGCTTCTTAAAACTGACTAAATATTTAAAAATAGCCAAAAGAGCCGTTCTTTTGAACGGCTCTTCGAAAGGAACGGATCGCGAAGATCCGGATCCCCTCAAAGAGCCATAAATCTCATCACAAAGTCCAGGGCTATATGAGCATGCGCAGAAGCAGTGAGGTGAGGCTGCCTGACAGCAGCTGCAGGCAGCTCTTGTTTTTATCACTTGCCACTAAAGCACGCTAAAGAGTTCGGGTGGTGACTTTCCTGTGACTGCGGGGTATTATAATATTTTTTAATACAATTTTACTTCTTAACATCTCTTTGCATTTGAATAATGTCCTCAACTGGGACTTTAAAAAGAGTTTAAAAAGCGCATTATCATTCTCTAAAAGCTCAGCTCAAGCCATGTAGCCTAGCTATTATCCCGGAAGTCGAAGGTTTTGCGAAATACCAACCTGTAAATATATATATTTTCTCTCTCCTCCTCGTCAGTGGACCGTGTTTCTTTCGTCAACATCAATTTAGCAAAACCTGCTCTAGTTTCAGTTCAGCGTAAGTTTCCTTCGTCATCCTACCACGGGTAATAAGTTACACATCCATGGATATGTCAACCAGCTTTGTGATACAGTAAACCCAGGGTTAACCTTGAATTTACCTAACTAACCTTAATCCATCTTCGTACAGGGTGCACTGAAAAAATCTTTAACATTTGCCTGAATTACACAATCTAATCCAATATGTACTGTATTGTGTGTATGTGTTTTATGTTCCTATCTTACTATATTAATAAAATGGGAAGAGGTCTTAGGTGATTGTTGTTATGCTTCTATTATTTCTTAATATATTAAAGAAAAAACAGCCGTGGCGTTGTCTTATTGTCATATTTATTTGCATGCATGAGGCCTGTCAACATTTTTATAGAGAGCCTTAGTCATATATGACTACGGCTCGCTAGTCATAGTCAGTGGGTGACAGTAGATCCTATTTAGTTTCCAGGTAATCTAGAAAGGGTCTGACTGTATACCATTGCCTTAATTAATTAAAGTGAGTATTCTTTTCTGTGGCTAAAGCTGATTGTGTGCACTTCTCTTTGTTATGTTTCATTTATAGAAGACAAAATGGCATCTGGAACTCCTCTGTCCAAGGCTAACACCAGCTTTGCTCTGGCTCTGTTCAAAGCCCTTGACAACGACAAAGCATCCAATGTCTTCTACTCACCTTTGAGCATCTCCTCAGCGCTCGCTATGGTGCTGCTGGGGGCCAGGGGCAACACAGCCACGCAGATGTCAGAGGTTACATGCACACAACCACAGTTCAGCAGCTTGTGTTCACGATGAACACAGGAGAACTATTTTCTCTTCACTTTAACTAAATTTTCTTTTACCATTCATGTAACCAGGGTTGTGTGGAGCAATCTCTGTTGTTTAAAAAACACTTTTGTCTTGTTCCTCAACAGTGTCTGAAAACTAAAGACATCACAGATGATGTCCATTCGAGCTTTTCTTCACTTCTGCAGGAGTTCAACAAGCCAGACGCTCCCTATGCCCTCAGTGCTGCCAACAGGCTCTACGGAGAGCAGTCCTACGAGTTTGTTAAGGTGTGTCTTATTTAAACCGCTTTAGCAGGAGGACTGTTTGTAACTCAAAAATTGAAGATGCAACAAAATTAACAATATCCAATGATCATGATGAGAATAATATACAATAAAGTCTATCTGTACTAAACCATCCATTTTCTTCCACTTGGGTTGGGTCATGGGGCAGCACCCCCTCCTCACACAGACACTTTCTCCAGCTCATCCAAGGCATTCCAGTCCAGCTGCGAGACATTCACTATAAATATATTATATATTTTGACCACTATATAAACAGAGACAAGTGGTTTTGTTATGGTGAAGGAGCTGAGCTGTAAAGGAAAGCTCTTAATTTACCGTCTTCTTTCTTAGTCTCACCTTTGGTCAAGAGTTGTGTGTCATGAACAGGTTTTGCTGTGTTGCTGCTCCACCTCAAGCATCAGACATATTACAGTTGGTAGTGGTAGATGAATCGCTGACTGATTTGTTCATCTGACCAACACATATACAGTAAATGTTTATACATGTATTGTTTTTAATAATTTAGGATTTCTTAGAAGGAACCAAAAAATACTACAATGCGGAGTTCGGGCCTGTGGACTTCATTAAAAACTCAGAGGAGGCTCGGGTCCACATTAACTCTTGGATGGAGCAGCAGACCCAAGGTTCTCACAGATTTACACTTGTTGTTTAATAACTGTACATCTCCAGACCGATTTAATATTATGTAATATTGACCATGGGGATTTTGTTTGTATTTTCTTTTTAAAGGTAAAATTAAGGATGTGCTGTCTGAAGGTGTGGTGGGGAGCTCGACGAGGCTGGTGCTGGTCAATGCCATCTACTTGAAAGCCTACTGGGGCACGCCGTTTATGACGAGTGACACATGTGATGCTACGTTTAGACTCAACAAGGTAACGTTGACATATAAGGCTTTCAGCGTGCTACCCATTAGCGATGGGCAATCTGGCTCTTTTTCATGAGCCGGCTCATTTGACTCAGCTCACTTAAAAGAGCCGGCTCTTTTGGCTCACAAACGGCTCTTTGAATAATAAATGTTTTAACTATAATTTTCTCACAATTTCTTTAAAATGCATTAATTTGTTATAAAAAAAAAAAAAAGAATGCTATTAAACATTTGTGTTACATTTTTTTTGCCAGTTCGGCCTTTTTTCGCTACAGACATTGACTTTTGTATAAACGTGTCCTTTATAGAAGACTGCGTTGCTGTGGGTAGCGGAGTAGGCCTACTTGAGTGATTACATCTCCAACTGTGGAGGTGCTGGCTCCAGGTGCTCCACTACCTTCACTAGTTTCTAAAATCTCCGCTTCACAGTTGGGTGCACAGTTCGCATTTAACGATGTAGGTTGTGCATAGAACCGGCGCGTTCAGCCCTCCCTTCTAATATAATTGGCTGACACCTCATGTATGATTGACAGGAATAGACAGTTGAAACTAATGAGGCTTAAATAATTATATTTTTGTGTTCATTGAATTATTAGTACATTTTTTTTACTAAACTAAAATAATTCAATATTTTATTATTACATAATGGTTTAATTACTATAGGATATATTTAAAAAAATAGAGCCGGCTCCCATCGTTCACTTAAAAGAGCCGGCTCTTAGAGCCGACTCACTCGCGAACGACCCATCACTACTACCCATAGACAATATTTTTGTGCGGGAAGGGTCACACAACAACACTAAGCAATAGTAACTGACCTTGTGATTATTTAAAAAAACTGGATGTTAAGTCCCTACAACTCGGTATAGAGACAGCCACAGTCTTAACCCCCTGCTAGAGGTAACATTTCTGTTGAGGTCATCGTTTAGGTAATTAAATTGTTATGTGTTTGTATGTCTCTGTTCGAAGAGTGAAACTAAGCCAGTGAAGATGATGCACCAAAACTCAAAGTTTCGATTAAGACAGATCAAAGAGGCCAACTGCCAGGTAAGAAAAAAACTGAATAATAAATATGATGTTAAAATTGATCTGCATGGATTCCTTTTAAAACATCCAGGTTGAAAAATATTGCATTAAAGCCTTTTTATTAAATAAAAATAAATGACTGATAAACAGAACAGGAAATAGCTGACAACAAATACATGAAAGAAGGTCACATGATCAATCACCTCCATGAGTAATGGACACCATTTTATCTGGCAACACATTCGGTGACATTTTCACATGGCAGGTCACATTGTCATTGATCATGTGACCTTCTTTGTATTTATTGCTATTTCTTGTTCTGTAAGTTTTCACCTGATGGTGGTGTTTGGATGAACTTCGAAACATTTGGAATTTTTTGGTCTTTCAGTCCAGTAATATTTTAATTGAAAAAAAATGATAAAAATGTTTTGTCTGAATCTTCTGACTCTATTCTTGCTGTTCATTAGGTCATAGAGTTGCCTTATAGGTGGTGGGAGATTAGTATGCTCATCTTTTTGCCCAATGACATTGAGGACAGTTCTACAGGTCTGGAGAAGGTAGGACACTCTAGTTGCTCACATAAAAAACAACATTTGCCTTACTAACAAATCTGTCTTTTGCAGCTGGAGCAGATGCTCACCTATGAAAAGTTCAAGGAGTGGACCCAACCAGACAAAATGTGTCAATACCAGGTCACACTGGGGCTTCCTCGATTTAAGATTGAGGAGAATTATGACCTGAATAATGTCCTGACCAGCATGGGCATGGTGGATGCTTTCGATAAGTCAAAGTGTGACTTCTCTGGTAAGAAAAGATCCTGTCAAGCCCAGCCCATTGCCCTGTTGCCCTTGGTTACCGTTGGTTGCTTTACAGTAAAAAACAATAAACATTGCCTACACTTTAACTTCCTCATATGAAATATAAGGGTTTTTTCAACAAAGTCAGAACTTTGCAAAAACAAACAACAGTGTAGTGCTAATAAAAATAAGTTCTATGTCTTTCTCAAACTTTACTTTGAGTCATGGGACTGGGATGAAAATGACGATCACACTCTGGAGTCCTTGTCCTGTTTTTACAGATTACCCACACACACATTTTAAGCCATTTTAAAGCAAGCTTTTACTTACTGCTAGAAAGGTCTCTGCTTAAATGTATTTGTCGACATTAGTTGTTATGTTCAAGGTTAAAAGGTTCAAAAGTGTTTATTGTCATGTGCTCAGACAGAAAAATATGTTTCCCTGTACAATTAAATTCTTACTATGCTTTCCACATTAAATGCCGTATAGTATAAGTTAAATGAAAATAGTAGTATAGGCCATGGAGTGCTCTGATTGGTCAGTCACAATCTAATGGAAAACATAAAGCCATATGAAAACTTTAATCTTTAATGTGGTTTCTCATTTTTCAAATCTTTCAGGCATGTCTCCATCCAAAGACCTGGGTTTGACTAAAGTGGTTCACAAAGCTTTTGTGGATGTTAATGAAGATGGAACTGAGGCTGCTGCTTCCACTCTCGAACGCATAGAATTTCACGCTCGCTCGCCTCCAGCTACATTTGTCGCAGACCATCCTTTCCTCTTCTTCATTCAACACAACAACACCAATACCATCCTCTTTGCAGGAAGATACTGCTCTCCTGAGTGAACAATCAGTACCGATAGTTCCTTCTCTGCATCTGTACAACAGTGTCACTGCTCTGGAGTTTGTAATAACTTATCACATCTGTTTAATATCATAACCAAACTAATGCCACAATAACCTTTAAACTCATAATTTACTCACATTTTCAGTGCCTTCAGTGAATCCTAGAACATTAGTTTTAACTCTACATAATCCATATCAAGCAGAATATTTCTTATATATGGTCTTAATTAATATGCAGCATCTTCAGCCTCACATTTATGCATTCCTTATCTAAGTCTTGTATATCCTGTATTAGACCCTCTGAAAGAATGAACCTTTTATTATTTTTAAATCAATCTATGAAAATAAAGTCTATGAAAAAATGTAAACAAAACATAAAGTCACGTAAGATAACTGAGAAAAGATCAATGTTTTTTAAACCTTGAGGTAATGCAGGTAATGTTTAGTTCAATGTCACTAAACTACCTTTACAGAAGTTCATTTAGCAGGCTTATCTTGCCTGGAAATTATATTGTTTCTGTAACATCTCCCTCAACATTAAGCCCTAAAGCAAAACTTGTATTCATCTAATTACCTAAATAAAAAGAATAAAAGAAGTCTTTGATCACACTTTTTGATTATAGTTTAAAATAAGCACTAAATAACTACAATAAAACCAAAGACAAGCTGTTTTTATGAGTGAATAATGTGTGAATAGTGTTAGTCTAAAATACACATTCATTTCAGCTAAATTTCTGTACTCATACATTGAACACATGTTATATTCAATGCAAATATCTAAAAACAAACTATTTTGCAAAATATAAATTAATGTTTGAATGTTAGTTACTTTAAAAGCTTTATGTATAATTATTGCATCCTTGAAGAAAAATGAAACGGAAGAGGAAGCCAAAAAGTATGAACAAAGGTGGAAAAACAATTCTGCTCAAGGCAATATATATTCAGTTTAGTAAAAAAAAAAAAGCTGGTACAGAGACTGCAAACTTTACTGTTGTAAGAAAAACAAATAAACCTGAGCTTGAGGCATTGCACTGTTTACGTCTGTTCTCAATGTCAGACTAAACAAGTGAAGATGATGATAATAGATATTAATTTCAAAGAGCCAACACTGAATCATTGTACCTGGACTCACGCCACACCTCTGACAAAGTACTTTCCATTTCTCTTGAGACTGTTGCCAACTGTAACAAGGCGATTGTGCAATACATGTACTGTAATTACAAAAACTCTGTTGAATCAGAGCCATGGATTTGTAATGATGTCTAAACTTGTCCTTCTATTAACATGTTCAAATGGGAGCATGACAACTGAAGCACTTTGTTTCTGTCTGAGTGTCACCAGTGTAGTTGTATGTAGAGAAAAAAGGGAAGGTCAGAAGTGATTAAAGAGCAGTCATTTTTGGCGCCAAACAACGGTAAATTAAATTGTCCAATCGGATTCAACAACAAAGGCTCGGGGCTAAGTGCACTAAACAGCTTTCTGATTTTTTTTTTTAAACATCAAAACAAAGTGTATACACTGTATATATTCAAGCCAAAAAATATCTTCCATGCAGAGTAACCACCAGCTCTGGTAATGCTACTCTTGCTTGAGAACAATTTTAGGCTACTCTACCCACTTTTGGTCATCATGTCCGCACATTTCCTTTTGTAACTTTATAACAACTGCCAGTAGAAATATATGAACAGAAAAGCTTATAGGTGCTCAAAACCTCAATACTAAGCACCCCTGATAACACGTCACAAATAATGAAGATCTTTCAAAATCTCATGAAGAGATAGATGTTAGGCGTGAGCATCCAGGCGAGGAGAGAGGTGTAGGTGTGTACATGGATCTGATGAAGTGGGACTGGCCCTGTAGGACTTGTGAATATGGAAACGAGAGTTCAGACCTGAATAATTCAAATAGAGGCCTATGATGAAAGATAATAAAGCTGACCACAAACCAAAGTTAAGGCTTTAAAATGTTAAAGTGCTAAGAATTGTGATTAAAGAGTCTGAAAGTGTGTGAACAAACTGTACTAAACCTGTTAACCTGCAAATTCTTGATGTTTAATATTGATTAAATTGTGTTCACCATCTCCTGGGCTGGTATTAAAGCATTTGTATTCAAATGTCAGTAGCAATTGTCCTATAATTGTTAACTCTTTTGTGCAATTAATTTTCTCACATTTCCAGCTTCTTAAAGACATGAATTTATACGTTTAAGTTTGTTTTCTGTCTTTTCAGCTAAACTTTGTATTTTATCCTGTGTTTTTGGTTAAACCAGGGAGGACATAGCATTTATTGCAGGCCCTACTTTTACTCCAGCTTTTATCCCGGTGTTTGTCCTCTTTTGTCTTGTGTTTCTTTTTTACTGTTCTTGGTTTGGTTTTTGAGCAATTGCCCCGTGATGGTGGAGCACTAAAGCTGAAGTTGGCACAAAGTGGCATTAAAATGGATGACCTCCTTGAAACATTCCTACCAGGGGTCCATTGTGATTAACTTTTTTTTTTTTTTTTTTAAACAAACTGAGTAATTATTATTAGCTTCTGCAGTGCTATTGCAGTGTTGTTCATGACTCAGTGTAAGATCAAATAAGTCCTAAAATAAAGAAATCTTAAAGAACAGTAATTGTGTTTTTTCATTCTTTTTTTTATTTATTTTTTGTTCTCAAAAGCACACCGAATAAGGGAGCATCTGTCTTGTAGCTCAGATTACAAATAGGCATAACCTAGGATTGTGTAACCTAGGAAAGGTTAATAGAAGCATAAAAAAATACTGTGACTGATAAAATAAAGGAATGAAGTATAATAAGTACAACAAGAAGTATCATAAAGGGGCAATAATAATACTATTTTCTCATAGTCTAAAACAGTATCAGTACAATATCTGGCAATTAGCATTTTAATTCATGCTTTTTGGGGCAAGAGTCAGTCCAATTTCAGTGCTTTATTCACTTCTTTAGCCTCTACTTCTGGTACAAAAAACTGGGCAAAACTACTGCGTCCCATTGAGGAAAAAGATTTAGTCTTTGCATTTGCATTGAAATATTTTTAATTTAATTTATTTTTAATTTACCTGTGCACTTTGCAATCTTGTCTCACTTATCTGTGGCTCATGCACAGGAGATGGGTCCTCAGTTGCTGTCCTCATGAATAGAGTAGACTGAATAGACTTTATTCAGTACAGTCCCCTAAAATAAAAATATTGTCAACATTAGTAACTAGCAGCCCTAACAGGTTACGTTTCAATATTTTAGATTACACATTAACACAACAGGTGCCATTGTAATAACAATAATAATATTAATATTAATAGATTGGATTTATATTGCACTTTTCTCCCAAGGGACTCAAAGCACTTACAGGCTGCCTATTTTTCATTCATACACAGTCACACTGGTGATGGTAAGCTACAACTGTAGCCACAGATGCCCTGGGGCAGACTGACAGAGACGTAGCAGCCATTTTGCGCCTACGGCCTCTCCGACCATCACCACATACATTTACTAAACATTCTTACACATTCATACGACCCAAGGTTGCTTTTAGTAAATTACAAATGTTCAAGGGGTCAAACATAATCTACCTCCACTAAATCTAACAAAAACAAAACAAAAACTTAAAACACAAATTGGTTTTCCATCAGTTATTGTAGTAAATCTGTAACTGTCACTCTTATTTAGATTCAAGTAAAAGTCAAGTAAAACATGACCTTAACTTGAACAGAATTGTGCTCAACACAACACACATCAGAAAATCATCGTCAGATTTAATAAAAGGTGAACAGGCTCTCACTGGGACACTTTGAGGCAAATGTAAAATCTAAAGTAAAGTCTTCAGCTCGTCCCTTTGTAGAGATATTTTGTAGAAAAAATAACTCCTTCCCCATTTGCAGAATCGGTCCAATCTGTTGAGTGCTGCAGCGGGGCAGAAGACTTCCAGGGAGGCCTGGAGGTCGGTGAGTCCCGCGCTCCGCTTGGACTTGCCTTGGGGTTGCTGTTAGGTTGTCAAACCTGTTTAAAGCATGTGCCATTTTTGCTTTTAGACAAGGTACTTTTTGTCTGTGAATCAGACCAGGGAAAATTCAATTCTATTTCAGTTTGTCTTGAGTTTTTCATTGTCTGGCCATCTATCCACTTTTACTCACACAGGATGCATCACTCAGCCCTCGTTTTGTCTTTGATGTTTTATAACTTGTCTTTACCAGAAGACTTTCTTTGTTTGTTGCTGTTTGTCTGCAAAAGGAAAGGACAAAACCCTCTCTCAATATGATGAGATGTATTTTGACTGTCTCTGTTCATCTGAGTAAGACCAATCTGCAGCAAAAGAAAAGTTGTAGTACATTAATATAGAGCAGGAGTGCCAACGCAATTCCACCAAAAACATGTGTCTTCAATGTTATTGTAACATTGAGATTGACACAATACGAGACTAATGATAATTAGTTATGTTGTTTCCCAAAAATATGTCAGATAAGATGGTAGACAATTTATTGGTCCAATTGCACAGATTGTCATTACTATATTACACTTATAAGCCCTAAATGCCCTAATATCTAAACCCACATAACATTTTGGAAGACAAAAGCACCAGTACAGTTGTCCTCAGGGTCTGGAGACCCAAAACTTATATGGGGGGCTTTTTGCCTTAGGGTTTGTCCAGGGCCCTGGTTACAGTGTCCAGGGCTATAGGAGCATGCGCAGAAGCAGTGAGGTGAGGCTGCCTGACAGCAGCTGCAGGCAGCTCTTGTTTTTATCACTTGCCGCTAAAGCACGCTAAAGACAAGTCGGGTGGTGACTTTCCTGTGACTGCGAGGTATTATAATATTTTTAATACAATTTTACTTCTTACCATCTCTTTGCATTTGAATAATGTCCTCAACTGGGACTTTAAAAAGAGTTTAAAAAGCGCTTCATCATTCTCTAAAATCTCAGCTCAAGCCATGTATCCTAGTGTTCGCTATTATCCCGGAAGTAAAACGTTTTGCGAAATATCAACCCGTAAATATATATATTTTCTCTCTCCTCCTCGTGCTGATGCTTAGTCAGTGGACCGTGTTTCTTTCGTCAATTTAGCTAAACCTGCTCTAGTTTGCAGTTCAGCGCAAGTTTCCTTCGTCATCCTCCCACGGATATTAAGTCCATGGATATGTCAACCAGCTTTGTGATACAGTAAACCCAGGGTTAACCTTGAATTTACCTCACTAACCTTAATCCATCTTCATACTGGGCGCACTGAAAAAAAAATAAACATTTGCCTGAATTACACATTAATCTAATCCAATATGTACTGTATTGTGTGTATGTGTTTTATGTTCCTATTTTACTATATTAATAAAATGAGAAAAGGTCTTAGGTGATTGTTGTTATGCTTCTATTATTTCTCAATATACTAAAGAAAAAAAACATCCATGGGGTGGTCTTATTGTCATATTTATTTGAATCCACATGCATGAGGCCTGTCAACTTAACCCATTTTTATATAGAGCCTTAGTCATAATTGACTCTCTGAAGGGAAGTCTTCTGGACACTACTGGGAAGTGGATAATGTATGTCTCAGTGGGTGACAGTAGATTCTATTTAGTTTCCAGGTAATCTAAAAGGGTCTGGCTGTATACCATTGCCTTATAAGATAGTAATGGTGATTGCTTAGCTTAGTATTTATGTATTAGATAGTATGTTTTAATTAAAGTGAGTATTTTTTTTGTGGCTAAAGCTGATTGTGTGCACTTCTCTTTGTTATGTTTCATTTATAGAAGACAAAATGGAATCTGGAACTCCTCTGTCCAAGGCTAACACCAGCTTTGCTCTGGCTCTGTTCAAAGACCTTGACAACGACAAAGCATCCAATGTCTTCTACTCACCTTTGAGCATCTCCTCAGCGCTCGCTATGGTGCTGCTGGGGGCCAGGGGCAACACGGCCACGCAGATGTCAGAGGTTACATGCACACAACCACAGTTCAGCAGCTTGTGTTCACGATGAACACAGGAGAACTATTTTCTCTTCACTTTAACTAAATTTTCTTTTACCATTCATGTAATCAGGGTTGTGTGGAGCAATCTCTGTTGTTTAAAAAACACTTTTGTCTTGTTCCTCAACAGTGTCTGAAAACTAAAGACATCACAGATGATGTCCATTCGAGCTTTTCTTCACTTCTGCAGGAGTTCAACAAGCCAGACGCTCCCTATGCCCTCAGTGCTGCCAACAGGCTCTACGGAGAGCAGTCCTACGAGTTTGTTAAGGTGTGTCTTATTTAAACCGCTTTAGCAGGAGGACTGTTTGTAACTCAAAAAATTGAAGATGCAACAAAATTAACAATATCCAATGATCATGATAGAATAATATACAATAAATTCTATCTGTACTAAACCATCCATTTTCTTCCACTTGGGTTGGGTCATGGGGCAGCACCCCCTCCTCACACAGACACTTTCTCCAGCTCATCCAAGGCATTCCAGTCCAGCTGCGAGACATTCACTATAAATATATTATATATTTTGACCACTATATAAACAGAGACAAGTGGTTTTGTTATGGTGAAGGAGCTGAGCTGTAAAGGAAAGCTCTTAATTTACCGTCTTCTTTCTTAGTCTCACCTTTGGTCAAGAGTTGTGTGTCATGAACAGGTTTTGCTGTGTTGCTGCTCCACCACAAGCATCAGACATATTACAGTTGGTAGTGGTAGATGAATTGCTGACTGATTTGTTCATCTGACCAACACATATACAGTAAATGTTTATACATGTATTGTTTTTAATAATTTAGGATTTCTTAGAAGGAACCAAAAAATACTACAATGCGGAGTTCGGGCCTGTGGACTTCATTAAAAACTCAGAGGAGGCTCGGGTCCACATTAACTCTTGGGTGGAGCAGCAGACCCAAGGTTCTCACAGATTTACACTTTACTGTACATCTCCAGACAGATTTAATATTATGTAATATTGACCATGGGGATTTTGTTTGTTTTTTCTTTTTAAAGGTAAAATTAAGGATGTGCTGTCTGAAGGTGTGGTGGGGAGCTCGACGAGGCTGGTGCTGGTCAATGCCATCTACCTGAAAGCCTACTGGGTCAAGCCGTTTATGACGAGTGACACATGTGATGCTACGTTTAGACTCAACAAGGTAACGTTGACATATAAGGCTTTCAGCGTGCTACCCATAGACAATATTTTTGTGCGGGAAGGGTCACACAACAACACTAAGCAATAGTAACTTGTGATTATTTAAAAGAACTGGATGTTAAGTCCCTACAACTCGGTATAGAGACAGACACAGTCTTAGCCCCCTGCTAGAGGTAACATTTCTGTTGAGGTCAAAGTTCAGGTAATTAAATTGTTATGTGTTTGTATGTCTCTGTTCGAAGAGTGAAACTAAGCCAGTGAAGATGATGCACCAAAACTCAAAGTTTCAATTAAGACAGATCAAAGAGGCCAACTGCCAGGTAAGAAAAAACTGAATAATAAATATGATGTTAAAATTGAGCTGCATTTATTCCTTTTAAAACATCCAGGTTGAAAAATATTACATTAAAGCCTTTTTATTAAATATAAATAAATGACTGAAAAACAGAACAGGAAATAGAAGGTCACATGATCAATCACCTCCATGAGTAATGGACACCATTTTATCTGGCAACACATTCGGTGACATTTTCACATGGCAGGTCACATTGTCATTGACCTTCTTTGTATTTATTGCTATTTCTTGTTCTGTAAGTTTTCACCTGATGGTGGTGTTTGGATGAACTTTGAAACATTTGGAATTTTTTGGTCTTTCAGTCCAGTAATATTTTAATTGAAAAAAAATGATAAAAATGTTTTGTCTGAATCTTCTGACTGCATTCTTGCTGTTCATTAGGTCATAGAGTTGCCTTATAGGTGGGGGGAGATTAGTATGCTCATCTTTTTGCCCAATGACATTGAGGACAGTTCTACAGGTCTGGAGAAGGTAGGACACTCTAGTTGCTCACATAAAAAAAAAAATATTTGCCTTACTAACAAATCTGTCTTTTGCAGCTGGAGCAGATGCTCACCTATGAAAAGTTCAAGGAGTGGACCCAACGAAATGTGTCAATACCAGGTCACACTGGGGCTTCCTCGATTTAAGATTGAGGAGAATTATGACCTGAATAATGTCCTGACCAGCATGGGCATGGTGGATGCTTTCGATGAGTCAAAGTGTGACTTCTCTGGTAAGAAAAGATCCTGTCAAGCCCAGCCCATTGCCCTGTTGCCCATGGTTACCGTTGGTTGCTTTACAGTAAAAAACAATAAACATTGCCTACACTTTAACGTCCTCATATGAAATATAAGGGTTTTTTCAACAAAGTCAAAACTTTGCAAAAACAAACAGTGTAGTGCTAATAAAAAATAAGTTCTATGTCTTTCTCAAACTTTACATTGAGTCATGGGACTGGGATGAAAATGACGATTACACTCTGGAGTCCTTGTCCTGTTTTTACAGATTACTCACACACACATTTTAAGCCATTTTAAAGCAAGCTTTTACTTACTGCTAGAAAGGTCTTAAATGCTCTGCTTAAATGTATTTGTTAACATTGGTTGTTATGTAGGTTCAAGGTTAAAAGGTTAAGTCATGGAGTCAAAGCCATGGAGTGCTCTGATTAGTCAGTCACAATCTAATCTAATGGAAAACAAAGCCATATGAAAACTTTAATCTTTACTATGGTTTCTCATTTTTTAAATCTTTCAGGCATGTCTCCATCCAAAGACCTGGTTTTGACTAAAGTTGTTCACAAAGCTGTTGTGGATGTTAATGAAGATGGAACTGAGGCTGCTGCTTCCACTCTCGCATACATGACAGTTTCATGTGGATGCCTGTATCTCCCGCCTCCAGCTACATTTGTCGCAGACCATCCTTTCCTCTTCTTCATTCAACACAACAACACCAATACCATCCTCTTTGCAGGAAGATACTGCTCTCCTGAGTGAGCAATCAGTACCGATAGTTCCTTCTCTGCATTGGTACAACAATGAAACTGCTCTGGAGTTTGTAATAACTTATCACATCTGTTTAATATCATAACCAAACTAATGCCACATTAACCTTTAAACTCATAATTTACTCACATTTGCAGTGCCTTCAGTGATTCCTGGAACATTAGTTTTAACTCTACATAATCCATATCAAGCAGAATATATCTAATATATGGTCCTAATGAATATGCAGCATCTTCAGCCTCACATTTATCCATACCTTATCTAAGTCTTGTATATCCTGTATTAGACCCTCTGAAAGAATGAACCTTGTATTATTTTTAAATGTATAAGTCTATGAAAAAATGTAAACAAAACATAAAGTCATGTAAGATAACTGAGAAAAGATCACTGTTTTTGAAACCTTGAGGTAATGCATGTAAGGTTTAGTTCAATGTCACTAAACTACCTTTACAGAAGTTCATTTAGCAGGCTTATCTTGCCTGGAAATTATATTGTTTCTGTAACATCTCCCTCAACATTAAGCCCTAAAGCAAAACTTGTATTTATCTAATTAATTAAAAAGAATAAAATAAGTCTTTTATCACACTTTTTGATTATAGTTTAAAATAAGCACTAATTAATAACTACAATAAAACCAAAGAGAAGCTGTTTTTATGAGTGAATAATGTGTGAATAGTGTTAGTCTAAAATACACATTCATTTCAGCTAAATATCTGTACTCATACATTGAACACATGTTATAATCAATGCAAATATCTAAAAACAAACTATTTTGCAAAATATAAATTAATGTTTGAATGTTAGTTACTTTATGTATAATTATTGCATCCTTGAAGAAAAATGAAGCAGAAGAGGAAGCCAAAAAGTATGAACAAAGGTGGAAAAACAATTCTGCTCAAGGCAATATATATTCAGTTTAGTAAAAAAAAAAAAAGCTGGTACAGAGACTGCAAACTTTACTGTTGTAAAAAAAATCAAATAAACCTGAGCTTGAGGCATTGCACTGTTTACGTCTGTTCTCAATGTCAGACTAAACAAGTGAAGATGATGATAATAGATATTAATTTCAAAGAGCCAACACTGAATCATTGTACCTTGGACTCACGCCACACCTCTGACAAAGTACTTTCCATTTCTCTTGAGACTGTTGCCAACTGTAACAAGGCGATTGTGCAATACATGTACTGTAATTACAAAAACTCTGTTGAATCAGAGCCATGGATTTGTAATGATGTCTAAACTTGTCCTTCTATTAACATGTTCAAATGGGAGCATGACAACTGAAGCACTTTGTTTCTGTCTGAGTGTCACCAGTGTAGTTGTATGTAGAGAAAAAAGGGAAGGTCAGAAGTGATTAAAGAGCAGTCATTTTTGGCGCCAAACAACGGTAAATTAAATTGTCCAATCGGATTCAACAACAAAGGCTCGGGGCTAAGTGCACTAAACAGCTTTCTGATTATTTTTTTTAAACATCAAAACAAAGTGTATACACTGTATATATTCAAGCCAAAAAATATCTTCCATGCAGAGTAACCACCAGCTCTGGTAATGCTACTCTTGCTTGAGAACAATTTTAGGCTACTCTACCCACTTTTGGTCATCATGTCCGCACATTTTCTTTTGTAACTTTATAACAACTGCCAGTAGAAATATATGAACAGAAAAGCTTATAGGTGCTCAAAACCTCAATACTAAGCACCCTGATAACACGTCACAAATAATGAAGATCTTTCAAAATCTCATGAAGAGATAGATGTTAGCGTGAGCATCCAGGCGAGAGAGGTGTAGGTGTGTACATGGATCTGATGAAGTGGGACTGGCCCTGTAGGACGTGTGAATATGGAAACGAGAGTTCAGACCTGAATAATTCAAATAGAGGCCTATGATGAAAGATAATAAAGCTGACCACAAACCAAAGTTAAGGCTTTAAAATGTTAAAGTGCTAAGAATTGTGATTAAAGAGTCTGAAAGTGTGTGAACAAACTGTACTAAACCTGTTAACCTGCAAATTATTGATGTTTAATATTGGTTAAATTGTCTTCACCATCTCCTGGGCTGGCATTAAAGCATTTGTATTCAAATGTCAGTAGCAATTGTCCTATAATTGTTAACTTTTTGCAATTAATTTTCTCACATTTCCAGCTTCTTAAAGACATGAATTTATACGTTTAAGTTTGTTTTCTGTCTTTTCAGCTAAACTTTGTATTTTATCCTGTGTTTTTGGTTAAACCAGGGAGGACATAGCATTTATTGCAGTCCCTACTTTTACTCCAGCTTTTATCCCGGTGTTTGTCCTCTTTTGTCTTGTGTTTCTTTTTTACTGTTCTTGGTTTGGTTTTTGAGCAATTGCCCCGTGATGGTGGAGCACTAAAGCTGAAGTTGGCACAAAGTGGCATTAAAATGGATGACCTCCTTGAAACATTCCTACCAGGGGTCCTGGATCGTGATTAACTTTTTTTTTTTTTTAAACAAACTGAGTAATTATTATTAGCTTCTGCAGTGCTATTGCAGTGTTGTTCATAACTCAGTGTAAGATCAAATAAGTCCTAAAATAAAGAAATCTTAAAGAACAGTAATTGTGTTTTTTCATTCTTTTTTATTTATTTTTTGTTCTCAAAAGCACACCGAATAAGGGAGCATCTGTCTTGTAGCTCAGATTACAAATAGGCATAACCTAGGATTGTGTAACCTAGGAAAGGTTAATAGAAGCATAAAAAATACTGTGACTGATAAAATAAAGGAATGAAGTATAATAAGTACAACAAGAAGTATCATAAAGGGGCAGTAATAATACTATTTTCTCATAGTCTAAAACAGTATCAGTACAATATCTGGCAATTAGCATTTTAATTCATGCTTTTTGAGGCAAGAGTCAGTCCAATTTCAGTGCTTATTCACTTCTTTAGCCTCTACTTCTGGAACAAAAAACTGGGCAAAACTACTGCGTCCCATTGAGGAAAAAGATTTAGTCTTTGCATTTGCATTGAAATATTTTTAATTTAATTTATTTTTAATTTACCTGTGCACTTTGCAATCTTGTCTCACTTATCTGTGGCTCATGCACAGGAGATGGGTCCTCAGTTGCTGTCCTCATGAATAGAGTAGACTGAATAGACTTTATTCAGTACAGTCCCCTAAAATAAAAATATTGTCTACATTAGTAACTAGCAGCCCTAACAGGTTACATTTCAATATTTTAGATTACACATTAACACAACAGGTGCCATTGTAATAATAATAATAATATTAATATTAATAGATTGGATTTATATTGCACTTTTCTCCCAAGGGACTCAAAGCACTTACAGGCTTCCTATTTTTCATTCATACACAGTCACACTGGTGATGGTAAGCTACAACTGTAGCCACAGATGCCCTGGGGCAGACTGACAGAGACGTAGCAGCCATTTTGCGCCTACGGCCTCTCCGACCATCACCACATACATTTACTAAACATTCTTACACATTCATACGACCCAAGGTTGCTTTTAGTAAATTACAAATGTTCAAGGGGTCAAACATAATCTACCTCCACTAAATCTAACAAAAACAAAACAAAAACTTAAAACACAAATTGGTTTTCCATCAGTTATTGTAGTAAATCTGGAACTGTCACTCTTATTTAGATTCAAGTAAAAGTCAAGTAAAACATGACCTTAACCTGAACAGAATTGTGCTCAACACAACACACATCAGAAAATCATCGTCAGATTTAATAAAAGGTGAACAGGCTCTCACTGGGACACTTTGAGGCAAATGTAAAATCTAAAGTAAAGTCTTCAGCTCGTCCCTTTGTAGAGATATTTTGTAGAAAAAATAACTCCTTCCCCATTTGCAGAATCGGTCCAATCTGTTGAGTGCTGCAGCGGGGCAGAAGACTTCCAGGGAGGCCTGGAGGTCGGTGAGTCCCGCGCTCCGCTTGGACTTGCCTTGGGGTTGCTGTTAGGTTGTCAAACCTGTTTAAAGCATGTGCCATTTTTGCTTTTAGACAAGGTACTTTTTGTCTGTCAATCAGACCAGGGAAAATTCAATTCTATTTCAGTTCGTCTTGAGTTTTTCATTGTCTGGCCATCTATCCACTTTTACTCACACAGGATGCATCACTCAGCCCTCGTTTTGTCTTTGATGTTTTATAACTTGTCTTTACCAGAAGACTTTCTTTGTTTGTTGCTGTTTGTCTGCAAAAGGAAAGGACAAAAACCCTCTCTCAATATGATGAGATGTATTTTGACTGTCTCTGTTCATCTGACGAGTAAGACCAATCTGCAGCAAAAGAAAAGTTGTAGTACATTAATATAGAGCAGGAGTGACAACGCAATTCCACCAAAAACATGTGTCTTCAATGTTATTGTAACATTGAGATTGACACAATACGAGACTAATGATAATTAGTTATGTTGTTTCCCAAAAAATATGTCAGATAAGATGGTAGACAATTTATTGGTCCAATTGCACAGATTGTCATTACTATATTCCACTTATAAGCCCTAAATGCCCTAATATCTAAACCCACATAACATTTTGGAAGACAAAAGCACCAGTACAGTGTCCTCAGGGTCTGGAGACCCAAAACTTATATGGGGGGCTTTTTGCCTTAGGGTTTGTCCAGGGCCCTGGTTACAGTGTCCAGGGCTATAGGAGCATGCGCAGAAGCAGTGAGGTGAGGCTGCCTGACAGCAGCTGCAGGCAGCTCTTGTTTTTATCACTTGCCGCTAAAGCACGCTAAAGACAAGTCGGGTGGTGACTTTCCTGTGACTGCGAGGTATTATAATATTTTTAATACAATTTTACTTCTTACCATCTCATTGCATTTAAATAATGTCCTCAACTGGGACTTTAAAAAGAGTTTAAAAAGCGCTTCATCATTCTCTAAAATCTCAGCTCAAGCCATGTATCCTAGTGTTAGCTATTATCCCGGAAGTAGAACGTTTTGCGAAATATCAACCCGTAAATATATATATTTTCTCTCTCCTCCTCGTGCTGATGATTAGTCAGTGGACCGTGTTTCTTTCGTCAATTTAGCTAAACCTGCTCTAGTTTGCAGTTCAGCGCAAGTTTCCTTCGTCATCCTCCCACGGATATTAAGTCCATGGATATGTCAACCAGCTTTGTGATACAGTAAACCCAGGGTTAACCTTGAATTTACCTCACTAACCTTCATCCATCTTCATACAGGGCGCACTGAAAAAAAAATAAACATTTGCCTGAATTACACAATAATCTAATCCAATATGTACTGTAATGTGTGTATGTGTTTTATGTTCCTATTTTACTATATTAATAAAATGAGAAAAGGTCTTAGGTGATTGTTGTTATGCTTCTATTATTTTTCAATATACTAAAGAAAAAAAACATCCATGGGGTGGTCTTATTGTCATATTTATTTGAATCCACATGCATGAGGCCTGTCAACTTAACCCATTTTTATATAGAGCCTTAGTCATAATTGACTCTCTGAAGGGAAGTCTTCTGGACACTACTGGGAAGTGGATAATGTATGTCTCAGTGGGTGACAGTAGATTCTATTTAGTTTCCAGGTAAAGGGTCTGTCTGTATACCATTGCCTTATAAGATAGTAATGGTGAGTGCTTAGCTTAGTATTTATGTATTAGATAGTATGTTTTAAGTAAAGTGAGTATTCTTTTCTGTGGCTAAAGCTGATTGTGTGCACTTCTCTTTGTTATGTTTAATTTATAGAAGACAAAATGGAATCTGGAACTCCTCTGTCCAAGGCTAACACCAGCTTTGCTCTGGCTCTGTTTAAAGACCTTGACAACGACAAAGCATCCAATGTCTTCTTTTCACCTTTGAGCATCTCCTCAGCGCTCGCTATGGTGCTGCTGGGAGCCAGGGGCAACACGGCCACGCAGATGTCAGAGGTTACATGCACACAACCACAGTTCAGCAGCTTGTGTTCACGATGAACACAGGAGAACTATTTTCTCTTCACTTTAACTAAATTTTCTTTTACCATTCATGTAATCAGGGTTGTGTGGAGCAATCTCTGTTGTTTAAAAAACACTTTTGTCTTGTTCCTCAACAGTGTCTGAAAACTAAAGACATCACGGATGATGTCCATTCGAGCTTTTCTTCACTTCTGCAGGAGTTCAACAAGCCAGACGCTCCCTATGCCCTCAGTGCTGCCAACAGGCTCTACGGAGAGCAGTCCTACGAGTTTGTTAAGGTGTGTCTTATTTAAACCGCTTTAGCAGGAGGACTGTTTGTAACTCAAAAATTGAAGATGCAACAAAATTAACAATATCCAATGATCATGATAGAATAATATACAATAAAGTCTATCTGTACTAAACCATCCATTTTCTTCCACTTGGGTTGGGTCATGGGGCAGCACCCCCTCCTCACACAGACACTTTCTCCAGCTCATCCAAGGCATTCCAGTCCAGCTGCGAGACTTTCACTATATTATATATTTTGACCACTATATAAACAGAGACAAGTGGTTTTGTTATGGTGAAGGAGCTGAGCTGTAAAGGAAAGCTCTTAATTTACTCTTCTTTCTTAGTCTCACCTTTGGTCAAGAGCTGTGTGTCATGAACAGGTTTTGCTGTGTTGCTGCTCCACCTCAAGCATCAGACATATTACAGTTGGTAGTGGTAGATGAATTGCTGACTGATTTGTTCATCTGACCAACACATATACAGTAAATGTTTATACATGTATTGTTTTTAATAATTTAGGATTTCTTAGAAGGAACCAAAAAATACTACAATGCGGAGTTCGGGCCTGTGGACTTTATTAAAAACTCAGAGGAGGCTCGGGTCCACATTAACTCTTGGGTGGAGCAGCAGACCCAAGGTTCTCACAGATTTACACTTTACTGTACATCTCCAGACAGATTTAATATTATGTAATATTGACCATGGGGATTTTTTTTTTTTTTTTTAAAGGTAAAATTAAGGATGTGCTGTCTGAAGGTGTGGTGGGGAGCTCGACGAGGCTGGTGCTGGTCAATGCCATCTACCTGAAAGCCTACTGGGGCAAGAAGTTTAAGACGAAGGACACATGTGATGCTACGTTTAGACTCAACAAGGTAACGTTGACATATAAGGCTTTCAGCGTGCTACCCATAGACAATATTTTTGTGCGGGAAGGGTCACACAACAACACTAAGCAATAGTAACTTGTGATTATTTAAAAGAACTGGATGTTAAGTCCCTACAACTCGGTATAGAGACAGACACAGTCTTAGCCCCCTGCTAGAGGTAACATTTCTGTTGAGGTCAAAGTTCAGGTAATTAAATTGTTATGTGTTTGTATGTCTCTGTTCGAAGAGTGAAACTAAGCCAGTGAAGATGATGCACAAAAACTCAAAGTTTCAATTAAGACAGATCAAAGAGGCCAACTGCCAGGTAAGAAAAAACTGAATAATAAATATGATGTTAAAATTAAGCTGCATTTGTTCCTTTTAAAACATCCAGGTTGAAAAATATTACATTAAAGCCTTTTTATTAAATAAAAATAAATGACTGAAAAACAGAACAGGAAATAGAAGGTGACATGATCAATCACCTCCATGAGTAATGGACGCCATCTTATCTGGCAACACATTCGGTGACATTTTCACATGGCAGGTCACATTGTCATTGATCATGTGACCTTCTTTGTATTTATTGCTATTTCTTGTTCTGTAAGTTTTCACCTGATGGTGGTGTTTGGATAAACTTCGAAACATTTGGAATTTTTTGGTCTTTAAGTCCAGTAATATTTTAATTGAAAAAAAATGATAAAAATGTTTTGTCTGAATCTTCTGACTGCATTCTTGCTGTTCATTAGGTCATAGAGTTGCCTTATAGGTGGGGGGAGATTAGTATGCTCATCTTTTTGCCCAATGACATTGAGGACAGTTCTACAGGTCTGGAGAAGGTAGGACACTCTAGTTGCTCACATAAAAAAAAAATATTTGCCTTACTAACAAATCTGTCTTTTGCAGCTGGAGCAGATGCTCACCTATGAAAAGTTCAAGGAGTGGACCCAACGGGACGAAATGTGTGAATACCAGGTCACACTGGGTCTTCCTCGATTTAAGATTGAGGAGAATTATGACCTGAATAATGTCCTGACCAGCATGGGCATGGTGGATGCTTTCGATAAGTCAAAGTGTGACTTCTCTGGTAAGAAAAGATCCTGTCAAGCCCAGCCCATTGCCCTGTTGCCCTTGGTTACCGTTGGTTGCTTTACAGTAAAAAAACAATAAACATTGCCTACACTTTAACTTCCTCATATGAAATATAAGGGTTTTTTCAACAAAGTCAAAACATTGCAAAAACAAACAGTGTAGTGCTAATAAAAAATAAGTTCTATGTCTTTCTCAAACTTTACATTGAGTCATGGGACTGGGATGAAAATGACGATTACACTCTGGAGTCCTTGTCCTGTTTTTACAGATTACTCACACACACATTTTAAGCCATTTTAAAGCAAGCTTTTACTTACTGCTAGAAAGGTCTTAAATGCTCTGCTTAAATGTATTTGTTAACATTGGTTGTTATGTAGGTTCAAGGTTAAAAGGTTAAAAAGTCATGGAGTCAAAGTAATGGAGTGCTCTGATTAGTCAGTCACAATCTAATCTAATGGAAAACAAAGCCATATGAAAACTTTAATCTTTACTATGGTTTCTCATTTTTTAAATCTTTCAGGCATGTCTCCATCCAAAGACCTGGTTTTGACTAAAGTTGTTCACAAAGCTGTTGTGGATGTTAATGAAGATGGAACTGAGGCTGCTGCTTCCACTCTCGCATGCATGCAAGTTTTATGTGGATGCCTGTATCTCCCGCCTCCAGCTACATTTGTCGCAGACCATCCTTTCCTCTTCTTCATTCAACACAACAACACCAATACCATCCTCTTTGCAGGAAGATACTGCTCTCCTGAGTGAGCAATCAGTACCGATAGTTCCTTCTCTGCATTGGTACAACAATGAAACTGCTCTGGAGTTTGTAATAACTTATCACATCTGTTTAATATCATAACCAAACTAATGCCACATTAACCTTTAAACTCATAATTTACTCACATTTGCAGTGCCTTCAGTGAATCCTGGAACATTAGTTTTAACTCTACATAATCCATATCAAGCAGAATATATCTAATATATGGTCTTAATGAATATGCAGCATCTTCAGCCTTACATTTATCCATACCTTATCTAAGTCTTGTATATCCTGTATTAGACCCTCTGAAAGAATGAACCTTTTATTATTTTTAAATGTATAGGTCTATGAAAAAATGTAAACAAAACATAAAGTCATGTAAGATAACTGAGAAAAGATCAATGTTTTTGAAACCCTGAGGTACTGCATGTAATGTTTAGTTCAATGTCACTAAACCACCTTTACAGAAGTTCATTTAGCAGGCTTATCTTGCCTGGAAATTATATTGTTTCTGTAACATCTCCCTCAACATTAAGACCTAAAGCAAAACTTGTATTTATCTAATTAATTAAAAAGAATAAAATAAGTCTTTGATCACACTTTTTGATTATAGTTTAAAATAAGCACTAATTAATAACTACAATAAAACCAAAGAGAAGCTGTTTTTATGAGTGAATAATGTGTGAATAAAGTGTTAGTCTAAAATACACATTCATTTCAGCTAAATATCTGTACTCATACATTGAACACATGTTATAATCAATGCAAATATCTAAAAACAAACTATTTTGCAAAATATAAATTAATGTTTGAATGTTAGTTACTTTATGTATAATTATTGTATCCTTGAAGAAAAATGAAGCAGAAGAGGAAGCCAAAAAGTATGAACAAAGGTGGAAAAACAATTCTGCTCAAGGCAATATATATTCAGTTTAGTAAAAAAAAAAAAAAAAAGCTGGTACAGAGACTGCAAACTTTACTGTAAAAAAAATCAAATAAACCTGAGCTTGAGGCATTGCACTGTTTACGTCTGTTCTCAATGTCAGACTAAACAAGTGAAGATGATGATAATAGATATTAATTTCAAAGAGCCAACACTGAATCATTGTACCTGGACTCACGCCACACCTCTGACAAAGTACTTTCCATTTCTCTTGAGACTGTTGCCAACTGTAACAAGGCGATTGTGCAATACATGTACTGTAATTATTGAACATGTTCAAATGGGAGCATGACAACTGAAGCACTTTGTTTCTGTCTGAGTGTCACCAGTGTAGTTGTATGTAGTTAAAAAAGGGAAGGTCAGAAGTGATTAAAGAGCAGTCATTTTTGGCGCCAAACAACGGTAAATTAAATTGTCCAATCGGATTCAACAACAAAGGCTCGGGGCTAAGTGCACTAAACAGCTTCCTGAATTTTTTTTTTTTTTTAAACATCAAAACAAAGTGTATACACTGTATATATTCAAGCCAAAAAATATCTTCCATGCAGAGTAACCACCAGCTCTGGTAATGCTACTCTTGCTTGAGAACAATTTTAGGCTACTCTACCCACTTTTGGTCATCATGTCCACACATTTTCTTTTGTAACTTTATAACAACTGCCAGTAGAAATATATGAACAGAAAAGCTTATAGGTGCTCAAAACCTCAATACTAAGCACCCCTGATAACACGTCACAAATAATGAAGATCTTTCAAAATCTCATGAAGAGATAGATGTTAGGAGTGAGCATCCAGGCGAGGAGAGAGGTGTAGGTGTGTACATGGATCTGATGAAGTGGGACTGGCCCTGTAGGATGTGTGAATAGTAGCAATAGTAGCAATTGTCCTATAATTGTTAACGCTTTTGTGCAATTAATTTTCTCACATTTCCAGCTTCTTAAAGACATGAATTTATACGTTTAAGTTTGTTTTCTGTCTTTTCAGCTAAACTTTGTATTTTATCCTGTGTTTTTGGTTAAACCAGGGAGGACATAGCATTTATTGCAGTCCCTACTTTTACTCCAGCTTTTATCCCGGTGTTTGTCCTCTTTTGTCTTGTGTTTCTTTTTTACTGTTCTTTCTGTTCTGTTGTACTTTGTTTTGTAAATAAATGTGTTCTTTCTTATTTTTTCTTAAAATGTACATGCTGTGCAAAATATTTTCCATTTAATTTACTACTTCAAAAGTTGGACATATATTGTTGTGTAGTCTGAAATTGGATATAACCAAACAACTTGAACTTTATTTTTTATTTGTTTATTTGACAAGGACAGTGTACAATAATTAACATTCTTGTAAATGCACCAAAATTATCCAAAAGACTATTTTTCATCTGCAGTCCCCGAACAGATGTTACTGTGTCACCCTAAAAAATAAGACAAGGTATGACAGGCATTACTACATCTGTCACATCCCAAAGATTCAACTCAAAACCAACATCTTGTTGCCTACACCGATTACAAAGCACACTGTACACAGACCAGACAAGAGCATTCAGAGGTTTGATACTGTGTACTATCCTATCAGACACTGACAGTTGAGTTAATCCTCTTGACAAACCAATACATATTAATGTGAACAAAAACCACACACTTTTATTCCAAATGAAAAAACTTAAGAACAAAAAAATGAAGGTCTAAGTTGTATATGTAAGCATATATGTACAATACAAATAAATTTAGTACTATATATAAAGGCAGTGAAGGTAAATTCTTTAAGAGGGTGCAGTGGAGGATATACTAGACTTTGGTAACGATAATTCACTGTGTGCACAATTATTAGGCATTATTAGTGATTATTTTGACCATTTCATAATTTTATTCATAATTTCCAACTCCAAGCTGTATAAACATGAATCCTTATTGGATTTAATGCATATCAGGTGAGATGTATTTGTGTAATGAGGGAGGGGGCTCGTGAAATATCTAAGATATTGGGGCGTGATCACAGAACCATCAAACGTTTTGTAGCAAATAGTCAACGGGGTCGGAAGAAACGTGTCGAGAAGATAAGACGCAAATTAACCGCCAAAGATTTGCAAATAATCAAACTTGAAGCTACCAGGAATCCATTATCCTCCAGTGCTGCCATATTCCACAACTGCAACTTACCTGGAGTGTCGAGAAGCACAGTGTTCAGTTCTCAGAGACATAGCCAAGGTAAGAAACCCGATCACCTCTGAACAAGACACAGTTGAAACGTGAAGAATGGGCCAAGAAATATCTGAAGACAGATTTTTCAAAGGTTTTGTGACTGATGAGATGAGAGGGACTCTTGACGGACCAGATGGATGGGCCCGTGGTTGGATCAGTAACAAACACAGAGCTCCACTTCGACTCAGACGCCAGCAAGGTGGAGGTGGGGTACTGGTATGGGCAGGTATTATTATTATGAGCTAGCTGGGATGAAAATGGACTCAAAATTAATTCTCAGACTGCCAAATTTTAGAAGATGGTAAATGGTAAATGGCATGCATTTTATATTTTATTATAGCGCTTTTTTGCACCCTTCTCGGGCACCCAAAGCGCTTTACATTGTGCTTCCACTCACCCCATTCACACACATTCACACCTGGGGCAGACAGAGAGAGACACTTTCTTCAAGCTACAGGAAAAAGTCTGCATCTTTTAAGAAGACTTTTTATGCAAGACAACGCTCCATGCATCAAAGTTGTCCACTGTGTGGCTGGCCAGTAAAGGCCTTAAAGATGAAAAACTAATGACATGGCCCCCTTCTTCACCTGACTTAAACCCTATTGAGAACCTTTGGGCCCTTCTTAAGCAGGAAATTTACAGTGAAGGTAAAAGTACACCTCTCTGAACAGTGTCTGGGAGGCTGTGGTTACGGCTGAACAAACAGTTGATTCTGACCCGATCAAGATACTGACTGACTCGGTGAATGTAAGGCTTGTGACTGTTATCGAAAAAAAATATTTTTATTTTGGAAATGTTTATTTGTAAGTTTTGAGTTTGTTTTTTATTCTCACTTTAACAGGTGAAAACAAACTAGTGAGATGGGAAAATCTTTGTTTTTCATTTAGTAGCATAATAATTCTGTACACTAATAGTTGCCTAATAATGGTGTAAATGTAGATATTCTCTTAAGAAAGCCAAAACTTCACTTTTACTACTTAAATGTTCAGGTTTGAGGGTTTGTTAACATTTTGGATTGATCAAGAGCACTGTAGTTGTACAATAACAAAATAAAATTTCAAAAATACAACTTGCCTAATAATTGTGCACATAGTGTAGAGCCATATATGACATTTGTAAACCTGTGAGATAAGACCAATGTGCAGTAACGCTGAAAGACACTTGTCCAAATGCAAATGAGTTTTAATGGGGTTAAAATGTTAATTCTACAAGCCGTTCTGGTATTAGTTTGGTTTGGAGATTGGACAACTGTGGTTAGTAAAACCAAACGTCAAAGCAGTGACAGTGTTTTACAGGTGCAGAAGATAAACTGTCTTCCTTTTTCTGGCTTTCCATTATTGATTTCTTACTCAGGGGAACAGAATCTGCCAGCAAAGAGAACACTATTGGTGGCATTGTGTCGAATGAAAAAGAGGAAGGGATGATCTGCAATAAACTGAGGTGGAAGCTCGGGATTGTAGCTACAGAACGTTATCCCCAGAACAGCAGTGGCAGCGGCCGCTTCAGTTCCCTCTTCGTTTACCTCCACAAAAGCTTTGTGGACAACCTCTGACAACACCAGGTCTTTGGCTGGAGATATGCCTGTAATAGAAAGGATTAGATTAGCAAGAAAAACAAACAGACTGAATCTTTTGTTGGCCTTTTGATTAATGTAATAGAAAGGATTAGATTAGCAAGAAAAACAAACAGACTGAATCTTTTGTTGGCCTTTTGATTAAATAATGATCTTGGACATAGCAACACACAATGTATCTGTTCATTAATTAGAGAAACTTTGCACAAATGCAGCAAGTGTTGCTTAATGTTGTTAAAAAACAGTTAAAATGATTAAAGGATGTGCAACAAAGAGTAAATGCTCTACAGCAGAGGGGGGAAACTACGGCATTTAAAGCATGTTTAAAAAGATCACATTTTTGTCATTTATTTTGCTATACCCTGCAGTAACCAGTTATTCCACCAGATGGAGATGTTTCCCTATTCATTGTTTAAGCTTTTTTTGTCAGTGTTGATTAGTGGCAACTCCAGTCCAACAGAGGGCGCCAAATGACGTTTTGCTAAATGCCAAGTCCAATGTCTGAATTATTTCTTCTCAATATATTACATAGAGATCTGTCTTTAGCGACGAGTGGACCAATGAAAAGAAAAATAGACAGTGAGTTTTGTGTTTTTAATAAAGAATGGATAGCAAATAATTTTATGGTACAATCAAAGGCTGTGTGTCTTATTTGTCGAGAAGCAGTTGTCATTTTCAAAGAATACAATATCAGTCGCCACTTTAACACCAAGCATGCTAATTATGCTAGCAACCAGTCAATGCAAGAAAGGTCAGCGACTGCTCAAAAGTTAGCAGAAAATTTACAGACTCAGCAGAATATTTTATTTTAACAGTCTACAATTCAAGAGTCAAGCCTCAAGGCAAGTTATCTACTAGCATACAAAACAGCAAAAGCAAGCAAGCCATTTTATTTGAAGGTCAGTTTTTAAAAGAGTGCATACTGGAAACCGTGAGTTTTGTGTGTCCAGATAGCAAAGATAAATTTGAAAAAATAAGTTGCAGTAAGAAGGACGCAGTAGCTCAGTGGTAGTGCGGTCCTCCTTCAAACAAGCGATTCCCGCTCTCCCCACAGTTCATATTGTTGTTGTGTCCTTGGGTAAGACACTTAACCCACCTTGAATACAGTGGTGTTCCAGCTGTAACACTGTTGAATGGAACCTTAATGTAAATCACTTTGGATAAAAGCGTCAACTAAATGACTAAATGTAAATGTAGGACTATGACCCACCGCATAGAGGTCATTGACAAAAACTTGGCAAGCTATGTCATTTAAGTACAATTCATTGGCACTGGATGAAAGTAACCACATTAAGGACACTGCGCAGCTTTTGATTTTAAGACCACGGGGGAGTTTTTTGCCATGGAGTCTAAAAAAGGCACTACGCGGGGACTTGTTTGACGAAGTGTCCGGGGTAATCGATAGGCTGGAACTGCCGTGGCGCAAACTGGCGAACATCACAACGGATCGGTCACCAAACTTAACTGGGAAAAACGTAAAGCTGCTGAAAAGAATCGCCAATAAGATGAATGAGGAAAATGCTAAAAAGTATGTAATATTTATACACTGCATAATTTGTGCAAATCTGTGCGAATCTGTGCTGCAGCTTGATCGGTTGTGAAGGTTGTTGCAAATCTTGTTAACTTTATACGGGCGAGGGGACTTAACCATCGCCAGTTTATTGCATTCCTAGAGGACCATCATAACATGCTTGAGTTTGGGATGAGTCTGTCAGCACGTGTGCGAGCTCAAAGCGGAGATCATGTCATTTTTAGAGTTTATGGGAAAAGGCGCTGATTTTCCTGAGCTGAACATCCGTGACAGGGCACAAAAGATGCTGGTGTTGTCTGGACCTACGTGTGTGAACGTTCAATGTGAATAACATCAACAAACCACGTCACAGATCTCTGTTATCTGACCAACACTTGTGGTCAGTCCTGAGAATAGCCACCACTAAATTGACACCAGACTTTGATGGGCTGTTTAAAAAAGAAGACCAACAACATTGTTCTCTCTGAAATTCATTCATTCATTCATTTTCTACCACTTAGTCCCGTTAGGGGTCGCGGCCCGCGTTGCAAATCTTAAAACCCTATGGGGTCCTTGAGTCAAAAAGTTTACCCAGCCCTGCATTATCCATTTTTAATCAAAACATTTTTTTGTGAGATGTATGTTTTTGTTTATGATCCCTAAAACTAAAGTAGGTAAATAGGACAGAAAGAACATTGGCAGAGTTTGATAATGGGTCAATTATTTAATGTAAATTTCTTACCAGAGAAGTCACCCTTTGATGGAGTAAGAGCATCCCCCATGCCCATGCTGGTCAACACTTCCTTCAGATCATATGTTTCCTCCATCTTGAATCGAGGAAGCCTCACAGTGACTTTAACTCCATGCATCTTGTCCGGATGGGTCCACTCCACAAAGTTCTCATAGGTCAGCTGCTGCTCCAGCTGCAAAAGAAACAGTTTTTGATCAACAAGGCAAAACTAAATGTTTATATATCTTCAGCCACCCTTTTATGTGTCCTACCTTCTCCAGACCTGTGGAACCATCCTCAATGTCTTTGGGCAAGAAGATGAGCATACTGAGCTCTCTCCCTTTATAAGGCAAGTCTAGGACCTGGTAATCAGTGAAAAAACAACAGATTTTTTAAAGTAACAACATAGATTATTTACTTATTAACACTGTGCTGCCTTGAAAACATAAAAAAAAAAATGGCGTCAACTTACCTGGCAGTTGGCCTCTGAGATAAATGCTAATGGGAACCATGATGTTTTGTACATCATCTTCACTGGCTTAGTGTCGTTCTGAAAACAGAGACACATTTAAATGCACAATGTTAATCATCCATATTTTGAATGCTTTACATTTACATTTAGTCATTTAGCAGACGCGTTTATCCAAAGCGACTTACACGTGAGGAAAACAATGGAAGCAATTTTAACAACACAAGCTAGCAAAAATCCAAAGTTTACCAAAAACTAGTCTGTTAAAACCCAGCACAGTATACAAAGCTAAGGATAGGATTTATTTTTATTTTTATTTTTGAAGAAAAGGAATAGATAGAAAGGAAGTAGAATTTAGTGTTTGTCAGTAAGTTGTTGACGGAAGAAATGTGTTTTCAGGTGTTTATTTAAAGATGGCTACTGAATCTGCTGATCTTGTAACAGCATTAGATCATTCCACCAATGTGGAAAAGATCCAGAGAAGGTACGTGAGAGTGTAAAAGTCATACACTGTCGGTCTGATTATAAGGTCAACATGGACATGACTTTTTGCAATGGTTGCAACATATTGGTTCAGTTATTTAAGAAAGATAATCAATTATTCCATGTTGTATTTAGCTAAAATACTGTCAGTAATTTTTTACTTTAAAATTCTGCCTTAAATTTCCACTAAAGATGTAACATAAAATGTATTTGTAAACTATAAGAATGCATTATAAGCCTTAAAAAACTAAAACTAGCTTCTGTTTAGGTAATAGGAATCATAATCATGTAAAAATCATTGCATTGTTACCTTGTTGAGTCTAAACTTTGCGTCAACTGTGCTGCTCTCCATAAACTGTTCGTCCCAGTCGCCCTTAAAGTAGATGGCGTTGACCAGCACCAGCCTCGTCCTGTCGTTCACTACACCTTTGACCAGCAGATTCTTAATTTTATCTGATGAACCATGAACACATTGGTTAGTTAATACCACAGGGATTATAAATAAGTTGGATTAATCACAGATGAATGAGCCAACATCAGTCTGTGAGGATGCACACTTGTTAATATACCACAAATATAAATCTGTGAGAACCTTGTGTCTTCTTCTCCACCCAGGTGTTAATGTTGACCCGTGCACCCTCTGCATTTTTAATGAAGTCCACAGTCTCCAGTTCTGCCTTGTAGTACTTCTTAGTCCCTTTTAAGAAATCCTAAAAAAGAAAAAAAAACATGTATTCATCAGAAATTAATTTGTTTTAAGTTTTAAGTATATTTATATATATATATATATATATATATATATATATATATATATATATATATATATATATATATATATATATATATATATATATATATATATATATATTATTTTGAAGCTGTTTGATTAACAACTCAGTATTTGTCCATGAACACACATGTCACATAACCAGTAGACTAACTGGGTTAATCTGTCTAGTCACACCACTGTGATCTGGTGTTGTAACTTGATATGTACAGCTACCACAACTATCTGTATAAACAAAAAAAAAAAAAATCATTTGTTTTTTACATTAAAAAATATAAATAAATGCTAGTATATCTTTAGCCTTTAACCAGGCCTCTTCCACTTCCCTCATCCATCACGGTTAGACATACTAACACATACTAATATTCTAAGCTTAAACTTAAACTTCGAATATTAGCCACATGTGTTAGACACAAAATAGACACACACAACACACACCTCAATAAACTGGTAGGACCGCTCTCCGTACAGCCTGTTGGCCACACTGAGGGCATAGGAAGCATCTGGCTTGTTTAACACTTCCAGCAGTGAGCTAGCGTTGATATTATCTGTAATATCCTTAGTCTTCAGGCACTGTGGAGAAACAGGACAAGGGTTTTTAGAAATAAGGTTGCATTAAAACTGCCTTGGTCCTGTTAGTCTTGGTAAAATAAAATTAAATAAAAATGAGAGAAAATAACTTCAAATGTTAACAAAAGCTTTTGAAAACCACTCTCGTCACATATGAGCTTCATGAACTGCCTTGCTCTACTCTACTACCTTTATACAAGTGACTGAGACAGTCCGAATCTTTTGTTGACTTTAAACTGCCCATTTGGTGATTCATCACAAGCTGCTGAACTGTGGTTGTGTGCATGTTACCTTTGACATCTGCGTGGCCGTGTTGCCCCTGGCTCCCAACAGCACCATAGCGGCGCTGAGGAGATGCTGGGGAGTAGAAGACATTGGATGCTCTGTTTTTGTCGCCCAGGGCTTTGAACAGAGCCAGAGCAAAGCTGGTGTTAGCCTTGGACAGAGGAGTTTCAGATGCCATTGTGTCTGTTTCAAATAAAGCACAGCAACACATTAGTTATTGCATTACTGTATTAATAGATCAGGTCAGTGTGTCAGTATCTGTATATGGTCAGGCTCTTTCAACAGACTGAAAGCTGAGACACACTGAAAAGATATTAGACATAATGCACTCACCTCTTGTGTTCAGGAGGGTTTCCTTCACAGGTAGTCTTCAGCTTGAGACAAAAGTATTTATACAGAACCTAAGTCACACCCCTTCAGTACAAGCCAACTTTTTTTATTACATTTGTGCCATGCTTACATTTTTAAATAGGTTGCTGCAAAATCCTTTTTTACATTCATTAGTGTGTACAAAAAATACATTTCCTCATAGGGTATAAAAAACTCTATACAAAACAACATACATTAGTGGTCGAGCGGTCGTCCTTCAACCGGAAGGTAGGAGGTTCGATTCCCGTTCTCCCCACAGTTGATACTGTTGTTGTGTCCTTGGGCAAGACACTTAACCCATCTTGCCTCGTATGAATGTGTAAGAATGTAAATGCATTTGGTGATGGTCGTGGCTGCCACGTTTCTGTCAGTCTGCCCCAGGGCAGCTGTGGTTACAGATGAAGCTTACCACAACCAGTGTGTGAATAATTGATATGTAAAGCGTTTTTGCGTCCCCGGAAAAGCGCTATATAAAATTGATGTAATAATAATAATAATAATAATAATAAAAAAACACACTAAAAAGATTAGATTAGCAAAGCAAGAAAAAAGTACAATTAAAATCCATAGAGCTTAAAAACAGAGACAATATGTCTGTCACAATATGTCACTTGTGCTCTTTTAAATGTCATAAAATAATCGACTTATTCAATCTCTTTACACAACAGAAAGCCACAACAGGTTATTAATTGCTGTGTACAAGGGTGAAAATATTCTGAAAGGGTGTGGAACAAGGTGTAACTGTTTGTAGTGCATTTCATATATATAAATATATATATATATATATATATATATATATATATATATATATATATATATATATATATACACTGTATATTATTAACATTATGTTTTTTTTATCTTAATGAGCTACATGGAAACTGGAAAGTGCTGTGTGATAAGCTCTGACTGATCCAGTTTCATTACTGATTTATTCAACTCTAACCTTTACAGACAGAAAAACTGTTTCACTAAAAAGCACAGTACTTTAAAGAGATGTTTGTTCATTTAAGCAGATTCATGAGCCGGTGATAGTGTATAATTGTTCTCTAAAAGAGGTTTAACTGGATTGTTGACTAACAGTTTGCCCTTTAAGCAAAAACCTTTGAACACCATGTGGAGGGATGTAACAATGACTGGTAGATTTATGTCAATCATGTCACCTTGTTAAATCGGCTTCATAAAATTGGTCTGTCTGACACTGCTGTTGGCTGGTTTTCTAACTATCTGTCAGGTAGAACTCAGTGTGTACATCTTGTTGGCATGTCTTCCTCCTTTTTTTCAGTAACTAAAGGAGTACCCCAGTGTTTCCTTTTCTGGGGCCATTGCTGTTTTCTATTTATGTGAATTATCTTTGTCAAAATGTGACAAATGCCTTTTTTTCATTGTTGCTCTCCTTCAATTGAACAGGCCTTTGGCTAGCCTGAGTGTTAAATGCAGAATGAATGAATGCAGAATCAATGAATGCAGAATGAATGAATGTAGAATCAATGAATGCAGAATCAATGAATGCGTCTGATCATCATTTAAAAAAGCTGGACACTGTTTATAACTGTGCTTTACGTTTTATGACTAGTTGTGGAAATCGTGTTCACCATTGTACACTGTGTGCTGCAGCTGAGTTTCCGTCCCTGTATGTTTGCAGGTGGTCTCATTTGCTGACTTTCATTTATAAATGTATTCTTGGGCTCCTGTCACATGTCATAAACTAGTGCTTCTGTGTTTTTTTGTTTTACCATCTCTAGATATAGTTAATATAATGCCATCCATCCATCCATTCATCCATCTTCTACCGCTTATCCGGGGCCGGGTCGCGGGGGCAGCAGTCTAAGCAGAGACGCCCAGACTTCCCTCTCAACAGACACTTCCTCCAGCTCTTCCGGGGGGATACAGAGTAGTGATGGGTCGTTCGTGAGTGAGTCGGCTCTAAGCTCTTTTAAGTGAACGATGGACCCGGCTCACATATCTGAAAAGCTGACTCTATTTTTTTTATATAGCCGATAGTAATTAAACCATTATGTAATAATAAAATATTGAATTATTTTAATTTAGTAAAAAGAAAAAGACTAATAATTCAATGAACAACACAAAAATATAATTATTTAAGCCTCATTTGTTTCAACTGTCTATTCCTGTCAATCATACATGAGGTGTCAGCCAATTATATTAGAAGGGAGGGCTGAACGCGCCGGTTCTATGCACAACCTACACCGGTTTATGCGAACTGTGCACCAACTGTGAAGCTTGCGGAGCTTCTAGAAACTAGTGAAGAAGGTGGAGCACCTGGAGCCAGCACCTCCACAGTTGGAGATGTATTCACTCAGTCAAGTAGGCCTACTCCGCAACCCACAGCAGCGCAGTCTTCTATAAAGGACCAGTTTATGCAAAAGTCAATGTCTGTAGCGAAAAAAGGGCGAATTGATATTCCATTGGCCAAATTTTTTAAATGCAAATGTTTAATAGCATTCTTTTTTTATAACAAATGAATGCATTTTTAAAGAAATTGTGAGACATTGTGAGTATGATTTCATTTAATAATTTAATTAGAACTGTTTTTACATGTATTGCAGTCAAAGTCATAGTTAAAACATTAATTATTTAAAGAGCTTTTTGTGAGCCAAAAGAGAGCTGAGTCAAATGAGCCGGCTCATGAAAAAGAGCCGGATTGCCCATCACTAATACTGAGGCGTTCCCAGGCCAGCCGAGAGACATAGTCCCTCCAGCGTGTCCTAGGTCTTCCCCGGGGTCTCCTCCCGGTGTGACATGCCCGGAACACCTCCCTAGGGAGGCGTCCAGGAGGCATCGAAACAGATGCCCGAGCCACCTCAGCTGGCTCCTCTCGATGTGGAGGAGCAGGGCTCTACTTGAGCTCCTCCCGAGTGACCGAGCTCCTCACCCTATCTCTAAGGTAGCGCCCCGACACACTGCGGAAAAAGCTCATTTCGGCCGCTTGTATCCGGGATCTTGTTCTTTCGGTCATGATCCAAAGATCATGACTATAGGTGAGAGTAGGAACGTAGATTGACCGGTAAATCGAGAGCTTTGCCTTGCAGCTCAGCTCCTTCTTCACCACGACAGACCGGTACATTGGCCGCATTATTGCAGAAGCTGAAGTGAACAAGACCCCAAGATACTTGAACTCCTCCACTTGAGGCAGGAACTCCCCACCAACCTGTAGGGGACAAGCCACCCTTTTCCGACTGAGAACCATGGTCTCAGACTTGTAGGTGCTGATCCTCATTCCAGCCGCTTCACACTCGGCTGCAAACCGTCCCAGTGCACACCCCGGGCAATGGAAGACGTGTTGGTGGGTTTGAGGAGATCCTCGAAGTATTCCTTCCACCGTCCAACAATGTCCCCAGTTGAAGTCAGCAGATTCCCACCTCCACTGTAAACAGTGTTGGCAGGGCACTGCTTCCCCCTCCTGAGGCGCCGGACAGTTTGCCAGAATTTCTTTGAGGCCGACCGATAGTCCTTCTCCATGGCCTCACCAAACTCCTCCCAGACCCGAGTTTTAGCCTCCACAATCACCCGGGCTGCAGTCCGCTTGGCCTGCCGGTACCTATCAGCTGCCTCAGGAGTCCTTTTTCAGCTTGACGGCATCCCTTACTTCCGGTGTCCACCACCGGGTTCGGGGGTTGCCGCCACGTCAGGCACCGGAGACTTTACGGCCACAGTTTGGTGGCGCGATCGACAATGGAGGTGGAGAACATGGTCCACTCGGACTCAATGTCTCCAACCTCCCTCGGGATCTGGTTGAAGCTCTGCCGGAGGTGGGAGTTGAAGATCTTTCTGACAGGGGACTTGGCCAAACGTTCCCAACAAAACCTCAAAGTGCGTTTGGGCCTGCCGAGTCTGTCCAGCTTTCTCCCCCGCCATCGGATCCAACTCATCACCAGGTGGTGATCAGTTGACACTTTTGCCCCTCTCTTCACCCGAGTGTCCAAGACATACAGCCGGAGGTCAGATGAAACAACTACAAAGTCGATCATCGTTCTCTGGCCTAGGGTGTCCTGGTGCCACGTGCACTGGTGGACACCCTTATGCTTGAACATGGTGTTCGTTATGGACAAACTGTGACTAGCACAGAACTCCAATAACAGAACACCGCTCGGGTTCAGATCCTGGGGGCCGTTCCTCCCAATCACGCCCCTCCAGGTGTCACTGTCGCTGCCCATGTGAGCGTTGAAGTCCCCAGTAGAACGGGAGTCCCGGTCGGAGCACTTTCCAGCACCCCTCCCAGAGACTCCAAGAAGGCCGGGTACTCTGCCATTTGGCCCGTAAGCACAAACAACAGTGAGAGACCTATCCCCGACCTGAAGGTGCAGGGAAGCGACCCTTTAGTTCACCGGGGTGAACTCCAACATATGGTGGCTGAGCTGGGGGGCTATGAGCAACCCCACAGTAGCCCGCCGCCTCTCACCGCAGGCAACTCCAGAGTAGAGGAGAGTCCAGCCTCTCTCAAGGATTTGGGTTTCAGAGCCCAAGCTGTGCGTGGAGGTGAGCCCGACTATCTCTAGTCGGTATCTCTCTACCTCCCGCACAAGCTCCTACGAGCCCCAACCCCGGGCCTGGCTCCAGGGTGGGGCCCCGGTTGCGCCATACCGGGCGATGTCACGGTCCTTGATGTTTTTGTCTCCATAAAGGGTTCTGAACCGCTCTTTGTCTGGCCCGTCACCTAGGACCTGTTTGCCTTGGGAGACCCTACCAGGGGCATATAGCCCCCGACAACATAGCTCCTAAGATCACTCGGGCACTCAAACCCCCCCACCACGATAAGGTTGCGGTTCAAGGAGGGGTTGACATTCATGTTTTCTTCATTTTGCATTGACATACAGTCGCCATGTGTTTATGTATGGACCATGTGCAGTCAAGTGTGAGGTCTGTGACTGCATGTTCAGCTAACCTCGGTATTTGTCTGAGGTTGGTGTCCCAAAAGGTCAGAATCATTGTGCTTAATATGCGACAGACAGATGACCTTCACATCTTGTTTTGTGTCTCCTAGTGACTCACACATAAAACTTGTCCAGCATCTTTGTACTTTGCGTCTCCAGGGGAAACTATTAATTTGTCGAGTTTCTTTACTTTGACTGACACCGGCACTACCAACAAGACACTTCTGTTCAGGAAAAAGTGTTTTTATTGATTGGAATGATAGACATCTCAAGGTCTTTTCTATCTTCTTTGAGTGTATTTTTTCAGAGCTGCTTTTGTACATTTTTTATGCTGTGTCTGTTACATAACTACACTTTACTTCTAAGGTTTGTGCTTCTATGTGTCCTACTATTCACCTGGAATGATAGATAGATGATAGATGGCATGTCTTAATTAAATGACAGTTCTGGTTTAACCTTTTGTTATAAAGGCTTATAATTAAGGCTTCATCAACCTTACATGCACATTCATCTTCTATTTTCACCTAAGCACTATTGTGGTACTAACTTTCTAACTGTTATTGTTAAACAGCTGTAAATAACCCAGATACTCCTAATAAGTTTAATACTGTGACAAAGTTAAGTAATTTACTGTTTGTTTTCACAGTCAATACTGAAATGACTTGTTTTATAACACAACATAAATTCACTTTTAAAGTGAATAAATTCTCATTTCTCATTGGACTAGTCATAGTGTGTCCATTGTGCAAGTTGGCTAGAATATGTTTAAGATCTCTAAAGAGCAGAGAATGGCTGAATTGGGTAACTAATATATTACCTTAATAATTTAGGATTAAAATAGAAGAAATAGTCGGAAATATTATGGGTTTCTTGTCTGCAGAAACAGTGGGAGTGATTGACCGCCGGGCGAGAAAAACACATACAAACACATTCCTATGGAGAGCAACAAGCACCAGGACATTACCTTCTACCTCATCATCAAACGAAAACCTCTTTTCTACATCGTCAACATCATCATCCCCCGTGTGCTCATCTCCTCCTTGGCATCGCTGGTCTACTACCTGCCTGCAGACAGTCAGTCACACCTAATTATGTCAAAATCTAATGATTGTAGAGAGGTTTTTGGTTTAATGTGGCAAAGTCAAAGTAAAGTAACTGTCCATGTTCTTTTGCGCAGGTGGTGAGAAGATGACCCTGTCCATCTCAGTGCTGCTGGCTCAGTCTGTCTTCCTGCTGCTGATCTCCCAGAGACTCCCAGAGACCTCCAGGTCTATCCCGCTCATTGTCAAGTAGGTCAATTACCCTAAATATAACAGTTAACCTAAACCCAACTCTTAAACCAAGTATAATTTATATTTCTCCCAAAATGCACTGTGAAAAGTAGAGAACAACAAATAATCAGAAACTAGAAAATATACGTAGCACCAGCTTGAGGCAACAAATGTCTGTTAGGTTTGGTGTTGGGAGCGATGTGGTTAGTACACATGAATGTTTGCACAATGCATCTAAAGTTAAAGAAAAAACTCTAATCCCCCCAAACATAAAATAGAGATTTTTCTGGGTAGTGCTACCTGTCCTGTTACTTCATCTGTCTGCATCAGCTGTCTGTGTCTGACAGGTACCTGATGTTTATCATGGTGCTCGTGACGGTGGTGGTGTTGAACTGTGTCGTCGTCCTCAACCTTCACTTCAGGACGCCAAGCACACATGTCATGTCTGAGTGGACCAAAAAGGTAGGCAAAGACAAATCTATACGAGCAGAACTGTAAAGTAACAACACACCTTTTTCTTTGTGTCTTACAATGTTGCTTAATGCACCACTAGTTTTTTCTTGAGCGACTCCCTCAAATCTTGCGAATGTCCAGTCCTGAGCTAGAGGCTTGCTGGGATGGAGCGTTGCCACGGCGATCCAGCGGGTTACATTGCCAAAGCTGAGGAGTACTACAGCGTTAAGTCCCGCAGTGAGCTGATGTTCGAGAAACAGTCAGTAAGACACGGACTGATTGCCAGGAAAACTCATGCTTCTGGTACGAGTTGATATCAATACTAGTGGGTTTAAAAGACAAAGTTAAAAAAATATTTTTGCAGTGGGACCAATGATGGTTAGTGAACAAAAACAGATAGCAGACCTCGAAAACACTTTTTATAATCCGCAAACGAGCAGTATAGGGAGGCCTTAATGTATTTTACAAGTAAAATCTCTAGAAAAAAAATATAAAGTAGAGAAATAAAATAAATTCAAGACTAGTTTAAACAATTTTTCAACTATTAAACTGTGTGTAACCTACAAGAGAACCTTTTAGACTGTAATTAGAATCTTTTTTTTTTTTTTGCTTATACACAACTATAAACCAAGCTGTATGGACTGTTCTGAGATGTATTTCTTCTGTTGGTGTGTTTAGTGGTGAAGCCTCAGGGAGAGGGAGGAAAGATGGAGCAGCTTTACGCAGAACACATGCACAACTAGAATGACTACAATGAGGTAAAACATTACACTTGTCTTTTCAATTTGGTGGCCTACATTTTTCTGTAACAGAGCTATTTAACATTATGTGCAGGACAGGTATATTAATGTTATTTTTGTCCACCTACTTCAGGGGTGTCCAAACTTTGTGATGAAAAGAGAATTTTCAAGGGCCGACTGTATCTTCTGATTTGATTTTTATTTCATAAGTACAAGTTTTAGTTGGATTTAAACAGGTTTTTGCCGGTTTGGAACCGGTTTTAGGTTTATTTGAACCTGTCTGCATAAAGCTGCTGCTGTTGGGACCATAAACAATAGATTTTAAATCTGAAGCTTAGGTCCACATAAACTGTTACCTTGTGCCGTGATTGGCCCCTGGGCCAGACTTTGAACATGTCTGACCTACTTTGGTGAAAGGACCTGGTTTGGTGTTATACGTTATCCTCGGCAAGGCTCAAGCAGACTTTTACTTGCTTCTGTTGTACTTACAGGTTTATGTTACTTATCTACGTCACTACGCAACAAAATGTCTGACTAAACATTCATTAAGCCATTTCAGGAGACTGTAGTTTATGTGTTCAAGCATCTCGTCACATAAAATCAGAGACACAGAGGAGAACCAATGGGACATTGCAAAATCCTTTTTTCAGTTTAAAACTTTATGTAAACGTTCAGCTACTAAAAGGTTCTGAGTACAACTAAAATGCTATAGACACAGATGGGCATGTTAAGTGTGAATATATATCTCTTACATTTATTAAATTACAATTACAAGTTGTGTGGAGAGTTGTGTTGATATAACATAAATCAGGTGAATTTTGTCAAAAAAAAAAAGGATTGTTTTTTCAGTTTTCATCATTAGGTATTGTAAAAATCAAGAAATATTAAGACTACATTGTACACAGTGTCACTTTAAATCAGTTTGTTGTTGATTGTCATCTCAGGAGAAGGATAACTGGAGTGGCATTGCTCGCACCATGGACCGTCTTAGTCTCTTCCTCGTTACCCCGGTGATGACCTTGGGCACCATCATCATCTTCCTCATGGGCATCTACAACCACCCTCCTCCTCTGCCTTTTAAAGGAGACCCATACAACTACAGAGAGGAAAACCCCCGTTTCCTCTAACGACTGACTCAAACTACCGTTCTGTAGCTGTGTGGATTTGATCTGGAGTGAATTACTTTATAACCTGATTGTATAAAGTTTGTGTGGTGGATACATTTGGGTTCAACTTCAGACTAAACTGAATGATAATGGGGTGACATGACACAGCGAGATTTAAATACAGGCTTTACCAGGTGAGCCACTGAGGCGCGCCAAAAAAAACTTATAAGAAATGGAAAAACACTAGAACGCTCCATGTGATTTCTGATGCCAATAAGAATAATTGTCTCTAAGATAACATGTCTGTAGTAACAGTAGCCTTAAATACTTCATGGAAAACTGTGGTTTAGACGTTGATAAGATGTGAAGGTGCCTTCCAAAATGTTTCACTGAAGTTTATTTGTTGGTTGTAGTTTTACTAATAATGTTTTTCCCAGTTGGTAAATGGCCCTTTTTAAAGCTACAGCACAAACGGTGCTGCTACATATTCATGCTATTTATAATGTAAAATGCGATTGCTGAAGTGTTCCGCTGTATTTGTAGCAGGCACAATCCCATCTGGAACTCTTTTTCCGCCCCAGACAGGTGGTGGACAGTGGTGGATGAATTCACAAAGCTGGTGCTGGTCAATGCCATCTACTTTAAGTGGCCATTGGAAGGCGGAGTTTCAGAAGAATGAAACTTGTGTTGCTCAATTTAGACTCAACAAGCTACTACTTTTACAACTAAAAATATGTATAGATGAAAAACTAGTTATAGTTTTAGGCCTTATGACTTATTACATAGTGTTACAAATTACATCTAATTAACTGAATGAACAAAACCTACTTTATGTTTTTATGAGGAAGTTTTGATCACACTTTTAGGCCATGGTTTAAAATCATTGATTATTAATGACAATAAAACCAATATTTTGCAAAATAGAAATTGTTTGAATGTTAGTTTTAAAAACTGTATGTATTATCATTGCATCCTTAAAGGAATAAGAAACAGAAGAGGAAATAAAATTGTATAAACAAAGGTGGAAAAAACATTCTGCTCAAGGCAATATATAATTCCAGAATTTTTAGTTTCAGAGTGATAAATCCTAAAAAAAACAAAAAAACAAAAAAAAAAAATCAAACTGCACAACACCTGGTAACAGAGACTGCAAACTTCACAAAAAAATACATAAAATAAACCTGAGGTTGAGGCATTACACTGTGTTTATACGTCTGTTCTCAGTGTCAGACTAAACAAGTGAAGATGATGCACAATGTCTTTTTGTACAATGGCTATTAATTCCTAAATTAATATCTAGATTAAAAAGCCAACACTAAATCACCCTCTCACGCCACACCTCTGATGAAGTAGTTTCCATGTCTCTTGAGACTGTTGCCAACTGTAACAAGGCGATTAATTACAAAAACTCTGTTGAATCAGAGCCATGGATTTGTAATGATGTCTAAACTTGCTCTTGTAATAACATGTTCAAATTGGAGCATGACAACTGAAGCAGTTTGTTTCTGTATGAGTGTCACCAGTGTAGTTGTATGTAGAGAAAAAAGGGGAGGTCAGGCGAGGAGAGGGGTGTAGGTGTGTACATGAATCTGATGAAGTTGGACTGGCCCTGTAGGACGTGTGAATATGGAAACAAGAGTTCAGACCTGAATAATTCAAATAGAGGCCTATGATGAAAGATAATAAAGCTGACCACAAACTAAAGTTAAGGCTTTAAAATGTTAAAGTACTAAGAATTGTGATTAAAGAGTCTGAAAGTGTGTGAACAAACTGTACTAAACCTGTTAACCTGCAAATTATTGATGTTTAATATTGGTTAAATTGTCTTCACCATCTCCTGGGCTGGCATTAAAGCATTTGTATTCAAATGTCAGTAGCAATTGTCCTATAATTGTTAACACCATGTTTTGTGTAATACATTTTCTCACATTTCCAGCTTCTTAAAGACATAAATTTATACGTTTAAGTTTGTTTTCTGTCTTTTCAGCTAAACTTTGTATTTTATCCTGTGTTTTTGGTTAAACCAGGGAGGACATAGCATTTATTGCAGTCCCTACTTTTACTCCAGCTTTTATCCCGGTGTAAGATTTGTCCTCTTTTGTCTTGTGTTTCTTTTTTACTGTTCTTTCTGTTCTGTTGTACTTTGTTTTGTAATTAAATGTGTTCTTTCTTATTTTTTTCTTTAAATGTACATGCTGTGCAAAAGTTTTTTTTTTTTTTTTTTCCATTTAATTTACTGCTTCAATAAGTTGGACATATATTGTTGTGTAGCCTGAAATTGGATATAACCAAACATTTGAACATTGTTTTTTATTTGTTTATTTGACAAGGACAGTGTACAATAATTAACATTCTTGTAAATGCACCAGAATTATCCAAAAAGCTATTTTTCATCTGCAGTCCCCGAACAGATGTTACTGTGTCACCCTAAAAAACAAGACAAGGTATGACAGGCATTACTACATCTGTCACATCCCAAAGATTCAACTCAAAACCAACATTACTTCCTTTTGCCTACACCGATTACAAAGCACACTGTACACAGACCAAACAAGAGCATTCAGAGGTTTGATACTGTGTAATATCCTATCAGACACTGACAGTTGAGTTAATCCTCTTGACAAACCAATACATATTAATGTGAACAAAAAAAATCTTTATTAAACCACACACTTTTATTCCAAATGAAAACAACAACAAACAAAAAAATGAAGGTCTAAGTTGTATATGTAAGCATATATGTACAATACAAATAAATTTAATACTATACCTATAAAGGCAGTGAAGGTAAATTCTTTAAGAGGGTGCAGTGGAGGATATACTAGACTTTGGTAACGATAATTCACTGTGTGCACAATCATTAGGATGACATGAATCCTTATTGGATTTCATGCATATCAGGTGATGTGTATTTGTGTAATGAGGTGTGTTCAGACCGCTTTGGAGCTGTCTCAGTGGGAAGCTCATCAGGCAGATACAATGGCGGATCAAACTGGCCCAGCTTTACAAAGACGAGAAATGATTCAGCAAACTGGAAATGGCATCTGCACCTGGACAAAAGACGTGTTTTGGGGTAAGAAAGGGAGGGCTGTTAAAGCAAAGAGCTTTGACAGTGTAGAGGGGAGGAAGGCGGAAGAAGGAAGTGAGGCCCAGAACATGTTTAATGATTTAATATTGATTAAAGGACAGGTGTTCTACCTCTGCTTTTAACCACATAAACAAGGCCATGAACCTCTCTTTGTGTAGATTGTTCTTAATTCAGGAAGCGCCAAGTTGTTTGCTATGTGTGATGTAATACAAAAAAATAGAATTATACACAAAGGAAAATGTTTCTGGTTTGTTGTGCAGCTTTCTAAAATGGTAACAAAGAAGAGTTTATACATTTTTGATAAATCCACACACACCTTGCCCCCAGTGGTATTCCAGCTGTAACACTGGTAGATTAAAGCTTAATGTAAGTCGCTTTGGATAAAAGTGTCAGCTAAATTAATTTTTTTGATTCATGTTTTCACCTGAGCTCCCTTTTCAACAAATGGTATGATGGGGTACTGGATGGGGGCTGTGGACAAATCCTATGGCCAGAGGCCCACTATATAAATGTGTTCAAATTACTAAAGCATAGGTATTTCTGTGAAGGTTCTCAATCATACAGGTCATCTTGAAGAAAAGGTTAAAGCAAAGGAATCTGGAATAGTTTTTGATGAAGACGTTAAGTGTCTTATCCCAAAAGACTTCAATTCTGAAGTGGTAAACTGGTAAGAGAGCTGAGTTACAGTGGCAAGAAAATGTATGTGAACCTTTTTTTTAAATTTCATGGTTTTCTGAATATTTTGTCTTAAAAGCATTGATCTGAGCTTCATCAAGTCAAGGGTATTGACAAACAGAATGTGTCTAAAATGTAGGGTATAAAATGATAGATAGATATAGTTTATTAGATAGAATAGATTGGGGCATCACCTGATCTTGGATTTTTGCTGTTGGCCCAGGATCAACTGTATTAGCCTATTTAACATTAATCTTGTAGTCTTGTAGGAACACTTACTCCATAGTAAGTGTGTTGTCATTATTGTATGTTTAAATATGATTTATTGAATATGATTAATGATTAACCAAGGGATAGTTATTGGGAACAATAATAACACACACACAATCTTAAGGAAATAATAGTAGCGCTTCACATATGATTACTCAAATGGAGGAGAATGGAATATCAGTTTAGACTTAACTAACAGAAACCAAACAGGATTTGTTATGGGACTGTAGATGAAATTAACATTAATATAGTATATGGTCAGAGATACTTTAAGATCTAGACACCAACTTTGTGGTGAACAATGTGCGCTTACTTTGCGCTGGAGCTCAGGCAGGATTAGGGTTGGGATCCAATTCAGCTGTCGGGACCGGAAGGACAACTTCTGGTTCCGACTAGGTTCTCTGATCCTCTGGGTCCATAGACTCAGAACTCTGGTTGAAAGCTCGCTGCACAACCACATGGCGTAACTGGGTCAGCACCAACAGTCTGGTCTTGATCTGCGGCGTGAAGAAGGCGGCTCAGGGCGCAACATTGGCTTTGTAAACAGTTCTGTAAGTTTTTAAAGTCCTTTTATCCTGGGAAGCGACAGTGTTAAACCACCAACATAATTAGTTCCGCCGCATTTCCCGCCGCATCTTCCACCGCGTTTTCGCGCCGTGTCTTCGCGCTGTGTCTCCGGGCCTGGCTCGGCCTATGGCTCTACTCGAGCAGGTGCACAGCTGTTGGACGGCTGCCCGACAGAAACTTCTGTAAAGCCCCCCGCTGTCTCTTCTTTTGTTCCTCTTCATTTTTTTTCTTTTTACGTTTTGCCGCACCCGAAAGCATCTTGAATGTTAGGCTTCTCAAAACACACCTGCCTGCTAGATTTGTTGTCCCGCTCTGACCGCCGCTGACGTCTTTATATAAATACAGTCATGGGCTGGCGTTAAGGGTTAACAGTGTCACTATTTTTAGTTAATTAATAAATATTGGAATAAATTGTAGATAGGACATTTGTACATTTTTTTATATTTTTATTTTATTTTAATTATTTATTTATTTATTTATTTATTTATTTTTTTGCCCCTCTGTCTGGGCCCCATCCCGCCAATCGGGCCCTAGGCACGTGCCTAGTTTGCCTTTGCGTTAATCCGGCTCTGGGGTATGACTGACTTTTCATTTCTTTGTTCCTCTTTTCTTCTTCTAAATGCATGTAGCCTACATGCAAATTATAATTATTTTGTAATTATAATGTATTTATTTATCTATTATTATTTAATTTATGATTATAAAGGGGTGCACTTAAGACAGTATGTTTATCATAAAATAAAAGAAAGACAGTTTTTACAGTTTTAGAAATGTTTGTGAACTATTCATTCTTAATATGAAGACTTGTTTTGGTGATTTTATTATACTATGCTTTTTGCCCAAAATGGACTTTAAAAGTAGCCTGCGGACTTGGCAACACGCCGTCACTTAACTGTCATAATTAATCGAAGCAAACAAAGTTTTACTAAGTTTTACAAAGTTTTACTTTCAGTTTATTTTAATTATCCTAAATTTATACTCGCCCCATTACAACCTTTTTAAAAATATATAAAAATAATAATCATAAAAAAATAAATAAATAAATAAAATTCATAAAAAAAAAAAAAAAAAAATCTGGAAATCATCTTGCGACCCCCCGCCCACCACGGGGTGTCGCGACCCCCACTATGGGAACCAGTGTTCTAGGGAGATCAACACCCTTTATCAAAGGTGTGCATAATTATTAGGCAGATTCTTTTCCTCAGGAAAAATGGGCCAAAAAAGAGATTTAACTGACTGAAAAGTCAAAAATTGTAAAAAGTCTTTCACAGGGACGCAGCACTCGTGATCACAGAACCTTCAAACGTTTTGTAGCAAATAGTCAACAGGGTCGGAAGAAACGTGTCGAGAAGAAAAGACGCAAATTAACCGCCAAAGATTTGCGAATAATCAAACTTGAAGCTACCAGGAATCCATTATCTTCTAGTGCTGCCATATTCCACAACTGGAACCTACCTGGAGTGTCGAGAAGTATGAGGTGTTCAGACATGGCCAAGGTAAGAAAGGCTGAAACCCGATCACCTCTGAACAAGACGCATAAGTTGAAAAGTCAAAAATGGGCCAAGAAAAATTTGAAGACAGAATTTTCAAAGGTTTTGTGACTGATGAGATGAGAGTGACTCTTGACGGACCAGATGGATGGGTCCGTGGTTGGATCAGTAACAAACACAGAGCTCCACTTCGACTCAGACGCCAGCAAGGTGGAGGTGGGGTACTGGTATGGGCAGGTATTATTAAAGATTAGAGGAAAAAATCTACATCTTTCAAGAAGACTGCAGCCTACCGAACGCCAGGTGTTTCACAAAAATGATCGATGGCTGCAGCCACTGATGAAGCCGAAGCCAGCTCTTCATGCAGTTTGTTTTGTTTTGTTTTTCCATTTTACTGAAAATACCTTTTTTGAAAATGTTTTACGTATGCCTTTTTTGAGCACTTGAGTTTGACTTGGACAGACTTGTTTAATCTGTGTTTTTATTCTACCATGTCGAAATATTGAGGTGTTCAATTTCTTTTCTATATTAGGAAGTAAAACCTCATAAATAAACTCTTTTTCACTGACCTACAATATTAATTTGTTTTGAGGACTAGTGCATCTGAGCCAACATTCAGTACGAGTAAAATACTTAAGTACTTTTTAAATGGAATACTTTAAGACTTTTACTCAAGTTGTATTTAAATTGGTGACTTGTAACTTGTAGTGGAGTCATTTTTACAGTAAGGTATCTGTACTTTTACTCAAGTATGGCTTTCAGGTACTCTTTACATCTCTGGTAAAAAGTACACCTCTCTGAACAGTGTCTGGGAGGCTGTGGTTGCGGCTGCACAAAAAGTTGATTCTGACCAAGAAACTGACACCGTGAATGTTATCGAAAAGATAACTGAGTTTTTTTTTTTTTTTTTAGTTTGTTTATTATTCTCACTTTAACAGGTGAAAATAAACAAGGGAGATGGGAAATTTTTTGTTTTTCATTTAGTTGCATAATAATTCTTCACGCTAATAGTTGCCTAATAATGTTGTACTTGTAGATATTGTCACGAGTACACACTCGTCAGGACTGGCAGAAGGACTCACTTTGCAGAACCTCACAAAGGCAGAGGTTTCAAAAGGGTTTATTTAACACATGCAGCATATACAAAGTCCAAACCAGAACCTGTAGTCAAACAAGGCTAAGGTCAAAACACAAACTCTGGAGTCAAAAACACCAGAAATGTTACTATAAACTTAAGGCTACCAAATACAAGTAGCATTGAACACCTGAGCTCCACTCCAGACTTCAGACTTGAGAATACAGACAGAAGGATTCAGACATGACATGAAGCTACAATTTAGAGGCTTGCGGCGTAAAGGTTCAGACATGAGGCATGAGGTGACAATCTAGCAAAGGACTGGGGAAAACACACAGACTATAAAGGCAACACAATGAGACACAGATGGAACACATTAGGGCGGAGCAGGTAATGACAAAAGAGGGAAAGACACAAGGGCACGAAGTCAATCTGGCAAACAGGCAGAGGTAAGACACTTCACAATAATACACAGGAAATGAAATACATTACATTAAACAGACTAGTTTGGGACATGACAGATATTCTCTTAAGAAAGCAAAAACTTCACTTTTACTACTTAACTGTTCAGGTTTGAGAGTTTGTTAACATTTTGGATTGGTCAAGAGCACTGTAGTTGTACAATAATAAAATTAATCCTCAAAAATACAACTTGCCTAATAATTGTGCACATAGTGTAGAGCCATATATGACATTTGTAAACCTGTGAGATAAGACCAATGTGCAGTAATGCTGCAAGTCACTTGTCCGAATGCAAATGAGTGTACATGGGGTTAAAATGTTAGTTCTAAAAGCTGTTCTGGTATTAGTTTGGTTTAGAGATTGGACAACTATGGTTAATAAAACCAAACGTTGAAGCAGTGACAGTGTTTTACAGGTGCAGAAGATAAACTGTCTTCCCTTTTCTGGCTTTCCATTAGTGATTTCTCACTCAGGGGAACAGAATCTGCCAGCAAAGAGAACACTATTGGTGGCATTGTGTCGAATGAAAAAGAGGAAGGGATGATCTGCAATAAACTGAGCTGGAGGCTTGGGGAACATGGCAGAGCCCACCCTCATGTCAACCTCAGTGGCAGCGGCCGCCTCAGTTCCCTCTTCGTTTACCTCCACAAAAGCTTTGTGGACAACTTCTGACAACACCAGGTCTTTGGCTGGAGACATGCCTGTAATAGAAAGAAGAATTAGATTAGAAAGAAATTACACGCAGACAATGATCTTTTGTTGACCTTTTGATTAAATAATGATCTTGGAAATAGCAACACACAATGTAAAAAATGGTTGAAGTAAAAGTATCTGGACTCTATCTCTAGAGGGAGGAGTTTCCCTTGAAACCAAACCTGATGGACCAGGCTGTTCTGGTCTCATGGTCGTTGGCTCTGAAAGGGAAGTGTGACTCCTGATGTGAGAGTCGTGTGAGAGTCTAGAGAAAAAAGCTCAGCTCTCCTACCAGTTGATCTCAGAATTGACAAAGTCTCTTGTAATTAGAGACGAAACGTCTTCACCTTGAAAACCGAGTCCAGATGCTTTTACTTCAACCTTTCCTTTTTTTTCAAGGTGTTCTGGATTACTGAGAACATTCACAGACAAAGAATGGATAGCAAAATATTTTATATTACGAATAAGGCTGTGTGTGCTTATTTGTCAAGAAGCAGTTGTCGTTTTCAAAGAATCAGTCGCCACTTCTACACCAAGCATGCTAATTATGCTAGCAACCAGTCAATGCAAGAAAGGTCAGCTACTGCTCAAAACTTAGCAGAAAATTTACAGACTCAGCAGAATATTTTATTTTAACAGTCTACAATTCAAGAGTCGAGTCCCAAGGCAAGTTGTCTACTAGCATACAAAACAGCAAAAGCAAGCAAGCCATTCTATTTGAAGGTCAGTTTTTAAAAAGTGCATACTGGAAACCGTGAGTTCTGTGTGTCCAGATAGCAAAAATAAATTTGAAAAAATAAGTCTATCATGGAGGACTGTGACCCACCGCATAGAGCTCATTGACAAACGTGTGCACGTGTGGGAGCTCAAAGCGGAGATCATGTCATTTTTGGAGTTTATGGGAAAAGGCGCTGATTTTCCTGAGCTGTGACAGGGCACACAAGATACTGGTGTTGTTTGGCTTAACCTACGTGTGTGAACGTTCAGTGTGAATAACATCAACAAACCACGTCACAGATCTCTGTTATCTGACCAACACTTGTGGTCAGTCCTTAGAATAGCCACCACTAAATTGACACCAGACTTTGATGGGCTGTTTAAAAAAGACCAACAACATGTTCTCTGAAATCAATAAAGGTAATGACAGTATTAATGTTGGCTGTTGTAAAGTTTTTGTAGCATTTGTTTAACAACCCTTAATATGGGTACCCGGCCCGCGTTGAAAATCTTAATACCCTATGGTGTCCTTGAGTCAAAACGTTTACCCAGCCCACTAAAGTAGGTAAATAGGACAGAAAGAACATTGGCAGAGTTTGATAATGGGTCAAATTATTTATGTAAATTTTTTACCAGAGAAGTCACTCTTTGATGGAGTAAAAGCATCCCCCATGCCCATGCTGGTCAACACTTCTTTCAGGTCATATGTTTCCTCCATCTTGAATCGAGGAAGCCCCACATTGACTTTAACTTCATGCATCTTGTCCGGACGAGTCCACTTCACAAAGTTCTCATAAGTTAGCTGCTGCACCAGCTGCAAAAGAAACAATAAGGCAGCAGTAAATGTTTGTATGTCTTCAGCCACCCTTTTATGTGTCCTACCTTCTCCAGACCTGTGGAACCATCCTCAATGTCTTTGGGCAAGAAGATGAGCATACTGAGCTCTCTCCCTTTATAAGGCAAGTCTAGGACCTGGTAATCAGCAGATATAAAAAACAACACTAATTAATTACTTTTTAACACTGTGCTGCCTTTAAAAAAAATAAATGGTGTCAACTTACCTGGCAGTTGGCCTCTGAGATAAATGCTAATGGGAACCATGATTCTTGGTGCATCATCTTCACTGGCTTAGTCTTGTTCTGAAAACAGAGACACGTTTAAATGTATATTGTAATAATAACAACAGCTTGGATTATTATTAACAAATGTTGTAACCACAGTGTAGTCTGCAGTAATGTCAGAGTCTGCTTTGTTGGGTGTGGTCAGAGGTGCATCTTTAAAAGTCATCCACTGTTGGTTAGATTTTAAGCTAAACATGGACATGACTTTTTGCACTGGTTGCAACACATTGGTTCAGTTATTTAAGGAAATTGGTACATCAATAATTCCATGTATTTTTCTAAATTATAGTCAGTAGTTTTTACCTGTTAAATCCTGCCTTAAATTGTCTTCTAGATGTAACATGAAATGTATTTGTAAACTATAAGAATGTGTAGCAGGTTGCATTATAAGCCTTAAAAAACTAAAACTAGTTTCTGTGTAGGTAATAGGAATCATAATCAAGTAAAAATCATTGCATTGTTACCTTGTTGAGTCTAAACTTGGCCTCTCTTGTGCTTATCTCCTCAAACTGTTCTTCCCACTGGCTTTTGAAGTACATGGCATTGACCAGCACCAGCCTCGTCATGTCGTTCACCACACCTTTGACCAGTAGATCCTTAATTTTACCTGATGAACCATTAACACATTGGTTAGTTAATACCACAGGGATTATAAATATATTGGATTAATCACAGATGAATGAGCCAACATCAGTCTGTGAGGATGTACACTTGTTAATATACCACAAATATAAATCTGTGAGAACCTTGTGTTTTCTTCTCCACCCAGGTGTTAATGTTGACCCGTGCACCCTCTGCATTTTTAATGAAGTCCACAGTCTCCAGTTCTGCCTTGTAGTACTTCTTATTCCCTTTTAAGAAATCCTAAACAGTGTAATCTTTGTATCAGTTTATCTGTATATTTTCTCTATCCTATATTTTTTTTTAAGATGTGGGATTAAGAACTCACTTTTTGTCCATTAACACACATGTCACATGACCAGTAGACTAACTCATACTGGGCTAATCTACCTAGTCACACCACTGATCAACTCTTTCTATAATCTGATTTATGGTGGGGTTTTTTGTGACACTGTAAGTCTAAGCTTAGAAACACAAAATAGACACACACGACACACACCTTAATAAACTGGAAGGACCGCTCTCCGTACAGCCTGTTGGCCACACTGAGGGCATAGGAAGCGTCTGGCTTGTTTAACACTTCCAGCAGTGAGGCGAAGCTAGCGTTGATATTATCTGTAATATCCTTAGTCTTCAGGCACTGTGGAGAAACAGGACAAGAGTTTTTAGAAATCAGGTTGTATTAAACCTGCCATGGTCCCGTCAGTCTTGGTAAAAGAAAATGAAATAAAAATGAGTCACATGAGCTTCATGAACTGCCTTAAAGTTAAACTTACACTATCTTAAAAAAACTGATAGAGACAGTCCAAATCTTTTGTTGACTTAAAACAACTCATTTGGTGATTCATCCTGAACACAAGCTGCTGAACTGTGGTCATGTGCATGTTACCTCTGACATCTGCATGGCCGTGTTGCCCCTGGCCCCCAGCAGCACCATAGCGAGTGCTGAGGAGATGCTGAAAGGGGAGTAGAAGACATTGGATGCTTTGTTTTTGTCGCCCAGGGTTTTGAACAGAGCCAGAGCAAAGCTGGTGTTAGCCTTGGACAGAGGAGTTTCAGATGCCATTGTGTCTGTTTCAAATAAAGCACAGCAACACATCAGTTATTGTAGTACTGTAATAATAGATCTGTGTCAGTGTGTCAGTATCTGTATACGGTCAGGCTCTTTCAACAGACTGAAAGCTGAGACACACTGAAAAGATTTTAGACATAATGCACTCACCTCTTGTGTTCAGGAGGGTTTCCTTCACAGGTAGTCTTCAGCTTGAGCCATGAGTTTTTATACAGACCCTAAGTCACACCCCTTCAGAGCCAGCTTTTTTTTTTTTTTAAATCACATTAGTCTCATGCTTAACAAATACATTTCCTCATAGAGTATATAAACTGAATGACAATAGGGGGTGACATCAAGCAAGAGGGCCCACAGCAAGATTTAAATACAGGCTTTACCAGGTGAGCCACTGAGGCGCACCAAAAAAACAACTTATAAGAAAATGGAAAACACTAGAACGCTCCATGTGATTTCTGATGCCAATAAGAATAATTGTCTCTAAGATAACAGGTCTGTAGTAACAGTAGCCTTAAATACTTCATGGAAAACTGTGGTTTAGACGTTGATAAGATGTAAAGGTGCCCTCCAAAATGTTTCACTGAAGTTTATTTGTTGGTTGTAGTTTTACTAATAATGTTTTTCCCAGTTGGTAAATGGCCCTTTTTAAAGCTACAGCACAAACGGCGCTGCTACATATTCATGCTATTTATAATGTAAAAGCGATTGCTAAAGTGTTACTCTGCTGTATTTGTAGCAGACACAATCCCATCTGGAACTCTTCCTTCCACCCACACAGAGCCCTCAATGTCTTCTACTCCCCTTTCAGCCTCTCCAAAGATTGCAAGGATCTCCTCCCCAGATTTGTCTCTCTGCTGGAACTGTTTAGATTGGTGGGCACTCCATAGCCATCATTTTTGCAGACAAGCTGTACGGAAAGATGACCCACTGTTTTTTTTAGGCAAGACTGCAGAAATGAATTATATAATAATATTAGTCTTGAACAATAGTAGCTACATGATGTATGTTCTTGATACAAAATGGGATATTGGCAGAATGTCATGTAAGGCATGTGTTTTTGTAATCATTTAGGATTTTTTAAAAGGGACCAGAAAGTACTATGAGGCAGAGCTGGAGTCTGTGGACTTTGGGAATAACGCAGAAAAAGCATGGGTCGACATTAACTCTTGGGTGGAGAGGAAGACTGAAGGTTTTCAAACTCAGTTTATCAATGGCTCTAAATCTCATTATTTATGACCTGTGATTAATCAAATGCTAACTAACCAAAATTTAGAACTGGACCAAGGAGTGGTGGACAAATTAACAAAGCTGGTGCTGGTCAATGCCATCTACTTTCGTGGCCATTGGAAGACGGAGTTTCAGAAGAATGACACACGTGTTGCTCAATTTAGACTCAACAAGCTACTTAACTAAAAATACGTATAGATGAAAAACTAGTTATAGTTTTAGGCCTTATGACTTATTACATAGATTTATCGTTAAAACACACAAAAAAAAAAAATCAAACTACACAACACCAGGTAACAGAGACTGCAAACTTTGCTGTGGTAAAAAAAATACATAAAATAAACCTGAGGTTGAGGCATTACACTGTGTTTATACGTCTGTTCTCAGTGTCAGACTAAACCAGTGAAGATGATGCACAATGTCTTTTTGTACAATAGCTATTAATTCCTAAATTAATATCTAGATTAAAAAGCCAACACTAAATCACCCTCTCACGCCACACTTCTGACAAGCTACTTTCCATTTCTCTTGAGACTGTTGCCAACTGTAACAAGGCGATTGTGCAATACATGTACTGTAATTACAAAAACTCTGTTGAATCAGAGCCATGGATTTGTAATGATGTCTAAATTTGTCCTTCTATTAACATGTTCAAATGGGAGCATGACAAACTGAAGCACTTTGTTTCTGTCTGAGTGTCACCAGTGTAGTTGTATGTAGAGAAAAAAGGGAAGGTCAGAAGTGATTAAAGAGCAGTCATCTTTGGCGCCAAACAACGGTAAATTAAATTGTCCAATCGGATTCAACAACAAAGGCTCGGGGCTAAGTGCACTGAACAGCTTCCTGATTTTTTTTTTTAAACATCAAAACAAAGTGTATACACTGTATATATTCAAGCCAAACAATATCTTCTGCTCTGGTAATGCTACTCTTGCTTGAGAACAATTTTAGGCTGCTCTACCCACCTCTGATCATCATGTCCGCACATTTCCTTTTGTAACTTTATAACAACTGCCAGTAGAAATATATTGTGGCAGCACCAGTCGCACTGTGGCTTTAAGAGACACTTAGCCAGGTCCCCAATAAAAGCGCTTCCTTACCCCTAGTGCGCTCTCTGCTTCTGTCACGCCACTCCCCTTTGCAACGCTTCCATGTGTCAGGTAAACAGGTAGGAGCCGGCCACGGCTACGTTTATTTCGGTGTCCTTTTTGGTGGCTTTAACCCCAGTATGACTCCCTTACAGCCATGTAGGCCTCTTGCGTTTCCATTGTTCAGATTGCGCCGCTGGGAGTGTTCTGGTCAAACTGGGCATGTAAGTATGTTATTGTGTTTCACCAGTGATGCCAGTAACTGCCAGTAACAGTTACTGGCATCTCTACTCTCTACTCTATTCTGACCACTTTTTTCAGTAATGAGTAATCTAACACATTACTATTTCCAAACCAGTAATCAGATTAAAGTTACTTAACCAAGTCACTGTGCGTTACTTTTTTTGTAATTTTTTGTCAAGAAAGACTATTTTATTTTTTATTAAAACAAGTATTTATGTTAAGACAAGAAAGACTGCCTTTATTTTTTATTAAAACAAGTATTTATGTTAAGTCAAGAGAGACTGCCTTTATTTTTTGTAAAAACAAGTATTTTTTTCAGGAAATAGTTTTTAAATTCAACTTTAATTGTCAGGAGATAGATTGTTGATGTTACTGTTAAAAATACACTTCAAATAAAGTGATTGTTGGCAAAACCAGTTGTCATTTTTATGTTGTCGGCAGCTGCTGAATGGAACTAATAAAGTAACTTGTAAAGTAACTTAGTTACTTTTAAAATTAATTAATCTGTAAAGTAACTAAGTTACTTTTTAAATCAAGTAATCTGTAAAGTAACTAAGTTACTTTTTCAAAGTAACTGTGGCAACACTGTGTTTCACTCTGGACAGCATATTGTAAGCCGACCCTGATTTTGTCTTTATTTTGTAGCTGTTTAGGCCCCCGCTGCCTGCATTCTTCTGGGAGGATACAGCGCCGGGTTACAGGCTAAATGACCAGCGCATAGTTATGTACTCCATTGCCTGTTAAATGACGCTACACTTCGTTGCAGCTCTGGCTAGTTAGTGTAGTTGGCTATTTTTATACAGACTCTTAAACATCTAAAATATATCTGCTCGGTTTCGGTCGCGCCACAATATGAACAGAAAAGCTTATAGGTGCTCAAAACCTCGATACTAAGCACCCCTGATAACACGTCACGAATAATGAAGATCTTTCAAAATGCCATGAAGAGATAGATGTTAGGAGTGAGCATCCAGGTGAGGAGAGAGGTGTAGGTGTGTACATGGATCTGATGAAGTGGGACTGGCCCTGTAGGATGTGTGAATATGGAAACAAGAGTTCAGACCTGAATAATTCAAATAGAGGCCTATAATGAAAGATAACTTTAAGAGCTGACCACAAACCAAAGTTAAGGCTTTAAAATGTTAAAGTGCTAAGAATTGTGATTAGAGAGTCTGAAAGTGTGTGAACAAACTGTACTAAACCTGTTAACCTGCAAATTATTGATGTTTAATATTGGTTAAATTGTGTTCACCATCTCCTGGGCTGGCATTAAAGCATTTGTATTCAAATGTCAGTAGCAATTGTCCTATAATTGTTAACACCCTGTTTTGTGTAATACATTTTCTCACATTTCCAGCTTCTTAAAGACATAAATTCATACGTTTAAGTTTGTTTTCTGTCTTTTCAGCTTAACTTTGTATTTTATCCTGTGTTTTTGGTTAAACCAGGGAGGACATAGCGTTTATTGCAGTTCCTACTTTTACTCCAGCTTTTATCCCGGTGTAAGATTTGTCCTCTTTTGTCTTGTGTTTCTTTTTTTTTACTGTTCTTTCTGTTCTGTTGTACTTTGTTTTGTAATTAAATGTGTTCTTTCTTATTTTTTTCTTAAAATGTACATGCTGTGCAAAAGTTTTTTTTTTTTTTTTTTCCATTTAATTTACTGCTTCAATAAGTTGGACATATATTGTTGTGTAGCCTGAAATTGGATATAACCAAACATTTGAACATTGTTTTTTATTTGTTTATTTGACAAGGACAGTGTATAATAATTAACATTCTTTTAAATGCACCAGAATTATCCAAAAAGCTATTTTTCATCTGCAGTCCGCAAACAGATGTTACTGTGTCACCCTAAAAAATAAGACAAGGTATGACAGGCATTACTACATCTGTCACATCCCAAAGATTCAACTCAAAACAACATGCTTTACTTCCTGTTGCCTACACCGATTACAAAGCACACTGTACACAGACCAAACAAGAGCATTCAGAGGTTTGATACTGTGTAATATCCTATCACAGACACTTAAAAGTTGAGTTAATCCTCTTGACAAACCAATACATATTAATGTGAACAAAAAAAATCTTTATTAAACCACACACTTTTATTCCATATGAAAAAACTTAAGAACAAAAAAATTAAGGTCTAAGTTGTATATGTAAGCATATATGTACAATACAAATAAATTTAGTACTATACCTATAAAGGCAGTGAAGGTAAATTCTTTAAGAGGGTGCAGTGGAGGATATACTAGACTTTAGTAATGATAATTCACTGTGTGCAAAATTATTAGGCATTATTAGTGATTATTTTGACCATTTCATAATTTTATTCATAATTTCTATCTCCAAGCTGTATAAACATGAATCCTTATTGGATTTCATGCATATCAGGTGATGTGTATTTGTGTAACGAGGGAGGGTGTGGTCTAAGGAGATCAACACCCTTTATCAAAGGTGTGCATATTTATTGGGCAGATTCTTTTCCTCGGGAAAAATGAGCCAAAAAAAGAGATTTAACTGACTCTGAAAAGTCAAAAATTTTAAAAAGTCTTTCACAGGGATGCAGCACTCGTGAAATATCTAAGATATTGGGGCGTGATCACAGAACCATCAAACGTTTTGTAGCAAATAGTCAACAGGGTCGGAAGAAACGTGTCGAGAAGATAAGACGCAAATTAACCGCCAAAGATTTGCAAATAATTAAACTTGAAGCTATCAGGAATCCATTATCCTCCAGTGCTGCCATATTCCACAACTGCAACTTACCTGGAGTGTCGAGAAGCACAGTGTTCAGTTCTCAGAGACATAGCCAAGGTAAGAAAGGCTGAAACCCGATCACCTCTGAACAAGACACAGTTGAAACGTCAAGAATGGGCCAAGAAATATCTGAAGACAGATTTTTCAAAGGTTTTGTGACTGATGAGATGAGAGGGACTCTTGACGGACCAGATGGATGGGTCCGTGGTTGGATCAGTAACAAACACAGAGCTCCACTTCGACTCAGACGCCAGCAAGGTGGAGGTGGTATGGGCAGGTATTATTAAAGATGAGCTAGCTGGGAAGAAAATGGACTCAAAATTAATTCTCAGACCTACTGCCAAATTTTAGAAGATGGTAAATGGTAAATGGCATGCATTTTATATTTTATTATAGCGCTTTTTGCACCCTTCACCCAAAGCGCTTTACATTGTGCTTCCACTCACCCCATTCACACACATTCACACCTGGGGCAGACAGAGAGAGACACTTTCTTCAAGCAGTGGTACAGGAAAAAGTCTGCATCTTTTAAGAAGATTTTTTATGCAAGACAACGCTCCATGCATCAAAGTTGTCCACACTGTCCTCTCTGAACAGTGTCTGGGAGGCTGTGGTTACGGCTGAACAAACAGTTGATTCTGACCCGATCAAGATACTGACTGACTCGGTGAATGTAAGGCTTGTGACTGTTATCGAAAAAAATTATTTTTATTTTGGAAATGTTTATTTGTAAGTTTTGAGTTTGTTTTTTATTCTCACTTTAACAGGTGAAAACAAACTTGTGAGATGGGAAAATCTTTGTTTTTCATTTAGTTGCATAATAATTCTGTACACTAATAGTTGCCTAATAATGGTGTAAATGTAGATATTCTCTTAAGAAAGCCAAAACTTCACTTTTACTACTTAACTGTTCAGGTTTGAGGGTTTGTTAACATTTTGGATTGATCAAGAGCACTGTAGTTGTACAATAACAAAATAAAATTTCAAAAATACAACTTGCCTAATAATTGTGCACATAGTGTAGAGCCATATATGACATTTGTAAACCTGTGAGATAAGACCAATGTGCAGTAACGCTGAAAGACACTTGTTGTCCAAATGCAAATGAGTGTAAATGGGGTTAAAATGTTAATTCTACAAGCCGTTCTGGTATTAGTTTGGTTTGGAGATTGGACAACTGTGGTTAGTAAAACCAAACGTCAAAGCAGTGACAGTGTTTTACAGGTGCAGGGGATAAACTGTCTTCCCCTTTCTGGCTTTCCATTATTGATTTCTTACTCAGGGGAACAGAATCTGCCAGCAAAGAGAACACTATTGGTGGCATTGTGTCGAATGAAAAAGAGGAAGGGATGATCTGCAATAAACTGAGGTGGAAGCTCGGGATTGTAGCCACAGGTCAGCATCCCCAGAACAGCAGTGGCAGCGGCCGCTTCAGTTCCCTCTTCGTTTACCTCCACAAAAGCTTTGTGGACAACCTCTGACAACACCAGGTCTTTGGCTGGAGATATGCCTGTAATAGAAAGGATTAGATTAGCAAGAAAAACAAACAGACTGAATCTTTTGTTGGCCTTTTGATTAAATAATGATCTTGGACATAGCAACACACAATGTATCTGTTCATTAATTAGAGAAACTTTGCACAAATGCAGCAAGTGTTGCTTAATGTTGTTAAAAAACAGTTAAAATGATTAAAGGATGTGCAACAAAGAGTAAATGCTCTACAGCAGAGGGGAGAAACTACGGCATTTAAAGCATGTTTAAAAAGATCACATTTTTGTCATTTATTTTGCTATACCCTGCAGTAACCAGTTATTCCACCAGATGGAGATGTTTCCCTATTTATTGTTTAAGCTTTTTTTGTCAGTGTTGATTAGTGGCAACTCCAGTCCAACAGAGGGCGCCAATGACGTTTTGCTAAATGCCAAGTCCAATGTCTGAATTATTTCTTCTCAATATATTACATAGAGATCTCTCTTTAGCGACGAGTGGACCAATGAAAAGAAAAATAGACAGTGAGTTTTGTGTTTTTAGTAAAGAATGGATAGCAAATAATTTTATGGTACAATCAAAGGCCGTGTGTCTTATTTGTCGAGAAGCAGTTGTCATTTTCAAAGAATACAATATCAGTCGCCACTTTAACACCAAGCATGCTAATTATGCTAGCAACCAGTCAATGCAAGAAAGGTCAGCGACTGCTCAAAAGTTAGCAGAAAATTTACAGACTCAGCAGAATATTTTATTTTAACAGTCTACAATTCAAGAGTCAAGCCTCAAGGCAAGTTATCTACTAGCATACAAAACAGCAAAAGCAAGCAAGCCATTTTATTTGAAGGTCAGTTTTTAAAAGAGTACATACTGGAAACCGTGAGTTTTGTGTGTCCAGATAGCAAAGATAAATTTGAAAAAATAAGTTGCAGTAAGGAGGACGCAGTAGCTCAGTGGTAGTGCGGTCCTCCTTCAAACAAGCGATTCCTCTCCCCACAGTTCATATTGTTGTTGTGTCCTTGGGTAAGACACTTAACCCACCTTGAATACAGTGGTGTTCCAGCTGTAACACTGATGAATGGAACCTTAATGTAAATCACTTTGGATAAAAGCGTCAACTAAATGACTAAATGTAAATGTAGGACTATGACCCACCATAGAGGTCATTGACAAAAACTTGGCAAGCTATGTCATTTAAGTACAATTCATTGGCACTGGATGAAAGTAACCACATTAAGGACACTGCGCAGCTTTTGATTTTAAGACCACGGGGGAGTTTTTTGCCATGGAGTCTAAAAGGCACTACGCGGGGACTTGTTTGTGAAGTGTCCGGGTAATCGATAGGCTGGAACTGCCGTGGCGCAAACTGGCGAACATCACAACGGATCGGTCACCAAACTTAACTGGGAAAAACGTAAAGCTGCTGAAAAGAATCGCCGATAAGATGAATGAGGAAAATGCTAAAAAGTATGTAATATTTATACACTGCATAATTTGTGCAAATCTGTGCGAATCTGTGCTGCAGCTTGATCGGTTGTGAAGGTTGTTGCAAATCTTGTTAACTTTATACGGGCGAGGGGACTTAGCCATCGCCAGTTTATTGCATTCCTAGAGGACCATCATAACATGCTTGAGTTTGGGATAAGTGTGTCAGCACGTGTGGGAGCTCAAAGCGGAGATCACGTCATTTTTAGAGTTTATGGGAAAAGGCGCTGATTTTCCTGAGCTGAACATCCGTGACAGGGCACAAAAGATGCTGGTGTTGTTTGGACCTACGTGTGTGAACGTTCAATGTGAATAACATCAACAAACCACGTCACAGATCTCTGTTATCTGACCAACACTTGTGGTCAGTCCTGAGAATAGCCACCACTAAATTGACACCAGACTTTGATGGGCTGTTTAAAAAAGAAGACCAACAACATTGTTCTCTCTGAAATTCATTCATTCATTCATTTTCTACCACTTAGTCCACGTTAGAAGTCGCGCCAGCGTTGCAAATCTTAAAACCCTATGGGGTCCTTGAGTCAAAAAGTTTACCCAGCCCTGCATTATCCATTTTTAATCAAAACATTTTTTTGTGAGATGTATGTTTTTGTTTATGATCCCTAAAACTAAAGTAGGTAAATAGGACAGAAAGAACATTGGCAGAGTTTGATAATGGGTCAATTATTTAATGTAAATTTCTTACCAGAGAAGTCACCCTTTAATGGAGTCAAAGCATCCCCCATGCCCATGCTGGTCAACACTTCCTTCAGATCATATGTTTCCTCCATCTTGAATCGAGGAAGCCTCACAGTGACTTCAACTCCATGCATCTTGTCCGGATGGGTCCACTCCACAAAGTTCTCATAGGTCAGCTGCTGCTCCAGCTGCAAAAGAAACAGTTTTTGATCAACAAGGCAAAACTAAATGTTTATATATCTTCAGCCACCCTTTTAGGTGTCCTACCTTCTCCAGACCTGTGGAACCATCCTCAATGTCTTTGGGCAAGAAGATGAGCATACTGAGCTCTCTCCCTTTATAAGGCAAGTCTAGGACCTGGTAATCAGTGAAAAAACAACAGATTTTTTAAAGTAACAACATAGATTATTTACTTATTAACACTGTGCTGCCTTGAAAACATAAAAAAAAAATGGCGTCAACTTACCTGGCAGTTGGCCTCTGAGATAAATGCTAATGGGAACCATGATGTTTTGTACATCATCTTCACTGGCTTAGTGTCGTTCTGAAAACAGAGACACATTTAAATGCACAATGTTAATCATCCATATTTTGAATGCTTTACATTTACATTTAGTCATTTAGCAGACGCGTTTATCCAAAGCGACTTACACGTGAGGAAAACAATGGAAGCAATTTTAACAACACAAGCTAGCAAAAATCCAAAGTTTACCAAAAACTAGTCTGTTAAAACCCAGCACAGTATACAAAGCTAAGGATAGGATTTATTTTTATTTTTATTTTTATTTTTGAAGAAAAGGAATCGATAGAAAGGAAGTAGAATTTAGTGTTTGTCAGTAAGTTGTTGACGGATGAAATGTGTTTTCAGGTGTTTATTTAAAGATGGCTACTGAATCTGCTGATCTTGTAACAGCATTAGATCATTCCACCAATGTGGAACAGATCCAGAGAAGGTACGTGAGAGTGTAAAAGTCATACACTGTCGGTCTGATTATAAGGTCAACATGGACATGACTTTTTGCAATGGTTGCAACATATTGGTTCAGTTATTTAAGAAAGATAATCAATTATTCCATGTTGTATTTAGCTAAAATACTGTCAGTAATTTTTTACTTTAAAATTCTGCCTTAAATTTCCACTAAAGATGTAACATAAAATGTATTTGTAAACTATAAGAATGCATTATAAGCCTTAAAAAACTAAAACTAGCTTCTGTTTAGGTAATAGGAATCATAATCAAGTAAAAATCATTGCATTGTTACCTTGTTGAGTCTAAACTTTGCGTCAACTGTGCTGCTCTCCATAAACTGTCTGTCCCAGTCGCCCTTAAAGTAGATGGCATTGACCAGCACCAGCCTCGTCCCGTTGTTCACTACATCTTTGACCAGCAGATCCTTAATTTTACCTGATGAACCATTAACGCATTGGTTAGTTAATACCACAGGGATTATAAATATATTGGATTAATCACAGATGAATGAGCCAACATCAGTCTGTGAGGATGCACACTTGTTAATATACCACAAATATAAATCTGTGAGAACCTTGTGTTTCCTTCTCCACCCAGGTGTTAATGTTGACCCGTGCACCCTCTGCATTTTTAATGAAGTCCACAGTCTCCAGTTCTGCCTTGTAGTACTTCTTAGTCCCTTTTAAGAAATCCTAAAAAAGAAAAAAAAACATGTATTCATCAGAAATTAATTTGTTTTAAGTTTTAAGTATATATATATATATATATATATATATATATATATATATATATATATATATATATATATTATTTTGGAGCTGTTTGATTAACAACTCAGTATTTGTCCATGAACACACATGTCACATAACCAGTAGACTAACTGGGTTAATCTGTCTAGTCACACCACTGTGATCTGGTGTTGTAACTTGATATGTACAGCTACCACAACTATCTGTATAAACAAAAAAAAAAAAATCATGTGTTTTTTACATTAAAAAATATAAATAAATGCTAGTATATCTTTAGCCTTTAACCAGGCCTCTTCCACTTCCCTCATCCATCACGGTTAGACATACTAACACATACTAATATTCTAAGCTTAAACTTAAACTTCGAAGATTAGCCACATGTGTTAGACACAAAATAGACACACACAACACACACCTCAATAAACTGGTAGGACCGCTCTCCGTACAGCCTGTTGGCCACACTGAGGGCATAGGAAGCATCTGGCTTGTTTAACACTTCCAGCAGTGAGGCGAAGCTAGCGTTGATATTATCTGTAATATCCTTAGTCTTCAGGCACTGTGGAGAAACAGGACAAGGGTTTTTAGAAATAAGGTTGCATTAAAACTGCCTTGGTCCTGTTAGTCTTGGTAAAATAAAATTAAATAAAAATGAGAGAAAATATAGTATCAATAACTTCAAATGTGAACAAAAGCATTTGAAAACCACTCTCGTCACATGAGCTTCATGAACTGCCTTGCTCTACTCTACTACCTTTAAACAAGTGACTGAGACAGTCCGAATCTTTTGTTGACTTTAAACTGCCCATTTGGTGATTCATCCTGAACACAAGCTGCTGAACTGTGGTTGTGTGCATGTTACCTTTGACATCTGCGTGGCCGTGTTGCCCCTGGCTCCCAACAGCACCATAGCGAGCGCTGAGGAGATGCTGAAAGGGGAGTAGAAGACATTGGATGTTCTGTTTTTGTCGCCCAGGGCTTTGAACAGAGCCAGAGCAAAGCTGGTGTTAGCCTTGGACAGAGGAGTTTCAGATGCCATTGTGTCTGTTTCAAATAAAGCACAGCAACACATTAGTTATTGCATTACTGTATTAATAGATCAGGTCAGTGTGTCAGTATCTGTATATGGTCAGGCTCTTTCAACAGACTGAAAGCTGAGACACACTGAAAAGATATTAGACATAATGCACTCACCTCTTGTGTTCAGGAGGGTTTCCTTCACAGGTAGTCTTCAGCTTGAGACAAAAGTATTTATACAGAACCTAAGTCACACCCCTTCAGTACAAGCCAACTTTTTTTATTACATTTGTGCCATGCTTACATTTTTAAATAGGTTGCTGCAAAATCCTTTTTTACATTCATTAGTGTGTACAACAAATCCATTTCCTCATAGGGTATAAAAAACTCTATACAAAACAACATACATCAGTGGTCGAGCGGTCGTCCTTCAACCGGAAGGTAGGAGGTTCGATTCCGTTCTCCCCACAGTTGATACTGTTGTTGTGTCCTTGGGCAAGACACTTAACCCATCTTGCCTCGTATGAATGTGTAAGAATGTAAATGCATTTGGTGATGGTCGTGGCTGCCACGTTTCTGTCAGTCTGCCCCAGGGCAGCTGTGGTTACAGATGAAGCTTACCACCACCAGTGTGTGAATAATTGATATGTAAAGCGTTTTTGCGTCCCCGGAAAAGCGCTATATAAAATTGATGTAATAATAATAATAATAATAATAATAAAAAAACACACTAAAAAGATTAGATTAGCAAAGCAAGAAAAAAGTACAATTAAAATCCATAGAGCTTAAAAACAGAGACAATATGTCTGTCACAATATGTCACTTGTGCTCTTTTAAATGTCATAAAATAATCGACTTATTCAATCTCTTTACACAACAGAAAGCCACAACAGGTTATTAATTGCTGTGTACAAGGGTGAAAATATTCTGAAAGGGTGTGGAACAAGGTGTAACTGTTTGTAGTGCATTTCATATATATAAATATATATATATATATATATATATATATATATATATATATATATATATATATATATATACACTGTATATTATTAACATTATGTTTTTTTATCTTAATGAGCTACATGGAAACTGGAAAGTGCTGTGTGATAAGCTCTGACTGATCCAGTTTCATTACTGATTTATTCAACTCTAACTTTTACAGACAGAAAAACTGTTTCACTAAAAAGCACAGTACTTTAAAGAGATGTTTGTTCATTTAAGCAGATTCATGAGCCGGTGATAGTGTATAATTGTTCTCTAAAAGAGGTTTAACTGGATTGTTGACTAACGGTTTGCCCTTTAAGCAAAAACCTTTGAACACCATGTGGGGAGGGATGTAACAATGACTGGTAGATTTATGTCAATCATGTCACCTTGTTAAATCGGCTTCATAAAATTGGTCTGTCTGACACTGCTGTTGGCTGGTTTTCTAACTATCTGTCAGGTAGAACTCAGTGTGTACATCTTGTTGGCATGTCTTCCTCCTTTTTTTCAGTAACTAAAGGAGTACCCCAGTGTTTCCTTTTCTGGGGCCATTGCTGTTTTCTATTTATGTGAATTATCTTTGTCAAAATGTGACAAATGCCTTTTTTTCATTGTTGCTCTCCTTCAATTGAACAAGCCTTTGGCTAGCCTGAGTGTTAAATGCAGAATGAATGAATGCAGAATCAATGAATGCAGAATGAATGAATGTAGAATCAATGAATGCAGAATCAATGAATGCGTCTGATCATCATTTAAAAAAGCTGGACACTGTTTATAACTGTGCTTTACGTTTTATGACTAGTTGTGGAAATCGTGTTCACCATTGTACACTGTGTGCTGCAGCTGAGTTTCCGTCCCTGTATGTTTGCAGGTGGTCTCATTTGCTGACTTTCATTTATAAATGTATTCTTGGGCTCCTGTCACATGTCATAAACTAGTGCTTCTGTGTTTTTTTGTTTTACCATCTCTAGATATAGTTAATATAATGCCATCCATCCATCCATTCATCCATCTTCTACCGCTTATCCGGGGCCGGGTCATGGGGCAGCAGTCTAAGCAGAGCGCCCAGACTTCCCTCTCAACAGACACTTCCTCCAGCTCTTCCGGGGATACAGAGTAGTGATGGGTCGTTCGAGTGAGTCGGCTCTAAGCTCTTTTAAGTGAACGATGGAGCCGGCTCACATATCTGAAAAGCTGACTCTATTTTTTTTATATAGCCGATAGTAATTAAACCATTATGTAATAATAAAATATTGAATTATTTTAATTTAGTAAAAAGAAAAAGACTAATAATTCAATGAACAACACAAAAATATAATTATTTAAGCCTCATTTGTTTCAACTGTCTATTCCTGTCAATCATACATGAGGTGTCAGCCAATTATATTAGAAGGGAGGGCTGAGCAACGCCGGTTCTATGCACAACCTACACCGGTTTATGCGAACTGTGCACCAACTGTGAAGCTTGCGGAGCTTCTAGAAACTAGTGAAGAAGGTGGAGCACCTGGAGCCAGCACCTCCACAGTTGGAGATGTATTCACTCAGTCAAGTAGGCCTACTCCGCAACCCACAGCAGCGCAGTCTTCTATAAAGGACCAGTTTATGCAAAAGTCAATGTCTGTAGCGAAAAAAGGGCGAATTGATATTCCATTGGCCAAATTTTTTAAATGCAAATGTTTAATAGCATTCTTTTTTTATAACAAATGAATGCATTTTTAAAGAAATTGTGAGACATTGTGAGTATGATTTCATTTAATAATTTAATTAGAACTGTTTTTACATGTATTGCAGTCAAAGTCATAGTTAAAACATTAATTATTTAAAGAGCTGTTTGTGAGCCAAAAGAGAGCTGAGTCAAATGAGCCGGCTCATGAAAAAGAGCCGGATGGCCCATCACTAATACTGAGGCGTTCCCAGGCCAGCCGAGAGACATAGTCCCTCCAGCGTGTCCTAGGTCTTCCCCGGGGTCTCCTCCCGGTGTGACATGCCCGGAACACCTCCCTAGGGAGGCGTCCAGGAGGCATCCGAAACAGATGCCCGAGCCACCTCAGCTGGCTCCTCTCGATGTGGAGGAGCAGGGGCTCTACTTTGAGCTCCTCCCGAGTGACCGAGCTCCTCACCCTATCTCTAAGGTAGCGCCCCGACACACTGCGGAAAAAGCTCATTTCGGCCGCTTGTATCCGGGATCTTGTTCTTTCGGTCATGATCCAAAGATCATGACTATAGGTGAGAGTAGGAACGTAGATTGACCGGTAAATCGAGAGCTTTGCCTTGCAGCTCAGCTCCTTCTTCACCACGACAGACCGGTACATTGGCCGCATTATTGCAGAAGCTGAAGTGAACAAGACCCCAAGATACTTGAACTCCTCCACTTGAGGCAGGAACTCCCCACCAACCTGTAGGGGACAAGCCACCCTTTTCCGACTGAGAACCATGGTCTCAGACTTGTAGGTGCTGATCCTCATTCCAGCCGCTTCACACTCGGCTGCAAACCGTCCCAGTGCACACCCCGGGCAATGGAAGACGTGTTGGTGGGTTTGAGGAGATCCTCGAAGTATTCCTTCCACCGTCCAACAATGTCCCCAGTTGAAGTCAGCAGATTCCCACCTCCACTGTAAACAGTGTTGGCAGGGCACTGCTTCCCCCTCCTGAGGCGCCGGACAGTTTGCCAGAATTTCTTTGAGGCCGACCGATAGTCCTTCTCCATGGCCTCACCAAACTCCTCCCAGACCCGAGTTTTAGCCTCCACAATCACCCGGGCTGCAGTCCGCTCGGGTTCAGATCCCTGGGGGCCGTTCCTCCCAATCACGCCCCTCCAGGTGTCACTGTCGCTGCCCATGTGAGCGTTGAAGTCCCCCAGTAGAACGACGGAGTCCCCGGTCGGAGCACTTTCCAGCACCCCTCCCAGAGACTCCAAGAAGGCCGTGTACTCTGCACTGCCATTTGGCCCGTAAGCACAAACAACAGTGAGAGACCTATCCCCGACCTGAAGGTGCAGGGAAGCGACCCTTTAGTTCACCGGGGTGAACTCCAACATATGGTGGCTGAGCTGGGGGGCTATGAGCAACCCCACAGTAGCCCGCCGCCTCTCACCGCAGGCAACTCCAGAGTAGAGGAGAGTCCAGCCTCTCTCAAGGATTTGGGTTCCAGAGCCCAAGCTGTGCGTGGAGGTGAGCCCGACTATCTCTAGTCGGTATCTCTCTACCTCCCGCACAAGCTCCTACGAGCCCCAACCCCTGGCATGGTTCCAGGGTGGGGCCCCAGTTGTGCCGTACCGGGCAATGTCACGGTCCAGGATTTTCCACTATCCATAAGGGGTTTTTAACCGCTCTTTGTCTGGCCCGTCACCTAGGACCTGTTTGCCTTGGGAGACCCTACCAGGGGCATATAGCCCCCGACAACATAGCTCCTAAGATCACTCGGGCACTCAAACCCCCCCACCACGATAAGGTTGCGGTTCAAGGAGGGGTTGACATTCATGTTTTCTTCATTTTGCATTGACATACAGTCGCCATGTGTTTATGTATGGACCATGTGCAGTCAAGTGTGAGGTCTGTGACTGCATGTTCAGCTAACCTCGGTATTTGTCCGAGGTTGGTGTCCCAAAAGGTCAGAATCATTGTGCTTAATATGCGACAGACAGATGACCTTCACATCTTGTTTTGTGTCTCCTAGTGACTCACACATAAAACTTGTCCAGCATCTTTGTACTTTGCGTCTCCAGGGGAAACTATTAATTTGTCGAGTTTCTTTACTTTGACTGACACCGGCACTACCAACAAGACACTTCTGTTCAGGAAAAAGTGTTTTTATTGATTGGAATGATAGACATCTCAAGGTCTTTTCTATCTTCTTTGAGTGTATTTTTTCAGAGCTGCTTTTGTACATTTTTTATGCTGTGTCTGTTACATAACTACACTTTACTTCTAAGGTTTGTGCTTCTATGTGTCCTACTATTCACCTGGAATGATAGATAGATGATAGATGGCATGTCTTAATTAAATGACAGTGCTGGTTTAACCTTTTGTTATAAAGGCTTATAATTAAGGCTTCATCAACCTTACATGCACATTCATCTTCTATTTTCACCTAAGCAGACACTATTGTGGTACTAACTTTCTAACTGTTATTGTTAAACAGCTGTAAATAACCCAGATACTCCTAATAAGTTTAATACTGTGACAAAGTTAAGTAATTTACTGTTTGTTTTCACAGTCAATACTGAAATGACTTGTTTTATAACACAACATAAATTCACTTTTAAAGTGAATAAATTCTCATTTCTCATTGGACTAGTCATAGTGTGTCCATTGTGCAAGTTGGCTAGAATATGTTTAAGATCTCTAAAGAGCAGAGAATGGCTGAATTGGGTAACTAATATATTACCTTAATAATTTAGGATTAAAATAGAAGAAATAGTCGGAAATATTATGGGTTTCTTGTCTGCAGAAAACGGCGAGTGGGAGGTGATTGACCGGCCGGCGAGAAAAAACACATACAAACACATTCCTATGGAGAGCAACAAGCACCAGGACATTACCTTCTACCTCATCATCAAACGAAAACCTCTTTTCTACATCGTCAACATCATCATCCCCCGTGTGCTCATCTCCTCCTTGGCATCGCTGGTCTACTACCTGCCTGCAGACAGTCAGTCACACCTAATTATGTCAAAATCTAATGATTGTAGAGAGGTTTTTGGTTTAATGTGGCAAAGTCAAAGTAAAGTAACTGTCCATGTTCTTTTGCGCAGGTGGTGAGAAGATGACCCTGTCCATCTCAGTGCTGCTGGCTCAGTCTGTCTTCCTGCTGCTGACCTCCCAGAGACTCCCAGAGACCTCCAGGTCTATCCCGCTCATTGTCAAGTAGGTCAACACACAGTGACATTACCCTAAATATAACAGTTAACCTAAACCCAACTCTTAAACCAAGTATAATTTATATTTCTCCCAAAATGCACTGTGAAAAGTAGAGAACAACAAATAATCAGAAACTAGAAAATATCGTAGCACCAGCTTGAGGCAACAAATGTCTGTTAGGTTTGGTGTTGGGAGCGATGTGGTTAGTACACATGAATGTTTGCACAATGCATCTAAAGTTAAAGAAAAAACTCTAATCCCCCCAAACATAAAATAGAGATTTTTCTGGGTAGTGCTACCTGTCCTGTTACTTCATCTGTCTGCATCAGCTGTCTGTGTCTGACAGGTACCTGATGTTTATCATGGTGCTCTGGTGGTGTTGAACTGTGTCGTCGTCCTCAACCTTCACTTCAGGACGCCAAGCACACATGTCATGTCTGAGTGGACCAAAAAGGTAGGCAAAGACAAATCTATACGAGCAGAACTGTAAAGTAACAACACACCTTTTTCTTTGTGTCTTACAATGTTGCTTAATGCACCACTAGTTTTTTCTTGAGCGACTCCCTCAAATCTTGCGAATGTCCAGTCCTGAGCTAGAGGCTTGCTGGGATGGAGCGTTGCCACGGCGATCCAGCGGGTTATTGCCAAAGCTGAGGAGTACTACAGCGTTAAGTCCGCAGTGAGCTGATGTTAGAAACAGTCAGTAAGACACGGACTGATTGCCAGGAAAACTCATGCTTCTGGTACGAGTTGATATCAATACTAGTGGGTTTAAAAGACAAAGTTAAAAAAATATTTTTGCAGTGGGACCAATGATGGTTAGTGAACAAAAACAGATAGCAGACCTCGAAAACACTTTTTATAATCCGCAAACGAGCAGTATAGGGAGGCCTTAATGTATTTTACAAGTAAAATCTCTAGAAAAAAATATAAAGTAGAGAAATAAAATAAATTCAAGACTAGTTTAAACAATTTTTCAACTATTAAACTGTGTGTAACCTACAAGAGAACCTTTTAGACTGTAATTAGAATCTTTTTTTTTTTTTTTGCTTATACACAACTATAAACCAAGCTGTATGGACTGTTCTGAGATGTATTTCTTCTGTTGGTGTGTTTAGTGGTGAAGCCTCAGGGAGAGGGAGGAAAGATGGAGCAGCTTTACGCAGAACACATGCACAACTAGAATGACTACAATGAGGTAAAACATTACACTTGTCTTTTCAATTTGGTGGCCTACATTTTTCTGTAACAGAGCTATTTAACATTATGTGCAGGTCAGGGGTTCCGTTGTCCGGTAATTACCGGTCATTGGCCGGGAAAAAAATTAAATGTCCGACAAAATTAAATCTCTCCGGTCAAATTGTCAGATTAAAACTGCCTAATAATCCCGGCCCCGCCCCCCAACACAATCTGAATCGACCGTTTGAAAGTTTTTAAACAACATCGCATGTTGCATTTCAAATAAAGCGCACGCCTAACGGCTATAATATAGACTGTAGTATATAGTGCCGCGTACATATACTAATGTTAAATAGTGCCCGCTTAGAGGCGGAGTGATCTGAGTTTGTTGTAATGTGTTAAGGAGGCTGTTGCAGTGCTTGACGGTTATTAAAAAGAGTTAACGGATTAACTTCAAGTCATTCTTCCTCTCACCACGGCGCACATGGTAAATGAACATAAACAGAAAATACTACATAGACCTAAACCACGAACTATTGAGACGTTTCAAATATGGCCAGGCCCAGGCAGACTAGCCTTAAAAGTTTTTCAGAGGCCAGGCGTGAAGGAGGATACTGAATCAGGAACGCCTGAAGCCTCAGATGTCCAGAGCCAGACAGCTCCGCCACCACCGGAGAAAAAGCCGAAGTGTAGGGCGTACATATACGGCCTGATTATGTAATTTTTAAGTTACATAAACTGCTTTCAGTTTTCCTCAACTTGACTAATTAAGAGGCGATATTTGACCGGCATATCATCAAAATGTCCGGAAAACGAAACCTCTGCCGGTCACTTTGACCGGCACAATTTTTTTCTAGCGGAAACTCTGGTGCAGGTATATTAATGTTATTTTTGTCCACCTACTTCAGGGGTGTCCAAACTTTGTGATGAAAAGAGAATTTTCAAGGGCCGACTGTATCTTCTGATTTGATTTTTATTTCATAAGTACAAGTTTTAGTTGGATTTAAACAGGTTTTTGCCGGTTTGGAACCGGTTTTAGGTTTATTTGAACCTGTCTGCATAAAGCTGCTGCTGTTGGGACCATAAACAATAGATTTTAAATCTGAAGCTTAGGTCCACATAAACTGTTACCTTGTGCCGTGATTGGCCCCTGGGCCAGACTTTGAACATGTCTGACCTACTTTGGTGAAAGGACCTGGTTTGGTGTTATACGTTATCCTCGGCAAGGCTCAAGCAGACTTTTACTTGCTTCTGTTGTACTTACAGGTTTATGTTACTTATCTACGTCACTACGCAACAAAATGTCTGACTAAACATTCATTAAGCCATTTCAGGAGACTGTAGTTTATGTGTTCAAGCATCTCGTCACATAAAATCAGAGACACAGAGGAGAACCAATGGGACATTGCAAAATCCTTTTTTCAGTTTAAAACTTTATGTAAACGCGTTCAGCTACTAAAAGGTTCTGAGTACAACTAAAATGCTATAGACACAGATGGGCATGTTAAGTGTGAATATATATCTCTTACATTTATTAAATTACAATTACAAGTTGTGTGGAGAGTTGTGTTGATATAACATAAATCAGGTGAATTTTGTCAAAAAAAAAAAGGATTGTTTTTTCAGTTTTCATCATTAGGTATTGTAAAAATCAAGAAATATTAAGACTACATTGTACACAGTGTCACTTTAAATCAGTTTGTTGTTGATTGTCATCTCAGGAGAAGGATAACTGGAGTGGCATTGCTCGCACCGTGGACCGTCTTAGTCTCTTCCTCGTTACCCCGGTGATGACCTTGGGCACCATCATCATCTTCCTCATGGGCATCTACAACCACCCTCCTCCTCTGCCTTTTAAAGGAGACCCATACAACTACAGAGAGGAAAACCCCCGTTTCCTCTAACGACTGACTCAAACTACCGTTCTGTAGCTGTGTGGATTTGATCTGGAGTGAATTACTTTATAACCTGATTGTATAAAGTTTGTGTGGTGGATACATTTGGGTTCAACTTCAGACTAAACTGAATGATAATGGGGTGACATGACACAGCGAGATTTAAATACAGGCTTTACCAGGTGAGCCACTGAGGCGCGCCAAAAAAAAAACTTATAAGGAAATGGAAAAACACTAGAACGCTCCATGTGATTTCTGATGCCAATAAGAATAATTGTCTCTAAGATCACAGGTCTGTAGTAACAGTAGCCTTAAATACTTCATGGAAAACTGTGGTTTAGACGTTGATAAGATGTGAAGGTGCCTTCCAAAATGTTTCACTGAAGTTTATTTGTTGGTTGTAGTTTTACTAATAATGTTTTTCACAGTTGGTAAATGGCCCTTTTTAAAGCTACAGCACAAACGGTGCTGCTACATATTCATGCTATTTATAATGTAAAATGCGATTGCTGAAGTGTTCCGCTGTATTTGTAGCAGGCACAATCCCATCTGGAACTCTTTTTTCCGCCCAGACGAGTGGTGGACGAGTGGTGGATGAATTCACAAAGCTGGTGCTGGTCAATGCCATCTACTTTCGTGGCCATTGGAAGACGGAGTTTCAGAAGAATGAAACTCGTGTTGCTCAATTTAGACTCAACAAGCTACTACTTTTACAACTAAAAATATGTATAGATAAAAAACTAGTTATAGTTTTAGGCCTTATGACTTATTACATAGTGTTACAAATTACATCTAATTAACTGAATGAACAAAACCTACTTTATGTTTTTATGAGGAAGTTTTGATTACACTTTTAGGCCATGGTTTAAAATCATTGATTATTAATGACAATAAAACCAATATTTTGCAAAATAGAAATTGTTTGAATGTTAGTTTTAAAAACTGTATGTATTATCATTGCATCCTTAAAGGAATAAGAAACAGAAGAGGAAATAAAATTGTATAAACAAAGGTGGAAAAAACATTCTGCTCAAGGCAATATATAATTCCAGAATTTTTAGTTTCAGAGTGATAAATCCTAAAAAAAACAAAAAAACAAAAAAAAAATCAAACTGCACAACACCTGGTAACAGAGACTGCAAACTTCACAAAAAAATACATAAAATAAACCTGAGGTTGAGGCATTACACTGTGTTTATACGTCTGTTCTCAGTGTCAGACTAAACAAGTGAAGATGATGCACAATGTCTTTTTGTACAATGGCTATTAATTCCTAAATTAATATCTATATTAAAAAGCCAACACTAAATCACCCTCTCACGTCACACCTCTGATGAAGTAGTTTCCATGTCTCTTGAGACTGTTGCCAACTGTAACAAGGCGATTGTGCAATACATGTACTGTAATTACAAAAACTGTAGAATCAGAGCCATGGATTTGTAATGATGTCTAAACTTGCTCTTGTAATAACATGTTCAAATGGGAGAAAAAAGGGAAGGTCAGGCGAGGAGAGGGGTGTAGGTGTGTACATGAATCTGATGAAGTTGGACTGGCCCTGTAGGATGTGTGAATATGGAAACAAGAGTTCAGACCTGAATAATTCAAATAGAGGCCTATGATGAAAGAAATTAAGAACTGACCACAAAACAAAGTCAAGGCTTTAAAATGTTAAAGTACTAAGAATTGTGATTAAAGAGTCTGAAAGTGTGTGAACAAACTGTACTAAACCTGTTAACCTGCAAATTATTGATGTTTAATATTGATTAAATTGTGTTCACCATCTCCTGGGCTGGCATTAAAGCATTTGTATTCAAATGTCAGTAGCAATTGTCCTATAATTGTTAACACCATGTTTTGTGTAATACATTTTCTCACATTTCCAGCTTCTTAAAGACATAAATTCATACGTTTAAGTTTGTTTTCTGTCTTTTCAGCTTAACTTTGTATTTTATCCTGTGTTTTTGGTTAAACCAGGGAGGACATAGCATTTATTGCAGTACCTACTTTTACTCCAGCTTTTATCCCGGTGTAAGATTTGTCCTCTTTTGTCTTGTGTTTCTTTTTTTACTGTTCTTTCTGTTCTGTTGTACTTTGTTTTGTAATTAAATGTGTTCTTTCTTATTTTTTTCTTAAAATGTACATGCTGTGCAAAAGTTTTTTTTTTTTTTTTCATTTAATTTACTGCTTCAATAAGTTGGACATACATTGTTGTGTAGCATGAAATTGGATATAACCAAACATTTGAACATTGTTTTTTATTTGTTTATTTGACAAGGACAGTGTACAATAATTAACATTCCTGTAAATGCACCAGAATTATCCAAAAAGCTATTTTTCATCTGCAGTCCCCGAACAGATGTTACTGTGTCACCCTAAAAAATAAGACAAGGTATGACAGGCATTACTACATCTGTCACATCCCAAAGATTCAACTCAAAACAACATGCTTTACTTCCTTTTGCCTACACCGATTACAAAGCACACTGTACACAGACCGAACAAGAGCATTCAGAGGTTTGATACTGTGTAATATCCTATCACAGACACTTAAAAGTTGAGTTAATCCTCTTGACAAACCAATACATATTAATGTGAACAAAAAAAAGCATTATTAAACCACACACTTTTATTCCATATGAAAAAACTTAAGGTCTAAGTTGTATATGTAAGCATATATGTACAATACAAATAAATTTAGTACTATACCTATAAAGGCAGTGAAGGTAAATTCTTTAAGAGGGTGCAGTGGAGGATATACTAGACTTTAGTAACGATAATTCACTGTGTGCACAATTATTAGGCATTATTAGTGATTATTTTGACCATTTCATAATTTTATTCATAATTTCTATCTCCAAGCTGTATAAACATGAATCCTTATTGGATTTAATGCATATCAGATGATGTGTATTTGTGTAACGAGGGAGGGTGTGGTCTAAGGAGATCAACACCCTTTATAAAAGGTGTGCATATTTATTGGGCAGATTCTTTTCCTCAGGAAAAATGAGCCAAAAAAAGAGATTTAACTGACTCTGAAAAGTCAAAAATTTTAAAAAGTCTTTCACAGGGATGCAGCACTCGTGAAATATCTAAGATATTGGGGCGTGATCACAGAACCATCAAACGTTTTGTAGCAAATAGTCAACAGGGTTGGAAGAAACGTGTCGAGAAGATAAGACGCAAATTAACCGCCAAAGATTTGCAAATAATTAAACTTGAAGCTATCAGGAATCCATTATCCTCCAGTGCTGCCATATTCCACAACTGGAACCTACCTGGAGTGTTGAGAAGCACAGTGTTCAGTTCTCAGAGACATGGCCAAGGTAAGAAAGGCTGAAACCCGATCACCTCTGAACAAGACACAGTTGAAACGTCAAGAATGGGCCAAGAAATATCTGAAGACAGATTTTTCAAAGGTTTTGTGGACTGATGAGATGAGAGGGACTCTTTACAAACCAGATGGATGGGCCCGTGGTTGGATCAGTAACGGACACAGAGCTCCACTTCGACTCAGACGCCAGCAAGGTGGAGGTGGGGTACTTGTATGGGCAGGTATTATTAAAGATGAGCTAGGTGGGAAGAAAATGGACTCAAAATTAATTCTCAGACTGCCAAATTTTAGAAGATGGTAAATGGTAAATGGCATGCATTTTATATTTTATTATAGCGCTTTTTTGCACCCTTCTCGGGCACCCAAAGCGCTTTACATTGTGCTTCCACTCACCCCATTCACACACATTCACACCTGGGGCAGACAGAGAGAGACACTTTCTTCAAGCAGTGGTACAGGAAAAAGTCTGCATCTTTTAAGAAGACTTTTTATGCAAGACAACGCTCCATGCATCAAAGTTGTCCACACTGTCCTCTCTGAACAGTGTCTGGGAGGCTGTGGTTACGGCTGAACAAACAGTTGATTCTGACCCGATCAAGATACTGACTGACTCGGTGAATGTAAGGCTTGTGACTGTTATCGAAAAGACGGGTGGCTATATTGGTCACTGAGTGTTTTTATTTTTATTTTGGAAATGTTTATTTGTAAGTTTTGAGTTTGTTTTTTATTCTCACTTTAACAGGTGAAAACAAACTAGTGAGATGGGAAAATCTTTGTTTTTCATTTAGTTGCATAATAATTCTGTACACTAATAGTGCCTAATAATTGTGTAAATGTAGATATTCTCTTAAGAAAGCCAAAACTTCACTTTTACTACTTAACTGTTCAGGTTTGAGGGTTTGTTAACATTTTGGATTGATCAAGAGCACTGTAGTTGTACAATAACAAAATTAAATCTCAAAAATACAACTTGCCTAATAATTGTGCACATAGTGTAGAGCCATATATGACATTTGTAAACCTGTGAGATAAGACCAATGTGCAGTAACGCTGAAAGACACTTGTTGTCCAAATGCAAATGAGTGTAAATGGGGTTAAAATGTTAATTCTACAAGCCGTTCTGGTATTAGTTTGGTTTGGAGATTGGACAACTGTGGTTAGTAAAACCAAACGTCAAAGCAGTGACAGTGTTTTACAGGTGCAGAAGATAAACTGTCTTCCTTTTTTTGGCTTTCCATTATTGATTTCTCACTTAGGGGAACAGAATCTGCCAGCAAAGAGAACACTATTGGTGGCATTGTGTCGAATGAAAAAGAGGAAGGGATGATCTGCAATAAACTGAGCTGGAGGCTCGGGATTGTAGCTACAGGTCGTCAACATGACAACAGCAGTGGCAGCGGCCGCTTCAGTTCCCTCTTCTTTTACTTCCACAAAAGCTTTGTGGACAACCTCTGACAACACCAGGTCTTTGGCTGGAGATATGCCTGTAATAGAAAGGATTAGATTAGCAAGAAAAACACACAGACTGAATCTTTTGATGGCCTTTTGATTAAATAATGATCTTGGACATGTATCTGTTCATTAATTAGAGAAACTTTGCACAAATGCAGCAAGTGTTGCTTAATGTTGTTAAAAACAGTCATAATATGATTAAAGGATGTGCAACAAAGAGTAAATGCTCTACAGCAGAGGGGGCAAACAACGGCATAAAGCATGTTTAAAAACGGCGGCAGTAGCTCAGTGGTAGAGTGGCCGTCCTCCAACCGGAAGGTAGTAGGATCGATTCCCGCTTGCCCCACAGTTCATACTGTCGTTGTGTCCTTGGGCAAGACACTTAACCCACCTTGCCTCCAGTGACTGTAACACTGGTAATGTAATGTAAGTCGCTTTGGATAAAAGCGTCTGCTAAATGAATAAATGTAAATGTAAATGTAAAAAGATCACATTGTTGTCATTTATTTTGCTATACCCTGCAGTAACCAGTTGTTCCACCAGATGGTGCTGTTTCCCTATTCATTGTTTAAGCTTTTTTTGTCAGTGTTGATTAGTGGCAACTCCAGTCCAACAGAGGGCGCCAATGACGTTTTGCTAAATGCCAAGTCCAATGTCTGAATTATTTCTTCTCCAATATATTACATAGAGATCTGTCTTTAGCGACAAGTGGACCAATGGAAAGAAAAATAGACAGTGAGTTTTGTGTTTTTAATAAAGAATGGATAGCAAATAATTTTATGGTACAATCAAAGGCCGTGTGTCTTATTTGTTGAGAAGCAGTTGTCATTTTCAAAGAATACAATATCAGTCGCCACTTTAACACCAAGCATGCTAATTATGCTAGCAACCAGTCAATGCAAGAAAGGTCAGCGACTGCTCAAAAGTTAGCAGAAAATTTACAGACTCAGCAGAATATTTTATTTTAACAGTCTACGATTCAAGAGTCAAGCCTCAAGGCAAGTTATCTACTAGCATACAAAACAGCAAAAGCAAGCAAGTCATTTTATTTGAAGGTCAGTTTTTAAAAGAGTGCATACTGGAAACCGTGAGTTTTGTGTGTCCAGATAGCAAAGATAAATTTGAAAAAATAAGTTGCAGTAAGGAGGACGCAGTAGCTCAGTGGTAGTGCGGTCGTCCTTCAAACAAGCGATTCCCGTTCTCCCCACAGTTCATATTGTTGTTGTGTCCTTGGGTAAGACACTTAACCCACCTTGAATACAGTGGTGTTCCAGCTGTAACACTGATGAATGGAACCTTAATGTAAATCACTTTGGATAAAAGCGTCAACTAAATGACTAAATGTAAATGTAGGACTATGACCCACCGCATAGAGCTCATTGACAAAATATTGGCCTGTGCGTTAAACACCAAAGCTATGTCATTTAAGTATAATTCATTGGCACTGGATGAAAGTAACCACATTAAGGATACTGCGCAGCTTTTGATTTTAAGACCACGGGGGAGTTTTTTGCCATGGAGTCTATAAAAGGCACTACGACTTGTTTGTTGAAGTGTCCGGGGTAATCGATAGGCTGGAACTGCCGAGGCGCAAACTGGAGAACATCACAACGGATGGGTCACCAAACTTAACTGGAAAAGACGTAAAGCTGCTGAAAAGAATTGCTAATAAGATGAATGACATAAACGCTAAAATGTATTTAATTTTTATACACTGCATAATTTGTGCTAATCTGTGCAAATCTGTGCTGCAGCTTGATCAGTTGTGACGGTTGTTGTGAACCTTGTTAACTTTATACGGGCGAGGGGACTTAACCATCGCCAGTTCATTGCATTCCTAGAGGACCATCATAACATGCTTGAGTTTGGGATAAGTGTGTCAGCACGTGTGGGAGCTCAAAGCGGAGATCATGTCATTTTTGGAGTTTATGGGAAAAGGCGCAGATTTTCCTGAGCTGAACATCCGTGACAGGGCACAAAAGATGCTGGTGTTGTTTGGACCTACGTGTGTGAATGTTCAGTGTGAATAACATCAACAAACTACGTCAAAGATCTCTGTTATCTGACCAACACTTGTGGTCAGTCCTGAGAATAGCCACCACTAAATTGACACCAGACTTTGATGGGCTGTTTAAAAAAGAAGACCAACAACATTGTTCTCTCTGAAATTCATTCATTTTCTACCACTTAGTCCCGTTAGGGGTCGTGGCCCCCGTTGCAAATCTTAAAACCCTATGGGGTCCTTGAGTCAAAAAGTTTACCCACCCCTGCATTATCCATTTTTAATCAAAACATTTTTTTGTGAGATGTATGTTTTTGTTTATGATCCCTAAAACTAAAGTAGGTCAATAGGACAGAAAGAACATTGGCAGAGATTGATAATGGGTCAATTATTTAATGTAAATTTCTTACCAGAGAAGTCACCCTTTGATGGAGTAAAAGCATCCCCCATGCCCATGCTGGTCAACACTTCCTTCAGGTCATATTTTTCCTCCATCTTGAATCGAGGAAGCCCCACATTGACTTTAACTTCATGCATCTTGTCCGGATGGGTCCACTTCACAAAGTTCTCATAGGTCAGCTGCTGCTCCAGCTGCAAAAGAAACAGTTTTTGATCAACAAGGCAAAACTAAATGTTTATATATCTTCAGCCACCCTTTTATGTGTCCTACCTTCTCCAGACCTGTGGAACCATCCTCAATGTCTTTGGGCAAGAAGATGAGCATACTGAGCTCCTTCCCTTTATAAGGCAAGTCTAGGACCTGGTAATCAGTGAAGAAACAACAAATTTATTTAAGTAACAACATAGATTATTTACTTATTAATACTGTGCTGCCTTGAAAGCAAAAAAATGGCAACTTACCTGGCATTTGGCTTCTGAGATAAATGCTAATGGGAACCATGATGTTTTGTACATCATCTTCACTGGCTTAGTGTTGTTCTGAAAACAGAGACACATTTAAATGCACAATGTTAATCATCCATATTTTGAATGCTTTACATTTACATTTAGTCATTTAGCAGACGCGTTTATCCAAAGCGACTTACACGTGTGGAAAACAATGGAAGCAATTTTAACAACACAAGGTAGCAAAAACCCAAAGTTTACCAAGAACTACTCTGTTAAAACCCAGCACAGTATACAAAGCTAAGGATAGGATTTATTTTTATTTTCATTTTTGAAGAAAAGGAATCGATAGAAAGGAAGTAGAATTTAGTGTTTGTCAGTAAGTTGTTAACGGAAGAAATGTGTTTTCAGGTGTTTATTTAAAGATGGCTACTGAATCTGCTGATCTTGTAACAGCATTAGATCATTCCACCAATGTGGAAAAGATCCAGAGAAGGTACGTGAGAGTGTAAAAGTCGTACACTGTCGGTCTGATTATAAATTCAACATGGACATGACTTTTTGCAATGGTTGCAAAATATTGGTTCAGTTATTTAAGAAAGATAATCAATTATTCCATGTTGTATTTAGCTAAAATACTGTCAGTAATTTTTAACTTTAAAATTCTGCCTTAAATTTCCACTAAAGATGTAACATAAAATGTATTTGTAAACTATAAGAATGTGGAGCAGGTTGCATTATAAGCCTTAAAAAACTAAAACTAGCTTCTGTGTAGGTAATTGGCATCATAATCAAGTAAAACCCATTGCATTGTTACCTTGTTGAGTCTAAACTTGGCGTCATCTGTGTAGCTCTCCTTAAACTGTTTGTCCCAGTCGCCCTTAAAGTAGATGGCATTGACCAGCACCAGCCTCGTCCTGTCGTTCACCACACCTTTGACCAGCAGATCCTTAATTTTACCTGATGAACCATGAACACATTGATTAGTTAATACCACAGGGATTATAAATAAGTTGGATTATTCACAGATGAATGAGCCAACATCAGTCTGTGAGGATGCACACTTGTTAATATACCACAAATATAAATCTGTGAGAACCTTGTGTTTTCTTCTCCACCCAGGTGTTAATGTTGACCCGTGCACCCTCTGCATTTTTAATGAAGTCCACAGTCTCCAGTTCTGCCTTGTAGTACTTCTTAGTCCCTTTTAAGAAATCCTAAAAAAAAAACAAACAAACATGTATTCATCAGAAATTAATTTGTTTTAAGTTTTAAGTATATATATATTATTTTGAAGCTGTTTGATTAACAACTCAGTTTTTGTCCATTAATACACATGTCACATGACCAGTAGACTAACTGGGTTAATCTGTCTAGTCACACCACTGATCAACTCTTTCTATAATCTGATCTTTATAGTGTTTTTTGTGATCTGGTGTTGTAACTTGATATGTACAGCTACCACAACTATCTGTATAAACAAAAACAAAAAAAAAATCATGTGTTTTTTACATTAAAAAATATAAATAAATGCTAGTATATCTTTAGCCTTTAACCAGGCCTCTTCCACTTCCCTCATCCATCATGGTTAGACATACTAACACATACTAATATTCTAAGCTTAAAATTAAACTTCGAATATTAGCCACATGTGTTAGACACAAAATAGACACACATGACACACACCTCAATAAACTGGTAGGACCGCTCTCCGTACAGCCTGTTGGCCACACTGAGGGCATAGGAAGCGTCTGGCTTGTTTAACACTTCCAGCAGTGAGGCGAAGCTAGCGTTGATATTATCTGTAATATCCTTAGTCTTCAGGCACTGTGGAGAAACAGAACAAGGGTTTTTTAGAAATAAGGTTGCATTAAAACTGGCTTGGTCCTGTTAGTCTTGGTAAAATAAAATTAAATAAAAACAAGAGAAAATATAGTATCAATAACTTCAAATGTGAACAATAGCATTTGAAAACCACTCTTGTCACATGAGCTTCATGAACTGCCTTGCTCTACTCTACTACCTTTAAACAGTTGACTGAGACAGTCCAAATCTTTTGTTGACTTTAAACAACTCATTTGGTGATTCATCCTGAACACTAGCTGCTGAACTGTGGTTGTGTGCATGTTACCTTTGACATCTGCGTGGCAGTGTTGTTCCTGGCCCCCAGCAGCACCATAGCGAGCGCTGAGGAGATGCTGAAAGGGGAGTAGAAGACGTTGGATGCTTTGTTTTTGTCGCCCAGGGCTTTGAACAGAGCCAGAGCAAAGCTGGTGTTAGCCTTAGATAGAGGAGTTTCAGATGCCATTGTGTCTGTTTCAAATAAAGCACAGCAACACATCAGTTATTGCATTACTGTAATAATAGATCTGTGTCATTGTGTCAGTATCTGTATACGGTCAGGCTCTTTCAACAGACTGAAAGCTGAGACACACTGAAAAGATATTAGACATAATGCACTCACCTCTTGTGTTCAGGAGGGTTTCCTTCACAGGTAGTCTTCAGCTTGAGCCAAAGGTTTTTATACAGAACCTAAGTCACACCCCTACAGTACATGCCAACTTTTTTTTATTACATTTGTGCCATGCTTACATTTTTACACAGGTTGCTGCAAAACCCTTTTTTACATTGATTATTGTGTACAACAAATACATTTCCTCATAGAGTATAAAAAGCTGTATACAAAAATACATACACACTAAAAAGATTAGATCAGCAAATTAGGAAAAATGTATTAAATGTATTACAATCCATACAGCTTAAAAACAGAGACAAAATTTCTGTGTCACAATCTGTCACTTGTGCTTTTTTAAATGTCATAAAATACTAGACTTTACAAAAGCCACAACAGGTTATTAATGCACATAAAATGAAATTTACAGCGCTCCTTATGTGACACATGACCGATAAATCAGGAACAAGGTCTAACCTTTTGTAGTGCATTTCAATATATAAACTGTATATTTGTATCATTTTCTATACCCATTGTGGGGCTAATAAAGATTTACTTATCTTATTGAGTAAAATGGAAACTGGAAAGTGCTGTGTAATAAACTCTGACTGACACAGTTGCATCAATGAGTATTAATCCATTAACTTTAACACTAACCTTTACAGACAGAAAAACTGTGTCACTAAAAAGCACAGTACTTTAAAGAGATGTTTGTTCATTTGAGCAGATGCATGAGCAAGTGACAGTGTATAATTGTTCTCTAAAGGTGGTTTAACTGGATTGTTGACTAACGTTTTGCCCTTAGAGCAATATTTTTAACCCATTCCTTCTGAAAGCCTTTGTGGGGAGGGATGTAACAATGACTGGTAAATTGTTGAAATAAGGTTCACAAGATCAGATTTATGAAAATTACTAATAAGTTACTTAAAAATATCCATTTTTAAGTAGCTTATTAGTAATTTTCATAAATCTGATACTGTTACTGTTACTTAAAAATATCCATTTTTAAAAATATCCATTTTTAAATATCCATTTTTAAGTAACACTAAAAATGTAGTACTTAAAAATATCCATTTTTAAGTAACCAAAAACCTGTATGTGCAAAAATTGCTGTTTATTTGCACAAGTGAGTAGTTGATATGTACCATGTATTAGTTTAGTTTTAAGTGGAACTTGAAATCAGCTCTAACATGAAAAGGCAGTGTAGCCAGTGTAATGAAGCCAGGACCAGAGTAATGTGATCAAACTTCCTGTTTTTTGTTAAAAGTATGGCGGCTGTATTTTGGACCATTTGTAGTCTGTGAGTACTTTTAGTTAAATTAGGAAGGACATCTGTCAGCCGTGTGACAAACCTTTCCATTGCAGCGGCGCTAAAATTTTGTAAAGACATTACACATTTGTCGGAATCTGATGGAAATTTATGACTTATCTCAAATTGCACCAGTGAGTGATCTGAAACAGCAGATGAAAGAAAGGAGATCAAGAATTGGGAAACATCTATTCCCCGAGCCAAAACAAGATCAGGATAGTTTTGACTAATGTGTGTGGGCTCATGAACAAACTGGTTGAAAGACAGGGTTGTAAGCAGTGATTGAAATGCTCTGGCCAGAGGATCACACTCCTTATTTAGATGAATATTAAAGTCACCAACTAGAAGAATGTTATCGGTGTGGGTTATTAAGTCAGAGAGGAAAGCTCCAAACTCATCCAAGAAAGATGTGTAGGGACCCAGAGGGCGATAGACTACAGCTAAATAAAATGGCTTCCTTCCGTTTATTTGAGAAGAAATATGTTTGATGAGTAACACTTCAAATGAGTTCAATTTCAGCTGTGATTATGTAGCAATAAGCAGCTTTATGAATGGCTGCAACACCCTGTTTCGATGTGCGAGCAACCTGTGCATATGCATAATCGGGGGAGAGACTTTATTTTGTGGCAGAAAAATAATAGGCCTAAGCCAAGTTTCAAAAAGACAAAGTAAATCCAAGCTATGAGAAGAAGATCATTAAGAGGGCTTTGGAGGATAGAGACTGCACATACAGGAGACCGACCTTCAGTCTTGATGTAGAGCCTGCATTTGAGGGCTGGTCCAGTGCTGAGCTCTAACAGTTCTGCTGGGTTTAAAAGAATGCCTCTGAGTTATAATAACATGAGGACATGATGCTTTTGGGTCACTGACTCTGTGAATTTCAGATGTGTTTGAGGACTAAATAAATTCACCATATCTAACAGATTTAGGCAGTAGACATCGGGATGACACGGCCTTATCCAGTTCCACTCCCGCACTATCATGACTAGCAGGTTCTCAAATTCCCTGCGACCTGCTGAGATTCCTTGTGTCAAATGCACCAAATGCACCTGTCTATATTACTAGACAAATGGCAGCACTTTGTCCAGTAGGATGCATGCCGTCTGCCCTCAGCAGGCCCGGGGGGCCCCAGAAAAAAGGCAGTTATCCACAAAACCATAACCTTTCTGACTACAATGCCGGACCAGCCACCGGTTCATGGAAACTAATCTGCTATACTGTTCATAACTACCTCTCACGGGGAGGGGGCCAGAGACAATTAATTGATGCCGACTCATCTTGTTTCCTAGTTCAAAGGTCTTGGCTAGGCTATCTTTGGTTAACTCAGACTGCCTCATTCTCACATTATTGGTGCCGACATGAATAACTATTTGCTTGTATGTAGTGCAAGTATGTGTCTGGGGAAACTCTCCCTTCCTGTGTGATGTCAGCACCCTAAGATTAGCCTCTATGTTGGAAGCCCTGGCCCCCAGTGGACATTGGCTGAAGTCACAAGTCTAACATTGTGGGTAATGGAGTCCCCTATCACCAGAGTACGATGCCCGCTCCGGTTGGCAGGCGCAGAGGAAACAGGCCGGTGATCAGCGCGGACAAGCGGACTTAAAAGCGCTGAAAACTGGTTCAAGAGCAGACAACCGGAGGCTTGCCACTGCCTGCACGGTCTCGCCGCCGGACCAGGGTTAGTCTTTGCAACAACTGCCGGAGCAGCTGAGCCACAACTGAAACTATCGCTAGCAAGACTGCTAACAGACCTGATACTATACTATACTATACAGAAATATAACCAGTATAACAATGAATGAAGTGTGGTGAGCAGTTAAAGTGTTGACAATGTTAAGAAATAATAAATACGTAACTTTAGGACAATGCCAGGAGAGATACACTCGCCGGATTGTTAGCGTCACTAGGATGGGTCCTCCGTGAAAAACACAGTAGTAGACACCCATCCACCCCTTACACATTTCAGGACTCACATTTAGTCCAGCTATATTTCAAAACATTGTGCAGCACTACTTATATCAAACAGCAGTTCTTTATTCCACATCTAAATTTCTTTCTACGTATATTTCAGCATAACATCAACACTGTAACCCCGGGTACATTCTCCTGTCACACTCTGGCTGCTGTTTCCAGAGAAGCTCTCTGCTGCTTGTCTTTTTTCTCCTTGTGTTTCTGGAGCTGTTGCAGTCGCTCAGAAGTTAAGCCAAAGGTCCCAGTAAAAGGACTCTTCAGTTTTATTCACTAGATTTTACACACTAGGGCAAGATCCAAATGGACCCCTTCAAGGTCACCGCGGTTCTAGACTGGCCAACACCATCCAACCGGAAGCAAAAACAATGCTTCCTGTTCTTTGCCATTTTTATAGACGCTTTATTTGAGGCTACAGCACCTTGGCTGCCCCATTGACTGCTTTTACCTCTGCCAAGGGTGTTTTTTCAGTGGGCGGTGGAGGCTTAGAAGGCCTTTGATGACTTGAAGAAGCACTTCACATCTGCTCCCATTCTCTCAATTGCGGACACCACCAAACAGTTCATTGCAGAGGTGGATGCATCAGAAGTTGGAGTCGGAGCAGTCCTCTCCCATTGTTCCCCCCTCAACCAGATACTTCACCCCTGTGCATTTTTCTCTCACTGCCTTAATCCAGCTGAGAGGAATTACGATATTGGCAACAGAGAGCTACTGGCAGTCAAGTTGGCGCTTGAGGATTGGCACCATTGGCTGGAAGGAGCAGAACAGCCCTTCATAGTGTGGATGAATCATCGGAATATTGAGTACATCAAGTCAGCTAAGCGCCTCTCTTCGCACCAGGCCCATTGGTCACTATTCTTCACTAGATTCAACTTCACCCTCTCCTATAGACCTGGCTCCCGAAACATAAAGCCGGATGCTCTTTCCCGGCAGTTCCAGGGGGAGGATCTGGTGGTCGATCCAGTCCCTCTCCTGAACCCAACCCACCTGGTAGAAGCAGTTACTTGGCCGATAGAGGACCACCACATATAACCAGCTGGGTCCCAGTTCATGTCCTGCCGGGAAACTGTTTGTACCCAACGACCAACGATATATATATATATATATATATATATATATATATATATATATATATAAAAAAACTTTGTCCTTCACCCTCCGCGGGTGGTCTCTCATCCTTGAGCTCGGGTCCTCTACCAGAGGCCTGGGAGCTTGAGGTTCTGTATCTTTGCTGTTCCTAGTACTGCACTTTTCTGGACCGAGATGTCTGGTGTTCTTCCAGGGATCTGCTGTAGCCACTCTTCCAGTTTGGGGTTACTGCCCGAGTGCTCCGATGACCACAGGCACCACTGTCGCTTTCACCTTCCAAGCCTTTTCTAGCTCTTCTCTGAGGCCTTGGTATTTCTCTAGTTTCTCATGTTCCTTTTTCCTGATGTTGCAATCACTTGGTATTGCAACGTCAACCACAACCTTCCTCTGCTGTTTGTCCACCACCACAATGTCTGGTTGGTTTGCCATTACCATTCTGTCAGTCTGAATCTGGAAGTCCCACAGGATCTTGGCTCGGTCGTTCTCTATCACCTATGGAGGTGTTTCCCACTTTGACCTGGTGGTTTCCAGTCCATACTCCGTACAGATGTTCCTGTACACTATGCCAGCCACTTGGTTATGGCGCTCCATGTATGCTTTCCCTGCCAGCATCTTACACCCTGCAGTTAAGTGTTGGATTGTCTCAGGGGCCTGTTTGCACAGCCTACACCTTGGGTCTTGTCTGGTGTGGTAGATTTGGGCCTCTATTGCTCTGGTGCTCAAGGCCTGCTCCTGTGCAGCCATGATGAGTGCCTCTGTGCTGTCCTTCAGTCCGGCCCGTTCTAGCCATTGGTAGGATTTCTTGATATCAGCCACTTCAGTTATGTTCGGTGGTACATCCCATGTAGGGGTTTGTCCTCCCATGATGGTCCCTCCTCCAGCTCCTCTTCCTCTGTTCCCCATTGCCTGAGACATTCACTGAGCACGTCATCTGTTGGGGCCTTATCTTTGATGTACTTGTGGATCTTGGATGTTTCATCCTGGATAGTGGCTCTCACACTCACTAGTCCACGGCCGCCTTCTTTACGGCTAGCGTACAGTCTCAGGGTGCTGGATTTGGGGTGGAACCCTCCATGCATGGTGAGGAGCTTTCGTGTCTTAACGTCTGTGATCTGTATCTCTTCCTTTGGCCACCTTATTATTCCCGCAGGGTATCTGATCACTGGCAGGGCGTAGCTGTTTATTGCCCGTGCCTTGTTCTTGCCATTGAGCTGACTTCTTAGGACTTGCCTTACTCGTTGGAGGTATTTGGCAGTTGCTGTTTTCCTTGTTACCTCTTCGAGGTTGCCATTTGCCTGTGGTATTCCAAGGTACTTGTAACCATCCTCAATGTCTGCTATTGTTCCTTCTGGGAGTGAGACCCCTTCTGTATGGACTACCTTCCCTCTCTTCGTCACCATTCGACTACACTTCTCAAGCCCGAATGACATCCCAATGTCAGAGCTGTAGATCCTGGTGGTGTGGATCAGTGAGTCGATGTCCCGCTCACTCTTAGCGTATAGCTTGATGTCATCCATGTAGAGGAGGTGACTGATGGTGGCCCCATTCCTGAGTCGGTATCCATAGCCAGTCTTGTCGATTATTTGGCTGAGGGGGTTCAGGCCTATGCAGAACAGCAGTGGGGATAGAGCATCACCTTGGTATATGCCACATTTGATGGATACTTGTGCAAGTGGCTTGCCATTGGCCTCAAGGGTGGTTTTCCACAGCCTCATTGAGTTTGCAATGAAGTCTCTTAGAGTCCTGTTGATGTTGTACATCTCCAAGCATTCAGTGATCCATGTGTGTGGCATTGAGTCATATGCTTTCTTGTAATCAATCCAGGCAGTGCACAGGATGGTGTGTCGGGTTCTGCAGTCTTGGGTGACTGTTCCAGGAGTTGGTGTTTAGCTCCTCTGGTTTCTTTGCCGATGCCCTTCTGTGCTTTGCTCATGTATTGATCCATGTGCCCACTTATCTTAGCCGCAATGATGCCTGACATGAGCTTCCATGTTGTGGGAGACAGGTTATTGGCCGATAGTTAGATGGGACTGTACCCTTTGTGGGATCCTTCAGGATCAGGATTGTACGCCTTCTGTAAGCCATTCAGGGTGCGTCCATCCCTTAGCAGCTGGTTCATTTGTGCTGCAAGGCGCTCGTGGAGTGCAGTGAGCTTCTTTAGCCAGTAGGTGTGGATCCTGTCAGAGCCCGGTGCTGTCCAGTTTTTCATACCTGAGAGCCTTTCTTGGATGTCTGCCGCTGTGATGGTAACTGGATTCTGTTCAGGAGGTTGCTGTGGTCCTCTCTCAGAGCCACCAGCCACTGTGCATCGCTGTTGTGTGATGCCTCCTCTCCCATATACTTTTCCAGTATTGTTCAGTTTCCAGCCTTGGAGGTCTGCTCTGCTGTTATTATCCTGCCATTGAGCCGCACACTTTTGCAGGCTTGAGTTGCTAACAGCCGGTTTATTCTTCTGGCTTCGTTCTCTTGTGTACCTCGTTAGGCGGCTGGCCAAGGCTTGGAGCCTTTGTTTGGCAGTTTCAAGTGCTTCAGGTATGGGCATCTGGTTGTACCTCTTGGGTACCTGTTTTCTCATTGCACCTTTCTTGGCCTCTGTCAGTTGGCTTACTTCACGTGTCTGCTTGATCTTAGCCTCCAGCCTTTGTTTCCATGGTGGGTACTGTTTCTCATGGCTCCCATGGTTGCTCTTATAGCCAAGCATCTCGAGGATCACTGCTGCGGAGGTGTATAGCAGCTCATTGGTTTCAGTGATGGATGTGGTAGGGATCACACTCAATGCTGCATTCACATCTTCTAGGAGACTTTCTGATGGTACTTCACTTAGCCGTTGTAATTGGCGTCGGGGTTGCCTTGCATTCATTCTCGCCATGATCTTGTCTTTCAGGTCAGTTGGGGCTTCATACCCAATCTCCGGTTGGGGAGCACCTGTTGGCTCGCTAGTTGCTTCGATGTAACCCTGGATTGTGGGTTTCGTAGTAACCATTCATCCCACATTCTCTTCATGTAACCCCTCTGACTAGGGTTACTGGAGTAGTAGCATTCCAACAGAGCCTTGTTATCGCATCTCGCCCATCTCCGTCTTGTTCCAGTAGCCCATTTGTCATCAAGTTGCTCTGGTTCCCCAACACCTGACGCAGACCTTGTTTGGCCGGGCGACGTCTGAGCCGGCTTCTCATAGCATTTATTGTCTCTCATCATTATGAGGTAGGCAGTAGCGCGAAGGGTCTTGCCTAAGGACCCACACTGGATAGCACCGAGGGGATTGAACCTGGGTCCCCGTGCAGATATATATATATATATATATATATATATATATATATATATATATATATATATATATATCGCAGTCTGAAGTTCTCCAGTGGCTCACGCATCTCAACTAACTATTCATCCGGACATATGGCGGACTCTGGACTTCCTCCAACAGAGATTCTGGTGGCTGACTCAAGAGGAGGATATCCAGACATATGTGACAGCCTGCCCAGTTTGCGCAAGAAAAAAATCCTCTCATCGACTACCGGCGGGACTGCTGCTCCGACAGCCAACTCCTCAACCACCCTGGTTCGATATCTCCCTGGACTTTGTCACTGGGCTGCCCAAGACCAGAGGGGAAAACGTTCATCCTGTCAATTATACTGGTTTCCTGAGATGGCTTACCTCCTTGCTTTTCCCAAACTGCTGTCCAGGAGACAGCGGAACTTATGCTCCAACACGTTTTCCGCTTGCATGGCACTCCGGGGGACATTGTATCCGACTGGGTTTCACAGTTCACTTCTGTCTTAAGGGAGTTCTGCTCACTACTTGGGGCAACAGTCTCTCATCTTGTTTTCATTCCCAATCCAACGGGCAGACGGAGAAGCTGAACCAGGAGATGGAAACTGATATGTGTGGCCTTCCAGACCGCGTCCAGTCCAGTCCAAATAAACTCTTCAGTTTCTGTGGATAGCACGAGCACCGGTCTCTTTCCATTTCAGTGTGCATACGTCTTCCAACCTCCGTTGTTCCCTGCCCAGGAGAGAGAGGCCAGCGTTCCGTCTGTCCAGGCAGTCATCCATCGCTGTAAACGGACCTGGATGCGGGCCCGCTCTGCTCTTCTGTGGGCTTTATGCAGATAATCCACCTCGGCTAATAGTCTCTTTTCCAAAAGACTTTGTCAATTCTGATTTGAACTGATACAAGAGCTGAGCTTATATCTCTAGAGGAAGGGGTCAAACCACTAGTGTTTATTTTTTACTGTTCTTTCTCTTCTGTTGCACATTGGAAACGTTTTTTATTACGTTGCAAGTAAATTGGATTCTAATGTGTGTTCTTTCTTATAATGTACATGCAAAAGTTTTTTTTTTCATTGATTTTACTTCCTAAATCATTTGGACATCACTATATTGTTGTGTAGCCTGAAACTGGATGTTTCCAAACTCATTTGAACGAATGACAGATAACACTACCTCTATCACATCCCAATAATTGTTTCACCCCCCCAAAAAAGCTTTAATTCTTGTTACTTACAATGAATACATAGCCACATTGTACACAGACCAGACAAGAACATTTTATATTTATTATTATATTTTTTTGTTTGTTTTACTGTGACTTGAAGCTGAACATTATCTAGGCAGCAGCAGACAGGGCGTTTCCCCACTAAACAACTTTAGGATATTACACACCTGTGTAATATCCTAAAGTTGTTCAGTTATTCCTCTTGACAAACCAATACCTATTATTGTGACAAAAAAGTATTTGCAAACTACACACTTATATTCCAAATGAAAAAGCAAAAGGAAAGATAAATTTGCTGTATGATAGTCCACATTTAAAAGAAAAACATTGCACATATCTGATAAGTCAATAAATGTAGTTCTATACCTTTAAAGGCAGTGAAGGTAAATTCTTTCAGAGGGTGCAGTGGAGGATATAGTATACTTTATTTTGGTAAAAGATAAAGGCAGTAGTAAAGGTGCAGCATATTCAAAAGAGCCATATATGACATTTGTAAACCTGTGAGATAAGACTAATGTGCACTAACGCTGAAAGGCAGTTGTTGTCCAACTGCAAATGAGTGTAAATAGGGTTAAAATGTTAATTCTACAGGCCGTTCTGGGTTTAGTTTGATTTGGAGATTGGACTACTGTGTTCAGTAGCAAACGTCAGAGCAGTGACAGTGTTTTACAGGTGATGAAGATAAACTGTCTTCCCTTTTCTGGCTTTCCATTATTGATTTCTCACTCAGGGGAACAGTATCTGCCAGCAAAGAGAATACTATTGGTGGCATTGTGTCGAATAAAAAAGAGGAAGGGATGATCTGCAATAAACTGAGCTGGAGGCTTGGTGAACATGGCACAGCCATACATCCTAACAGCAGTGGCAGCGGCCGCCTCAGTTCCCTCTTCGTTTACCTCCACAAAAGCTTTGTGGACAACTTCTGACAACACCAGGTCTTTGGCTGGAGACATGCCTGTAACAGAAAGGATTAGATTAGAAAGAAATTACACGCAGGCAATGATCTTTTGTTGGCCTTTTGATTAAATAATGATCTTGGAAATAGCAACACACAATGTAAAAAAAGGCTGAAGTAAAAGCATCTGGACTCTATCTCTAGAGGGAGGAGTTTCCCTTGAAACCAAACCTGATAGACCAGGCTGTTCTGGTCTCATAGTCGTTGGCTCTGAAAGGGAAGTGTGACTCCTGATGTGAGAGTCGTGTGAGAGTCTAGAGATATAAGCACAGCTCTACTACCAGTTGATCTCAGAATTGACAAAGTCTCTTGTAATTAGAGACGAAACGTCTTCACCTTGAAAACCGAGTCCAGATGCTTTTACTTCAACCTTTTTTTTCAAGGTGTTCTGGATGACTGAGAACCTTCACAGACAAAGAATGGATAGTATTTTATGGTACGATCGAAGGCTGTGTGTGCTTATTTGTCAAGAAGCAGTTGTCGTTTTCAAAGAATCAGTCGCCACTTTAACACCAAGCATGTTAATTATGCTGGCAACCAGTCAATGCAAGAAAGGTCAGCTACTGCTCAGAACTTAGCAGAAAATTTACAGACTCAGCAGAATATTTTATTTTAACAGTCTACAATTCAAGAGTCAAGCCCCAAGGAAAGTTATCTACTAGCATACAAAACAGCAAAAGCAAGGAAGCCATTTTATTTGAAGGTCAGTTTTTAAAAAGTGCATACTGGAAACCGTGAGTTTTGTGTGTCCAGATAGCAAAGATAAATTTGAAAAAATAAGTCTATCATTGAGGACTGTGACCCACCGCATAGAGCTCATTGACAAACTTTGGCCAGTGCGTTAAACACCAAAGCTATGTCATTTAAGTACAATTCATTGGCACTGGATGAAAGTAACCACATTAAGGACACTGCACAGCTTTTGATTTTAAGACCACGGGAGAGTTTTTTTGCCATGGAGTCTATAAAGGCACTATGCGGGGGCTTGTTTGACGAAGTGTCCGGGGTAATCGATAGGCTGGAACTACCGTGGCGCAAACTGGCGAACATCACAACGGATCGGTCACCAAACTTAACTGGGAAAAACGTAAAGCTGCTGAAAAGAATTGCTGATAAGATGAATGAGGAATACGCTAAAATGTATTTCATTTTTATACACTGCATAATTTGTGCAAATCTGTGCTGCAGCTTGATCAGTTGTGACGGTTGTTGTGAACCTTGTTAACTTTATACGGGCGAGGGGACTTAACCATCGCCAGTTTATTGCATTCCTAGAGGACCATCATAACATGCTTGAGTTTGGGATGAGTGTGTCAGCACGTGTGGGAGCTCAAAGCGGAGATCATGTCATTTTTGGAGTTTATGGGAAAAGGCGCTGATTTTCCTGAGCTGTGACAGGGCACAAAAGATGCTGGTGTTGTTTGGCTCTACCTACGTGTGTGAACTACATCAACAAACCACGTCACAGATCTCTGTTATCTGACCAACAGCTGCGATCAGTCTTGAGAATAGCCACCACTAAATTGACACCAGACTTTGATGGGCTGTTTAAAAAAGACCAACAACATTGTTCTCTCTGAAATCAATAAAGGTAATGACAGTATTAATGTTGGCTGTTGTTAAGTTTTTGTAGCATTTGTTTAACGACCCTTAATATGGGTACCCGGCCTGCGTTGCAAATCTTAAAACCCTATGGGATCCTTGAGTCCAAAAGTTTACCCAGCCCTGCATTATCCATTTTTATTCAAAACATTTTTTGTGAGATTAATGTTTTTGTTTATGATCCCTAAAACTAAAGTAGGTAAATAGGACAGAAAGAACATTGGCAGAGTTTGATAATGGGTCAATTATTTTATGTAATTTTTTTACCAGAGAAGTCACTCTTTGATGGATCAAAAGCATCCCCCATGCCCATGCTGGTCAACACTTCTTTCAGGTCATATGTTTCCTCCATTTTGAATCGAGGAAGCCCCACATTGACTTTAACTTCATGCATCTTGTCCGGACGAGTCCACTTCACAAAGTTCTCATAGGTCAGCTGCTGCTCCAGCTGCAAAAGAAACAGTTTTGAAACAATAAGGCAGCAGTAAATGTATGTCTTCAGCCACACTTTTATGTGTCCTACCTTCTCCAGACCTGTGGAATCATCCTCAATGTCTTTGGGCAAGAAGATGAGCATACTGAGCTCTCTACCTTTATAAGGCAAGTCTAGGACCTGGTAATCAGCAGATTTAAAAAACATGAATTAATTACTTTTTAACACTGTGCTGCCTTTAAAAAAATAAATGGTGTCAACTTGCCTGGCAGTTGGCCTCTGAGATAAATGCTAATGGGAACCATGATTCTTGGTGCATCATCTTCACTGGCTTAGTGTCGTTCTGAAAACAGAGACACACAAATGCATATAATAATAATAACAGCTCGGAGTATAATCCTAAACAAATGTTGTAAACAGTGTAGTCTGCAGTAATGTCAGAGTCTGCTTTGTTGGGTGTGGTCAGATGAGCATGCTTTAAAAGTCGTCCACTGTTGGTTTGATTTTAAGCTAAACATGGACATGACTTTTTGCACTGGTTGTAACATATTGGTTCAGTTATTCAAGTTAGTTGGTACATCAATAATTCCATGTATTTTTCTAAACTATAGTCAGTAGTTTTTACCTGTAAAATCCTGCCTTAAATTTTCTTCTAGATGTAACATGAAATGTATTGGTAAACTATAAGAATGTGGAGCAGGTTGCATTATAAGCCTTAAAAAACTAAAACTAGCTTCTGTGTAGGTAATAGGAATCGTAATCAAGTAAAAATCATTGCATTGTGTCATGGCCAAAGGCCCAGAAACCGGAAGACTCTAGCGCAAACCCCAGACACAGGCAAAAGGTTCAAAAAACAGTTTATTTGGTACAAAACAAAATTCAAGAAACAGGAAAAACCAAGGCTAGGGTCCGAGCATATAATCCAGGAATTCAATACAAAAAGAAACCAGACTATAAAACCCACTAGACAGAACATCCACAGAAAACAGACTACGACAGATGACCCACAAGGAAACCCTGAACAGACTCACGATAGGGTTGAAGATGACCTGGCACTGAGCAATAGAACACACAGGTATAAATAGACACAGACAACAAGGAACAGGTGACACACATCAGGGCAGAGCAGGTAATCACACAGAAGGGGAAGACAACAGGCAGGAAGTAAATCATAAAACACAGACAGGAGTAAGACATTTCAACATTAAAAACCAAGAACTCAAAAACAATCTTAAAACAAAAATCAAATACAATAATAAATATGAACAAACAGGCACACAGAATACACTAACAAAACAGACAGACTAAATAAACAGACATGAATCCTGACACATTGTTACCTTGTTGAGTCTAAACTTGGCCTCTCTTGTGCTTCTCTCCGCAAACTGTTTGTTCCACTGGCTTTTAAAGTACATGGCATTGACCAGCACCAGCCTCGTCATGCTGTCCACTACACCTTTGGCCAGCACATCCTTAATTTTACCTGATGAACCATGAACACATTGGTTAGTTAATACCACAGGGATTATAAATACATTGGATTAATAACAGATGAATGAGCCAACATCAGTCTGTGAGGATGTACACTTATTAATATACCACAAATATAAATCTGTGAGAACCTTGTGTTTCCTTCTCCACCCAGGTGTTAATGTTGACTGCACCTCTGCATTTTTAATGAAGTCCACAGTCTCCAGTTCTGCCTTGTAGTACTTCTTAGTCCCTTTTAAGAAATCCTAAACAGTGTAATCTTTGTATCAGTTTCTCTGTATATTTTCTCTATCCTATATTTTTTTTAAGATGTGGGATTAAGAACTCACTTTTTGTCCATTAACACACATGTCACATGACCAGTAGACTAACTCATACTGGGCTAATCTACCTAGTCACACCACTGATCAACTCTTTCTATAATCTGATTTATGGTGGGTTTTTTTGTGACACTGGTGTTGTAAGTCTAAGCTTAGAAACACAAAATAGACACACACAACACACACCTTAATAAACTGGTAGGACCGCTCTCCGTACAGCCTGTTGGCCACACTGAGGGCATAGGAAGCGTCTGGCTTGTTTAACACTTCCAGCAGTGAGGCTAAGCGTTGATATTATCTGTAATATCCTTAGTCTTCAGGCACTGTGGAGAAACAGGACAAGGGTTTTTAGTTTTTATGGTCCCGTCAGTCTTGGTAAAAGAAAATGAAATAAAAATGAGTCACATGAGCTTCATGAACTGCCTTGAAGTTAAACTTAAACTATCTTAAAAAAACTGATAGAGACAGTCCAAATCTTTTGTTGACTTAAAACAACTCATTTGGTGATTCATCCTGAACACATGCTGCTGAACTGTGGTCATGTGCATGTTACCGCTGACATCTGTGTGGCCGTGTTGCCCCTGGCCCCCAGCAGCACCATAGCGAGCGCTGAGGAGATGCTGAAAGGTGAGTAGAAGACATTGGATGCTTTGTTTTTGTCGCCCAGGGCTTTGAACAGAGCCAGAGCAAAGCTGGTGTTAGCCTTGGACAGAGGAGTTTCAGATGCCATTGTGTCTGTTTCAAATAAAGCACAGCAACACATTAGTTATTGCAGTACTGTAATAATAGATCTGTGTCAGTGTGTCAGTATCTGTATACGGTCAGGCTCTTTCAACAGACTGAAAGCTGAGACACACTGAAAAGATATTAGACATAATGCACTCACCTCTTGTGTTCAGGAGGGTTTCCTTCACAGGTAGTCTTCAGCTTGAGACAAAAGTATTTATACAGAACCTAAGTCACACCCCTTCAGAGCCAGCTTTTTTTTTTTTTTTTTTAAATCACATTAGTCTCATGCTTAACAAAAAAAAAAAAAAGTCTCATGCTTAACAAATACATTTCCTCATAGAGTATAAAATGCTTTATACAAAAATACATACACATTAAAAAGATTAGATTAGCAAATTAAGAAAAATGTACAATTAAAATCCATACAGCCTAAAAACAGAGAAAACATTTCTGTGTCACAATCTGTCACTTGCTGTGCTTTTTTAAATGTCATCAAAAACTAGACTTTACAAAAGCCCCAACAGGTCATTAATGCACATAAAATTTAATTTACAGCGCTCATCACAGTCCATCTGAAGCAAGGAACAAGGTCTTACCTTTTGTAGTGCATTTCATTATATAAACTGTATTTATTTATTTTTTTTCATTTTGATGCAATTCCACATTGTGGGGCTAATAAAGATTTACTTGTCTTACTTATTCATTAACTTCAACACAAACCAGAAAAACTGTCACTAAAAAGCACAGTACTCTAAAGAGATGTTTGTTCATTTGAGCAGATTCATGAGCAGTGTACTATTGTTCTCTAAAGGTGGTTTAACTGGATTGTTGACTATCGTTTCAGGTTTTTTTTGTCTCTTTAACTCAAGCTGTTTCAGTGGAATAAGAGGCCCTAAATGCAGACTGAAACGACTCGAGGAGGTCATTTTCTGACAGATATAGAGTAAGTTGTTTTAACACAACTTTTTTGAGGACTTTAGATAGAAAAGGTAAATTGGAGACAGGACGGAAATATTTTAGGCTTTCAGGATCCAGAGGAGGTTTTTTGAAAAGGGGTTTGACCACAGCCTGTTTGAAAAGGGAAGGAACAGTGCCAGTAGACAAGTTTATAATGTTTAACATAATTTGACCCTCATAGGGCCACAGTTCTTTAAGCTGTTTTGCTGGCAGGATATCTGAAGACAAAAACAAAATAGTATCCCTGATATCTTCAATTTTATGATTAAAGAAATCTAAAAAGTCTTGTGCACTAAAGGGAGAGGAGTTTTCAGTTGTTTTTGGTTGGATTAGTTTAGCAACTGTCCCAAAGAGAAACCTGGGGTTATGCAGGTTTTCTCTGATTAGAGATGAGAAATAGGCCAACTTTTCAGTGCTGATGCGTGCTTATAGGTGCTTACACACAAACACCACTTTTGATAATTTAGATTAGTTTTCAAAAACTCCTGCAGGTCTGTTTTAAAGCCCGGGTTTCCTTGTCATACCATGGTGTAGGTCGTCAGCCGTGTGGCAAACCATTGCAGCTGCACTAAAATTTTGTAAAGACACTACGCATTTGTCGGAATTTGAGGGAAATCATCTCAATCTTCAGTCTTGATGTAGAGCCTGCATTTGAGGGCTGGTCCAGTGGAGCGATAGTGACAGGAACAAGCTGTCGAGCTCTAACAGTTCTGCTGGGTTTAAAAGATTGCCTCTGAGTTATAATAACAGGAGGACATGATGCTTTTGGGTCACTGACTCTGTGAGTTTTCAGAAGTGTTTGAGGACTAAATAAATTCACCATATCTAACATATTTAGGCAGTAGACATCAGGATGACACATCCTAACAAATTATTAATCCTTTACATTTAGTCATTTACCAGACGCTTTTATCCAAAGCGACTTACAAGTGAGGAAAACAATAGAGGCAATTTTAACAACACAAGGTAGCAAAAACCCAAAGTTTACCAAGAACTAGTCTGTTAAAACCCAGCACAGTATACACAGCTAAGGATAGGATTTATTATTATTTTTATTTTTGAAGAAAAGGAATAGTAAGTAAGTAAGTTTTTTTTTATATAGCACCTTTCACAGATATAAATCACAAAGTGCTTTACAAAGTGCAATAAAAGAACAAGAAATCTATGAGAATAAAAATTAAAACCACAAAATATTAAAAACATAAAAACATAAAAAGTCCAATCATCTAAAAGCTTGTTTAAATAAAAGTGTCTTCAGCTGCTTTTTAAAATAATCAACAGAAACGTCCACTCGCAGTGACAGGGGCAGGGCGTTCCAGAGTCCGGGGGCGACTGCTTGGAAAGACCGGTCTCCCCGAGTTTTAAAACGGGTTTTGGGGACAGTTAGAAGGTTTTGACCAGAAGACCGAAGAGCGCGGGAGGAGGAGTAAGGGGTCAGCAGGTCAGTGATGTACTGGGGGGCCTGTCCATGCAGAGCTCTAAAAGTCAAGACTAAAATTTTAAAATCAATTCTGAATTTGACTGGAAGCCAATGTAATGAGGATAAAACTGGGGAAATGTGAGCCCTTCTGTTGGTTCCAGTTAAAAGCCTGGCAGCAGCATTTTGCACCATTTGTAGTCGACTCAGAGACAATTTGTTAAAACAAGTAAAAAGAGAATTACAATAATCAAGACGAGAAGAAATAAAAGCATGAATAATCATCACCAAGTCAGCTTTAGACAATAACACTCTCAATTTAGAAATGTTTCTCAAATGATAAAAACAGTTTTTGACCAACTGTCTAGAATGACTGTCCAGAGACATAGATTGGTCAAACAGAACACCAAGGTTTCTGAGGCTCGACTGGACCGAAGAACCCAGGGAACCAAGGTGTTGTTTGATTTGAGGTATTTTTTGGTCTAGTGCAAAGATTAAAGTTTCAGTCTTTTTTTGTATTCAGCTGTAGGTAGTTATTGCATAACCAGTTATTTATGCAAGACAAGCAGTTCAACAAATCAGTAAGTTTATGAAACTCCGAGTCTTTAAAAGAACAGTACAACTGAATGTCATCAGCATAAAAGTGAAAAGACACATTTTTAAAACCGTGAATTATTTCACCAAGAGGGCGAATGTACAATAAAAACAAAAGAGGACCTAGCACTGAGCCTTGAGGAACTCCATTTGACAGAGGGGTCATTTCAGACAGAATATTGTTAATATCCATCCATCCATCTTCTACCGCTTATCCGGGGCCGGGTCGCGGGGGCAGCAGTCTAAGCAGAGACGCCCAGACTTCCCTCTCCCCAGACACTTCCTCTAGCTCTTCCGGGGGGATACCGAGGCGTTCCCAGGCCAGCCGAGAGACATAGTCCCTCCAGCGTGTCCTAGGTCTTCCCCGGGGTCTCCTCCCGGTGGCCCGGCCGGGCTCAGCCCGAAGGAGCGACGTGGGGCCGACGTCCCGTGGGCCCACCACCTGCGGGAGGAACCGTAAGGGGCCGGTGCAAAGTGGATTGGGTGGCAGCCGAAGGCGGAGGCCTCGACGACCCAATCCCCGGACACGGAGAATATTGTTAATAGAGACACAAAAAGATCTGTCACTCAGGTAGGAGGAAAACCACTTTAAAATTGATCCAGAGAAACCTGTTTCATATTGCAGACGCTTTAACAATACATTATGGTCCAGAGTATCAAAAGCAGACGATAAATCCAGTAGGATCAAGACAGAGTACTGCCCAGTGTCAGCCGCCATCATAATGTCACTTGATATCTTCAGCAGGACAGTCTCTCCAAGATTTTAGATAAAAAAGGCAATTTAGAGATTGGCCTGTAGTTGTTTGGTTCAAAAGAATCCAAATTGGGCTTTTTCAGAATGGGGCTGACTACCGCTTGTCTAAAAGAGCTGGGCACAGAACCAGTTAAAAGAGAAAGGTTGATCAGTTTAACAACATATGGACCAACTAAATCAAATACATTTAAAAGCAGTGAAGTTGGCATTACACCTAGAGGGCTTGATGATGGTTTCACCTTTTTTAGTAGACCCCTAATGTCCTCTTTAGTGACAGGTGAGAAGGTGGACCAAGAGCACTGAGGAGATAAACCCCAAGATGTGTTTACAGAGGATGGGTTTATAGAGGCTCTTATATCATGTACCTTATTCACAAAGGAATGTAAAAACCTGTTGCAGTCAGATTTTGAGTGGACTGGTAAATGAGGAGCTAAAGGAGAGACAATTCTTGATATTGTGTCTAACAGGACTTTAGGATATTTCTTGTTCAGAACAACAAGATTAGAGAAATAGGCAGATCTGGCCTGTTTCATTTTATCATTTAGTGACATGATGAGCTCCTTCAAGTGCAGTCTGTGGACTTCCAAACTTGTGCATTTCCACAAACATTCTATTTTACGACAGTTTCTCCTGCAAGATAAGATTTCCTCATTTATCCAAGGGCGGGGTTTTTTAGGGAAGGTGTGTTTACTTTTTAGCGGAGCAACCTTATTTAAAACAGACAAACAGTGGTTATTAAAAGACTGCATAAAAGATTCAGGCTCACTACAGCCATCAAAAACCCTGGGGTCAAATGACTCCGAAAATTTCTCAGCTGTGGATCCATTTATGATGCGTCTTTTTGACATCGGTTTAGAAGGAAGACAGTCCACATTGGAAGACAAGTTAAAAATATACAACAGTGGTCTGTCACATTAATGTCTGTAACACTCAACTGGTCAATGTTCAGGCCTAAAGAGAAAACAAGGTCCAAAGTGTGGCCTTTAGTATGTGTAGGACCAGAGACATGCCGTTTAAAATGAAATGCTATAATGAGTGTTAAAAACTCGGATGCCAGATTACATGAAGCATCATCGATATGGAGGCTAAAATCCCCGAGTATCAGAACATTTTCAAGTTTGATAATTGAAGATAAAAATTCAGAGAAATCCTCTAAAAACAAGCGACCAAGACCAGGAGGTCGGTAAATTAAAATGCAATAAAATGAGTCATTGTTGCCAACCATAGTCATCTGCATCTCAAAGGAGTCGAAAGAGTCTGAGTTCGTCAACCTGCAGCATAACAGACATTATGCACTCACCTCTTGTGTTCAGGAGGGTTTCCTTCACAAGTAGTCTTCAGCTTGAGCCAAAAGTTTTTATACAGAACCTAAGTCACACCCCTTCAGTACAAGCCAACTTTTTTTTTATTAAATTTGTGCCATGCTTACATTTTTATACAGTTTGCAGCAAATCCTTTTTTTTTTTTTTACATTCATTAGTGTGTATAACAAATACATTTCCTCATAGAGCAGTCCTGGTCGAGCGGTCGTCCTTCAACCGGAAGGTAGGAGGTTCGATTCCCGTTCTCCCCACAGTTCATACTGTTGTTGTGTCCTTGGGCAAGACACTTAACCCACCTTGCCTTGAATGAATGTGTAAGAATGTGAATGTAGTCTGAAATTATATCATGATAATTGCTGTGTACAAGAATGAAAATATTCTGAAGGGGTGTGGAACAATGTGTAAATGTTTGTAGTGCATTTCATTTCATTCAGTGTATACACTGTGTATTATTAACATATGTTTTTTTTTAATCTTATTGAGTTACATGGAAACTGGAAAGTGCTGTGTAATAAAATCTGACTGATACAGTTGCATCAATGAGTATTAATCCATGTCAACTTTTAACCTTTACAGACAGAAAAACTGTGTCACTAAAAAACACAGTACTTTAAAGAGATGTTTGTTCATTTGAGCAGATTCATGAGCCGGTGACAGTGCCGGTAAAAGAGGTTTAACTGGATTGTTGACTATCGTTTTGCCCTTTAAGCAAAAGCCTTTGAACAACATGTGGGAGGGATGTAACAATGTCTGGTAAATTGTTGAAATCAGGTTCACAAGATCATATTTATGTCGATTATGTCATCTTGTTAAATCGGCTTCATAAAAGTTTTTTATTTATGTGAATAATCTTTGTCAAAATGTGACAAATGCCTTTTTTAACATTTATGCTGATGACACAGTTATCTATTGTTCCTCTCCTTCAATTGAACAAGCTTTTGATTTCTTGCAGTCTGCGTTGTTGCTGTTCAGTCTCATCTAAATCAGCTGAGGCTAGTGTTAAATGCAGACAAATCTAAAGTTATGGTCTTCTCAAATAGAAAGCGGCTACCCTCTCAACTCCCTAAAATAAAAACAGCTGAAGGAAAAGAAATCCAAATGGTCTCTTCCTACAAGTATTTAGGCTTTGTTATTGATGAAAATCTGTCCTTTAAACAACATATTGAGCATCTTGTACATAAACTGAAGCTAGAGCTCAGTTTTCTTTTCAGAAACAAATTGTGTTCACCATTGTACATTGTATGCTGCAGCTGAGTTTCCGTCCCTGTAAAATAAATGTATTCTTGGGCTCCTCCCATCTTACCTCTGCACATACATGAGTAAAAACCAACAACAGTCTGCTCTGCGTTCTCAGAAGAACATACTGATGGTGGTTCCCAGAGTCAGAACGGAGTTGGGTAAGGCCGCATTTCAGTAGCTGCCCCCTGTGCATGGAATGAACTTCTAAAGGACGTAAATCTATCTGAACTTGTGACTTTAGGAGAATTTAAATCTATTCTAAAGAAGTGTGAACTCAGTGAGCTTGGAAAATGTAACTGTTTTTGAACTTGCACACATTGATTTTGTAACTTTTGATTGTAAATATTGTTATTTGTGTTTTTGTAAATGTCTTGTATTTGCCTGAAACTGTACATAATGCTGTCGTCTTGGCCAGGTCACTCTTGGAAAATCATTTTTTAATCTCAATGAGTTTTTTTCACCTGGTTAAATAAAGGATATAATTTGTGTTTATTTGCACAAGTGAGTTGTCGATATGTACCGTGTATTAGTTTAGTTTTCTGTGAGTCTAGGATTATTTATTGGTGATATATAAAGTATATCATTGTTGAATGATTTATTTCAAAATAAATAATCTACCAAATAATAATCTACCAATCTACTTTTGTTTCAATCATTTTTCTTTTTCACAAAAACATAAAGAGCTTCCCTTGTGTCTCTCTGAAGACTCTTCACCTACAGGAAGCTGTTCATGTCTCTTTGTAACCTCTACAAACATTTTGGTTGTCTGTCACTGACTCTCTAAATGTCAGCCCTGCCACTAACTGGCCATTGTCCAGGGTGTACCCCGCCTAAGGCCCAAAGCTGCTGGGATAGGCTCCAGTCACCCGCGACCCCTAACGGGACAAAGCGATAGAAAATGAACAGGTTAGTAGACACACATCCACTTCTTACACAATTCAGGACTGACACAGTTAATACTATATTTCAAAACATTGTGCACTACTACTTATATCAAGCGGTCTTTTACCCCACATCTATATTTCTTTCTACTTATATTTAAGCATAACATCAACACTTAAAACCCGGGCACATTCTCCTGTCACACTCTGGCTGCTGTTTCCTGTGCAGCTCTCTGCTGCTTGTCTATTTTCTCCTTGTGTTTCTGCAGCTGTTGCAGTCGCTCAGAAATTAAGCCGAAGGTTGCAGTAAAAGGACTCTTCAGTTTGAAACATGGAGCTCCAGCGGGCCGCTCTGGGCACTCTGCTCCTGCTCACTACACTCTTCTCCAGTGGTGAGTATTTGCCTTTTACACAACACTTTGTGTTTAAAACAGACTACTTCATCATTTCACACTTATCATACTATTTCAAGGTTTGGGATAGTGTTTCCGGCCTGTCTGTATTAAAATGCTTGGTAAGCACTTAAATAGTTCTCCCAGTGACTAGTAATAAAATGGCTGTAATAAACGTGTTTCTGTGTTTTGTGGCTAAGATAAGAATTTATTGACACTAATACTGTTGGTTTTATGGCTGTAAAAAATAAGTGCTGTTGTTTAAAATGTCTAAACATATCCCCATTTAGTTTTAGTGCTTTGTGGAGGTTTCACAGCTAGGACTTTGTTAAAAAGTAGGTTTTGAACAGACTTGTCCAACAGAAAAGATTAGAACTGTAATAAAAATAATGCACCATTTTTTGTGTCACCATAGCCAAGCCAGATCATTTAAGTCTTAATAGAAGAATCATAAGAAGGAGGCATGAAGGACAGATGAATGATGAAAACATAAAACATATGTTGGAGACCCACTGATGAGCAGCAGCTGATACACATTGGGCACAGCTGACGTGAAATATGATCACAGTGAAAGAATCCACTCACTCTCACCGCTGAGTCACCGCTCACTGTATTTTTACTCTTGTTTATATCAACAGCATTTGATCAGTTCAAGCTGACATTTATAATATTTTGGTAATAAACTGTATTTGTATAGTTTGTACTGTAAATCAATTCAAGGGTACAAGAACAGTTAATGTTGTAAAACCTGAAACTTGACATGTAAGAGAACCAGCCCAAACCCCCATATCCTCTTTATGAAATGGATAAAGCCACAGTGTCCCGTTCCTTGTGTTCATTTCCCACTATTATCTTGCCATTTAAACATACTAGGTCATAAAGAGCCTGTACTACTGCAGATTAGACCAGTGGTGTCACACTAGTCAAACATCAAAGATATAATGACAATGTTTTAGTTTTTCCCCACTCATCTCTTAAAAAAAGAGACAGGATTGTCATTTGTACAAATTAACAGTCAATCAACTATTCATTTTATCACCAAAAAGAAGGTGAAAGGAAAAGACTGACTCCCCAGACAAAAGAAACAACTTTTTTTGTATGAAAATTTGTGTTTATTTGCTTGTTTTTCAGTTTGCTGGTGCAGAAATGAAGAGGAACGTCTCATTAACTACTTATTCATAGAGAAGGAATACAACAAGGAGCTGCGTCCCGTCGTGAGACAGCAGGACGCAGTGGACGTTTACCTGGCGCTCACACTCTCCAACCTCATCTCTCTGGTACACAATACTTTCATCTGAAAACAAAATCTATATATGATTACAGTTAGTTAGCATTAAAATTTAAAAAAGCAAAGGCACTTTATTTTATTTTTGGAACATTTACATTTTTCAGAAAGAAGTAGACGAGACACTGCTGACCAACGTATGGATTGATCATGTGAGTAAAAGCTCCCAGTTTGAAGAAGCCGAAAGGAGCAACACACCTAGAGACTAAACCATGTACTGATCTTAAATTGATTTTAATTCAACTTCTTCAATGTCTATTTAAATATTGTGGCTATAGTTGATATACTGGACCACCCTTTTTCATTTAATCTGAACAATAACAATCCGTACCTTCAGTCATGGACGGACCATCGCTTGGTGTGGAACGTGACGGAGTTTGATGGCATTGAGATGCTGCGCCTGCCGTCCAGCATGGTGTGGCTGCCAGAGATTGTGCTCGAGAACAAGTGAGATTCAAGGCTTTCCATTTCCACTTCGATTTTCATAATCCGACGTTTGTGAGATTGTCAGCTAATACAAACTTCTTTTTGTGGGCACGTTTGTTGAAAAGTAAGCAACATTAATATGGGGCTTAAATGTGGCACATGTACAGTATATAGTGATTGTACTTGTGTGTAGTCAATTATGGCCTGTATTAGTGCATTTTAATCCTTGTATCCTGTTGTCTCCATAGTAACGATGCCCAGTTCCAGGTGGCGTATTACTCAAACGTATTGGTCGACTCCAGTGGGTTCTGTTACTGGTTGCCTCCCGCCATCTTCCGCTCGTCCTGCTCCATCAACGTCAACTTCTTCCCGTTCGACTGGCAGAACTGCTCGCTCAAGTTCACGTAAGTCCCAGAACAATTTGAAATATTGACAGACATTCCTCGTTTATTTCAGTTGCAGAACAAAATAAATGTATAAAACATGGATTTGTTCTTGACAGATGAGAAATAATCTTTCAAGTAATGATTCTTGGGCTCATATAGTATCTGCAAATATACAGAGTTACTAAGATGGTAAATATGTCTATAGACTGCTGGTTATGATCAGGTCACCTTTTAAGCCCATTATGTACCAGAAATGTTACATAATATAAAACTAAATGGGGATATGATAAAAAGCCAGTAAAAATAAGTTGAGTTGAGCAGATGCTAAATGCTGGTTAACTGAAAGTTAAGGCTAGAAAGACTACCCAGCAGTCTCTATTTTTCTCATTTCCCATATTTTTTTTGCAGCTCACTGACCTACAATGCCAAAGAGATCAAGATGCTGCTAAAAGAAGACTTTCTTGACGATAAAAAATTCACAGTAGAGTGGATTATCATTGACCCGGCTGGATGGACAGGTCAGTGTCAAGTTTGATTGTAAAATGAAGCTTTTGCATCAGAATATCAATCTTTACCACTGACAATTGTTTTTATTGAGAGTGTTTAGAAAAACGCTTACATGCTGAAGAAAGCCATTGTGTTGAAATTGTCTTTGACTCGAATACACTTGAGGATGTCAAATGACAGGTCTGGTTTAACTTTTTGTAATAATAATAACTTTTAGCTTTTAATTAAGGCTTCATCAACCTTACATGCACATTCATCTTCTATTTTCAATTAAGTTTTGAAAATATTGTGGTACTAACGTTCTAATTGTTATTGTCTAACTAAATTACCAGATACTCTTAATAAAATTCATACTGTGACAAAGTTAAGTAATGTATATTGACATGCGCAAAGGTAAATGAAAAGTGATGGGCTGAAAAAGTGGGTCTGATCTACATGTACTGTATGTGTTCACAGCAGATACTGAAATGACTTGTTTAATGCAAATGGGTGACACAACACCAAGTAACTTTTAAACATTGTTCAAGTTGGCTAGAATAGGTTTAAAATCTCTAAAGAGCAGAGAATGGCTGTCTGAATAGGGTTACTAATGTATTACCTTTAAGGATGAAAATGGAAGAGTTGGAAATATTATGGGTTTCTTGTCTGCAGAAAACGGCGAGTGGGAGGTGATTCACCGGCCGGCGAGGAAAAACACATACAAACACATTCCTATGGAGAGCAACAAGCACCAGGACATTACCTTCTACCTCATCATCAAACGAAAACCTCTTTTCTACATCGTCAACATCATCATCCCCTGTGTGCTCATCTCCTTCTTGGCATCGCTGGTCTACTACCTGCCTGCAGACAGTCAGTCACACCTAATTATGTTGAAATCTAATGATTGAAGTGAGGTTTTTGGTTTAATGTGGCAAAGTCAAAGTAAAGGAACTGTCCATGTTCTTTTGCGCAGGTGGTGAGAAGATGACCCTGTCCATCTCAGTGCTCCTGGCTCAGTCTGTCTTCCTGCTGCTGATCTCCCAGAGACTCCCAGAGACCTCCATGTCTATCCCGCTCATTGTCAAGTAGGTCAACACACAATGACATTACCCTGAACTATATAACAGTTAACCTAAACCCAACTCTTAAACCAAGTATAATTTATATTTCTCCCAAAATGCACTGTGAAAAGTAGAGAACAACTAATAATCAGGAACTAGAAAATATATGGGGGGGCAGTAGCTCAGTGGTAGAGCGGCCGTCCTTCAACCGGAATGTAGTAGGATCGATTCCTGCTTGCCCCACAGTTCATACTGTCGTTGTGTCCTTGGGCAACACACTTAACCCACCTTGGAGCCTTGGAGCGCTGTCCGGCAGCTGCACCGGTGTGGTCTGCAACCTCAGTGTGTCTTCTATGTATAAAAATGTAATAGGTTGCACCACCCTCTCACATTTCACTGCTGGTTATATATGCTGTATGTAATTTGGTATGTGACGAATAAAGTAATCTTAATCTTAGCACCTTTAGTGTGGATCAGTGCAGCTTGAGGCAACAAATGTCTGTTATGTTTGGTGTTGGTAATGATGTGGGTAGTACACATGAATGTTTGCACAATGCATCTAAAGTCAAAGAAAAAACTCTAATCCCCCAAACACAAATTAGAGATTTTACTAGGTAGTGCTACCTGGGGGTTTGAATTTGATCTGTAGTCCCTTTGTGTTTAATGCTCTCTAGTGGCCAAAAAGTGTAACTGCTTTTAGACGACACATGGTCAAGAGTTGATCATATAAAGGTTTAGAGGGTCTGCTGCAGTCCCAGACCCAGGCCCACGTTGGAGCCATCATCCAGCAGCTGATCCTATTGTCCTGTTACTTCATCTGTCTGCATCATCAGCTTTTTATCTAGTGATGGGACAACTGTCTGTGTCTGACAGGTACCTGATGTTTATCATGGTGCTCGTGACGGTGGTGGTGTTGAACTGTGTTGTCGTCCTCAACCTTCACTTCAGGACGCCAAGCACACATGTCATGTCTGATTGGACCAAAAAGGTAGGCAAAGACAAATCTATACGAGCAGAACTGTAAAGTAACAACACACCTTTTTCTTTGTGTCTTACAATGTTGCTTAATGCACTACTAGTTTTTTCTTGAGCGACTCCCTCGAATCTTGCGAATGTCCAGTCCTGAGCCAGAGGCTTGCTGGGATGGAGCGTTGCCACGGCGATCCAGCTCAGTGGGTTACATTGCCAAAGCTGATGAGTACTACAGCGTTAAGTCCCGCAGTGAGCTGATGTTCGAGAAACAGTCAGTAAGACACGGACTGATTACCAGGACAACTCATGCTTCTGGTACGAGTTGATATCAATACTAGTGGGTTTAAAAGACAAAGTTAAAAAAATATTTTTGCAGTGAGACCAATGATGGTTAGTGAACAAAAACAGATAGCAGACCTCGAAAACACTTTTTATAATCCACAAACGAGCAGTATAGGGAAGCTTTAATGTATTCTACAAGTAAAATCTCTAGAAAAAAAATATAAAGCAGTGAAATAAAAGTAATTCAAAACGATTTTCAGTCTTAAATTTTACAGCTATTAAACTGTATGTAACCTACAAATATACTTTTGAAGAGAACCTTTAGACTGTATTTAGAATCGTATTATTATTTTTGATTATATACAACTGTTCTGAGATGGATTTCTTCTGTTGGTGTGTTTAGTGGTGAAGCCTCAGGGAGAGGGAGGAGAGATGGAGCAGCTTTATGCAGAAATAAAACCGGCTTTGGACGGAGCCAACTACATCATCAAACACATGCACACCAAGAATGACTACAGTGAGGTAAAACATCACACTTGTCTTTTCAATTTGGTGGCCTACATTTTTCTGTAACAGAGCTATTTAACATTATGTGCAGGTATATTAATGTTATTTTTGTACACCTACTTCAGGGTTGTCCAAACTTTGTGATGAAAAGAGGATTTTCAAGGGCCGACTGTATCTTCTGATTTGATTTTTATTCCATAAGTTTAGGTTTTAGTCAAATTTAAACAGGTTTTAGTTGGATTTGAACTGGTTTATTTAGAATTGAGCAGGTTTTTGCTGAATTAAAACTGGTTTTAGTTTTATTTGAACCTGTCTGTATAAAGCTGCTGCTGTTGGGACCATAAACAATAAATTTTTAATCTAAAGCTTTGGTCCACATAAACTCTTACCTTGTGCCATGATTGGCCCCTGGGCCAGACTTTGGACATGTCTGACCTACTTTGGTGAAAGGACCTGCTTTGGTGTTATGCATTGTACTTGGCAAGGCTTGAAAATAGATCCAACCCAAGCAGACATTTTTACTTCTGTAGCTGTGCTTCTGTTGTACTTACAGGTTTATGTTACTTATTTACGTCACTACGCAACAAAAGCCATTTCAGGAAATGTTGTTTATGTGTTCAAGCATCTTGTCACATAAAATCAGAGACACAGAGGATAACCAATGGGACACTCAAAATCCTTTGTTTAAAACTTTATGTAAATGTTCAGCTACTAAAAGGAGTACAACTAAAATGCTATAGACACAGATGTTGTTTGGAGAGTTGTATTGATATGATAGTATTGTGATAGCGATGGAGATTCATAAATCTAGTGAGTTGTGTCAAAAAAAAAGGGATTGTTTTTTTCAGTTTTTATCATTAGGTAGGCTACTGTAAAAAATCAAGAAATATTGAGACTACATTGTACACAGTGTCACTTTAAATCAGTTTGTTGTTGATTGTCATTGCAGGAGAAGGATAACTGGAGTGGCATTGCTCGCACCGTGGACCGTCTTTGTCTCTTCCTCGTTACCCCGGTGATGACCTTGGGCACCATCATCATCTTCCTCATGGGCATCTACAACCACCCTCCTCCTCTGCCTTTTAAAGGAGACCCATACAACTACAGAGAGGAAAACCCCCGTTTCCTCTAACAACTGACTCAAACTACCGTTCTGTAGCTGTGTGGATTTGATCTGGAGTGAATTACTTTATAACCTGATTGTATAAAGTTTGTGTGGTGGATACATTTGGTTTCAACTTCAGACTAAACTGAATGATAATAGGGGGTGACATAAAGCAAGAGCGCCCACGGCGAGATTTGAATACAGGCTTTACCAGGTGAGCCACTGAGGGTTGCCTAAAAACCAACTTATAACATTTACATTTAGTTATTTAGCAGACGCTTTTATCCAAAGCAACTTACATTCACCGGTGTTACATTTTAGTTGATGCTTTCATTTTAAAGCGACTTATATTAAGGTTCCATTCACCAGTGTTACAGCTTGAACATCCACTGGAGGCAAGGTGGGTTAAGTGTCTTGCCCAAGGACACAACAACAGTATAAACTGTGGGGAGAGCGGGAATTGAACCGGCTACCTTCCGGTTGAAGGACGACCGCACTACCATTAAGTCACTGCCACTGCCACTGGACAAACACCAGAACACTCCATGTGATTTCTGGTGCCATCAAAAATAATTGTCTCTAAGATAACAACATGTCTGTAGTAACAATAGCCTTTTTGTTTAAAGTCTCCATTTAAATGGTTTACCTCAGAGAAAACTGTGGTTTAGACGTTGATAAGATGTGAAAGTCCCCTCAAAAATGTTTCACTAAAGTTTAGTTTTTTGGTTGAAGTTGGGACTTTTACTAATAAATGTTTTTCACTGTCGGTAAATGTATAAAGAATTGTAATAAAAATGCTGACAATAAAAAAATGTCATGAATCATGTCCCAAAGGGCCCCTTGTTTCAATCCACTTCAGTTTTTTATGGTTCCTTGGGGAATATCTGTCTTATCACATCAATTGCAAGACGTTATAGTGATTCTTGTTTGACCCGGACTGAAGGTGAGTGTTATATAGCGTTCCATCCAGTGGTTCAAAGGTTAAAGCAACACTACATAAGTTTCAGGGATTTATACTCGCTAATGAACTAAAGGAGACAAATGCTAACAAATGAAAACTGACATTTGATTGTCACTTTTCAAAAATTGTCTTGGCTCCCTAACCTTGAGTCCTGTTGTGGATAGTCTAGAGTCAAACATGCATGGCTTTGGACAATATAGGCTAAGACATTCATAGACCACCCATGGCAGCTTACATGAAGGTGCACAAAACTCTGAATTATTGCAGCTGACTCTACATCCATCCATTTTCTTCCTCTTTTCTGGAGCTGGGTTGCGGCGGTGTAAGTCTAATTAGAGACGTCCAAACCTCCCCCTCCCCAGACGCTTCCTCAAGGCCAGATGAGAGACATAGTCCCTTCAGCGTGTCCTATGACTTCTCCGAGGCCTCCTACCGGTGGGTTGCACCTGGAACACCTCTCCAGGTAGGCGTCCAGGAGGCATCAGATGCCTGAGCCACCTCAGCTGGCTCCTCTCAATGTGGTGGAGAAGCAGCTCGACTTTGAGCTCCTCACGAGTGACGAGCTCCTCACCCTATCTCCAAGGGTGCGCCCCGCCACCCTGCGGCGAAAGCTCATTTTAGCCACCTGTATCTGGGATTTTGTTTAATCGTTCATGACCCAAAGCATCCTGAAAAAAAACTCACTCGGATTTACACCCTTTTAATTAATCAAAGACAGTCCGTTAGATTAAATTAGATTTATTAAAAAATAAATTTGTGCGACTTTAAAAACTATAGGGACCATCAGAGCCAGCGGTAAATCTCAAAACGATTGGCCGAGATAAAGCTGTTCCCGGCAAGGGTTGTTTATATTCTATGCAAACGTATTAAAAATGAAAAAAAAAAAAAAGTATTCACATCCTTTTCCATGACACTCAAAATTGAGCTCAGGTACATCCTTTTGCCACTGATCATCCTTGAGATGATTCTACAACTTGATTGGAGTCTACCGTACATTTACATTTATTCATTTAGCTGACGCTTTTATCCAAAGCGACTTAAATTGTTCTAATGTAATTACCAGTGTTACAGCCACTGCAGGCAAGGTGGGTTAAGTGTCTTGCCCAAGGTCTTACACAACGACATTATGAACTGTGGTAATTTGGATGTGTAGTAGTGTGTGATTTGGATGAGCACACCTTTTTATATAAGGTCCCACAGTTAACAGTGCATGTCTCAGCACAAACCAAGCTAAGAAGTCTAAGGAATTGTCTGTAGACCTTCCAGACATTAGAGTTGAGCCGGATACTCGGCTGAAACGAGTATCCGGCTCATCTGTCTCTCACTCAGGTAGCTTACCATCACCAGTATGACTGTGTATGAATGAATAATGGGCGGCCTGTAAGTGCTTTGAGTCCCTTGGTCCCTCGGGAGAAAAGTTCAATATAAATCCAATGAACACACTGTGGGCCGTTGAACAACACAGTACCCTCGATCATGATGTCAGACTACAGTTCTACAAAACGACCTAGTTCACATCAACTCTAAGCAATATTGTGCTGACATAAACATTTGAACAGGCCGCCTCAACACAACAAACTAGTGACAGCAATACCACATCAACTGCATTAAAGATTAACTGCACGTTAACAGAGGCTGAGTCATTCACATGATCAGGGACTATTCCCTGGTCAATAATAATAATAATAATAATAATAATAATAATAATAATAACAAGATTAGATGGATTAGATTTATATTGCACTTTTCTCCCAAGGGACCAATGTAGTCAATGCTTTTACAAAGAGCTGGCTAATTGGCACGCTGAGGCACTGTGGCTTAGTTGGTCAAAGTGCCTGTCTAGTAAACAGGAGATCCTGGGTTCAAATCCCAGCGGTGCCTTCGTAGGTGTTTCTGGATTTAGTGGTTTTGGGGCGGCAGTAGCTCAGTGGTAGAGCGGCCGTCCTTCAACCGGAAGATAGTAGGATCGATTCCCGCTCGCCCCACAGTCCATACTGTCGTTGTGTCCTTGGGCAAGACACTAAACCCACCTTGCCTCCAGTGACTGTAACACTGGTAATGTAATGTAAGTCGCTTTGGATAAAAGCGTCTGCTAAATGAATAAATGTAAATGTAAATGTAAATGTAATTAAAATGAACTAGTTGTGGTCATTTTCTTTCTCATTATTTTCTTTTCTCCCTTGAACAGTGCAGGTTTGTGTCTGTTTTTCTGTTTATTTTTTTTCTTTATCTTCTGTTGTCTGTAAAAGTCTTTTTCAACCAGTTGATCTCAGAATTGAAAAAAAGTCTCTAGGAATTAAGAAACAAACAGTCTTCACCTTGAAAACCTAGTCCTATCCATCTCTGATCATCATGTCCGCACATTTCCTTTTGTAACTTTATACCAACCACCAGTAGAAATATATGAACAGAAAAGCTTATAGGTTCTGTTGTACTTTGGAAACCTTTTTTATTACAATGCAAGTAAATTGAATTAGACAAGCTGGTTTTAAAAATCTGAAATCTTTCTTAAAATATACATGTTGTGCAATGTCAATATGTTGTATATCAATATATATTGTTGTGTAGACTGAAATTGGATATAACCAAACTCATCTGAACTTTATATTTTGTTTATTTGAAAGGGACAATAATTAATTTCCATAAATGCACCAGAATTAGCCAAAAGGCTATTTTTTATCTGCAGTCTCTGGACCAATGTCACTGTTACTAAAAAAATAACAAGGTACTAATGACAGACAATAATCTATCATATCCCAAAAATTCAACTTACTGTAAAACCTACAACCTGCTTTACAATTACAAAGCCACACTGTACACAGACCAGACAAGAGCATTCAGAGGTTTGTGTCCTATCACAGACACTGAAAAGTTGAGTTAATCCTCTTGACAAACCAATACCTATTAATGTGAACAAAAAAAGCATTAACCACAGACCTTTATTCCAAATGACAAAAACTTAGGAACAAAAAATTATTGCACATATCTGACAGTGTGATCCAATGTTGTATTAGTAAGCATATTAGTACAAATACATTTAGTACTAGACCTTTAAAGGCAGTGAAGGTAAATTCTTTCATAGGGTGCAGTGGAGGATATACCTGATTTTGGTTAAGATAATAGAGCCCTATATGACATTTGTAATCCTGTGAGATAAGACTAATGAGCACTAACACGCTAAAAGGCACTTGTTGTTCAACTGCAAATGAGTGTAAATGGGTTTAAAATGTTAATTCTACAAGCCATTCTGGTATTAGTTTGGTTTGGAGATTGGACAAGTGTGTTCAGTAATAGCAAACGTCAGAGCAGTGACAGTGTTTTACAGTGGCAGGGGATAAACTGTCTTCCCTTTTCTGGCTTTCCATTATTGATTTCTTACTCAGGGGAACAGAATCTGCCAGCAAAGAGAACAGTATTGGTGGAATTGTGTCGAATAAAAAAGAGGAAGGGATGATCTGCAATAAACTGAGCTGGAGGCTCAGGATTCATGCAACTGCCCAGCATCATGAGAACAGCAGTGGCAGCGGCCGCCTCAGTTCCCTCTTCGTTTACCTTCACGAAAGCTTTGTGGACAACCTCTGAAATCACCAGGTCTTTGGCTGGAGACATGCCTGTAATAGAAAGGATGAGAAAGAAATCACATTCAGACAATGATTCTTTGTTGGCCTTTTCATTAATTAATGATCTTGGAAATAGCAACACACAATGTTTCTGTTCCATAGTTAGAGAAACCTTGCACAAACGCAGCAAGTGTTCCTTAATGATGTTAAAAAACAGGTAAAATATGATTAAAGGATGTGCAACAAAGAGTCAATGCTCTACAGCAGAGGGGGGAAACTACGGCATTTAAAGCATTTACATAAAGATTGAGTCTAAAAAGATCACATATTTGTAATTTATTTTGCTATACTCTGCAGTAACCAGTTGTTCCATCAGATGGTGCTGTTTTATTGATTGTTTATTCCGCATTCATTGTTTAATTAAGCTTTTCTTATCAGTGTTAAATAGTGGCTCTAGTCCAACAGAGACTTCTATCAATTCTTCTCAGAACTCTTAGAGGCTGCAGCAGATCCTCACTGAAGGCCCCCATGATCCACCAGGACATAATAATTCTTCTCAGAATTGATAAAGTCTTATTGAATTAGTGACAAAACTGAACCCAGATGCTTTTGCTTTAACCTTTTTTTCAATAAAGCTATGTCGTTTAAGTACTTTTCATTGGCACTGGATGAAAGTAACCACATTAAGTACACTGTGCAGCTCTTTTCATTCAGAGGATTAATAATGATTTTGAGATGACAGGAGTTTTTGGCTATGAAGTCTATAAAAGGCACTACGTCCTGAGAATAGCCTCCACTAAACTGACACCAGACTTTAAAAAAGGAGACAACATTGTTCCCACTGAAATCAATAAAGGTACTGACAGTATTTATTTAGTTTTATTGTTAATATATATTTTCGATTTTATTTCTTAACAATTACAGAAGATCCCTAGTTCATGTAGCCTACCAGTGTGCCACTTCTGGTGTTGTGCGTGTTCACTGTGCGCACGCTTGTACAAGCACGAACAAACAACAACCAAAGAAGAATCTGCCGGTTTCGAGTGGGCTGGAGGCCTGTCTCTTCCCTGTGCTCAGTAAACGAGCACTCGCATTATGTCACGTCTGCTGAAACAGCGCAGGAGGTTTTATCCTGGTTCGATCTCATTTAATTGACTGTACAGGCTTACAGAGGCAACTGCGACAAATTCAGATTCAGCTCATTCTTCACACCAGGCTGCTGCTGATGCATGTATAGGTTAGAAAAATGTTATTTGATCCATTAAAATGTCCGTAATGTACCTGTAAGTTTAAATTTGTATTGTAGCATTTGTTTAACAACCCTTAATATGTGCAGCCAGCCCACATTGCAAATTTTAAAACCCTATGTGGCCCTTTGAGTACAAAAGTTTACCCAGCCCTGCTTGGCAGAGTTTGATAATGGGTCAAATTATTTATGTAAATTTCTTACCAGAGAAGTCACCCTTTGATGGAATAAAAGCATCCCCCATGCCCATGGTGGTCAACACTTCCTTCAGTTTACATGTTTCCTCCATCTTGAATTGAGGAAGCCCCACATTGACTTCGACTTGAGGCATCTTGTCCGGACGAGTCCACTTCACAAAGTTCTCATAGGTCAGCTTCTGCTCCAGCTGCAAAATAAACAGTTTTTGATCAACAAGGCAAAACTAAATGTTTATATAACTTCAGCCACACTTTTATGTGTCGTACCTTCTCCAGACCTGTGGAACCATCCTCAATGTCTTTGGGCAAGAAGATGAGCATGCTGAGCTCTCTACCTTTATAAGGCAAGTCTAGGACCTGGTAATCAGCAAAAAGACAAAAGATTTATATAAAAGACAACAATGATTGATTCATTGTTAACACTGTGCTGCCTTGAAAAAAAAAGCTGTCATCTTACCTGGCAGTTGGCCTCTGAGATAGATGCTAATGGGAACCATGATTCTTGGTGCATCATCTTCACTGGCTTAGTCTTGTTCTGAAAACAGAGACACGTTTAAATGTATATTGTAATAATAACAACAGCTTGGAGCATTATCCTAAACAAATGTTGTAACCACAGTGTAGTCTGCAGTAATGTCAGAGTCTGCTTTGTTGGGTGTGGTCAGATGAGCATGCTTTAAAAGTCGCCCACTGTCGGTCTGATTTTAAGCTAAACATGGACGTGACTTTTTGCACTGGTTGCAACATATTGGTTCAGTTAAAGTTGGCACATTAATTATTCCATGTTGTATTTTTCTAAATTAGAGTCAGTAGTTTTTACCTTTACCACTGAAGATGTATTATAAAATGTATTTGTAAACTATAAGAATGTGTAGCAGGTTGCATTATAAGCCTTAAAAAACTAAAACTAGCGTCTGTGTAGGTAATAGGAATCATAATCAAGTAAAAATTTATTGCATTGTTACCTTGTTGAGTCTAAACTTGGCCTCTATTGTGCTTCTCTTATTAAACTGTTTGTCCCACAGGCTTTTGAAGTAGATGGCATTGACCAGCACCAGCCTCGTCATGCTGTCCACTACATCTTTGACCAGCAGATCCTTAATTTTACCTGATGAACCATTAAAACATTGATTAGTTAATACCACAGGGATTATAAATACATTGGATTAAGCCCAGACATCAGTCTGTGAGGATGAACACTTGTTAATATAAATCTGTGAGAACCTTGTGTTTCCTTCTCCACCCAGGTGTTAATGTTGACCCGTGCACCTTCTGCATTTTTAATGAAGTCCACAGTCTCCAGTTCTGCCTTGTAGTACTTCTTAGTCCCTTTTAAGAAATCCTAAACAGAAAAAAAACATGTATTTATTAAAAAATAAACAACATGTTTTAAGTTTAAGTTATTAGGTCAGATAAACAGATAAAGTCTAACATCATTTGTGTTCATTGGTCGATGTTGGAGCCTGTTTTCATTGAGCAATTTGGTCCATTTAGTTTAGTTTTTTATCAATCATTTAAAAAAATATTTTCAATGAAAAGCCTTATGCACCCTTTTCATTCCATGTTGTTTCCAGTAAGTGTTTTTTTTTTTAGCACTTACTCTTTTCTATGTTTGGTTATAGCCGTTTTACTCAATAGTGTAATCTTTGTATCAGTTTCTCTGAATATATATATATATATATATATATATATTTTTTTAAGCTGTTTGATTCACAACTAAGTTTTTGTCTATGAACACACATGTCACATGACCAGTAGACTAACTCTTACTGGGTTAATCTCTCTAGTCACACCATTGATCAACTCTTTCTATAATCTGATTTATGGTTGTTTTTGTGATCTAGTGTTGTAACATGATACTTACAACCACCACAACTATCTGTATAAACAACAACAAAAAAGATGTGTTTTTTACATCAATAATAAAAAATAAACGCTAGTATACGTTTGTTCTGTCTACATTTAATCAGGCCACTTCTACTCCCCTCACCCATCAAGTTTAGACCTCCTAACACATGTGGCTAATATTCTAAGCTTAAGACTTAGATCATGAACACAAACTAGACACACACAACACACACCTCAATAAACTTGTAGGACCGCTCTCCGTACAGCCTGTTGGCCACACTGAGGGCAAAGGGAGTGTCTGGCTTGTTTAACACTTCCAGCAGTTCTTTTTGTTTGACACTTCCAGCAGTTCTTTCTTGTTTAACACTTCCAGCAGTGAGGCAAAACTAGCGTTGATATTATCTGTAATATCCTTAGTCTTCAGGCACTGTGGAGAAACAGGAAAAGAGTCTTTAGAAATAAGGTTGTATTAAACCTGCCATGGTCACATGAGTTTCATGAACTGCCTTTCTCTACTCTACTACCCTAAAATAATTGACAATCTTTTGTTGACTTTGATGATTAGTGATTTGGTGATTCATCCTGAACACAAGCTGCTGAACTGTGGTTGTGTGTATGTTGCCTTTGACATCTGCGTGGCCGTGTTGCCCCTGGCTCCCAGCAGCACCATCGCGAGCGCTGAGGAGATGCTGAAAGGGGAGAAGAAGACATTGGATGCTTTGTTTTTGTCGCCCAGGGTTTTGAACAGAGCCAGAGCAAAGCTGGTGTTAGCCTTGGACAGAGGAGTTTCAGATGCCATTGTGTCTGTTTCAAATAAAGCACAGCAACACATCAGTTATTGTAGTACTGTAATAATAGATCTGTGTCAGTGTGTCAGTATCTGTATACGGTCAGGCTCTTTCAACAGACTGAAAGCTGAGACACACTGAAAAGATATTAGACATAATGCACTCACCTCTTGTGCTGAGGAGGGTTTCCTTCACTGGTAGTCTTCAGCTTGAGCCAAAGGTTTTTATACAGAACCTAAGTCACACCCTTTCAGTACATGCCAACTTTTTTATTACATTTGTGCCATGCTTACATTTTTACACAGGTTGCTGCAAATCCTTTTTTACATTGATTAGTGTCTACAACAAATACATTACCTCATAGAGTATAAAAAACTCTATACAAAACTACATACACACTAAAAAGATTAGATTAGTGAAGCAGGAAAAATGTACAATTAAAATCCATACAGCTTAAATACAGAGACAAAATGTCACTTGTGCTTTTTTAAATGTCAAAAAATAATAGACTTATTTAACCTCTTTACACAATAGAAAGCCACAACAAGGTTATTAAAGCACATAAAATGAAATTCACAGCACTATTATGTGACACATGGCCGATAAATCATAGTCAGTCTGAAGCAATATCATGATTATTGCTGTTTACAAGGGTGAAAATATTGTAAAACATGGTTTAACCGTTTGTAAGGCATTTCATAAAATATATATAGACATGGAAACATGGAAAGTGCTGTGTGATAAACTCTGACTGTTACAGTTTCATTATGAGTATTAATCCAAATTCAACTCTAACCTTTACAGACAGAACAACTGTGTCACTAAAAAGCACAGTACTTAAAAGAGATTTGTTCATTTGAGCAGATTCATAAGCAGGTGAAAGTGTACTATTGTTCTCTAAAGGTGGTTTAACTGGATTGTTGACTAACGTCTTGCCCTTAAAGTGATATTTATCCGTTCCTTTTGAAAGCCTTGAACAACATGTGGGGAGGGATGTAACAATGACTGGTAAATTGTTCAAATAAGATTCACAAGTTCAGATTTATGAAAAAACGTTGCATGAAAATTAAAGTTCCAAAGTTGCTGCACTGTGTTTATTTGCACAAGTGAGTAGTCAATATGTACCATGTATTAGTTTAGTTTTCTAAACTAATTGGTTTCAATATAAATAATCTACCAAATAACCTTTCTTTCAAACATTTTTCTTTTTCACAGTACTCAAAATTACCTGACATTACAGACCTTCTTCTTCAGTTAAATCTAGGATAAAGAGCGCCCCCTGTGGCTCTCTGAAGAATCTTCTGTGCAGTCACCTACAGGAGGCTGTTCATGTCTGTTTGTCACCTCTCAACCATTCTGGAAAATAAACGGCTGGATAAGAACAGTGGTGGAAAGTAACAAAGTAAATGTAATTTGTTACTGTACTTAAGTAGTTTTTTCCAGTATCTGTACTTTACTGAAGTATTTCCATTCGGGGATACTTTTTACTTTTTACAAAAATTTTTTGCAAAATTAGTCATTCCTTTTTATTTATGAGTGGATAGAAAAAACTGAAGAGGGCAATCAGGATACAGCGCACGCTCTGTTTTGAACTTGGTCTGGTAACTCTGGTTACCGCTTATTTAGTGCGTCAGTGCAACAGCATATCATTCTGAGAGTGCCGATTGTCTTCACTCTTCATTAGGATGGAACAATCACAAACTCCTGAATCTAAAGTGCCAGTGCCACAACATCCGTGGCCTTATTTGTTATTTTGAAGTTGTTGAAAAGAAAAACGAGTCCTTCATTTTCAACTGCCTTCTTTGCCTGCCTCGGAACTGTAAAATTTCTTTGTACTGGAATTCTCCTTCCAATCTTAGGAAACACATTGAGGTAAGCCATTTTCATTCTGGTGGTCATTTTTTATTGAGTAATCTAACAGTAGCTCCATTGTGTTTAAGTTAACATTAGTTCGCTGTTTCACCAACGTTTGTAGTATTTATTTTAAACTGAGTGATTCAATTGTGAAATGACAGTCGATTGATGTTAACACTTTTGGTAGAATATAAATTAATTTTGACTAGTTTTATATGCAGCTTATGATGCTAAACAGTTGAAAGGTGGAGTGGAGTGCTGCTTATAAACCCAGATCGTTCTTTTCAAAAGTTCAGCTTCCAAAGACTGTGATGTACAGAGCCCTGCACATGGCATGCAAAAAAAATATATATTGTGCACGATTTAACATTACTGTGTTTTCCCCCAGATTGATTTACTAAAACGTGAGCACTATTTACTATTTCCCTTCCTCAATTTATAAATTATGTGCATGATTTTTGAAACTCAAGGGAACAAATTAGTAAATCATGCGCACAATTTAGCTTATTTTTTTCCTGCATGTCATGTCTGAGGCTCCGTAGTAATCTACTTTAAGAATAATTTTCAAATATATCACTAGATTTATTGAAATCAATTACATCTATGACATGCAAAAAGCATATTAAATTATTTAAAGAAAGAGACTGACAAAAATTATAAGGGCATTATTGCCATAATAAATGATAGTACTTGGATACTTAAGTACATTTGAAGGCAAATACTTTTGTACTTTTACTCAAGTGAAAGTTAAAAGGGAGTACTTTGGATTTTACTGAAGTAATATTTTACCTAGTGTATCTGTACTTTAACTCAAGTACTTGGTTTGTGTACTTCATCCACCAATGGATAAGAATACACTATGTTTTCTATTGGGGTTGATAGAACTGTCCCCGCCCCCCACCAGCCAACATTGTGCACCACTACTTATATCAAACTATTGTCTTTTATCCAACATCTATATTTATTTCTACTTATATTTAAGCATAGCATCAACACTTCAACCGCGGGCACATTCTCCTGTCACATTCTGGCTGCTGTTTCCCGAGCAGCTCTTTGATGTTTGTCTATTTTCTCTCTGTGTTTCTGCAGCTGTTGCAGTCGTTCAGAAGTTAAGCCGAAGGTCGCAGTAAAAGGACTCTTCAGTTTGAAACATGGAGCTCCAGCGGGCCGCTCTGGGCACTCTGCTCCTGCTCACTACACTCTTCTCCAGTGGTGAGTATTTGCCTTTTACACAACACTTTGTGTTTAAAACAGAATACTTCATCATTTCACACTTATCATACTTTTTTAAGGTTTGGTATTGTGTATAGTGTTTCCGGCCTTTTTGTATTAAAATAATAACTCGTAAAATGGCTGTAATAAACTTGTTTCTGTGTTTTGTGGCTAAGATAAAATTTGACACTAATACTGTTGGTTTGATGGCTGTAAAGAAGAATTGCTGTTGTCTAAAATGTCTAGGACATCTAAAATGTAGGTTTAAACAGACTTGTCCAACAGAAAAGATTGTGTGTGACCATAGGCTTTAATAGAAGAATCATAAGAAGACGACATGAAGGACAGGAATTGTCATTTGTAAAAATTAACAGTCAATCAACTATTCATTTTTTCACTAAAAAGAAGGTGAAAGGCAAAGACTGACTCTCCAGACAACTATTTGTATAAAAATGTGTGTTTATTTGCTTGTTTTTCAGTTTGCTGGTGCAGAAATGAAGAGGAACGTCTAATTAACTACTTATTCATAGAGAAGGAATACAACAAGGAGCTGCGCCCCGTCGTGAGACAGCAGGACGCAGTGGACGTTTACCTGGCACTCACACTCTCCAACCTCATCTCTCTGGTACACAATACTTTCATCTGAAAACAAAATCTATATATGATTACAGTTAGTTAGCATTAAAAAAAAAAAGCAAAGGCACTTTATTTTATTTTTGGAACATTTACATTTTTCAGAAAGAAGTAGACGAGACACTGCTGACCAACGTATGGATTGATCATGTGAGTAAAAGCTCCCAGTTTGAAGAAGCCGAAAGGAGCAACACACCTAGAGACTAAACCATGTACTGTTCTTAAATTGATTTTAACTCAACTTCTTCAATGTCTATTTAAATATTGTGACTATAGTTGATATACTGAACCGCCCTTTTTCATTTAATCTGAACAATAACAATCCTAACCTTCAGTCATGGACGGACCATCGCTTGGTGTGGAACGTGACAGAGTTTGATGGCATTGAGATGCTGCGCCTGCCGTCCAGCATGGTGTGGCTGCCAGAGATCGTGCTCGAGAACAAGTGAGATTCAAGGCTTTTCATTTTGATTTGCAGATTACATTAACAGACTGTTGTGAGATTGTCAGCTAATACAAACTTCTTTTTGTTTGGTAGGTTTTGTTGGAAAAGTAAGCAACATTAATATGGGGCTTAAATGTGGCACATGTACAGTATATAGTGATTGTACTTGTGTGTAGTCAATTATGGCCTGTATTAGTGCATTTTAATCCTTGTATCCTGTTGTCTCCATAGTAACGATGCCCAGTTCCAGGTGGCGTATTACTCAAACGTATTGGTCAACTCCAGTGGGTTCTGTTACTGGTTGCCTCCCGCCATCTTCCGCTCGTCCTGCTCCATCAACGTCAACTTCTTCCCGTTCGACTGGCAGAACTGCTCGCTCAAGTTCACGTAAGTCCCAGAACAATTTGAAATATTGACAGACATTCCTGATTTATTTCAGATGCAGAACAATATAAATGTATAAAACATGGATTTGTTCTTGACAGATGAGAAATAATCTTTCAAGTAGTGATTCTTGGGCTCATATAGTATCTGCAAATATACAGAGTTACTTAGATGGTAAATATGTCTATAGACTGCTGGTTATGATCAGGCCTTTTAAGCCCATTATGTACCAGAAATGTTACTTAATATGAAACTAAATGGGGAGATGATAAAAAAAGGTAAAAATACGTTGAGTAGATGCTGAATGCTGGTTAACTGAAAGTTAAGGCTAGAAAGACTACCCAGCAGTCTCTATTTTTCTCATTTCCCATATTTTTTGCAGCTCACTGACCTACAATGCCAAAGAGATCAGGATGCTGCTAAAAGAAGACTTTCTTGACGATAAAAGATTCACAGTAGAGTGGATTATCATTGACCCGGCTGGATGGACAGGTCAGTGTCAGGTTTAATTGTAAAATGAAGCTGTTGCATCAGAATATCAATCTTTACCACTGACAATTGTTTTTATTAAGAGTGTTTAGAAAAACGCTTACATGCTGAAGAAAGCCATTGTGTTGAAATTGTCTTTGACTCGAATGCACTTGAGGATAGTTAGGATTTTCACTGGTAAAATTAAGTAAAAGTTTGGATAAAGTATTGGATAAGATCTTTTTGGCAGGTGATTAAACATGTCATAAACTAGTGCTTCTGTGTTTTTTTGTTTTACCATCTCTAGATATAGTTAATATTTCTAAGTATATCATAGACTGCAAGTCTTCATCAAATGACAGGTCTGGTTTAACTTTTTGTAATAAAGGCTTATAATTAAGGCTTCATCAACCTTACATGCACATTCATCTTCTATTTTTAACTAAATAACCAGACACTCTTAATAAAATTCATACTGTGACAAAGTTAAGTAATGTATATTGACATGCCCAAGGTAAATGAAAAGTGATGGGCTGAAAAAGTGGGTCTGATCTACATGTACTGTATGTGTTCACAGCAGATACTGAAATGACTTGTTTAATGCAAATGGGTGACACAACACAAAGTAACTTTTAAACATTGTTCAAGTTGGCTAGAATAGGTTTAAAATCTCTAGAGAGCAGAGAATGGCTGTCTGAATAGGGTTACTAATGTATTACCTTTAAGGATGAAACTGGAAGATATAGTCGGAAGTATTATGGGTTTCTTGTCTGCAGAAAACGGTGAGTGGGAGGTGATTCACCGGCCGGCGAGGAAAAACACATACAAACACATTCCTATGGAGAGCAACAAGCACCAGGACATTACCTTCTACCTCATCATCAAACGAAAACCTCTTTTCTACATCGTCAACATCATCATCCCCTGTGTGCTCATCTCCTTCTTGGCATCGCTGGTCTACTACCTGCCTGCAGACAGTCAGTCACACCTAATTATGTCAAAATCTAATGATTGTAGAGGTTTTTGGTTTAATGTGGCAAAGTCAAACTAAGGGAACTGTCCATGTTCTTTTGCTCAGGTGGTGAGAAGATGACCCTGTCCATCTCAGTGCTCCTGGCTCAGTCTGTCTTCCTGCTGCTGATCTCCCAGAGACTCCCAGAGACCTCCATGTCTATCCCGCTCATTGTCAAGTAGGTCAACACACAGTGACATTACCCTGAACTATATAACAGTTAACCTAAACCCAACTGTAACAAGGGAGGGTGTGGTCTAAGGAGATCAACACCCTTTATCAAAGGTGTTTATAATTATTAGGCAGATTCTTCTCCTCAGGAAATATGGACCAAAAAAGAGATTTAACTGACTCTGAAAAGGCAAAAATTTTTAAATGTCTTTCACAGAGATGCAGCACTCTTGAAATATCTAAGAAATTGGGGCAGGATCAGAGAACCATCAAACTTTTTGTAGCAAATAGATAACAGGGTCACAAAAAACGTGTGAAAAGAAAAGACGCAAATTAACCGCCAAAGATTTGCGAAGAATCAAACGTGAAGCTACCAGGAAACCATTATCCTCCAGTGCTGCCATATTCCACAACTGCAACCTACCTGGAGTGTCAAGAAGTACGAGGTGTTCAGTTCTCAGAGACATGGCCAGTTGAAAGTTGAAACGTCAAAAATATCTGAAGACAGATTTTTCAAAGGTTTTGTAACTGATGAGAGTGACTCTTGACGGACCAGATGGATGGGTCCGTGGTTGGATCAGTAACAAACACAGAGCTCCACTTCGACTCAGACGCCAGCAAGGTGGAGGTGGGGTACTGGTCTGGGCAGGTATTATTAAAGATGATAGTTGGACCTTTTCTGGTTGAAAATGGACTCAAATTCAACTCTCAGACCTACTGCCAATTTTTAGAAGACACTTTCTTCAAGCAGTGGTACAGAAAAAAGTCTGCATCTTTCAAAAAGACGTTGATTTTTATGCAAGACAACACTCCATGCATCAAAGTTCTCCACTGTGTGGCTGGCCTGTAAAGGCCTTAAAGATGAAAAACTAATGACATGGCCCCCTTCTTCACCTGACTTAAACCCTATTGAGAACTTGGGCCCTTGTTTGGCTGCATAAAAAGTTGATTTTGACCAGATCAAGAAACTGACTGACTCCGTGAATGGAAGGCTTGTGACTGTTATCAAAAAGAAGGGTGGCTATATTGGTCACTGGGTTTTTTTATTTCAGAAATGTTTTTTTGTAAATTTTGAGTTTGTTTATTTAGCTCAACAGGTGAAAATAAACAAGTGAGATGGGAAAATCTTTTTTATTTAGTTGCATAATAATTCTGCACACTAATGCCTAATAATGGTGTAAATGTAGATATTCTCTTACAAAAGCCAAAACTTCACTTTTACTACTTAAATGTTCAAGATTGAGGTTTTGATAACATTTTGGATTGACCCAAAGCACTGTAGTTGTACAATAACAAAATTAATTCTCAAAAATACATCTTGCCTAATAATTGTGCACACGGTGTATGTTGCACCTTTAGTGTGGATCAGTGCAGCTTGAGGCAACAAATGTTTGTTAGGTTTGGTGTTGGTAATGATGTGGGTAGTACACATGAATGTTTGCACAATGCATCTAAAGTTAAAGAAAAAACTCTAATCCCCCAAACACAAATTAGAGATTTTACTGGGTAGTGCTACCTGGGGGTTTGAATCTGATCTGTAGTCCCTTTGTGTTCAATGCTCTCTAGTGGCCAAAAAGTGTAACTGCTTTTAGACGACACATGGTCAAGAGTGATCTAGTGATGGGACAACTGTCTGTGTCTGACAGGTACCTGATGTTTATCATGGTGCTGGTGACGGTGGTGGTGTTGAACTGTGTCGTCGTCCTCAACCTTCACTTCAGGACGCCAAGCACACATGTCATGTCTGATTGGACCAAAAAGGTAGGCAAAGACGAATCTATAAGAGCAGAACTGTAAAGTAACAACACACCTTTTTCTTTGTGTCTTACAATGTTGCTTAATGCACTACTAGTTTTTTCTTGAGCGACTCCCTCGAATCTTGCGAATGTCCGTCCTGAGCCAGAGCCTTGCTGGGATGAAGCGTTGCCACGGCGATCCAGCTCAGTGGGTTACATTGCCAAAGCTGATGAGTACTACAGCGTTAAGTCCCGCAGTGAGCTGATGTTCGAGAAACAGTCAGTAAGACACGGACTGATTACCAGGACAACTCATGCTTCTGGTACGGGTTGATATCAATACTAGTGTGTTTAAAAGACAAAGTTAAAAAAGTCTAATTTTGCAGTGGAACCAATGATGATTATTGAACAAAAACAGATAGCAGACCTCAAAAACACTATTTATAATCCACAAACGAGCAGTATAGGGAGGCTTTAATGTATTCTACAAGTAAAATCTCTAGAAAAAAAATATAAAGTAGTGAAATAAAATAAATTCAAGCTGTATGGACTGTTCTGAGATGTATTTCTTCTGTTGGTGTGTTTAGTGGTGAAGCCTCAGGGAGAGGGAGGAGAGATGGAGCAGCTTTACGCAGAAATAAAACCGGCTTTGGACGGAGCCAACTACATCATCAAACACATGCACACCAAGAATGACTACAATGAAGTAAAACATTACACTTGTCTTTTTAATTTGGTGGCCTACATTTTTCTGTAACAGAGCTATTTAACATTATGTGCAGGTATATTAATGTTATTTTTGTCCACCTACTTCAGGGTTGTCCAAACTTTGTGATGAAAAGAGGATTTTCAGGGGCTGACTGTATCTTCTGATTTGATTTTTATATCATAAGTACAAGTTTTAGTTGGATTGAAACAGGTTTTTGCTGGATTGGAACCGGTTTTAGTTTTATTTGAACCTGTCTGTATAAAGCTGCTGCTGTTGGGACCATACACAATAGATTTTAAATCTGAAGTTTAGGTCCACATAAACTCTTACCTTGTGCTGTGATTGGCCCCGGGCCAGACTTTGGTCTGACCTAATTTGGTTAAGTGACCTGCTTTGGTGTTATGCATTGTACTTGGCAAGGCTTGAAAAAAGATTCAACCCAAGCAGACATTTTATTTCTGTAGCTGTGCTTCTGTTGTACTTACAGGTTTATGTTACTTATCTACGTCACTACGCAACAAAATGTCTGACTAAACATCCATTAAGCCATTTAAGGAGATTGTAGTTTATGTGTTCAAGCATCCTGTCACATAAAATCAGAGATACAGAGGAGAACCAATGGGACACTGCAAAATCCTTTTTTTTAAAGTTTTTTTTTAGTTAAAAACTTTATGTAAACGTTCAGCTACTAAAAGGTTCTGAGTACAACTAAGATGCTATAGACACAGATGGGAATGTTAAGTGTGAATATATACCTTACATTTATTAAATTATAAGTTGTGTGGAGAGTTGTGTTGATATAACATAAATCTGGTGAGTTTTGTCCCCCCCCCCCCAAAAAAAAGGGATTGTTTTTTTCAGTTTTTATCGTTAGGTACTGTAAAAATCAAGAAATATTGAGACTACATTGTACACAGTGTCACTTTAAATCAGTTTGTTGTTGATTGTCATCTCAGGAGAAGGATAACTGGAGTGGCATTGCTCGCACCGTGGACCGTCTTTGTCTCTTCCTCGTTACCCCGGTGATGACCTTGGGCACCATCATCATCTTCCTCATGGGCATCTACAACCACCCTCCTCCTCTGCCTTTTAAAGGAGACCCATACAACTACAGAGAGGAAAACCCCCGTTTCCTCTAACGACTGACTCAAACTACCGTTCTGTAGCTGTGTGGATTTGATCTGGAGTGAATTACTTTATAACCTGATTGTATAAAGTTTGTGTGGTGGATACATTTGGTTTCAACTTCAGACTAAACTGAATGATAATAGGGGGTGACCTGAAGCAAGAGGGCCCATGGCGAGATTTGAATACAGGCTTTACCAGGTGAGCCACTAAGGCGTGCCTAAAACCATTTATAATGAAATGGAAAAACACTAGTGGTGCCAATAAAAATAATTGTCTCTCAGATAACATGTCTGTAGTTTAAAGTCTTCATTTAAATACTTCATGTAAAACTGTGGTTTAGACGTTGATAAGATGTGAAAGTGCCTTCCAAATTGTTTAACTGAAGTTTATTTGTTGGTTGTAGTTAGGACTTATAATGTTTTTCACAGTTGGTAAATGTATAAAGAATTGTAATAAAAATGCTGAAAATAAGAAAATGTTCTGAATCATGTCTTAAATGGCCTCTTGTTTCAATCCACTTCAGTTTTTTATGGTTCCTTGGGGAATATCTGCCTTATCACATCAATTGCAAGACGTTATAGTGATTCTTGTTTGACCCGGACTTAAGGTGAGTGTTATATAGCGTTCCATCCAGTGGTTCAAAGGTTAAAGCAACACTACATAAGTTTCAGGAATTTATACTCGCTTATGAACTAAAGGAGACAAATGCTAACAAATGAAAACTGACATTTGATTGTCACTTTTCAAAAATTTTCTTGGCACCCTAACCTTGAGCCCTGTTGTGGATAGTCTAGAGTCAAACATGCATGGCTTTGGACAACAGCTGACTCTCCATCCATCTTTTTCCGCTTTTCTGAGCCGGGTTGCGGAGGTGTCAGTCTAAGCAGAGACGTCCAACCTCCCCCTCCCCAGATGCTTCCTCCAGGCCAGATGAGAGACGTCCTTCCAGCGTGTCCTAGGACTTCCCCGGGGCCTCCTCCCGGTGGGACGCACCTGACACACCTCTCCAGGTAGGCGTCCAGGAAGCATCCCGAACAGATGCCTGAGCCACCTCAGCTTGCTCCTCTCAATGTGGTGGAGCAGCAGATATCTATTCTGATATCCTTCTGAGTCACTTAACTCTTTACCCTATCTCTAAGGGAGCGTCAAGCCACCATGCGGAGAAATAAATAGGTTACTGTCGTTAATCCGGTTCCTTGAAACATTGAGTGGAGAGATCAACCTATGGGAAGGGAATCCGTACCTGACCTCTTTAAAAGCCTCCAATTGCACCAAGTCTGGCAATTCTGCTCTTCTCTAGTAAGTATATTTGCATGTTGTGCAGCAACATATATATAGTTATAGTATAGATATAGTATATATAGTTTACCAGGTTGTTTTTATTTATTTCCTGCTAGTTGCTATAATTTTCTTAATGTATATACAGTCAGGTCCATAAATATTGGGACATTGACCCAATTCTAATATTTCTGGCTCTTCACACCACCACAATGGATTTGAAATGAAATTAAGATGTGCTTTAACTGCAGACTTTTAGCTTTAATTTGAGGGTATTTACATCTAAATCAGGTGAACGGTGTAGGAATTACAACAGTTTGTATATGTGCCTCCCACTTTTTAAGGCACCAAATAAAATTTTATTCTGTAAATTTTAATAAATTAATTTTGATGAGTATTTTATTTTCATTCAAATGTAAAATAAAACTGATATTTTTTTTTTTTTTTATGTCTAATGGGTTAACATTTCAATTTAATTGTACACTTTTGTTTATATTTTGATTTGAGTTTTTTCCTCTTGAGAATGTAAATAAGTTCATAAAAGTGATACTGATAACAGTAAAACTATTTTCTTCCTTTTGATAAAATTCCAAGCATACATCCTGAAACTTTACTTGGATTTACACGCTTTCTTAAAACCTTTTCACTACTTCAAAAAGGCTTAAATATCTTTCAATAGAGAATAGTTACAGCAGCTCTCAGATAGGTAAAGTGCAAAACAATTAAAATATTTTAGTATTAAACAAAGACACCCCGTTAGATGTAGCCAATACAAATTTGTGCAACTTTAAAAACTATAGGGACCATCAGAGCCAGCGGTAAATCTCAAAACGATTGGCCGAGATAAGGCTGTTCTTGGCAAGGGACCATCAGCGCTGACTGGCGCGAGCGAGGGTCCTTACATGTATTACAACAACAGCAATTATTGAACTTTTAACTCACCATTATGTGCTATGTCCTTCACCATCGCTACCATCAAAATGCATTCTGGGATACTGAGCTGTCTCAAGTCTACACAAGTTACGTTCCTACGCATTCTCGATCGAAAGGGCGGGGAAAGAACACCTCGGCATTCCGAGCGGACTTGTAGAAATGCGTTCTTTGAATTGGAACAGTACTTGGGCAGCTACAGACTGCGTTTCACAAGAACACAAGTACAGACAAGAATGCATATTGAGAAACGGTCTTTGACTGGGTTTATAGAATAGACTGAGGCCCAGGCGCCTCTAATTGGCCTGATTATCAACCTGGATTTGGCAATATAATTGGATTCACATAACCTGCTGCTTCTAAGTGTCCTCTTGTTTGTTTGTTGTTTAGTTTAAGACATATACATTTAGTCATTTAGCTGACGCTTTTTTCCAAAGCGACTTACATTAAGGTTCCATTCACCAGTGTTACAGCTGAAACACCACTGTTGGCAAGGTGGGTTAAGTGTCTTGCCCAAGGACACAACAACAGTATGAACTGTGGGGAGAGCGGGAATCGAACCGCCTACCTTCTGGTTGAAGAACGACCGCTCTACAGCAGTTGTCTTTCAACTGGAAGGTAGTGGTTTCGATTATTAACTCTTTGGCTTGAATAGCAACGTTCATCACCTGGACAATACCATACCTACAGTGAAGCACAGTAATGGTGGCATCATGCTGTGGGTTTTTCAGCTGCAGGAACTGGGGAATAGTCAGGATCAACAGAAAGATGATCCTGACTAGTCTCCCAGCAATGTTCAGAGACATCCTTGATAAAAACCTGCTCCAGAGCGCTCTGGACCTCACACTGGCAAACACACTTCCAACAGGACTAAGCACACAGCCAAGATAACAAAGGAGTGGCTACAGGACAACTCTGTGAATGTTCTTGAGTGGTCCAGCCAGAGCCTAGACCTGAACCCAACTGAACATCTCTGGAGAGATCTAAAAATGATTTTGCACCAAAGCTCAAATTCCAACCTGATGGAGCTTGAGAGGTTCTTCAAAGAAGAAGCTGCCCAAACATAGATGTGCCAAGCTTGTAGCATTATACTCTTAATATAATATTAGACTTGAGGCTGTAGTTAGCATCAAAGATGCTTTAATAAAGTATTGAGCAAAAGATGTGAATACTTAAGTACTTACTGTATGTACACAGCCTTCACAAATACATTTATAAAGAATTAAAAAAAAAAACTTTCACTTGTCATTATGGGTTATTGTTTGTATAATTTTGAGGCAAATAATGAATTTAATACATTTTGGAAAAACGCGGTAACCTAACATAACAACCTGTGGAATAAAGTGAAGGGCTGTGAATACTTTGCAGATACACTCTAAGTACTTATTGAATAACTTAAGTATGCATGCATTCCTAGAATATGCCTTATGAGGTTATGCTTTTGTATGGTTTATTATAATCAAGTTTGGTATGATAATAATAAAGTTAACAATTTATTAAGGGAAAAGATCAGGGTTTATGGATTTGAACATAATTAGTTTAACCCACACACACATACAACAGGCTTGTCATTGCAATAATAACTGGAACTGGAGACTAGAGAAGTCAGTTTCAGACACAACACTGTTAAACTGTAAATGCTTGAGGGTAAAAGTCCTTGTTTGCCACAGACAAAGCTGCTCCTATAACCAGTCCATCACTATCAAACAGCTATTTAACTCATAAACAACTAAACTGGGCTTGTATCCAGAACTAACACTGTTGTTCAACAGCCATGAGAAATGACAGGCCTATTATTGTTAAGTTCATGCAAGGTGAGACATGGTTTGATCAGTTTAGCTTTTTGTTATTTTCAAAAACCTCCACATTTAAGGCATTTAAAGTTTTCTCAGTTCTTTTGAATCACTTATTTTTTATTTACTACCCATAAAAGTTTACTTTCATGCTAAAATATTATCTTGATCTGTTGTGTGTACAAAAGATGATTGTATGAATAAGTAAATTAGTTTTAGTCAGTTTCAACTGTGTCTATATATATATATATATATATATATATATATATATTTTTTTTTTTATGAACATTGCAATACACCTTGTTACGTTTTAGAACAACCACATTTCTATATTTTTTTTATTGGAAGCACACTGTGCCCAATCCCAATTTTCTAATTTACTCCTACCCCGTGGCCCTCCAGAGTATAATAAGATCTATAATACAGGGTTTATAACTACAATGGCAAAAAAAAAGTATGTGAACCTTTTGGAATACTCAACTTATGAAAATTTTGTTTGTGCGTGTTAAGATTTGTTTGTGCGTGTTAAGATTTGTGTGTGCGTGTTAAGATTTGTGTGTGCGTGTTAAGATTTGTGTGTGCGTGTTAAGATTTGTGTGTGCGTATTAAGATTTGTTTGTGCGTCTTAAGATTTGTTTGTGCGTCTTAAGATTTGTGTGTGTGCGTGTTAAGATTTGTGTGTGTGCGTGTTAAGATTTGTGCGTGTTAAGATTTGTGTGTGCGTGTTAAGATTTGTGTGTGTGCGTGTTAAGATTTGTGTGTGCGTGTTAAGATTTGTTTGTGTGTTAAGATTTGTTTGTGCGTGTTAAGATTTGTTGTGCGTGTTAAGATTTGTTTGTGCGTGTTAAGATTTGTTTGTGCGTGTTAAGATTTGTGTGTGCGTGTTAAGATTTGTGTGTGCGTGTTAAGATTTGTGTGTGCGTGTTAAGATTTGTGTGTGCGTGTTAAGATTTGTGTGTGTGCGTGTTAAGATTTGTGTGTGCGTGTTAAGATTTGTGTGTGTGCGTGTTAAGATTTGTGTGTGCGTGTTAAGATTTGTGTGTGCGTGTTAAGATTTGTGTGCGTGTTAAGATTTGTGTGTGTGTGTGTTAAGATTTGTGTGTGCGTGTTAAGATTTGTGTGTGCGTGTTAAGATTTGTTTGTGCGTGTTAAGATTTGTGTGCGTGTTAAGATTTGTGTGTGCGTGTTAAGATTTGTGTGTGCGTGTTAAGATTTGTTTGTGCGTCTTAAGATTTGTTTGTGCGTCTTAAGATTTGTGTGTGCGTGTTAAGATTTGTTTGTGCGTGTTAAGATTTGTTTGTGCGTGTTAAGATTTGTTTGTGCGTGTTAAGATTTGTTTGTGCGTGTTAAGATTTGTTTGTGCGTCTTAAGATTTGTGTGTGCGTCTTAAGATTTGTTTGTGCGTGTTAAGATTTGTTTGTGCGTCTTAAGATTTGTGTGTGCGTCTTAAGATTTGTTTGTGCGTGTTAAAATTTGTGTGTGCGTCTTAAGATTTGTTTGTGCGTGTTAAGATTTGTTTGTGCGTGTTAAGATTTGTTTGTCGTCTTAAGATTTGTTTGTCGTCTTAAGATTTGTGTGCGTCTTAAGATTTGTTTGTGCGTGTTAAGATTTGTGTGTGCGTGTTAAGATTTGTTTGTGCGTCTTAAGATTTGTTTGTGCGTCTTAAGATTTGTTTGTGCGTGTTAAGATTTGTTTGTGCGTGTTAAGATTTGTGTGTGCGTGTTAAGATTTGTGTGTGCGTGTTAAGATTTGTTTGTGCGTGTTAAGATTTATTTGTGCGTGTTAAGATTTGTGTGTGTGTGTGTTAAGATTTGTTTGTGCGTCTTAAGATTTATTTGTGCGTGTTAAGATTTGTGTGTGTGTGTTAAGATTTGTGTGTGCGTGTTAAGATTTGTGTGTGTGTGTTAAGATTTGTGTGTGCGTGTTAAGATTTGTGTGCGTGTTAAGATTTGTGTGTGCGTGTTAAGATTTGTGTGTGCGTGTTAAGATTTGTTTGTGCGTGTTAAGATTTGTTTGTGCGTGTTAAGATTTGTGTGTGCGTGTTAAGATTTGTGTGTGTGTGTGTTAAGATTTGTGTGTGCGTGTTAAGATTTGTGTGTGCGTGTTAAGATTTGTGTGTGCGTGTTAAGATTTGTTTGTGCGTCTTAAGATTTGTTTGTGCATCTTAAGATTTGTTTGTGCGTGTTAAGATTTGTGTGTGTGTGTGTTAAGATTTGTGTGTGCGTGTTAAGTTTTGTGTGTGCGTGTTAAGATTTGTGTGTGCGTGTTAAGATTTGTTTGTGCGTGATCAATCTGTGAATGCACACAAGCTTAAAGTCCTGTCTTACACATGTGACTCTTAATACCCACAAAACTGTTTCTACAGTCCTGCCATGTAAGAGCTGTGTGTTTGTGTTTAGCTTTTGTCCTGAGTTTAGACATACAGGCTGCTTACTAGTTTACTAAAAAGAGATATACCAATAGGTGGCAGTAGTAGTCGGCTATTAAAATGCAATGTAAATGGGTGTGTCCTCTTGACATTTTTTTTACACTTACTGCGCTCTCACCAGCTTACTGTTCAAACACTGACAAAACTGATAGAGCAAACACAGATTTAAGCGTGCACTAACACAGAACTGACAGATTCGCTCATGCGCTAACACGGAAAAGAGCATGCACTAACAGACTCTGCTTGCAGAAATCTGCACATGCTCGCTCACTTCCCAGCCTGTGGGCTCTCAATACTTTTGACTTCATTTTACTTCCATAGTTATTCACAATCTAGTCATAATTATCCCGTTCAGCTTTGATATACATTTTAAAACCTTAAAACTTTACTTTGTACTTTGTATTTACAGACAAGTATGTCTCCAGTGGACTCTCCTGTTCCCTGGTGGTTTTCTGCTGCTCCTCAATTTCAAAACAGAGCTCTTCAGCCAGTTTGGTAACAAAAAACATTGTACATTTTTATTCTGATCCCATCTCTGCAGAGCTGATTGAATATTCAAGTTATGGATAAAAGAAATTATCTGGAAATATCTTTGCAATTCTACACACAACTTGGACAATTATCAAAATCAACAATAACTCATGTAACATCATGAGAAACAGGATTCCCTGTAATGTGACTATTTTTATACCTTTTGTATCTTGGCTTGAACAAAATAACATAAAACACTTAATGTAACAAAAGGCCTCTTTTCTGTCACAGTGAGGAGATTTAAACAAGGTCAGGCACAAGAGGTGGCAGCAGATGAAAGCCCTGACATGGTAGAGAAAGAGGAGCTTTAATGTTCAAGTGAAGAATGTCAACGGTATATGTTCGACTGACAAAGTAGCAAGAGCTGCGCAATGTCTTTTAGTACTTACATGTGAATGCAAAGTAGTTATCGCTCCTGCCTCACAGCACAAAGACTGGAGTCGACCTTAATGTGCGCAGCTGAGTTCTGAACCAACTGCAGGCGGCGGAGCTGTTTATGTTTACTGAGTCAAATTGAGGATCATTTTGCAGAAAAAAAAAAAAAAGTAGCAGTAGCTATAAGATAATGTTTTTGGAGGTCTGGGGTTCTTTCCTCAGAAGATTCTTTAACAGAATAAGTGTAATTTCAAGTATTCTAGTGTATTTTAACAGCTGTTATGTTATTACCATAGAACAAGTACAATTATGGGAACTGTTAGCACATTAAGGTCAAGAATTGACAGTTTGCTATATATATTAATATATGACTAAGAACTAGGAACCTTTGATGTGAGTGAGTTAAGCCTGCTTTTAATAGGCCCTACAATTAGGAATTATCAGCTTTGTATTTAATGGGGGACAAAATAATGTTTAGAATAAATTATTACAGGTATTATTTCTACATTTTAGACTTGAAATCATTGCAGCTGTTCTTTAGCCTGACCTGTGACCCCTGCCTTCTGCCTCTCCTCTTTCTGCTCTAATCTGATTAGTTATAACAGTTATAACAGGAAGGATAATATTCTCCGTGACTTGTCTGATGCTGCTTACAAGTGCATGTCGAACAATTCAATGGTAGATTTCTCAGAGAGTAGAACTCGTTTACGTTCTACTTGGAATGGTTGAACGGTTGGACGGTGGAAACCCGTAAATGTCATAATGGAGTTTAATCACCTTATCTGTTTGTGGCTTCTGTTTATGGACCAAATATATGTTATAAGTTGTTACCAGTGTTTCTGTTCTTGCTATAAATGTCTCTGAAGGCACTTCTGATAAGTTTTTTTTCTTCTGACTGTATTCTCCAGCCTCATGTCACCAACCTCTGTGTCCCACAGCTGCATTGACTCATTGTTTTAATAAAGTTTTTCTCTCACCGTTAATATTTTACAGCACATAGAGAATCTGGCGCTGCTGCTTGTTTCCCATGTCACGCTAAACACAAAGCCAATCACATGCGAGCAATAATAGAGTTATACAATCAGAACGCGAGGAAGGCGGATCTAGTGCAAACAAGTCTGAGATCAGTTTAACTGTCACAGAGCACATGAGTGGGCTCAAATCACCGCAGTGAGAGGAGAACAACAAGAAACTTGAGAGGCTTTGAGAAAAAAATAATAAATAAAAAATTAAAGCAGCTCTTTGCAAGTCTGGCAGTTTCTTTGCTTTTTTTGTTCGGATCTTTCCGATTGAGCTCAATTGTTGCCATTATGTTGGCCTAAAAACAGTGCCTGTGGCAATTAGACTCTAACGTGGTTATAAACTATAAATGTGTGTACTCGGTAACAAATAAGTTTTTGAAAAATACTTGGTAGATTACTAGCCTTAAATTATTCTTAATTACAAGTAAAAGTACAGTCTTAAAAATGTATTTAAAAATTACCCCAAAAAATCTACATAACTACATAAATACTGTTGAGTATTTGTAATTTGTTACTTTCACTCCTGATTATAGGCTTGGTGGTTTGTGATTTTGGTAAATGTATGGTTTTATATTCATGGCCTTCACATCCAGCTCATTCACTAAATTTGCCCTGACCCTGGTGTCTAACTTTCAAGTGACAAGGACTCCATTAACAGACAGTGTTTCTGTCCATATTATGCTTCACCCATCTTGTTGCGTTACCATACCTACAGAAATCACTGAGAGCAGTTTTTTCTACCGTGTGTACACAATCCTTTTTATTTTGCTTGCGCTTGGTAAAGCACTGTTTTGCAAAGTGATTTTGTACTTTACACTTGCTGCACATTTTCCCATGGCCGGGCACCAAAACAACACATTGTACTTCTATTACATTCAGGTCAGTTTAGCTCTGGCTGCAACCTAGTGGTGTACTTTCATAAGAAAATACTTCTGTCAGAACAAGACAAACATACCTGTTTATCTACAGTCTATGGTCTTGTACATCATTTGACTGCAGGGTTAATTCTGCAGTTCTACCCCTTGGTGTTCTTACTCCTGTTTAACGGTGCGCCCCCTTGTGACACTCCAAAGTATTGCATTACACAGTTAAATCCTAAAGCATCTTGTTTGCTAACTCCAGACAATGTGATATTTAAAAAAAATAGTGGGGTGTCTGTTCTTAATTTCTCAAAATAATATATGAAATGCATTAATTTATTTTAGCTGTTTTTAACAATTTTTATTAAGTATATGAGCCTTACACTGGCAAAATAAATGTCACAATTAGGTTGAGTTTATGTTATAAATGAGTTTTACCTCTTGACTAAAGGGCATATTGTTGTAAAGTATTCTGTTACTGCCACTCTTTTGTGACTGGGCTGACTTTTGAAATGGTGAACAAGAGTTTGTACTGATGTAGGGCACCGCTGTTTTTATAAATCCATGGTGAGGCAGGGCTCCCATGACCTTGAGGCAGGTGTGAAGAAGCCTGTTCTCTTTATAACCGAAAGGACAGGTGTGTGACCTTTGAGCAGGTACTAACACAGATCACTTTCAGGCAAAACAAAAACAAGCAGATGAAACAACTAAACACCTCATTGAAAAAAGTTCTAAAGGTTTTTATTTTGCACAAAGAATGAGTTCTCTGCTCCAGTATGGACAAAATAGTCAATTTAAAGACAATTAAAATTGGTTTACACCATTAATTATACAATGGGAAAAATAATTTTACTTAAAAATAAGGCCTTATTTGTCACTTGTACAGATGTAGCCTAAACACAATTACAATGCACAGTGAGATGTAGTTTTGTACCTGCTTGTAGTAACCAAAGAGTAAATAAACCATGAGGAAAAACATACAATGCAAATAAAAATACAAGATTGCAGCATCAATGAAATAAATCAAATACCTGGATGGATGCAACCAACTGGAATGGCCAGGTCTCTTGTAATAAATAAATACATACACTTGATTTTACCCTACATAAAAATGTCCCTGTTAAGTCAGTGTCAAAGTTCAATTCCTTGTATGCTCTTTGTAATTTCCCTCATATCTAATAAATATTTTGTTCATTACATGCAAGGATGTGTCCCTGTTTTGCTGGTTTACTGTTTTCAATAGTGTCCTTAAAAATACAATTTATTGCAATTGTCTTTTTTGGAACAATTTATCATTTTCATACAAGCAAAGTTAAATACTGTAATTGAAATAACCACATTCCTGCAACTGCAGAGAGTGGACAATAAGGCACTGCTGGTGTAGTTTGCCTCGAATACATTTCACTGAATCAGCTTTAAGGCTTCACAGTAAACATGTTAAAAGGCACTTCACAGTAAACATATTAAAGGACACCTTACAGTCAAAATGACAAAAGATAACTTGAAGCATGTGATCTAACTTTAAAAATAACATACAAGTATGTTTAGATATAAATGCCGTTTTTTTTTAAATCATCCCAGTACCGAACAAAGAAAAGTGATAATTTATGGCTTTACTGGACAGCTGCAACACTATTGATTAAAAAATCACAAGACACATGTTTTGGTGGTTTTGTTTTTTGGTGGTAACACAATGATCCCTACACTCTTTCATATTTATCAAAGCTATATATGATGAAATATAAAATTATTTACAGCCTTCCGTAACAATAACGTGCCAAATAACACACACAATACATGTCTGTGAAGGTTCTCAGTCATCCAGGAAGCATTTGCTTTAACCTTTTTTTCACACAATACATGTACTAGTGGTTTTTAGAAATCACAATTACTACTGTATAATGTCCTATTGGTAATTCATTGTCATAATACGTACAGTACAGTTAACAGTTTCATATTGGTTCTATTTGGGTCACTGTCCTGAATTCCAAGATATAGTTTCTCACTGAAATGATGTTAGACAGTTTGAGGCCACAGTTTAGTGTTGATAAAATAAAGACTAGACCGCCGCTCTGATGCCAAAAGACAGTGCAGCTCCTATGGTAATACCTATGGCCACCCACAGGCTCTTTGGTGTGTTATAACAACCCTCTTCTTGGTGTGGGTTGGAGGACATTGAGAGTCTCCCCAAACAGCCATTGGAAAAAGAGAAGAGTATCATAATAAAAGCAAACATTCCATCTTCAAAAACAACAGGGAGGATTCTGCGGCTCTGGACATTGCAGAACATAAACAGAGGAATAAACCCTGCCCTAATGACTAGCACTGGGAACAGCACTTTGCAAGGAATACTTTTTCTGGACAAGCAAACCCGGGCAGCACTGATTTGACCAAACCAGTCGCAGATGTTGAAAATCAAAAAGCAGCATACTGGAATGAAAAAAGGCTCCCATTTTCCTGGATACATTGTCTGGACGTCTGCAGTGACAGCGGGGAACACAGACAGAGTAATTATTGGCACTAATGTCAGAAATAAAGCCCTGAGAATTTTTTTCAGCATCTCACAGACAGAGGTTTGTGCCTGCTCTTGGACACTCGGCTCATCTCTCTTTTTTTCAGTCTTCTTCTTTTTCTTATTTCTTTTTTTCTTGGGTTTTGTTGTGACATCTTGCTCTTGATTTGTTTGGATACTTAGCAGTTGATGAGAGTCTTCTTTTCTCTTTTGGCTTTGGATCAGGAAAGGCTGAGCAAATTTCAATTGGGATAGAGACAAGTAACAGAAGAGTGTTATCAGTGTCCCACACAATGCAATGAGGAAGTGGCAAAGAGCAGCTGAATCATAGTCTTTTGTAATGGCTATGGAAAAGACCAGGATGACAGCAGCGAAGGGCCCTGCTGCAGCTTGGCCATGTGTGAAAGTATTTCTGTGAATGTCAGGCAGCAGACTCACAAGGCCAGATAGGTTACACTGAAGGAGGGCACTGAATAACATGGTGAACCAGATTAAACCCATGGAGATGCAGAAGAAGTTGCCTCCAGCCATTGGCACTGCACTGCTAAAGACTGCAACTGATAGAAAAAGCAGCGCAATTATGAGAAGGTTGACTGTGATGTACTTTCTTGGTGTAAATCTCAGGTGGAAGCAGGAGCTGAGCACCATTGGGAGCAGCTGAGACAACTGAGAAATCAGGGTCATTAGGCTGATAGTCCAGGTCTTGTCAGTTGTGTTTATCCGATACTTAAAGTACAATGAAGCTGTCACTAAGAAGTGACAGGGCAGCAGTGATCCGAGGCCCAGAATGAAGAAAATGACCCTCACCAGGTTGTACTTGTCCTCAGGGGACTGTGCTGGGGTGGAACTACAAGGGCAGAGATGTGAGTTAGATGGATTTACTTTATATGCTTTTGTCTAAATAATGCAATCTGTTGACAATTCATTATTGTTAATTGGTCTGAATATCAGTTCAGAAATGAAGCCAATAAAGTATGGTACAAACGTTTCTGTAAATGAACCTCATTGTGACAGAGTCAGAGATTTAATTTTATCAATCATCTAAGTCAAACTAGGTTTGCACAATATGTTAATCTAATATCAGTGCAATATTAACAACAGAACATTTGCAGTGTAAACCATTGTAAATGTTAATAAACCAGGAATTCATGCATTGCATACGATTAAGCTTCATTGGTCCAACCAAATCAAAAGGTTAGTGGCCACAGTGATCGATGTACATACCTTGGGGAAACACAGGTCTCAAACTGCAATGGTTTTGCTTCAGTCATGGAAGTAGACTGAATGTTCTGAGAGAAAGAGGAGTCACATTTGCAATAAAAGTGTCACTAAAAAGAACAACTGACACAACTGTGTTACTAGGTTAGTGGTTTGTATTTTTAAACAGTGTTATTTGTTTACCTTGTCCATTTTGTAGGTGCAGCAGAGTACAAGAACAGTCATAATGACAACTACGGTGACCACACTACCTACAACAGCACCTGAGAAAACTGTAAAAGAGAGTTAAGTATTAAAGTACTTATTTATGTTGTCAACAATAGTAAGGGGATGTCAGAGAGATCAATCAAACGTAACCCAGTCTCACCTTGTATCTTAAGCTGTATGCTGGTAGTGTGCGTCTCATTGTCTGTGGTGAGAAGACAGGTGTACAGCCCCTGCTGATCTGGAGTCAGATCCTTTAGTGTGAGGCTTCCATTCTCCGAGATGTTCTTTATCAACTGCCCCCAAGTTTCTGACACCTCGCGGGGCTGGCTTTCACTGCTCTGGTTCAATATGGTCTGAATGTTGTTAAAGGTCCAGATGAGGCTCTTTATTGGAGAGAAGGCGGTAGCACAGTGGACTGTTGTCTCAGTTCCAAAATCTGTGACTGGAGCTGTAGACAAAATTAAGTTCAAGACATCTACAAAAAAACTCAATCGTAATATCTACAAGTGTCTCTCTTTTACTACAACTTGGCCTCAGTAAGAGTCTACTTTATAAAGTAATTCTTATATTACATATGTCACAATATTGATAATATATCGTAGGAGGTTAAAGTGAAAGTCTAGGTTTTAGAACTGTCAAAGTAAAAAAAAATACGGATAAATTTTGTATTACTAAAAATGTGAAAATGAAATAATAAATCATGTTTTATGAGCTGTTGGACTTACAGAGCAGTGTGAAGGTGGCTCTCCTCCAGCTGTAGGGAGTGCTGACTTTACAGATGTAGTATTCCTTGTGTGAATCATTGTGTAAAAGAGGAAGGGTGCCTCTGATGGAGTAGAGCTGCTGCTTGTTCTGAAGAACCGTGTTGTTGCTGGTCAGAGGCAGTGGAGACTTGGACAAAGACCAACTGAGTTCAGGCTTTGGATAGATCCCCTCTGAGCTGCAGATCAGGGCATCTCCATCCCTTTTTAAGTTCACGGTCTTCACTGGAGCTGCAAAAACAGGACCATTTAGAAACACAGGTCTCATTATTATCAGTGTCACAGTATACAATTATTTTAAGTAGTGGGCCTTTGCAAATGGTTGTGTCTAAAATGACCCCCATAGTCCTCATTTAGTACATTAACTATCCTATTTTGAAGCAAGTGTACGTTCAAGGTTTCCTCAGTGGTGTACAAGCAATGGTCACTTGACATAAAACATGCCATTATTCTTGCAACAATAAGTGCATATGTGTTATAATAATTTTTATTATTATAATTATATATATTGTTTATAGTTACTGGGTGCTCATAGTTCTCTACAGGTCATGTCAAATCATGTCATGTCCTTCCTGCTAGTCCAAGCATGTAGTAGACCTAACTAGAGACATGGCCTGCCACGGGACTTCTGCACCTGGAGCTGGGGCCTTGGGATAGTGTATGAGAGATACACCTCCCTCTAACAGCCCCCACTGCAGTGATATAAAATCTCATGTTTTGTTTACTTCCGTAAGCAAACCTCACTCTGTAGCCTTTGATATATGCGTGTCTGCTTTGCTTCTTTTTGCAAGAATTAAACCTGGCCTTTCGCTTTTTATAATATGACACTTTTAGATGATGACAGTTACAACCACATGCTAAAAGAATTTGCGGTAACAATATCTTTTGAGCATAGTTACAATAAGCTGGAGTTTTTAAAGGAAGTAAACAAAAGTGGTGGCCAAAAGTATTAGAAAACTTTCAGTAGTTTTTGTTGAATTGGCCAAATTAAAATACCCATAAAACAAATGAAATATCTAAAGTCAGCATTATGCTTTATTAGAAAATATATAGTATAGAGCTGTCATAAGAAGAATTTAGATCATTTTCCACAAGAAAACAAGCTAGACCTATTTGACAGTCAATGTCACAGTCGTGTTTAAATCATCATCTGCCCAGCACGGCATGATTCAAACTTCTGTTTCTGTTGTTCTGGGAGGTAATGTGTATTGTGTATTGTCATAAAACAGTTACACTTAGTACATATTGTTAATACCTGTGGGTTAATAAGATTTGCTGTCTGTCAGGATGTTAACGGCATATTTCCTCAGGATAGATATAACCTCAGCTCACAATGACATTGAATAGAGGAAGCCTGTTTTCCACTTACCGTTCACTCTTACGTTAACAGACAGGAACTTTCTGCTGCTGTTAGTTAAGGCGCTACATTGATATGTGCCATTGTCTTGGGGCTTCACTTCTGTGAGCAGCAGTGAGCAGTTTCCTTGCAAGATCTGGTCACAAAACAGAAAGGTCCTGTTTCTGTAACTGTGGTGCTGGTGGAAAGTGTATTGATGGGAGTGCCACTGGACAGGGATAACTTCAGGTATTTTTGACCAAATGATTTCAAGAAGGCTGCCCAGGACGTTACAGGGCAAAACACAGCTCTCCTTGTAAACACAGGACACTTCAGCATCTGCAATACAGCAGGGATAGAGACTATTATTTACTCATGAAGAAACAGCAGGGTTTTATGCTATTTTCACAATACAATGTTCACAAACCATTTCTCTATAACTTTAAATACACTACAGAACACACGTTTAGGGAACGTGTGAAGAAAAGCTTTAAGTAATCCTCTTAAAAGTAAAAATCCAATCGCTTGTTGTTTAGAAATGTAGCAAATGCATGGTTCCTCGAAGTTCTCAAAAACAATCTTTGTTTTGAAAAAAAGAAATGGGGCAATAGCCACAGCTTTAAATTGGGCCACGGTGATAGGTCTTTGTATTGGCGCTTATTTCAAAAGTTGAATACAATGTTGGCTGTTTGACAACTTTTAATCACTTTTTTGTAACATCCTCCGCTGAACTAAAAGCGTATCTATCCCCTCTCAAAACAAACCAGAAAGCACGACACTATTAGCACTATTCCTTTCCTTTGCGTTTGGTCAAATGAAGGGCGTTGGTTGTTGCGCAGTTAACTTTTATCAAACGACATTCATCAAATCAAATGAAAGCACTCACCTCTAAAAGCGTAAATAACACAAACTGCGGACAGCAGCAATGAAATGATCAGACGTAGTCCAGACATTGCGATGGACTATCAAGTTTCTAAAAGTAGTATCAAAACCACATTACTTTCATTTTCAATAAGAATATATTTCAGCGCTAGCGATCCTACTACGCCATCTACTGGTTTCTGCTGCTCAATGCAGAAGCGAATTTATGAATAACTTCCTATTTCTACAGTTAACGTCACAGTTAAAAATTGACGTCAAATATTTTATGCAATATACTTTTCTCATGTTTTGGTAATTGTTATTTCACCATCTAATATTTGTTTAATGCGTAATAATTGATAATATGTGCCTTTTTTACAGTCTAAAGCAGTGGTTTTCAAACTACCTCCTTAAGTGGCTTTAGTCCATATAACCATTTCTTTTTTAGTTTTTGTTTAAGTCATTTAAATACAGTACAGTTGAAAATATAGCCACTTGATGGGTGTTTGACGTAAGTAACCTTTTTTTTTTCTGTACGCCTATAAAAGTAGCAAATAAGTTTCATATTAAAATAACCTTGTTGAAACTAGAACTACTTACTTATCTTACACTTGGTTTTGGCTTTTTCCTGGAGCTGGAGTCTTCAGTGAGTCTCAGGCCAGTGCACATGCACATCTACCTGATCACAGCAGGACTGCGTCGGACTGTACTGTGCTGCTGAACAACGCAATCCAAAGGCTGTGTGTAAATGATAAAGTGTGTGCATTTATACAGCACTTTCCTTTACCCCACTCGTAGACCAAAAAGGCTTCTTGGAGCTCCTGGAGGTATGGGCCCCTTACCTCCGCTTTGTTGGCACCGATACAGCCTCGGTGCAAAGCTACGCCGTAGTGGACTAGTTGTGGTTCGAGGAGAATGATTGTCCTATACTCTCCAGAAACAGGCAGAGACCCCTAAATGGTGTCAAAAAGGGGAAAGAGGTGGAAGCGGATCTGGCTCTGATTTCTGTGAAGTCTATTTGGTTATATATGTGTCACATGTTTGTTTAGAGTTTATGTGAACTCTAAAGGTGGAGGTGGATAAAAATAAAACCAAGTTCATATGTTTAATACACATTTTTAATACAGAAGCTTGTGTGCAATGTTTTTAAAACACGGTGTGTAATGTTATGTAAAGAGTGTGATTCTGAGAATGTGTGCTATTCTGAGATGACTATTTGTTCATTGGGTGTCAAGTTTTGAAATTTGTGCATTTATCTTCACTTTAGAGTCTAAGCAATTACAAATAAACAAACAGACAGACGTTCGGAAAAGTACAAAAACCTGGGCAAAGCAGAAGCTTCAGACTGTGAGTCTGAGTTAAAATAGAGCCTTAAGTCAGAGCAGAGTCTGCTCACTTGTGTGAGGCCCAGGGGTCTACAACCATTATAAATACAATATAAAATATTCATAGTATGTAATAAATTAATAATAATCCTGGTCAGCCTGCAACTGAATTCCGGCCCCTTCTTCATTTGACACCTCTGTTCTATAGTTTTGAAGTTTGTGTGTAACATAGCCTGTTGCCTTGTGTTTTCTGTTAAGCCCTCTGAAGCCACTCCTGTCAAAATCATGTTCACACATCATTTGCAATGATAATGCTTATATATAAATAATAAAAAACTTGCCTTGCACAAGGTGTATTTCTCTTTTGTTCTCCACAAGAATAACACTGCAGTTTTGTTCCTATTATTGGTAAGTTCTAAAAGCTTGGTAAGAACCCATTCACAAAACATTTTAAGGCTAACACATGCCTTATATAATGCTTATTGAAAGCCTTCTTAAAGTTTACAAAATGTTGTAGATGATGAATTAATGTGTGTTATCCACCTGACCTGTGCAGAGATCTTTACCACGATGGAAACATCCAAACAATCCAGTGGAGACATCACTCGGGCCGCCTGCTGAGGTTAAACAGTCCATATAAGTGTGCACTAATTTAAAACAAAAGATGTCTTTAAAAAAAAAAAAAAAGTTAGTTTAATAATTGCCCAACGTGACTTAAACAATGTACTATAAACAATAGCATTTGTTTACTAATAAAACAGGACTCCCAAAAATTAAAGACTGATAAAATACCCATTTTTAATTCTAACATTGACCTTCATGCCACAATCTGCCATTGTTCTCGTCCTATGCTTTGGATAACAATGACGAGCATTTTAAACCACTGGCAAAAAAAATCTCACTTTCCCAAAGACATGTACTGCATAAAGTTCACTTTTAACTCAAGAAGAGTAACAGGAAAACAGAAATGAACTAATGTAACTTCCAAAATGCTTTATGCACAAATAACATTATTGTACAATATTGTAATATTGTCTCTTTTTTCAAATTAGAATAAAATGATATTTGAATAACATTTACACATCAAGCTGACGGGACTGAGATCATCATCACAATACTACTGGAAATGTAATAATGCAATCCAGTAAGGAACATTCAAGATGTCAAAATTACCATGAGAAACTGAACAATCAGGGAAAGTGCCACCTCTGAACATGCACTGAAATGCATAAAACACAAATGGTTTTTAAAATCAAAATGTGGAAAAATGCAAACTTAAAAATTGTGCCTCAGAAATTCATAATTTGCACTGCTCTTGTTGGTCTCATAAACACCACATGTTCTCCTATGTACAAAAAAGTTGAATGTCTCATGGTCTATTTCTGATTTCTATTTGCTTTTTTCACAAAACTATCAGGCTACAGCATCGTCGCTGATTCCTGCCAAAGTAAATTATAGTATTTACTATAGACTGCATTTTATGTCTGAATGTAAACTGTCTTTACCTTCCACCTACTGTTCATAATCATAGAATACTGCATGCATAATCTGTACACTCGCTGTGTCCAATATCACTACAGTACAACGAAGCAGAATGAGTAATCAGACTCATTTCTGTAGTAAACATTTGGTACTATTCAAGATTTTTTCCACAGGTGACACAGTCATGATTGTTGCACTCCTTTTCATTATCCATAAGACATCACAAGAAATGTGCAGCGTAGAAGAACTAGTGAGTGATTTGGGACACAGCTTTTTAGTTGATTAGATGTCATTAGTAATACAGTAATGGGCTCATATTTTCATTGTATTAGTTTTGTAGCATTTAAACTACAGATTTAAAGGCTTAGCTCAACTTTTTGTAACTTTTTGAATTATTACTCTTCACAATAATTTTCCAGAATGACAACCTTTTGCTTTACCTTGTTGCAGTGTAAAAATGACTCCCCACAGATGTTTTTTTTTTCTAACACAGTAAGGCACAGTGACAAAAAGTGTCAGTTTCAGTCTTGAAAGCAACAATAAACATGAAGCAGTCACTGAAAAACATAAAATTAAACTACAAGGTAAGACCAGGGCAAATCCAAGGGAGACATAACAGCAGTAGACTGTGCTATTTTACATAAAAAAAACAAAAAAACAACCACAGTTCAACATGAGAAGTTCTTTACAACTTGAAAAATAGTTACATTTCCTCATTGGATACGAACACCGTATCCACCCAGAGTTCATAAACAAGCGTCTGATTTTGATTTATGTACAAGACCACTATAGTTATGTGCTCTAAAGGTCGCTGCTGCTCCTCAGTTGTGAAGTCTGTGTGAGAGCTGGTGCTTGCTCTACACTGCTTCCGAGGAGCTGTTTCTTTTATATAAAAAGACTTGCTTCCTGTTCAGTAGCTCTGACTTTAGTTTATCCAAAATACTGTTTGGAGGGGGCAGGTTGCCAGTCTTAGTAGGCTCATTGTATGGCCTACCACTTGATTTGAACTGAGGAGAGTGTGGACATTAAGACGGTGGATTTGTTGTCTGCTGGAAAAGCAGTCTTTGTTTCAGTCAGAGAGTCCACATGCATCGATGGAACCGATACAAAATGAGACAAACAGATGACAGTTGCATATAGTGGACGTCTGGTTTCCAGTGTTGTGCTTGGGCACATGCGCGGGGCAGACTAATGGAATTTTGGAGTGTTTTGAGCCATGAGGGGCATGTTAGACCTCATCTTCATTCTCCTCCTCCAGCACCTCCTCAAACACTCGCTCTGGGAGCCGGAAGCACTCCTCGAAGAAGTTGACAAGGGACTGACTCAGATGCTGCCGTGTCGCCTCACTGCGGATGAAGTGGCCCTCGTCTGGGTAGATCTGGGACACGAAAAATGTAAAATGATTAAAGTTACAAAGGCAAAATTAAACAAAAATTAAATATGATTGAAATTTTAATTAAAACTTAAAAGAATGGACAGAGTAAAAAATCCAACCGTAAATCACCTGTGGTTTGTATTTCATTTGAAAAACAATACTGCAGCACATTATTTGATTTGATCCTTCATCAGTTTTCTGCCCACAAAATACAACAAGATTGTTTTGTTCGTCTTATTAGTCTAAATAAGTCTATATTAGGTCAGTTAACCTATTGTTAACATATCATGAATTTGGTCCCCTATACTGATATTTGAACCTCTAACCCTTATTTTCACAACCCTTACATGTGGACTAGACATTAAGTTGTCACATAGATGTGTTAATGCTCCCCTGTTAGGACTGCATAAAATGCCAACTCCCAAACTATTTTGATACTTTGCGCCACACACTCATCTTTGAGATCTGAAACCAATCTGACCTAACCTGATCATCCTCGGACGTCAAACTCAACTATGAGTCTCATCTCAAAGGTAAATATCTGGTGCTATGTTCCATTCAGAGTTACACAGTGAAGCCTTTTTAAAATTTCCCTTTGGAACTGGAAGCATAGCCAGACTTAAATGTTCAGTATTGCTACACTTTGTTTAGTGTTCAACTGGGAAATAAACTCCCAACAGAGAGTAGAGCACTCAAATTTAGTTTTTAAGGAAAAAGATAATTCTCATTTTAATTATAACTAAATATAACCAATAATATTCTAATACATTATAATATTACTAAAAGTAGTACTTTGTGGACACATAAGTTGAGCACAATCTACTACTGCTTCTAAAACTACGGACTGAAATATTTCTGAGGTCACATTGCCACTGAAATCTAAAAGTCACTCTTACTCATTTACAGATTTTGAAAATTAACTTGACACCTGTCCCTCAAAAAAAAGTAAAATAGTACTCAGTGTACTCAAGTTCCTTATTTGCAAAAAGTTACTGGAGTAAATATACTCATTTCCACCCACCTTTTGTAAATATTGGATTGTTCTGGTATTTGTTTTATTTAAAAAGTGAACATCAGGGACACCATGTACATTTTGTTTTTAAAATGATATGTTTTCTTCTTCATAATGCTGTTTGGATGTAGATGTCTGCCTACTGCCTTTGGGGATCCATTAACAGCTTGGCATATAGTACTTTTCAGCTTTACTCTTAGCTAACATGCATACATACTTTTGGAGTCTAAGTTGATAAATCTCCTTAAAGCCCTGTTTTGTTTTTTTGGTTTTTTTTTACAATTGTACTTATTTTGTTTAAACGAGAGGGCTGATGTGAGGGTGTAGCTCTTAGGCATTCAAAGCTCATTTAAGAAAGGAAGACCAAGCCAAATCCTACGACAGATGACTAAAGGAGCCTTAGAATCCAGCTTTTATACTTTACTGTATGTAATGTATCACTTATCTGTATCTGGAGAAGAAAGTGTGACTTTCTAATCATGTGATGCATAAGTCACCTGCACATTGGTCAGTAATGAGCTCAGCTGAACATTGAGCAGCAGTGCATTGTGCTGTAATTGGATTAGTCCTGGTGTGAATACAGGAAGCATAGCAGGTCTCATAAGCTTGTTATGTGGCATGAAGGCATTGTGAGGCTAATCCTGCTCCAGCTGAGGATCCCTGTGCCTGCTCCAGCTCATCCACACTCAGCGCTGGAGCAGGCACAGCACAGAGGCAGGACAAACTGGCAGAGCATCAGGTAACACTGTGAAAGAATGGGCAGCGATCCACGTACCTGTAAGGTGTAGTTGGCCTTTTCGTTTATGAGCCGAGAGATGAACTTTGCTGTATGCTGGAAATGAACTTTTTCTGAGAAACAAAACAGAGATTGAGTGTTTTCAATTCAATAAGCAACAAACAATTGAGTATGATAAAATTTAAATTTGTTTGTAGCCAAGCCAGTAATTGCAGGTAATTAATAATGTGTTCAGTCAATAACATGCTTTAAAAAAACTGGAGAAAACAGAACTCCAGCAAATAGGCCACGTGAGTACAAACAATGATCTGTGTAAATTAGAGTCTGATACATACGGTTGAATAAGTAACTAACTAACAACAAATGTGGGTGGTTTGATTGGATGAATTTGGTCTCTCTACTAATACTTTCAGTTTGAGTGCATCATATTTGTGCAAACAAAGGTGGCCTGGTTTACTTTTGTTGCAGCTGTTCATGTCATAAACACAAATAAACACTTTTCAGCTGCTCTTCTAAAACACTCCTCAAGGTAAAACGTAAAGTTTACCTTGGTGCAGTTAGACTAAGAACTGCAATGAAACGTCAGGTCAGAAAAGCTCAACCTACCGTCAGCTGTCGGATGGATAATGAGGAACTTTTTGTCCATAAACTGCGAGGCTCTGTGCTCTAAATTGGCCATCTGAGGAAAAAAAAATATGTTTGTACAAGGCATAGTTGCACATTGTAAAACATGAGTAACATTATTAATGTAAAAACTTACTGTGTACGCTCTTGGATCAGGTTTAGGAAGGCCAAGATATCGTTCGGAAAATGCAGAGGCTGTAAAAGACAAAGCATCAAATTAATAGATGTCACTGAAAATAAATGTCTGACTAACAACCGTAGTGTCATTTGACCGTTCAGAGTGGCTCAATTTGCAAGTTTCTCATCCTCTGTATTCAAATATATTCACCAATCTTCATATTCTTTAGTCTAGAAGCTGCTGCGTGCCGCCTTCATTTGCAATTCCAAAATTATACACCGCTATGACATGTCTCTCACGCCCTGCGGCAACGCGAGGGGAATCAAATAGATGGGAAATCAGTGGCACGCTGGCTCAGCTCAGCTCCTCCTTAATTTGCACTTTCCGACGAGATGTGCCTACAGCTACATTTGGCAAGTCTATCTTTTCTGTCTCTTCACAGACACAATTTTACATCTCACACATTTCATTCTTTTGGAGACAGAGGTGAGGTTTGGAGGCACACTTATGACTGGGTTTTGCAACAACACAATGATAACATGTTGCACATATATGTACCACAGATCTGAACTCTAAAGTCATCTTCCATTTCTTATTTCCAGTTCAACTGTATAGATATGACAATAAGATACAGGCATTTGTTAACACTGTGAAGGGCTCTGCTGTATGTGTAAACAGACTTAACACTCCCACTGCTTGAAAAAAAAATCTTACCGTATAATTCAAAGTCAGTGATGGGTGAGAGTACCGCTCCACACTTTACAGGAGACTCCTCTCCGCTCAGCAACAGACTCGTGACATAGCCACCGTACACCTAAGGTTAGGAAACAAAGGTAAAAAAGGATCATGGCTCATTTGTATGGTAATGTAATCCAGTCTGGAATACGACAAAGCCATGAGGGGTAGAATTTATAAAGAGGTTTGAAAAGGTTTTTTACCTTGCCATAAGCTCCAACTCTGGTTTTGTCAATGTAAGGTTCTTTCAAAATAAAGCTGTAAAAGAAAACCTTGGTAATTTTTGTATATATTTTTTTCATACCACTTTATTCAAGTTCTTTTGTCTTGCCTTTTGGCTGATTATTTTAATCATGCATGAAGAGCATCCAACAGAAAACTGACATGAAACTTTCAAAAACTAAACTTATTTCTTTAAATGTCCATCGCTACTTTTTAATAAATAAAGTGTTGTAATTTGACTTAAATATAATTGTATGCATCTATTGTATCTTAAAGAGATCAGTGACTGGAACTACAGCTGCATACCTCTATGTTCATTTAGTTGGGAAACAGATGACATAAACTATGGGCATAACCCATCCAAAACATTTTTCCTTAAGTGTGTAACCTTTCTTGCAAAAAATAAATTACTTAAAGACATCAGACTTTCTCTAATAATCTTTATTACATCTCTCACCTTAGACTTTCACCTTGAAGATATTTGTACCTCATCAGACATGAAAATCGCTCACCTTTTAAATTCGCCGTTTTGACAATCAACACATAGTTGACCTACGTGAATCGTTTAGATTCAATGAGAAAATGTTTAGGGGAGGTAGGTACCTGGAGAACAGGTGCGCGTGCCAGAAGGGACCGCGAGTGCATGGAAATAGCACGAACGGCCTTGCCAGTTTGTTTCTCTGGGAAGGTAGGGGAGTACCATTACCTGATTGGTTTACAAGCAGATTGCATTCGCGCGTGCCAGCCAGGTTCGTGCTAGTCGTGATAGTGGTCCGCACACCAAGGAGTGCGGACCACTATCAGAAGCTGAAGAAGCACATCTGTCCTCTGAGATTTTACCTGACTGAATTTAATGAGTGATGGTTTCTTTTAATATTTTCTGGTATATCTATGTTAGTTACCTAGGAGCTCTGTTGACATAAGCTAGCTAACGTTAGCTCCAACTTGATGAATTGAGTCATTAAACACAGCAGGAGAGAACGCAACGTTAGCCAGCTAAGCTCCGGTGGCAAAAAAAAAAAAAAAAAGAATTTGCCACCCAGGTTGGCAAAAAATGCATCTCTAAATGCATCAAATTGATGCTTTAAAATAGGGAATATTTAAAATTTTCTTCCAGGGGAGCATGCCCCCGGACCCCCTAGAGGGGTAATATCTTTCTCACCTTTTTCACCCCTGACCCGTTTTCACGCCTGCTCATGTACCTTCAAATTTTAAATGTCCTAGATTCATCTATGGATTTTTTTTTTCCCAATCTGACAATCAACACAACGTTTCTCACTCTACTCTGTTGTGTTTAGTTGATAGCATACGTACTTGAGAGTGTCCTTCTGGTCCTGCTCCTCGAACACGCCCAGTCTCTTCTGGATGCGGTGCAGCAGGTTGGTTCCCTGATAACCACTGCCTCTGCCATCACAGCGCAGCACCACAGCCCCGAAACTGCTCACCAGCACCGTGGACCAGTCCAGATGGAACTGCTCTGACACTGTTTATAAACAGGGCAGGTGAAGATATAGCATTTGCATTAAACCAAACATGAAAATCAATTCTTATTATTAATAGCTGATGTTCATATTTTTTTCTGTATTACTCATATTGTGTTGAATCCATGTAGTAATACTCACACCAGCAGAAGAAGAGGATAGTGTGATATGTCCATAAAGCCAGCGGGTTTGAGAATCTGCATCGACAAGGCTGTAATGGCAACAAATTAATGATAAATGCAACACTATGAGTCTGCATGGCCTATTGACATTAAGCATTGCATATATTAGTCACATCAATTCACTTTACAGTAAGTTACAAAATATAAAAAAGGTCTCTTACTATAGTCGTCCATGTTGATCTCCTTGTACTCTACTGTGGGCATTTGCATTGAGCCCAGCGTTTGCCTCAGGTAATCATTTGTTTCCAGTTGATACACTTCTACAATACCTGTAGGCAACAAAACAAACTCCAGATTAGTAAATCAACAACATGCATTACAAGGTTGAAAGTAGTAATTGTCTTTGCCTAATTTCTGTTTAGGAATTGCTTTGCGTTAAACTCAATGGTATATTAGTAGCTTGACTTTTCCAGGTGTAGCTTTGACCTGGATTTGTTACAGTATCTACATCCCAGAATCTGAAAAGGGTTGGTTGCTCTGAAAACGTTTGGAGCAGCTGCATCATAACAGTAACCCAAAATACAACTGCTATGACGTTGCACTACAGTGTTAATATGATGGCTTGTATTATGATCTAAAAGGCTTGTTGAAGCAGTGAGAAAGCAGCTAAAAAGACATTATTACTTTATTGGTACTCAGTCTATTGTGACGGAGGATATGGTCAAGTAGATTTTGAAAGAAAGGAGAAAAAGAAGAGTCCTATTTCAAGTGGCTATTCAGAAACATTAACACAGACTTGAGCAGTAGCTTTACAATAAGAAGAAAATGTTATTTTACTCAGCTCATGATCTTTTTGTCCTTTTTATCTGTTTTCATTTATTTTGTCAATTTCAATGGAAGGGAGGCCATGGCCATTTCTAAAAGCAGCTTTGATTATTTATTTAATTTAATACCTTCACCTCAATACCCTCACCTCAGACATTACATCCAATCTATAACAGGATAACGCTATTGCTTTTACATTTTAATCTTTATGCTTATGAGCCTAGTCAGAGATCATTTTACTCCTAAAGATGGCGATGTGTGATGCACATAAACACTGCAATGCTGACATTCCTGTGTGTCACATTGTGCTGGTCATAATCTAATGAGCAGATGAATGTGAGGGTAAAGTCATTATGAACACTGCAGCTCATAGACGAACAGTGAGTCAGGTGCGTCCTCTTTAACAAGGTCATTCTCAGTGTTGTGATTACATTCACAGCACAGAGGTCAGCTGTCAGGTCTTTAACATAATGCACTGTCTACAAAAAGTGATACTCACTCTCACCATCCTGTGTCTCACTCTCTACGCCTCTTAGGGTCTTGAATATGGAAACAAATGGGATGTCAGGACCTGTTGAGAAAAAATATAGGATACAACACCGTTTCAAGATCTTCTTTGTACATGTAATAAGGCGCCTTGAAAATGTTCATTCTGGTAGTTATCACACAAATATAATGACCTATAGAAAAGGATTGTTTGCAATTAAGCATCTTTAACTCATTGTGTTAGTGTGATTCTCAAGATTCAAGCAGTTAGTGTGTCCTTAAAAAAATAATGGGCACAAGAATGTCAAAAAATATCAAAATAGAACTAGGTGATAAATGACCCTTTTAAGATTATATTTATTACAATAAGGTTGTTAACTTGACACGTGGCAAAAGTTGATAAACCAACATTAATGCATGGGTTAAAAAAATAAAAAATAAGACAGTAAAAGGTCCACAAAATAGAAGACTAGATTTGTTTTACAGATGATGTAATATAGTAACAGGATTTTATATTTAGGTTACAAAAAAAAGCGAAAGCCCAAAAACCACAAACTGAAGGAGGAGCAATTCAGTGAATGATGCATTAAACAAATTAGTAACAATGTACTGGGACACTGCAGCTGCTTTTGAGGGCTATAGCTGCCCCCCCCCCCTTCTGGTGGGAGCTCCGGTTACAAGTAGCAGGGGTAAATGATATCCCAAAGTATGAAAATATACTTTGGGAGAGTGGGATTGTGTTTTTTTTCCGGCCAGATGTGAGGTCAGGTTAATTGCATGGCACAGTTTGGACGTGACTGACGTAATCTGGTTTGGTCCATGATTAAAATGTAATATGTGTCTTAAACTAAAATCACAGAAACTGACTCCTGTGACAGTGTTATCCCGGCTGCTGTGAGTCTGTATCAGTGTGAAGACAGTGTTGTGACATGTCGGCACTGAACTGAGTTTCTCACTGTGTTGTCTGACCATGTTTCTACCAGACACAACAAACATGCCCAGAAAATGTGTTGGCTCACTCTCAACAGAATGTTTTAGCAGAAAGTTAGTTCTTGCTTAAACAGATGCATACACAAAAATAATGTTTGAACTTAAAACTTTTAATTACATACTAAAATGAAGACTAAGCAAGCTCAAATTAATTAAACATCTCTTATTTATACATAATAACAGCCCTTAGATGTATATTTTTTTATAGAACAGCACTAAATTTGATGTGTTTTAATGTGTTAAGTGCTAAGCCTTATTTAGGGAATTATAAGAATAGAAGTGCCTTTAACCATTTTTACAAGTAACATAGTTAAGGAAGCTGTCATACATTTTAGTGATTTCTATCAGTAAACCTCAACTTAAAGGTTGGATTGTGATTTAATGCGAGTTTACAAAAGTGTATTGAGCTGGCCAGGTGACAATGTTTGTTACATCCCTTATGAGAGCAGACATCTTCAAATGCCTGTATAAATTAAATAGATGCACAGTACGTAGTTGGTACCTTGGCAGTTGAGGAGGAAGTAGCTCATGTTGAGGCTAAAGGAGCCGCTCACATAGCCGCAGCTGTTGGGCAGCGAACACGTCAGACAGCGGCGATTGAACGAGCCGGAGGTGTCAGCGCTACAGGAATATAGAAAAGCATTATCTCATGTTTCATCACCTTGTAGCTCAAAAATCTTTCAGACAAGCTTTACCTGTACAAATGCCTTCGCTTCGGGCCATCCTCAGTGCTCAGGAAGTATCTGTGTCAACACAATACAAAACAAAAAGGGATTAACTGTAGTCATAGCTTTTAGAAAACACCAGGGGGCAGTGCTATTCTGATGTTACCCCATACAGTAAAATATGGGGTAACATTTTCTATTGTCAAATTCAAGCCCTTTACAAGCAACTTCAAAAACTGCTTCACCAGTACAATACAGCTGTGCTAATTACATATTCTTTACAGGTACATATTCAAATGTATTACTTAACTTTATTACAGACGTTCAAAACATCTGAAGACATTCTAGCTGCTATCTAAGAATAACTGTGTGTGTGTGGAAGCAGGTGTGCTCATGAGATTATGTCAGATCATAGCAGCGTCATGGCCTGGACTGAGCTGTAAAATGATTTCTTATAGGGATGAGTCACAGGGCACTCAGGACTTTGCCTTTAAAGCTATTAAAGACATTTATTTTGTTTGGTAGAAAGATTTAACGTGGCAACTGCTGTCTCGTGTCTCCAAATCTGGCAAACAGTGCGTCACACTTTCAACAGATTGTCATGAAACCAAAATGCTTTCAAGCAGCAAAACAGATTAGTTTCAGGCTACATTGCATAATTAAGTTTAGTTTTCATTACTTTTACGGTTTTGACTATTATTACATTTATGTAATTTAAAATTCTGTAACAATGATTAATTGAAGGTATAATTTTCACAAAACCTGTAATTCATGTTTATATTTTTGTGGAACAATGTGGAGGTAAATGTATTTGTAAGACAATAGATCATATTTAAAAGGGGAAGGATATTTTCTATTGTGTAGTTCTCAGCCAATCACAGCTCACGGAACAAATTAAAAGAGAGGTGGATAAATATAATTTAAAGTCTGAGTAAATCTGGATTGGACTTTTATCTAGTGAGCATTAAAGGAGAGGATGGGACTTTGACACTTCATGTGAGATACAGAGAACATTTTATTTAGTGAAATGTATATCTCATGTCCCATGATAGGACAGAGTTGACTCACATCAGCTGGCTGTCCTCGTTGTAGGCCAAGACCTGGGTCACGTCCCAGTCTCCTGATGTGATGGACTGCAGCGTATCTGTGCTGGTGTTCACCTTTAGAGCACAGACACATGGAAGAGCAATTCATTGCAATACCCACTTGGTGCTGATCAGGTCTGTTTATGTTCCAAAGAGTTACATAATAATTTACCTGGGAAGTGGACATAGAGATGTGGAAGAACTTGCCCCGTCCGCCCTGAGGAATGGCCCGAGTGAAGAACAGCTTTAGCCCATCCTTAGAAAACAATGGGCTTTCGTTCTGAACAAACAGAATAAAAATCACTTGAAAAACTCTACTTTGGTACAGTTTGGTACAGATCAAGGCCCTCATTAACTGAACTTAAATGTTTGAACTTTATAACCTCTTGAATGTCTAGATTTATGGGTAGAGCAAGAAAACAATAATGTTTTCTTGATCTCAATGTCAGGGTTTTTATTGATTCCTGCAGTATAAAGGAAACAGGACACACATAGATAATATAAGATAAGATATAGATAATAATATAATAGTTCATTCTTACCTGTGTTTGCAGCCATCCTTCACTTTCATCTTCATGTTTCTGTAAAGACACAATTCTTATTGTTCATTTACAGCTGTATAACTCTTACATGGATTACTTTTACATCACGTAGCATAAACTGTATCATACCTTGGTACAAACTCCTGTCGTGGCCTCACACAGTGTGAGGATAGAGATGTTCTGCGCTCTGTTCATCCAGTTAATGGCCAGCTTTGTAGCAGTGGCCCATTTGACCATCGTCACATAGTACTCTCTGTCAGACCGAGAAGCAATAGCACATTTTTAAATTGATTTTATACACATTCATGGGTGTTGTGAGTTGATTACTTGAAGGTGAGAAAGACATTTTAAAACAGAAATAAAACCGCATGCACCACTTCAATTATATTGTTTCAAACAGTCATTACATTTTAATGGACTCTAGCAATGAAATAGAGAGGTTGTATATAATGAGTTGCAGTACAGGATAAATAAAAAGCTGCATAAACAAACAAAACATTACATCTAATGGACATTCACAGGACCACATTAAGTGATGCATCATTGGAAAAACCAACCCTATTCTGGGATCATCAGGTCTCCTCATCTCAATCGTGTGAAGTGGACCGTTCAGGTTGACCACATACAGAGTGATGACTGGATTCTCCTCTCCGGCCTGGACAGGAAAACAGAAAACACAGATACTCAGGACCCTCTTACTGAATATGATAGTAATTGTTCAAGTGGTCATTAACATTAGTCAGATTTCATGATATGGCACCAGTCAATTCCATATACTTCAGGCTTTCATTTGTAGTTTTATTGTCAAATGCTGTACACAACAAAACAAAAAAAAAGTGACCAAAAATGGAGCAGACTGAATGGGATGGAGAAAACACAAAACGGAAACGGTTTCTCTTGTCTTATTCCCGTTGTTATAATAATTGTTTATATTGTTTATAGTTACTGGGTGCTCATAGTTCTTTACAGGTCATGTCAAATCATGTCATGTCCTCCATGCTAGTCCAAGCATGGAGTAGACATAACTAGAAACAGACATGGCTTGCCACGGGACTTCTGCACCTGCACCTGGGGCCTTGGAGAGGGTGTACACCTCCTCTCTAACAGCCCCCACTGCAGTGATATAAAATCTCACTCTGTAGCAAACCTCACTCTGTAGCCTTTGATATATGCGTGTCTGCTTTGCTTCTTCTTGCAAGAATTAAACCTGGCCATTCGCTTTTTATATATACTCTGTCTCCGTGTCTCTCTGGATAACATAAGGATAAGGAATTCTTATAACACCCGTTTAAACAGCCATGACAAAAAACTGAACAGTGAAAAAAAAACTTCTGTCTCTGCTTTTAGTTCATTGCCATACAGCTCCCACAATGTCTGTGTGTCTATAGATTATTTATTTCATAATTATCCTCTTTTAAAACTAATATTAGCTTCTAAAGACAATGAAATTGATGTTGCCTAGCTACTCATTCAACTGCAGTGGTTGCTTTTGTTGTTGTCCAAACTAAACTGTACTCCTTGTTTCAAATGCTGCTGTAGTCTACCTTTGGATAGTGGTATTCCTTCCCCATCGGGTACTGCATCCCAGTGAACATGGGCAGCTCCATCTTGGGAACCAGAGTGTCATTGATGGTAGCGTAGGCCAACCTGGCACCATCTGGAGACCACCAGTGAGCAATATGGGAGTGGAAAACCTCCTCTGGAAAAGAAACAATCAAACATTGGTTACTTTGACAATAAATGGTGTTAAACCTGTCTACATTGATTTCTCTAAAAACTATCCGATCATATCCTCTACACTGTGATTTATTACTGTCACGACCTGTTACAAAAACCTGACATTACCAAAAACAACATATTCTGACAATTACACGGCAATGTTAATCTAACATTATTAATATTTATCATTTTGTCAGAGCATAAAGAATTCATGGGTATTTGGTTTTGACCTTGATTGTCATTAAATTATTATAATTGTCTTATGAATAATTCCCTTGACCTTAACTAATGCGGTGCAGATGGACAAGTCAATAAAACATGATTGAGTTTTATGGCACTGTGAAATGACTTTATAATGGTTCCATGAATAATGCCAGTGACCTCAGGTTTTACAGCCCAATATATTACATTTATTAATGATGAGTAAAATCATAGACATGTGACTGTGTTGTTGGTAAATGTCAGGCTGGAATAACACAGATATATCTCAAGCAATGCAGGCTTTGTGTCTTTTGTTGCATGAATGTTACAAAGCAAAAATGGCATGTTTAAGAACTTCTTTTAAATAGAAATAAAATTACTTTAAATTACTTTATAGTGGGTTTTTTATTAAAACAACAAGATAATCCCATCTTTTGGGATCTTAAAAGAGGTTAATCAGGGCTATAGACTAAAGTCTCCTGGTCACATTAGTTTTACATTTAGGACCACATTTTAAGGGTCTGACTTGATAAAGATTGTTAAAAGCAGGGTACATACACTAACTTTATTACAGTTCAGGCTATTTTTGCTTTATGGATATTGTGCATCAAACTCAAGGATTAAGGCTACTTGTTACATAATGATGTCAGTGAGTGACACAATGTGGCTTTGCTTAGGAGTTACAAGTTTGTAAAAGTCATAATAATGTATGTGTGCCCTACCAATCAAAGCAGGCACATCTCAGTAGGCTTAAATATATCATTTTTAATGTTAAAGAAGCATACGTTTAAATTGCCCTCTAACGACATAGTACATCAAATACAATCTCCTGAAAATGTTTCCAAAAATTCTAAGCAAACAGCACTTCCTTCCCAAAATACAAATATTAGTCTAAAAATCTGAGAAGTAGTACAATGTTGTTCTTTCCTTGTGCCCTGTCAGCAGTGTGGTGTACCAGCTCCTACCTGCCCTGTTTGCTATATTTGGACACCACTTCCTTCCTGCCTGCCTCTTTGTGCCTCTTTTTCGCTCTCTGACTCTTCCTTAAGCCTAGATTTCCAAACACACTGCGGCCAATGTTAGAGTCATAAATCACAACAGCTTTTGGCCTGAAATAGAAGTCGGCCACAGTTCATAGCACTGAACAGCACTTTCTCCCCAGGTGCAACTATACGCTCTACTTCAACACTTAACTTTTTTGGGGTGGATTGTACCTCTCACAAACTTTTACATCAGAGAACATGGACTCATTATTAAATCAAATGCTTCAAAGAGAACTTGACAAAAAAAATAAAGCATTGACCCTAAATTATACAGTCTGTGGTTCAAACCGTTGGACCCTTTGTTATAAACAGCCACCGGCTACATTTATATCAACTTCAGCAATTAAAATTTCATTAATACTGTTTATCTGTGAGACTCTGTGTTGGCTCCAGGGAATTAACAAACATCAACCACCAATTAGCATTTTCATTAGCAACAACCGCTTCGAGGAATGACTTGATATGCAGCCGTATTTGATAAACACCCACAATGCAACCTAATGTACATGTGTTGTCTGATGCAGCTCTGCAAATGTTTGGATATTTAAACTGTAGTGTGTCAAAGTTAAGTGTTTCTGTAGGTGAAAGTACTTTAGATGTAAATATGCAACTGGGAAGTAAATTTACATCGAGAAGGTCATAGGATCAGGCTGGCAATGGCCTGTCTGTGTGGAAATGACATTTCCTATTTGTGCTACGAGAAGTTGTCTCTGGGTACACTGCATGGCTTCTTCCCATCGTTTAAAGACATGGATGTATAGGTGATTTGGTGAATCTAAATTGCCCCTAGGAAATGAATGTAAGCGTGATTTGGTGTTATTCTTCATTGAATGTCAAAACCCATAATTACACTTACACTACTTATCAGCCAAATGTAAACACAGCATTATAAACTGCACTAAAATATTGGAGGTACAATTTTTATCCAGGTTCAGTGGAAAACTCTCGAAGGTGAGGCATTACAATGTTCGATCTGTTCTGGTTGTGTCCAAATGCATTCTACATAAAACTCTTATTGTTAAATTTGATCAATGCTTTGGCTGGTTGAACTGGTAAATAGGCTCATCTGGCTACAAATTCATTAAACCTTGAATCATCATACAAGCCACAAGATCTATTGCCTCCTGACCTCATAGCAACAATTTGAACACCTTGTGGGACTGAGCAGCATACTCTCACTGGCTTCAAAAGGAGACAGTAGTTTTTTTCTAAAGACATCCAGATCAGTGCAAGGTAAAAAAGTAATCCAAGGCACTTTCTGATGAGCCCGCTCTCATTTTCCCTCTCTGCAGTAATGAGCTTGTGTCTCGTTGCCATCTCATTGTGACAGAACCAAGGTTAGCTGTTGAGCCTCCCCCGCTGCCCGCTGCGATGACTACATTATTCATAGAGCTACAGTCATTACTAATGCAGACAACGCCATGAGCCGAGTGGCCAAAGGGAAATAACGAGGTGACACAGTGGGGTAGAGGAGTAACAGGACAGAGACATATCTAACATTGTCATTTCAGTCGATACAAAATGCTATCAAAGAGATTACTTGTAGGAGCAGATGTTAGATGAATGGCAACATCTTACCTACAGAGGGCAGCAGTGTTATGTGTTAAAGATGAAGAAAAGTCACTGCAGTGCTTGTCCTCAATTCCATTTGGGACACTACATCTGCATCAATATCTCCAAATTATCCACATTTCATTGGAAATAACTAATGCTAGAATCAGCTCCATTGTTACAATTTCTTGCTCTTGTTTTCTCACTAATGCAGACTGTATCCAGTCTAGTTCTAGTTCTAGTACCAGCACAAAGCCAAAATACATTAAATTCAGCCACATGGTTTAATCTATAAAGGGAATAAGTCATATAGCGCTGACATTGTCACACTGAGGGATAGACGTAACATTAACCAATCGACGTCAGTGAAGTGACAGTGAAACAACAGCTTCTATGACTATGCAGTTACCGCCTCCTGAATGTGACCAAGCAAGTGATAATTGAACACAAAGAGAGAAACATGTGATGCAGCAATGTGTCACTGCACAGCAATGGGAATGTGCTATGAAAAAAAAGACAAAAAAATAGTCTCATGTGGAATAAAGGATAACTATTAAAAAGTGAATGGTTAATTGGCGTATACTAACATATTGTGGGGTTCAGTGGTTCACAGTAAAAGTGGGTGAGTTATCTTAGCTGGAATAAGGTTAGTTAGGGAAGTTACAAACAACTAATACTAATGTAACTACTATACAGTCAGGGCAGAGCAGCCTCTATCTATTATAATGACACGTGCTTCATAAAACAGCAACAAAGCTCTTCCAGTATGAGTTGTCCTGTATTGATTCAGTGACCCCGGTTTTGTGAAACAGAGCTACTTACGCTGACATGCAGACAAATCAGGACACTGAGACAAGAACCAAATCTGCAAATAAGGAGCCAGGTCTTCTGAAGCAAGCCCCCACTTTCTAAAATAAGTCTAAGCCAACCACAACACACTGTATGTGCTAACTTCTATTTACTATAATTTGCAGCCATAACACAGAGACCATGGACATTTCAAAAACCTTATTTATAACCTTCCAAGTTCTGTAAAAGACACAAGCTGAGATGTTATGCAGTTCCATTGTTGCTTAATATAAAGTGAAAAACATTGATTATCTTGTTTGTAGAGATAAAAAGGGGAAATTGTGCCTCGTTTTGTGTGTTCAGTACTAATGTGGTAAAAGGAAGCAAATTAGAAAACCCAACAGACATATTTCAGCCATTAAGTAAAGTGTGTTGGGAAACCAGTCACTTTCTTTCAATCCAAAGGCAAGTGACAACCTTTCAAAAATGAGTTTTGTGAACCACGTTGCTTAATAAAACTTCCTACTGTGCCACTTTCAGCTAGTTTCCTTGACAGAATATTACTGTTTTCCCTTTATTGTATTAACCTTCATCTCTGTGCCAATATGTGCTAAAAACACGGCCCGCAGGCGCCGTCACAAACAGCCATAAACACAAAACAAGCATCTCAGTCATCTAAGCAAACATCTATGAGGCAAACACGGCTTAAATCAAAGCAACCGTCGGGTTATGTGTGTTTTTAAATTTTTTATCTTGTCACAGCAGAGCCTTAATAAACAGCTGTTTCCGCGGGATGTGTCAGTATCAGTACAGCCTCAATAATCAGACACACGACAGAGACTCTCCCGAGGCATTTTGAGCGGCAGACAGCTTTGGAGTCTCTATTTTTTTAATTTGGCTTCAATTTGCCCGTCTCTCTTCCACAAATGTACGATTAAGACGCCAAAAGATATCTGAGCCAGGGAGATTATTCGGCAGCCCTTCAGCCCGGAGCATCACATGAACCTCGGCTTGACCTTGGACTGTGCACAGCCTAAGTCATTAGCATAGAAAATCCTCTGGCCGGCAGTCGGGCCGATGGATGTAAACATGACACAATCTGGTGCGTCCTCCTAGCTCCATGAAACACCACTGGGAAAGCTGCCAAATATATTGACTAAAGCAAAGCAAGCATTCTTTTAGCAACTTATATGAAGGCCAAAACTGTAAGGCTTTAGTAGAGCATGACAATTAATCAATCAAATACAATTTCTGAAGAACCTATCTAGTAGATCGTATGCTAGATTTGGTATTTGGACAGCTCTAGAATTTGTGTTAACTCAGTGTCAATATATTAGAGTAATCTGAATATGGTGCTGTTGCCAGATTTTGAAATGGTAATATGCAAAGTGAAAATAAAAATGCTCAAAATAAAACCCCTTTCGTGTTGCTTTTTTGTGTTCAAGTTTAATTTACAGTAAAAATGCCTAACCATGCTTTAAATCAAGGAGGGTCACTCTCATTTTGGAAGACTAAAACCTTTGGCTATTGATATGTATTTTTTGTGCAATTATTGCCCAATAAATACCTTTGTGTTTAATTTACAACAACTAAATCTATAGACTTGGAAACTGCTTGCACTTTTAACAAAAGGAGCAGAAAAACCTTCAATCTATTACAGCACATTGTTGTATCATCAAATGATTGGGTGCTTTATCTCTTTTACTGAAAGATTTATCCAGTCAATAAATGATGAGTGTAATGTACCAGGCCTTCAGCAGCCCATAAATACATGTCAAAGGGTTGGTAACTGCAATATCAGGCTGATTAATGTTTAAATGGGCCATATTTGATTTTGCTTTTGATGAATGAATGTGGTTTTATATGTCAGGCGAGCTAATGCACAGATAAGAGGAGTCACAGCATTAAATTAAAGCAGAAGAAACACTCAGCTGTTGTTTGTGACCCCAGACAACCTCAGTATCCCTTCGTACAATGCTCTGAGCTGACATCTGTTTATAGTATCAAAGATATGGGAGTGTTTTATAGTGTAACTGGTGAAATAACAGCTTGTTGTGTATCATAAGCTGTATCTGAGTGCCGCTCCCCATCTCCCATCTTGTCTGATATTAAAACTTTCTTCCACTGGAGCAGAAAGTGCAGGCAGCACTGAGGATATAAATTCATTAGACGAATACTAAAACTCTAGACTCTATTTTACAGAGAGGCTCACAGGTGATCAAAAGCATCACGACATCTGTATCCGAGTGTGTATGCCTCACGTTGTCTCCAAATTAATGCAAATCGACTCATGTAGAACATTTATTCATTTCCTGAACGCTGTAAAGCTAAAGCAAATTGAGCGAGTTTTCATTTTTTTATTTACCCACAGGAAATCAGGTCCTACACAGCAAAGATACTAATGAGAGGAGCGCACTGGGGAGTCATGCCGTCTCATGTAATTACTGCGTCTACTCCTGTGGACTTAATGAAGAACAACTCTGGTCACAGGACTTTCTGACCGTTTAGCAGATGAGGGCAGTGAAGTCAATAGATAGTTGCACATGTCTTCTCTGGACAATGTCTGGAGAAAGTTAGAACCCTGATGAAAAGTGAAATAGCAGCCTAAATCAACCAAACTTTATATAAAGAGCGGTATCATTACAAGGTGGTAAATTTCCCTGCTCAATGCTGCTTGTGATGCCAGACAAATCAGAGACTGAGAAATCGATAGAGCTGTCACGCACAAATATACCTGCACTATCATGATGTATGGAAATGACTTGGACAAATGGCAAAGTAATCTAGAGGAAAACATTTACGCCAAATAAAAATAAACAAGGTTACATGATACATTTAGTAACATTGAGCAGTAAGCATGTAATTACTTGCCCTTAAATTAAGCTACCATAATTTTGTTTCTGTGTGATTTTAAGCCACAAAACTAACAATAACTAAGTTCTCAGTAATGCATGTCATAAAGAGGCAATGTAGACAAAACAATCTTCCTTTTACTGCTCTCATTTGAACTGGCAGGGACCATTTTGCCGACTGGTTTTAACATAAAAGTGCTTGAATACTGAATAATTCTACATTTTTCCGATCAATTTATTTCTGAGTCCTACCTTCATAAAGCCAATCGCTGAGCCCGTTGAAGATGACGCCCTCTTTGCCGGTGGACACCAGACGAATCGAGCGGCTCTCCACTTTGGAGCGAAAGTAGATGTTGTTCTCAAAGATGAAGATCTAAAAGAATCGAAAAGCACATTTACAAAATCAATACAATTTTCATCAGAAGATCAGTAAATCCTTTGAGTCTTTTGGTGGTATTGTTTTTCAAAAAGACTTTATTTGTAAATAGATATATAAAGTGTGTTTCGAAACTGACCCTAAGTCTCTAAATACAATGTCCCAGTGTATTAGTAATAATAATGATAATAATATTACATAAACACCTTTATAGCGCTTTTCAAGACACTCAAAAATGCTTTACAACAACAGACAAGAACAAACAAACAGGCAGACAGTATTATTACTATTAAGACCAACCCATTTAAGAGGATCTGAGGACAGACTGTCATATCATCTAAAAACTGAGAGACCTGTGAGAGTGAGGCCAGGTTATCAAGGCTGGGCTTCAAATGTATTTTGCTCATCCACCTGTGGTTCTCCAAAGATATTTGCAATAGTGCCTATTCTAACTTTGAACATGAGCAGATGTGACAACTATAACAAAGAAAAAAACATTCTTTTCAATTTCAAATAAGACGCAAACCTTGGGAGCGGATTGTGACTTGGACGCTCTCTCGACATGTAACTGTTTGGGGGAGTCTTGTGGGGCACTGCAGATAAGTGAAGGTCAACTCTTTCATTACAGAGTATAATATATGATCACGGTGCACGGTGAGTGTGCATGGGGCAGGGCAACGCTTGTGCTTGGGGCTGGAATTTTAAAATGTTGCTGCTTTAATGTCATGGTAAAATCAATCTGTGGCTATTACAGAAAAGAGTCGACTCAGTTTCTTAAGGATTACAGAATATCTTTAGCCTCCAGCTGGTATCACACTATCACGTTGGGACTGATCTTTAGAAAAATATTCACTTAAAGTGGTTAAAATGATACAGCAGGAGTGTCAAACTCAAAAAGATAAACCCTACAAGTAAATAACAATTATATCAGAAGGCTTTAGTAAATTTAAAACATAATGAGATAATGGTTTACTTTATAATATTGAGGGTGTGGTCTTTCCTTTTGCAAATAACAGTTTTTTTCTAAATATTTTGATATAAAATATTCTGTCTTTGTTGTGATCTGTTTAAGATATATCTATACATGGCTACACAGGCTACAACATATTAACAACTTAAATGCAATTGTGAGCCAGACAGAAAAAAAAAAGATAGAGTGCAAAATGGCACATAATGTAATATAGAGCACACACTTTGACACATCTACCTGTCTGTCTAATAATCTGTCACCACTCTAATAAGGATTATTTCAATTTTTGTGTGTCAAAAGTTGCACGCAGAGTAATCCATTACTAAACTAATGTGTCCAGTGTCCAGATAATTTTCTCTCTTGAGGAGCACAAGTTATGGGCCTGTGTGGTTATGTGCCACTTTGTCGCAGATGGAGTCCCTGTAGAAGTTAATCTAGGTCACAGCTCAGAGACAGACCTGGCCCCGTTCTCTGACGCTACCATCTACATTAATCCACCTGACAATATATGGAGCAGATTATACAAACTTTGGAGATGGTGGACTTATATTTAGTTTCTTTAAGTTTCTAAAAGTTTAGACTCATGAATAAAAGCCTTTGAAAGTGACTTTTAACCTTGATATTAAATACTGTGTACAACTTTCCAAAGGAGACAAACACCTGATTTGTGAGAATCTGGATATTTTCAAAGCGCTACACATTGCACCTTTACAGTCTGTCATGATGTTCACAAACCAAACTCTCCTTTTGACCAAACAATTTCCCGTTACAAACACCCGACTGTCAAACATTTGAATACAGGAAGGTTACAACAACCTTTGTCTAACACTGCTCAACTGGGAAGGAGCTGGAAAAATATCCCAAAGCCACAAAGCTTTCATCCAAAGCTGCCAGATGCACAGAGACATAAAAAGACTAAAATAGTTTGATCCACACAGCGATATTTTGGCAACAGTGGATGTGACCTAAACAAAAGGTAGGAGACAATTTTTGGCAACAATTAGATCAGTGGTTACTCTTTGCTTTTAACAACTCATTAGGATCACTCTGTAGTTTTATAAATAGTAGTGAACAATGTGAAAGCATATAAAAATGTGAAGATTCTCAGTCATCCAGGTTCTATGGTTGTAGAAAAAGGCATTGGGACAGAGATAGATTTTAAAGAGAGACCTTAAAGTGGCACTGCATAACTTTTAGCTAGTAGCATCACGTAACTTTAAAGTCCAAAAATGTACATTGTTGCAACGCGATTGGTAGAATCATACCCATTTCACTGACACAGTCCCCTCAGCTGGACAGAAACCTCTGATATAAATGAAATATAATTCCATGGCACTGGGACGAGCAGACCTCTCCTGAGTTACACGCTTAGCAGCTCAAACAGAGGAAGCAGTTCTTCCAAACTTGCTGCTTTAGGATAGTGTCCTCTTGAAAACAAACACAGACAGTCGGTAGAGGGATCTGCGCCATCTACCTTTTTGTATAAAGTAAAAATGTATTGTTTGGAAAAAAATGACTTTAATAATAAAACAATGCAACTTAGCCAGCTAAAATAATAAAGTAACAAACTCCCATGAAAGAAAAACGTTCTAAGTTGGTTCATTATGGGGTATCACAGGAGCTGAATATCTGGGACAAGACACTATAAGAAAGTGAAAAGCATGTTCCTACAAATGTGTACTTAAATACCCCTTTGAATTTAAAAAGTAGGCATTTACATTATTCAATTAACTTTTAGCCTCATGAAAAGCTTCCCTTGTGGCTCCGCAGCTGTTTGTGCTTGTATTTATGAGCGAGTCTACAGTTGTTGAGCACGTCTCTAATCATAATCTTAATCAAAAGCAGGTGAGATTTGGGGAGAATAGCAATAGGTGGGCTGAATATGTAAATTAAATGTCTAAACCTGATCCCGTAAGCAGAGTGTGTTTTAGCGCTCACTTTGACCCCTGATTGGCGCAGAGGCCATGGGAACCTTCAGAGAAACCAGCTGCCGTTGTGCTTCATAACTCTGCTGCAAGTACAAACACCTCATGACGAATGGTGGGAAACTTGGGGCTATATCAATCTAGCCACTGTGTTAATTAATCCACAGACAAGATAGCAGGTAATTAATAGCATTGTGCTGCAGGATCTAATCACTTATAGTGCCCCGCAAAAAACCCGACACACTGCAGCTCATTAATGCTTTGACAAGTTCGGCAGCGATGACGGAGGCGGACGATGACTCATCTCGGAGGAAACGCAAAGGACCATTGCTTCTCTTCATGCAATTTGTACAACAGCTTATTATTCATTTGGAAGGGAATCTTAGATAATTAGGCAGATTTACAACCTAAGGGATGAAGTAGACTGATATAAAGGATGTCTCATAGAGCCCACTATTCATGTTTAGTCAAAACTGAATTGGTACCTCAAACTAAGCAGATTAAGTATCTTGACTAAAAGAAAATATTCAAGGATGCTTTTGTTGACCAGGAAAGTTAGACCTCAAAGCAGGTATCAGTCACTGTAGGATGTAAGGCATGGCATGTGAGAAGAATAAGCTACTGTTTGCTCTGATCAGCTGTTAAATTAGTTATATGGAAGCTAAAAAGAAATGAACCAGACAGAAAAATGGCAATCCAATGTGACTTTTAAGGAGTGTATCAGTCCATAAAACAAACACCAAGGACTTTACACTTTGAACAACAAAAACACTGATGGATAACTTGCATAAATCCACATGAATACGGTATATAAATACATTCTATTTGTGTTTATGTCCCTGCATTTTCTTATGTCTTGGTTATAATCTCCCTTTTGGGAATAAAGATAAATTCTTGCAAAGAGTCTGGCAATGATTTACTACAATGCAGGATTAAAGGCTAGCTTCAGCTTTGTTCACACAAATCCAACTCATGCCTTTAAAACACACCACAAAACAGTATTTGATTATGAAACTGAAGTTTAAGAATACAATATTAATGGCCTCTAAAGGTAACTGACCTCTACTAAAACTATTATCTAACTAGAAGCAAGAGAATCCTAAATGTAAGCATTTATTGATTTTTTTAACACTGCCTGAATCACTCTGTTCTCTGACTTTAACTTCCCAGAATATGTCTTTGGAGTTTCATAGGAAAGCCTCACTGGTTTTGTTCTGTGAGACTTTCTAATTACTGGACTATAGTGGACGTTTACCATTGTCCCACGGTCGTCTGGAGGACATCACCTCACGAGCTGCATCCATTAAAGATTTAGCATCTGGACAATTGACTCAGCGCTGGAAACAAACGTGGGCATTAACACTCATTAGTCATCTGCTTTAGGTTCAACACATCCAATAGGGTAAGATACAGAGCAGCTACTTAGGCACAGTTGTTTGTTTTCTGTCCATTTGTTGCTAACACACTGGGAAGAGGAACTTGAAGTAGTCTGGACGTCTGTCTTGATGCCCTTGGATGTGTTTATTCAGTGGAAAGTTTGCTCAACAATCCCAGACAAATTAATTAAGGCCTGTCCCATTTCTCTTAATGCATGAACCAAAAGGGCATTTAAACAAACTCGTAAAAGAGAGGTGATTTATGTTTGTAACTGCTGCCTTTCTAGAATCTATTATGTGCTGGTCAATTAGTGATTGTGATTGGGCATTCAAGGGCGTTCTGGTCAATGTAACACAACTATGAAATCTTTATGAGCCATTGTGTGCATCAATCACTGTCAATCCATGGCGTCAATAGAAAACAGTGGCACTGAAGCATAAAAGGCAGTGTTTGTTCTGGTTAGCAGCTGGTTCAGAGGTAAATGAAAGGACATATTTGCAATGACGAAAATATCTCAACTGTGGCTCAATTACAAGTGTTTTGTTAGTGTAACCATCTGTGTTTGACTTTGCAGTGTAACAGGAATGCACCACGGATTTTGAGAGAGTTAGTTCGGACTTTGACCTCAAAGGTTTTCAAACATTGGGCTACAACTATTGAAAAATAACAAGTAGGACTATGTGCTGTGAGTTTTGTTGCATTTTGGTGATCCATCTACGTGAAGATAGGCAGCCAAGTGTTATACTTTTGAAGCCCTACCCCTAATGTGGCTGTGTTCAAGCAAAAAGTGGATATGTAACAAACACTGACGATGACGTACATCCTGCTGTGTGTGGCTTTAGGTGTGTGATCAAGATAATATCACAATTTGGGCAGATAATGTTTAGTTGACTATTCTGGCCATTCCCATTTACTTTACAAAAAATTACTATGTAAAATAATATTTTAAAAGGGACGTACGCAATGACTCAAGAGCTCATTTTGGATTTTTGCTGTGTCTCTTAGTTGAATGTCTATCCAACTATCCAACTGTATCCAACTGTATTCAGGTTTAAATGAACTGCGGTTTTAACTTGTTTTTCTGTCCTGTTTGGCTGTGGTACTCACAGTGCTACCTACTAACTAGTTTTGCAAGTTACAGCATTTTCAGCATGAAGCTTTTTCTTTTCATTTTAGTGCTGTGTTTACAGCTGCTTAATTGGAGCTCTTACCAGTTGCTGATCTTGTGGCCCCCAGCCAGCAAACTGCAGCTGAGCATTTCTTACTTCTGGAGGGTTCAAGTTCCATGTCTCCCTGCAAAATACACACACACACACACACAACAAATTTCTATAAAGTACATAAAAGCACATTTCTATCAAACACAATGGCGGTCTCCTTCCTGCGGGAATAGGACAAGTGTAGCACATCTGAGAACAAAGGTTTAAGTGCATCCATAAATACAAGTGCTCTATAACGGTGTCAACTCGCCTGATTGGGAAAAGTGCTGTGGAGGCTGCGGAGTTAGAGGTGCCACAAGCTTTATGTTTTTGTCTGGAGCCTGGGATGAATGAGGTCATGCAAAGAGCAGTACTTTGCGTAAGGCCACTAGGGGGCAGCACACATATAGATTTGAGTAGTGACCTGTGGTTTGCCATTTATAATGATTTTGATATGGTAAGGTTTTTGTTCCTACAAACTAGAAAAATGAGGAAATAGTTTGTAGCCTATAGTATAGACAATAAATGATCTGATATTGAACAACATTTATTTTCATAATATGTGTATGCATCAATGGGCAAAGGCAGATGTAACATGCCATGCTTTAATTCGTTGTACTTGTACTTGTTTGACCTCCTCCAATACTACTATGAGTACTTTATTTAATCCAATTCTGCAAGATTCTGTTCCCTTTTTTCTATTCAGCACTGTGTTAAAATATTTTAGTGAAGACAAATGAAGTGCAACTAATGCTCTAATGTAAATTGCCTCAAGTCCTCTTCCTCCTCTTAGTTTTTCTGGTTTTGGACATATCACTAGTTCAATTATATTTACATAATTCATGAGAATAACGCTCGATTTTTCTGACACACAAATAGATCAAACAGCTTTGGCGTGGGCTTACATCATTTTGTGGGCTAACCTTGCTTTTGTCTATTTTTTTAATATATACAGTCATTATTATTGAAAAACTCTTCTTGTATTATCTCTTATTGTACAGCTTTGGCTTTTCATGCACTGCATCTGTGATTAAAGGTCAAAAAGATGCCTCGATAATCTTTGACTCCTCTCATGGCGCTTTTGTTTTAAAGATTAATATCGCGTTGACAGGGTTGGACAGTCACTCGGGAGGAAGGTGTGAGGTCAGATGAGATATTTAAGATTAAGATAAAAGTAACACAAATTCAATGGGACACAGCTGCCACAACGTCGCCTACTTACGGAGTCTCCAGACTGCAGATGATGTAGAAGGCTGTGTAGGAGTACTGGTACACCTGAAACAAACAGACAGAGAAATGTCCCATTATTTACAGACACTGGTGTCTTACGCCTCATTCACAATTCACAGACACACAATTGTATCACTCTTTTGATTTTTTTTTTTACACAGGGTTAATTGTTCTCACTTTTCTTCTTTGCTTCAATTCAAACTCCTCAAACTACAGCAGCCTCTGAGGGTCAAAACTGAAATTTCAAATTCCCAATGGGTTACAAAGGAAATACAATGTTAAATCATTTATATAAAGCCATAAAATGTGCATGACTAGAAAAATAGTAGGGGAACCCAGAGTCCTCTTTCTCTTATGTAGACGTAGTGTTCCTTCTGTCTGAATGGTGGAGTCAGTACGTAATTGTCTTTTATGGTTGCAGTGAGAAAGATTTAGAGCTTTGTAGTGGGCGACACTGCCGATCTCAGCTGAACTGGACTTAATTGAAAACCCCTTAACCCACCTTTCAAATGGAGAGGAGAATCACTAGTGGCTGCTATAAATGAGCCTCAATAGATTTAGTATCGAGTTGGTCTGCGATGGAGGATCCACTTCAAAGGACGGATTGGATGTTAAATAAAAGGTATTTGCTTACTTTCTCGTTCTGATTTTACATTACATTTACATTTTACATTTATTCATTTAGCAGACGCTTTTATCCAAAGCGACTTACATTACATTACCAGTGTTACAGTCACTGGAGGCAAGGTGGGTTAAGTGTCTTGCCCAAGGACACAACGACAGTATGAACTGTGGGGCGAGCGGGAATCGATCCTACTACCTTCCGGTTGAAGGACGGCCGCTCTACCACTGAGCTACTGCCGCTCTTTACATTAGTAAAGACATTATGAATGCTTTATAACCATCAGGCCATATAAACTTAACCATAGTGGGTTTTGCTCCTTAATCTGATTTTGTGGAAAGGCTGTGCACAGCAAAATCATATCAAGGTCCTTCAGCCAAAGTGGTCTCAACAAGCTGCAAAATGAACTTGGGAATTTGTAGCCCCATTTCAATCCGATCCATTTACTGGGGTTACTCCTAGTGTCTGAGTAAATTGGCTTTTTAATCAGTTGTGCAGTGGATTCTGGGATGTGGGAAGCTGCAAACGTCTGGAGTTGTGCAATTCTGTTCTTGTACAAAAATAATGGCAGTTTTTAGACATATGCACTAGGCTTCCTCTCTTGACTTCCTTGATCTTACTCCTTAACACATCTGACCAACCGGAAGAGTGAATCCTCTCAGTGTCAAGAAAACTCTGGGGAATATAATAAATACTAATTAATTTATATTGTCAACTGTAATTCCCTTCTCTTACACTTTTCAGCAAAAAGTGTCAGAGATGCTACTGTACCAAGGTTGTGGCTTAATATGCAAAAGTCATACCTTTCCATTTGAGGACATCCAATTGGAAGCCTTACCTCGTGACACGTATCCATCGAGTGACAAATGGCCTACACAGTAATTCAATTACAATCAAATAATATATTGCACTTATTTTCCTGAATGAATCCTGTTTTTGGTGAACACTATCGCAGTCTTTGCCACAGGTCAGTCATTTCTTGTGGGTGACATTAACATTCACATGAGGCCAATGGGATGCTATGTGCTGTTGCATGCAAATGTTGTATTTATTATCTACATGTTCATGACTAAAGTGAAAGTGCATTTGTGAGTGTGTTACGGTGTGTTTATGGTGCCACGGGGGAATGCGCACAGTATTCGCTGTCATACATCAAGTTGATGAAAATATGGATGAAAAAGCACGCCAAAACAAATGCGAGCCTTCTACTGTGTGCCATATTATTTCCTATTCATCTGCATCTTTTAGTATCAAAAGGCATAGTGTGTGTCTCAAAAATGTTTGAAACACATGCTTTGTTTTTGTAAATAATTGTGTTCAAGTATAAAAAACACTGGTCAGATGGCCTGCTCTGTGGTGATAGCAGCTTCAGTGCCTGTGGAAGTTGTTGTGAAGCGATTCCAAGCCCATTTTATGTTGCAAAATGATAAATGACAAGCATTCATGGGTGAATCAAACCAAAATAAAACTTCTGTATAATGTGTTATACAGCTTTTATTTAAAACAGTAAGTCAAATGATGTGTAGTTTAGAAATTGTGCTAAAACTCCAGTGAATATTATGATACTTCCAGTCAATCTCATCTCCCCTTGTGTGAGCTCATGTAGTGCTGAGGGGCTTTGTTTGCATTTCATTGCCCCCTCTCTGTCGTTCCACTTGGCTGTGCTGGAGCGTCCAGCATCGCTGACAGGCAGCCAAGTGCGACAGCCCTCCGCACACCGCCATGATTACTTTCTCCCTCTATTCCTCCCTTCTTCCTGCTCTGTGAGTCTGCTCCTACGCCCCTCCACAGTTGACATATTTGGCTGTCAGTTTGTTAATTCAAAAAACAAGCAAACAAATGAGAAGCTCACCGGTGCAACGTTGTAGGCCAGCAGGATGTGCTTCAGGTCGGGTGACACCTCGTACTTGGTGGCTTTGTACATTTCCTGGGCAAAAAGCAAATGAAGAAGACAAAAACGATGATACCTTTAGCCATTCATAATACTTTTCCATTTAACTGCTTCTAAAATGACTGTTTTTGATGGATTACAAAGCTCCTGGAGCAAATTAGAGCTGCATTAATCTTAACACTGAGACTTGTTTACACTGTGGACATAATGTTGTGTATCATCATTAAAGTGCTGCAATGCTGAGGCTACATTTTCTGTATGAAGGTAGTATAGAGCTGGATAATGATGCCACTGGTAGCAAGCTGTAAATACAGTATTTGTCATTTTGTCTGAATTTCAAGGTTTTGCACACAAAATGTTTTGCATACTTCAATCCAATGAATGAATCAGTCCCCTTCTCTTGCATGTTTTTTAGTCTGTGCATTTTGGTTGTTTTCCTTCTTAACATGTGGCTATCTTGACTTGCATTTAAATTTGACATTTACATGCACATTGGATTAGATCAGATTCCACTGTTTGGATAGTATAGTGCCAGGTCTGAAGGGGGACAAACCTCATTTAATTATTGACATGGGCCCGGGATTAAAGATGCCATGACAATAATCTATATAAACATATCCAAGTTTTGATTGAGCATTAAAGCCAAATGGACTTTGGTAACTGCTTTATTTTGCAGATACTGGAGGGAATGTTTCCATGCCAATTTAGGAAGTTATCCCAAGTCTTGTCTTCTTGTCATTGTGAGAGTAAACAAAAGTGAAAAGGACTTACAAATTTCTTGTTGTGTACCAAAATGGTAGTCTCATTGGTGTCGACGCTGAACCTGACGACGTCCCCATCGCGATTACGGTAGAGCAGCTCATTACCTGGAAGCAAAAAGACAGCTGTTTAATGCATCTTCTCAAAGCAAATGGCAACGGGAAAGTGCACTAAACTCTGCAGGGATAACAAATCACACCCACAAAGATGCATGCAAAAATGTTTTATAAGAACACCAAAATGAGTCAAGGGAGAAACACAGCGGCAGGGCACACCATCTGATAATGAGTAGACACTTTGACTGCAGCCATCCATCGGACCACACCCTGCCCTTTCACAAAAAAATGCAATTAAACACATCTGTAACAGCAGACACACAAGTGTTGGACAAAATTTCCTCACTCGACATGAGACAGCAAAAGCAAAAAAGTCATGGCATGGACAGGTAGACCAAAGTTGTGCCCAAGAAAAATTATCATTAGCCTCTTTATAGTGAGCAATTCCAAAGAAGGCCCAAATTTCATTGCAGATGTTAGAGCCTCCAACCCAAACACAGCCTGAGCCACTGGAGGATTCCCTGGAAGCAGCTATTACTGAACAGATGTTTAAAACCTCTCGCTGCTCCTCATGCATCAAGCCTTTATCAGAGAAGGATAAGTTCATATCCAGCAGCTGCCCCTTTTCACCTTCAGTCCACTGATGCTGCACTGTCTTATTGCTTTGATGATCCATAAGCGCATGAGCAACCACGGCATGTGGCAAGGTAATTAGTACCCAGAGATTGTTATGCAGAGTGCTCTCTATCTGCTAGCATATCTAATTGTCCATTAGAGGTGACAAAATTACCATCACAATGGCTTTTATCCAGAACGTGCTTGGGAGAGCAGTTTTAGACGAAGGTAGTATCGATTCCCCGTGTTGTGTCCTTGGCAAGACACTTAACCACTTGCCTCCAGTGACTCTGTACTGGTAATGTAATGTAATGTAGAAAAGTACTGCAGTCTATTGTATGGATATCTAAATGAATAAATGTAAATGTAAATGTATAAACATAGGAGACAGGCCGAGAAATGGAGAGACAACGTGGTTCTGTTTAAAAGACTGGACTTTATATTCAATGGTAAGGGACACGTTGGGCTGGCACAGTAGGGTTTGAGATGGGCAACCTCTGACAAGTTTGTGCAGAAGAGACTATTTAAGGGCCACGCAAGTTGTGTTTCAAAATGAAAAATCCTGCATCTGAAGCACACTGAGCAAATGTAGATGGATTGCCATTATAAGTAAATCCTGGCTGGAAGTGAAGAAATATACTTCTGCAAAAAATATTGTTTCTGTTTTATTCAAAACTTTCCAAGGTCACTTACTTTTTACAGACTCACAATTTAATGTTTATTGAAGTTTTAAGACTCAGCTGACTGCAGTGTTTAGTTCTACCTTTTAGAAACTTCACCATAGAGTTGGAAACGAATCCATGGGATACTTAGAGAAGGTTTGGTACTTCTTATTTGGGACGCTTCGTACTCTTTTTTACTATAGAATGGTCTCTAACAGCCTGCCATACTAATCCAAAACCAGACAGCACCACTCCAGTGTATATACCTTATATACACCTTATTTTTCATCAGTTGCAGTTGTTTTTTTATTGCTCAAAACCCCGTAAGGCCTGCATCCTTTAATACCACCCTTTTCATGTTTAGTCCTTGGCGAATTACTGATCTTCCTCTGCTCTATTCACTCACCCTCGAGACACCTCAGATAGCTGTCAGATCTCATGAATCCTTTCCAACACTGGCCTTTTATAAGCTCTCCTGCTGAGTTCATCATTTTAGACCTTATCAGCTCCCTTCACCCATCCATTCTTTTGTTTTTATGTTGAAGCATCCATTCCTCTACACTGCCCTATAGGCGTTACAGCTGCCCCTCTGGATCTCTGTGTGGCGGCTGCCCCTTCTCTTCCCCTCTGCCTTGACTTGAGAGTGCATTAGCCAACGGCACTGTTTTCTTCTCTGATCTATACCTTTCCCTGGCAGTATGTCTTATTAATACAGCCTCCTGCCTTGGGCGCAGGTCTAACCCAGGCTCTCTCCTGGGAGCAACTGCAGCCATTAGAAACATTGCAAGGTGACACTACACTACACTGAGCACAGAGAATCACATTGAGATACAGTGGACGTTTGCAGAAGCATTACAGAAACTACCACTTAAAAGACCATTTCTGTTCAAGGATTCATTTTCCATTTCAGAGTCCAGGGTTACATCAATTGTGAATGAAACATTAAACTTGAACAAAGATGATCTAAGTAAAATACAATTATGAATTATGGTCTTTGAACAATGCAATTAATTCGGATTGTTCTGATACTGTTGCCAAAACACAACAGTCTGCTGTTTTTAAGATATATTTACTAGTACTTGCAAAAGTAATTTCAACTTAAATGTTTGTAGTATGTAGCTAAACAAATAGAACACAGTCAAGGAGAAGCACATTCAAACACTTCTTGTATACAATTTTGCATGAAGGCTTAGGACAATTATAAACTAAATTAATTTTGTTTCTGTGAACTCATCTGTTGTTCTCAATGTTTTCTCAATAGATTTGGTCTTAAACTGTAGCATTTTAAGTAGGCTGTGCAAGATGGAACCCAAAATTAAACATCCCACCTTTAGGTTGGGCAACATCATTTATAACATGGGGGATCAAGCTATGTGAATTAAACAATGGCAATTTTTTTGATTTGATTAATTAGGCTAGATAATCAAAACATTAGCCATTGATTAATCAAAAAAGCACTTAACATGGATAAGTTTGAGTAACAAATGTATTGTGACAAAACATATTGTTGGCTTAAGTGTCAAGACCAATACAGGTCTTGTTCTTATATTGGACTCAAACGTATGGATAAATCAACACTGACCAAAACCACATCAGGTTTATTCGTCTCATTCTTCTGATTGGATGCAAACTTCTATTTCTATTTATTCTATTTATTTATTTTTTTGATTTCCTCTAACTCAGTCTGTCCCTGCCATGGTCTTGGTTGGTCTTGGTTGGTCTCAGTTAGAGTGGTCTTGACACTTCTTGGTCTTGACACTGACAGTCCTAAAATAAATAATCTTAAAGGCTGATTAAAATGTACCTGCTGTTTAATAACAGTTTCTTTTAGCACTAAAGTCACGAATAAGAGTTGAATGAAGACACAAATAAAAACACCTTGTAAGATGGGGTCGGATAAAGAGATTAAATAGTCTCTAGTCTAACCTATAACCTGTACATAATACATCACTGAGTGATTACCAAACACACCACAGCCAGATCCTCTGGGCTACATTATTAGCCGTGAGGTGAGCTGGGGTTGTGGTGTTAGTTCTGGACCAAATGGGATTTTTCTTGTCGGTTCCAGGTCATTTGTCCGTGCCCAAGGCTGCCCATGATGGCTCTGATAAAAGCGACACAAGCTGCTGGCAGAGAAATATGGCCTCTCCCTCCTGTGTAGTCTCCAATGCATTAATACAACCTTAAATCTTTACCACACATGTGCTTAGATATATTGTAAAATATAAACTCAAATTCAATATAAAGTTTAATTAAAAATCTCGCCCACACATATCTGGGAAATGAAATCCATTGGTATGTGAGACTCATACGTTCAATGGTTGATAAATGAGCAAACACCAATGAAAAGAGGGACAAACAAATGAGTAAGCGCCTCAAGAATGAGCTGCAAAGTGTAAAACTACCAAAGCTATTCATAACAGCCACCAACTGCTGCTGTAAATACCAGATTAGCTCCGTGACCTGCACATGCTAATGACCCAAAGACTCAAAGTTGGCTGTAACTGTATAAGGCCCATTGTAACTCGTTATCTGGATCAGTTTAGATTCTTCTTTTTCTGTGAAATTGGTTCTAACACACACAGTCACCAGTTTCTGAACTAATATCATTATTGTTTCAGAAATGTTACAAACACTCAACATTCATAAAGTTTTTGAACCTTGGACATTTTCAAGGATTTAAAGCACCAGTGTTTAAAATATAGACAGGTTTGTGCAAATTTATACTAAAGACCTTATTGTTAGCCACTTGAAACAGCACCATGTTCAAAGCTGAGACTCCATTACCCACTTGAATCTTCAAATAAGAAGCAACTTGAATAAATATAAACAACTTAACACTGCCCCTAACATTTGGATGCTGCAAGTCAGTCATACTATTTTTGTGTCCAGAACTATGGACAACAGATCTCATTGTAACCTCTCAACACAATCAAATAGTTGTCTATACACCACAAATTACAAACAATAGGATGGGGCCTTGCTGTTCCTTCAGACATACTGTACAGTTGTGTGTTTCAATCCTAATATAAGCAACAGATTTTAAAAGATCAAAAATCCACATGAGTATGGAGCCTTTAGAGTGAGGATTTTATTTGAAATTACACTGAAAGCTTAAAATATTACTCAGATTGAGGATGTAAATCTCCATCTTACATAACTAACTTGGGAAATGTTAAACCACAATCTCAATATCAACTATCAGATGTGTGATGTGAAATGAAAGGAGATATGATCAATTTATTACTAAAAAAAACACATGAGACCAGAACAAAAGGCAACTTAATGTTTTCATTCAGCCACAGCTCGTTTATTATCAGCCAATAACATACAGCATCTACAGTTTGTGATTATTCAAAATGGCATTACTGATTCAAATGAGCTCTTTTTACGATGCTGAGACTATAAACGAGACTATATTTATAAACTCCTTTAATACTCATAACCTTTATGGCTGCCTAATAAACGAGTCACAGTCCTCCACATCCTCCACATCTCAGGCTTCCACATTTACTTGCGTGTCATAGCGTAGCATTAATGTGTTTTTCAGTGCGTGCCACCAATCACCAAACATGAAAAGACCCACCTCTGCTCAAAATAACGAAGCTCATTAGGGACGCTCGCTCTCGTAAAAATAACAATAACATAATGATAACTACCTTCACAGCCCTTTGCTCTGCCCCTCTTGTTTGAAAGGACAATTCTTTACCTCATTGAACAAAACGCTTTAATGTTTTACCTATTTGTAAAGACAAATTGTAATATCTTCAAATCAAATCATATAACAATATAACAAATAGAGTTCATTTATTTCTAAGACTGTAAAATCTTAGTCAAAAACTTGGTCAAAAAATCTCAGAAAAGTGTATTTAAAGCAGTGCAAGTCAATTCAAAATGACGAATGTGGATTGTTGACAGGTCTGCTGGATTTTCTTGTGCTGCCGAGTGTGTGCACGAGGCCTACACAAGAAATCTCCCCTCATGCATTTCCTAAATCTAATCTCAACACCACAAACCCTTCTTTACAAAGAACTTGAAGCATTTCAAAAGCAAAGAATAGAGTTACAGTCCTTTGTAGAAGCTACAAAAGGGGCCAGAGCACAGCTATCCCTTGTGCTTGTTTGCCTATTTGTGTGGATTTGAGAGTGTGTCTGAGTGAGGTGTCTATGTGGGTGGATGGTATTCTGTTAATTAACACCACCTCTGTCTTCGGTGCTCTCTGTAGGCTGGAAAAGACAGGACAATTGGTGCTTTTTGAAGCTGGTTCGCCTGCTCCTATTATGTAGGACTGTGGTGCTACGGGGCTAAACTGACAGATAAGAAAAAAGACAAATCCCAGATGACTGACCTATAACTATGCTACGTCTGCAAAGGAGAATAGAGGCTTGAGTTTCAACAGGAATTTGGTCTGATGCTTGATGCTAAAATTTGACGTTGGTGAACATTGTTGGCAGTTTATGGACATATAGGTACAGGTTTAAGACTAGTCTAGTCTTAGATTAGTATTAGTACAGGTGACAAAACTTCTTAAAATACACAAGTCATTCTAAGAAGCTCAATACATTAAATTAAACTAAACCAAGGCTAACCAGTTCTAAAAACAGAGCCATGTTGATTAGTTTTCAAATGTAATGGATGCAACAGGAACCCACGCTTAACAAGCAATTACACATAAGCATTTCGGAGCGTAGAGAAATATAATTTTTTGGACCAGCAACCATCTCACTGTAAGATATTTAAAATCATATTTAGGATCCAAGATAAAGCCCTATGTTTTATTTTCAAATGTGCAATAAAAGAGGACAGTAGAAGGTATTTGTACAGTCTGGTATAAGTGCTCTATTCAGTGTCAAATTTCAAGGACTCTTCACTTCAAGAGTTTGGCCCATGACTCTGTAACTTTATTGAGAACCTGCTTGAGAGGTCATAACCCAAACCTTTGCTTTTGTAGAGTGTCCCCATGCACTCTCAAGAGGACCTTTAGTGGCTTAATGTTACAGTACAGTAAGTACACACTGTTACATGTATAGAACATCACATTTTATAAAACATATATCCCTCTTGTCAGTAATAACAATCACTGCACATTAAAAAGGCACCTATAAACCTAGGCCAAACAAACATACATACAATTAAAACTACCGGCCTATGGGACACACAGGCTCATCGTGCTCGGGTCTATTTGTTCTTTATCTCCCAGTTCCCCGCCTTCTGTCTAATAGATTCTAAAAAAATGTTCACAGTTCAATGTTGGTCTATTTGAAACAAAGATTTCATTCATATTCTACCGTTTATCCTGTCGCTGGAGTCCATGCCAGCTGCTTTGGGCATAATGTGGGGTACAGAGACCTACAACCTTCTGGTGAAATTTGAATGTGTAAAATTTTCTTAAGCATCTACAAGTCTTGATTTTGCATATTAATGGTGTGCTGCACTCTCCTGAGGATTTTGAAAAACGCAATGCTGTAAGATAAAACAAAGCCCAAAGCTTATACGTGAAGTGATTGTAATTATCTCAAAGTTATGAATTTGATGGTGGAATTGCCTTTTTTATGGTGTTGTTGTTTGTTTGATTTTTGTTGTTCAAAACATGAATCATAGACGGGTTGCAAAAAATGACAAACACCACTGAAGATGTTAGCAGCTGAAGAAGCAAAAAATAAAAAAAACTGATTTTGTCATAAGTTGCCCTAAAACAAGTTTTCAAGCGTCTTCTCTTGATCTTTGGTTTATACACCAGTACATTTTCTCTCTTTAAAACATAGAACAATTCATCAGTGGATTGTGAAACCTGGTATCTGTCAAAACACTAGTCATCACTTTTACTGCTGCTGCTGTGGGAACAGACGATGAATTTGAACTTGTCCACTTAGATAAATCGCAGATAAAACCCAGTCAACATGTTTCACGGTATCTACCTGCTGCTTTGTGTGAAGTGCTGATTGTGTGTGACACTGAATAAACACCGGATATAGTATTTATTGTTTGTAATTTGATATGTCTCATTGGAAAAGAAAAGCCATTGGCAAAACCCATTAACAAATGACAAAGACATCATTACTCATATTGTGTCATGGGAGCGCTGCTGTAAGGAGTCAATAACTAAGTGAGACAACACACCAATAATCTTCAAAGCTTTACATAAACATTAGTGAAAAAAAGGCAGTGGATCACTTTAAAATGAGGCAATACTTCAAAAAACAAAAGCCATTATCTGCATTGTGTCACTCTCAAAGTCACAGCTTTTTAGGAAGTGCCTGTCTGTTGCAGAATTTAACAAGTGCAAAACATGAAGTGTCCCGGAGCTGTGAACAACATGAACACTGCCATTAGAGCGTAAACAGCTGCTGGAAGTGACAGTGTAGTATCCCACCGGACAAACTTCACCTTCATGGTGTGACAGTGGCGCCCCTTTCCTCATACAGACAACATATCACTTGTGTCTGACTAACTGCGTCATTAACGAACAAAGACAATTACAGGGAGGGCTGTGATGGTCTCTTGTGAGAAAAGGTCACCGCAACAATGCTAGTTTAGACCATTTTAGATACAGAGAACTCTTGATTGGAAGCTTTTATACTAGTTCAAGGGCATAGCCAGCATTGCTAATAAAACAACAGCAGAGTTTCACCTGTGTTTGATCAATTTACAGCCATTTATCATTATCCTCTGACTCAATGTCTCAATTATGGTAAATTGGCTTTGCATAATCATTGATTGATTACAGAACAAGTTTGTTTGCATCAGTTGGACAAACTTCACTTGCAGAACAGGATGATTGCCAATAATTGTTGTTAATTGCTTTTTGTAGACTACACAATGCTAGACAAAACCATGCTCAATTTCTTATGGAAAGGTGTTACTATGTTGCCTACGCTTAAAGTCTGTGCAGCTCAAGTGGGCTTGATGAGGTTTTTCAGGATTGTATACAAATCTGATGAAGCTCTAACAGATGAGAGGTAAAATGTCTTGAGGCTTTAAACTGCTGTTTGTCTAAAGGAGTATTTCCTCTTTAGTGGACCTTGCAAGACGGAGGGTCAGTTTACACAAGACCACAAAACTGTAGTGTGAGACTGTTCAGACTGATTGGCCTGTGCTCGCACATCCAGCTGTAGAGGAAGTTATAATATGTCAGGCCAGGGTGGCGACCTGCTGGGACGTCAAGACAACAAGGGGTGGGGACTGGTAAAATAAAAAAATACAACCTTGAGGTCATATTTAAATGTTTTTCCTTGAGTGGAAATGTTGTCCCTGTGTAAACAAAGGCCAAAATGCAAAATGTATTTACTGTTTTCAGTAAAAAAACCTTTGGGAACCTTCACAGGGAAAAAACAGGCCTTGAATTGGCAACATAAACTTTAAAATCGTCAAAATCATAAATAAAGCCTATTAATCATAATATCTAAATACAATATTAAGTTTAAAAGGTATTGTAAATTGTGTATTATCGTTATAGGCTAAAGGCTTACATTTTCACTTAATATAACATTTATAGTTTTTCTCATAGTCCATATTTGTCACATTAAAATGAGACTTTAAGCAGTTTATCCTCATTTCCAGATCTCAGCAGAAATGACTACTCTGAGAAACAGAGTCAGGGATCCTGCCTTCTCCAACCTCTGTGTGGGAAAGATAAGGTATGCCAAACATAATGGCACAACTTAAGCTGATAGTGTTTGAAAAGCCCCCAAAATAGCACCGTTATTTCTCATCGCTGCAATAGTATAATATATGATCATTAGAGGGTGCATTCAGAGCGTCTCAGGGGAGAAAGATTGATGGGTGGCTGAGGGAAATGGGTGAAGGAAAACACACAGAATTAGGTTTTAAAACGTCAATTCCAGGCCATTACTGCAAATCCTATAGACAGGTCTGAAAGCACAGGTTGGATGGGAAAACTAGAAATGACACTAATGAGGATGAAACAATTAGCCTTGGACTTTCCATCTACCAATAATTAAAATTAAAAGGTATGGTATTGTCCATTGTTCTAATACCTTTTCTAATGTTTAGCCCAACCTACACTGAGAAACACTTTTCTATGTCTTCTTGAGATAAAGGAGCAGATGTTGCCTTCCAGATGTGTGCAGTCCAACAGCAGTTTGCAGTCAGTCATGTGCAACACATTTGTTTACACCTTTTGTGGGTTACTGAGAGTAACAATGACAGCAAATTAGTCACAAGAGAAAGACATAACGCTGAAGCACGTATGGGAACCTGTGGCTAAAACTAAACACCTGAGATATTCCCAAACCTAAAATAATAAACACAGTTTTCCATAATAAAGCAGGAGTTTTTGGAGATTTGCAGCTGCCTTTCCAAAGGGCGTCTTGTGGTGACGTGATATTAATGCTTCATCAACTGGGATTGTCACACCTCTGAGCAGTGATCAAGCTCTCTTCAATGTCGCATTGAGACACAAACGACTCCATCAAGTCAAACCTGGATACAAATAGATTTTCTCTGATTGGAAGGCTATGGTGCTGTCTGTGTTCATGGTATAAAAGCAAGCATACTTTTAGTGAGATGTAACAACAAGCAGCACGCAAAAGAAAGAAAAATGAGGGCTGGGGATTCAGGTAATTTGGCAGCTACTAAAGCATATGGTATAAAGGCAGGCACATTGCAGCAAGGAAAGACAAAACAAACAATTAAAGACCAAAAACACTTATTTACTTGAATTAGGATCTAAAATGTTTGCAGTTTCTGATGCATGTGCCAAAAATATAGCTTAATGAAATAGTTTGTAGTCATACGCACAACATCAGGTGCACGGCTATTGGCTGAAGCATTCAGAAAAAAAGAAAGGTAAAGCCGACACACTTACTCCAAATAATATACTTTTAACAGATGTTTCGATCCTATAAGGATCTTCCTCAAGTCCTATTTTTTCTCTTTTGTTTGTCACTCCCATATATATGTTCTGTTCACCCATTGGAAAACTGATCAAGTGGCAACAGGTGTGTTACATGGTCAACATAAAAAATAACATGAGTAGCACATTCTTTACATAACATTTTAGAAGCATTTTAAAATACAAAAATACTTTAAAATACCCAAAAAAGACAATGGTGTGTATCCATGGGCTTATATATATATATATATATATATATATATATATATATATATATGCACGATGCACCAATCATAGCAGCGCAACCTGATTTTGTAAACAGAAAACCCCCCACACTTGATCCTTCAGGGACTCTACTGACAAGTCTGGGGCACTTGTGAGAACATTTGTCAGTGTGTACCCTCCGTGGTGAGCTGATGATGTGAATGCTGTGTGTCTGGATTTGAAGCTGCAGCTGTTGGAACTTTCCACTGTTTGGTTAAGGTCCTCACATGTTCCAATAACTGTAGTTTTGATATTAGCGCAATATCCACCGTCACCACTCTTCCCTCCCTCCGCTTCTCACTAAAGCCCGGACTATTCATGAGATCTATAAACATCAACAGTGCCGCTGTTTTGCAGACTCTATATGCATGAGCGCAGTTGTGGCTATACAGCGCTCCACACTGCAGAGTACACTAGGTAAGTAGATATTAGATCATGGAGCACTTACTGTTAATCCATTTGGCATTAGGATCATGAACCTTGAAGTCCTTTCTAAACAAGTCTCCAACTGTCACCTTACTCTTCAGGGCCAAGCGGTCATCCTCTCCTGGAAAAGAAGAAAACACATTGCTCAAAGTAAATGGATGGTGAACATCTAACTTGTCAGTGCTTTGTATGTCCAGAATGAATGAGCATCAGATTTTTCCTTTTGTGACACTGTTTATGCCGTCTTTGCTCATGTAACTTTTAAGATTTTGAGTAGAGCATTAAAGCATCTAGAACCCCACAGTTGCCTCCCTTGTGGGTGTACTAATATATTTTTAATAGAAATTCTGTGTAATATATTATTAACAACCCATAGAATAAAGAATACAGCAAAATACTATAAGTTTAACCAATTTGAGAGTTTTAACTGCCAACATTTCAGTTTCCATATTTTATTCCTATCCATGTTGTTTTGTTGTAATAATAATGCACTAAGGATGGTTACAAAACAATATGATTATGTGCTTATTGTTTCTAGTGACATCCTTAAAGCGAGTCTTTGATGCATGATGGTGATGATGTTGGAATTGAGGATTGTTTGGAAACTGTCCGCTCAAAAAAAAAAAATATATATATAATAAAAATTCTTAAAAAGATCATATCTGCTTTTCTTAAATCTATAGCTATAGAAATAAATGCTTGTAGTGGTAAAGGCAGGATAAAAGGAAATTAAAGGAAAGAGGTTGCACAAATAAAGGAATATCTCTGTGAAGGCTGCTGCTTTCAAAACTGAAAGCATTGAAATCCATCGACATTTTCTCTGAATTCCTCTTATAAGTATGACATTTACCTGCATTTTTAAAAGAACGGAGTGAAAGAACAAAGTGTATTTTTTTTACCTGAAATGAACGACTTGTGACACTTTTGAGAAGAAGTTGTTCCTTTAAGAGTGCTCTTTTTCAGTAGCGTTAAAAAAACCTTGAACATTCGCCATTACTTCCATTATTTGACACTATTATGGGCTTTTGAAACGAGGTACAATGAAAATGCTTTTAGCTGCTTTTGGAGATCTAAATGACAACTAAATCTGGTTCTTTTCCAGTGTGGAAGATAGAAATACTGAACTGGGCGGCAGTAGCTCAGTTCGACCCGTTCACACTTTATTTTACACTACACTTGTATCTACCTCATTGAGTACAATGTAACACACTGTGTAACAAACTCTAATAACATGTAACTAAATAATACAAACATAGTTACATTTATTGCAGTTTGTTACACAAGGAGGTAGATGCAATTCCTCAGGTGTAGTGTAGAATATAGTTTCACCTACTTTTTAGGTGGCATAAGGTGGAACTATGCGTAATTACATACATCATCTGTCAAAGCTGACAGGTAAAAAATTACACGGTGTATGTGACTGATAGAGATGTTTCATTTCACACGAGGAGGACATTAGACGATGCTGGAGACATATAATTTAATGTTTATCAAATTAAATCTGCCGTTGGTGAATCAGGGAAATGTTTACATTACAATTACACTCTTCGATTCGCACATGTCAAAATCCAACATCTATGGTAAACAATAAATGGATATAAAACCCACAATGTAAATGTAGTGGTAGCACCATATTGAACAGACTGAGAGTGGAAGACTAATAGGAATTTATATTTTCACAACTGTGGGTACACTTAACATGGCTCAGTCTGTGTTCTCTGGGAATATCCAACCTAATCCTAATCAAGGTTCATATGACTCAAAGGAGAAGTTCAGTACATGACAGGGTTTAGAAAAGCCCTGAGATAGGCTTTGTAGAATGAGGCAGAACCAAAAATAGCCAATTTTGCATAAACAAGATGATTCTAGCAAATGGCAAGCAGCGCAATATTCAACTGCTGTATTTATACAAGCTTTTAGGCTACACCAGCTAAAGGCTACAAGCTAAAAGTTTGTCACATCTAAATGAATGCAGGATACCATAGGCTTTGTTTTTGGTTGTGGAAAAGCCTATTATTTTAAAGGAATTATGGTTAAGTTATGCTAAAGATCTCAGCTTGCAAACTTTAGAACTAAGTCCCTTGGATGAGGAACGAAACATGATTCCAAAGCATGTCCAGATGCCTTCATTTTAACCTTTAATAAATTGTGGAATTGTTTTAATTGGTTGGGTCTGTTTTGTGCAAGAACAAAATGCCAACTTTAACAACTAATTAAGTGTTACAATAATGATATCACAATTTTTGCTGTGACTAGAAGTTATGTCCTTGGAGTGTACAGTGCATATGCTTTCTGCAAATGTGTGTGGCGTAATATTTTGGATGTTATGTGTTTTATTTCTGTGTACTTATTTGGCTATTCATTATGCATGTGTTTATATTATGTTCCCTATGGTTTATACTTTAGTATGGTTTATAATCAAGTTTGGGATGTTTTATTAATGCATCTAGAAGCATATTAAAAGAAAAGAGAAAACATAATGTCAGAGTGTATGGTTTTAAAACATGATTAGTTTAATGCAGGGGTTCCCAAACTTTTCAGACCGCGACCCCCAATATTAGACTGCTGACGATCCGCGATCTTTTCTTCTTCTAAATGCATGTAGCCTACATGCAAATTATTATTATTTCGCCTATTGTATTTATTTTTGGAATGTATTTATTTATCTACTATTATTTAATTTATGATTATAAAGGGGTGCACTTAAGACAGTATGTTTATCATAAAATAATTAATGAATGTTTTATTTAAAAAAAAAAAAAAGAAAGAAAGACAGTTTTACAGTTTTAGAAATGTTTGTGTACTATTCATTCTTAACACAAAGACTTGTTTTGGTGATTTTATTATACTATGCTTTTTGCACAAAATGGACTTTAAAAGTAGCCCGCGGACTTGGCAACACGCCGTCACTTAACTGTCATAATTAATCGGAGCTAACAAAGTTTTACTTTCAGTTTATTTTAATTATCCTAAATTTATACTCGCATCATTACAACCTTTTTAAAATATATAAAAATAATAATCATAAAAAAATAACAAAAATCATAAACAAAATAAATAAATAAATATCTGGAAATCATCTCGCAACCCCCCGCGACCCCCACTTTGGGAACCAGTGGTTTAATGCACACAAACATACAGAGAAGATTTGGTTAAAGATAGAGACGTGTGCCTGGTAAAAGGGGTTTCTGGGGAACTAGGACAAAGGTTAGAAGAATGGTCACGTTTTGGACAGTATCAGACACGACATGTGATGCAGGGATATAGCTTTAAAAAAACAGTATATCATTAGATTTTGACTCATTCATCTTTTTATTAATTACAAAGTTTGAGTGCCTTTCTTCTGTACGTGTGATCTAAGAATGTAAAGTACAGTGTGAACTGCTCCATCAACAAAGAGAAAAGGCTGTGAATGTTTCCTGTACAGCGTTTCACTATAAACACATCTGCTAATTCTGCCATGACACAGGCTTTGATCCGTGCACTGCAGCTGTTAGAAATGCAACGTTAAGAGAAGCAGATGGATAGAAAGAGACGCAGTTCCTACAGAAGATGGAAGTGACATTAGACATCTTCCTCTTGTCGTATTAACAATGTCACTATGCACACATGTCCCTCTTCAATCTCAAAAACCACTAACTTTACTAGAATCTACCTCAGGGGTCTTCAACACGTCGCAACCACTTTCCAAGTAGCTTGCCAAAGACTTAATCAATCCAACATAAACTTGATTGGTCCAACTTGATTTGTCACTCAGCAAACCAACATACATGAACGATACAGTATATCCAATTCATATGTGCACGCCCAACCCGTCTGGGCACAAAATGATTATTCGCCAATTTGTTGTCCCTCAAACGGTTGTGCTGCAGTCAAGCTTGATGAGTCAGTGATGTGAGCTCAGTGGCAACCATGACTGCAGCTAAGCTAACAGCAGATTGTCATTGTAGGACTAATTTGGTGTTAATAGAGAATACCTCTGCATGACAAGAAAATTGATGAAGCTGTCTGTGCTTTATCAACATATAATTAAAAGGTCCATTCAAGGAGTTTCATTAACAATAGAAATATAAAGTGTCCCTGAAAGTTTCTTGCTCAATGTAACCTTTTCATTACTTTTTCAATTTAGATATGTCAAACTTAAGGGTGACTTTTCTAAGAGAGGATGAGGCAAGATACACATTATTTAATTATGTCTTCCTCAGAGAAACACACCAGTCAGGTTTCTGTCAAATAATGCCAAAGTCAAATGATTGCTATGTATACAGTAAACAAAATCTAACTTCACCTCCCTTTTTTTAATCAAAGAGCCTCACAATTGCAGAAACACAACAATAACTTGCATCATTTCCTAAACTTGAATTGCACAGTTTGTGGCATATTGTGAATAACAGATGGACGACCAACAACAGCTTACTCACTTCCGCACAGATTTCATCACAAGGGACAGAGACACCTTTGAAGGCATCTGCTCTGCCTTGTGACAGTGATTATGGCAGTGATAGTGCTGTGCGTTGGCAGCAGGGAAACGTAATAACTCACATAAGTTGCAGGCTCTCATCAGATGGAAAGTTTTAGAGGAGATGAATACAGATTAAATATCAATATGGATTAAACAAACACTAAAAGATGAAGAATCAGGGAAGTCGACATTGAAATTTTAAGCCATTTCCTTGAGTTAAGTCTTAATCTTCTGGTGGCAGAGAGCGGAGATATCAGGGAGGAACTTTGAATGAGTCTAAAAAAAGCCCAGGGCCCCGGCAGGGTCAGCTACCCATAAGCATTTTATATGCTAATGTCTCTCAACCTTTTTATAATACTACAATGCAATGACAGAGCTCTTTATGACTGAGCTCATCAACCTGTAACTGTAGATAATGTGGCATCTTTCTGGCTATGTTTAAACTGCAGCTCAAAACCTTTTTTTTTTTTTACTTTGGGATTTAGTAAGATTATTAATGATGCAGTAATGAATATTGGAAAGAATCTTCCAATTACTTCAAGTAACAAAACATCATTAAATTAGCAGAAGACAACACAGGTTTTGTTCAAACAGGGTTTTCTCACTGACCTTTGACCTGTTTTCAGATGCTTAATATTAGGTAGTTTGTCAGAGCAGCCAAATAAGTAGATTATGTTTTACTTTTGAATACAAGTTAGCAGTGAAGTAGGGTTACTGTTCATGACAATTTATCACTAACACTAAATACAATGTCTCATCCTGAAGCTTCGTAAGAAGAGTGGTTTTTGAAGGTATTATGAAACACCAAAAATTATGATATTCAGTATATGTCAATACTATGAATAAAATGTATTTCAAAAAGAGTTAGCCTAAAAATGAATTGTTATTTCACAGCACATTTTAGCAGTAGGTCACCAAAACTGAAAAAGCTAGATATGAAGCTCCAAAAAGTGTCATTTAGATGAAAATACACAAATTAGGTATTATTAAAAATTACTTATTTTTTTGTTGGCGCACACACACACACACACACACACACACTTTCATACATGTTTCCATGGCAACAAAATGGTCTTAGTTGGTTTTATAAGACTGGTTTCAAAGAAGAACAAGACTAGGACTCCGACATTGACTCCGACATGTTAAATTAATGTGATGAATTATATAGTGTATTCAAATAAACTGTGCCCTCATTATCCACTTGTCTCCTTTAGGTTTAGAGTCCCTTTGTCAGTCTACGTGACATCTCTCTGTCTCAAAACTACTCATTTGTCACCAGCAAGCATCTGACCTAGTTGTATTGATACAGAGAACACAGTGGCCTCTTAGTAATATCGAGCTATCAGTTACAGCAGATGCGGCTTGTCAAAGTGGGAAAAGGAGACCTGGATTTACTGCGAGTGTGTGTGTGTGTGATAGAGTACAAAGTGCTTGTCAGAAGCTGTTAGAAACTGTCTGTGCTGTCTGGCAGAGAAACATCCATCAACAAACCCTTCTAACCGAGTGGAAACAACATGCTATGTCATAACTTCTCACGAGAGCATCACTGCTGCGGTTCGCTGCTCAGAATGGGCCACCTTTGTTACCCTAAAACATTTCAGCTGGATGTATAATTACAGCAACAATAAGTTGTTATGAATGCCAGCTGAATTTACCATCTTAATGAGAACATCCTCCCTAGAGCAGTTTGGTGGTTACAAAATGTTGATCATGTTGGAATCATTTACAGAAATAATTTAAAACCCAAAGCCATCTTTAAAACTTAAAAATGTAATTCAAACTCATTTGTTTTGCATAAACTAGAGTGTGATTAAAAAAGAAGACTGGATTTTATCAGGTACCAGAACATGGTTTGTTAATAAAGAATAAATCTGGCAGTAAGTAGTGTGTTTTGAGCTGTAAATTCCTTATTTTGCTCCGAGTCGCTCAGGGATGAATTCATCTTTGAGCCAGAGATAGTAATTCTCCTCAGACAGGACGGAGAATAAACGGCAGCAGCAGACACAGAAGAATGGGACAGAGCCTCCGCCTGCATCTTAACAGATCATCAACAACATTGTGTGTAATACACTAGGCTTGTCAAGAGGTTTTTGTAATTTGAATAACACCGGGCCACAGGAGTGCTGTGACTTCAAACACACCATTTTGGACTAGAATAATATAGCTTCAAGAGAGCACAAGTGCAGTGTAAAGTGTGATTATGTAAATGGATTTACAACAGCCAGGAAATTATGCTACAGTGGGTATGTCCTAAATATCTAAAGACAATTTACTACATGTTAGACTGAGCCTTTTAATCATAATCAAATCACAAATAGTTTCTACGTCTTCAAACAAACAGTATTTTCCAAACTAGGGTTGGACTAGAGACTGGAATTGAACCGTCCAGGACAGGAAACCCAGGAAGAAGAGCCATTACTTTCATTAATAAAATGCAGTTTTATGATAGAAATATGATAATTTTGCTGTAAACTACTTAAAGGTAAAGGTAAACTTTATTGTCCCACACATGGAAAATAAGTCTTGGGTTTTCCACCCGTGATGCAGACGCCAGAGTTAAATACATCCAACAACATTCATCATGCATTCATCATTAATAAAAATCAGATAAAATGGGAATAGAAATGTTGACCTGTTACTGTACAGTTAGATCAATTGTACAGTATGGCTCTTACTAGAGTCTGTGTTGAATCTGGATAAATGTTAATTAAAAATTATGTTAATAAGTTCATTTTCTGACCAAAAAACAAACAAGATTTAGACAGTCCTCCAAGCTTGAATTTCATCCACGCCTTATGTCTAGTTCATATTTATGTCCCTAACTGTAACAACCCTGTTTGTTGAAACCAGAGCATACTGTTGTGTCCCCAAAGCCTCTAAAACAACACATGTCCTCTGCAAACAGCTCTTATTACTAAAGGCCACAAGGACAAGCCCGGTGTTGAGACTTGGAGCGGAACAGTAGTTCTGCTTGAGCACACTGGGTCGTAGCAGGTGGGACGGATTAGGACGAGCCACAACCTGGATACACCACCTGCCCGATTCTCACTCTGTGTCCCGCTGCTATGTGTTTGGGAAAAGCAGCATTGGGCGGCTTGGGTTCATTCGAGTCCATCACAAACGCTCCAGGACAGGATGAGGTCACTGCTAAGAGCTGACAGGGCTGTTAAGACCTCGCTGCTCCAACACCTGCTAAAGTCTGCTCAAGTGAGTATTCTGCTCTTACACATCTCTGAGGAATATGTAAAAAAAAAATATTGACATTACTTTACAATGTGTGACCCTGCATGCCTCGACGCCCCTGACATCTTTGGAATGATTACCTGCAATTGACTGTGACAGCGAACCATAAACAAAGCCATAGTGTTTGTTGAAGTGAATTATCTCACAAACTGATAAGGAGTTATTATTGACTTGTGGTTCTGGCAATGCATAAAATATCAGGAAGCATTTATGAGTGCAAATATAAACAAATAATTTAGCCCTTTGATTAAACTTTGATGTAAATGTGCAAGTAGAGAACATGATGGTCACTTCAGATGAAGCTGCATGCCTTACAGACTTTGAATGTTTGAATTACAGTAGGAGGTCTTTATACATACAGTAAATGTCAGCATGTGTACTGCAACAGAAGCTAAGTGCATTACAAATGGCTTTAGATTCAAGTCAAGCTTTGATTTTGTTATGTTTAGGCCCACCCCATTCCCCCAAAACATTAATTTTAGACCAAAGCTAATGAGGTTTGTTGTCCGGGTAATACATTTTTATAATTAATCAGCGTTATACAATAAAAACTATGTCAGGATTAGCCTTGAAAAGAAGTGTTCGTCAAGGATACTGGACTTTATCAGAGCAAAAGTATTCAAACAACAAAAAGCAAGCAGTATACATACATATACACAGTACATACTTACATATATAATTGTGTGATACGTATGTCTAACCCACAGCTGCTAGATGTACATGTTTTATAAGTTAGTTTTCACAGAGGCTGTTTAAAGCTTCACACAAACGGAATAAGACTGGATTAGATGTTTTTTTTTAATATGGTTTTACTAAATAGTAGAGACAGCTTTACTGCCTTTATGAAGAAAGCACTGTTGCACAAGGTGACTCCACTGAGATTTCCTCACCTTCACTTCAATACATTTGACCTCCACTGTGTAAAGGCTTGAGTATAGCAGAGTATAGGCTGAGATATTACAGTGTGGCTGTGCATGAGAGCATGAACCACTGGCACAGACACTATTCTTTGAGCTGTTAGCAGTGAGATTGATTGTGAAACCTAATGGGCATGCCTGCGCATATTAACAGCCTCGTAAACAGAGGCATATAGGCTTTATAGAGCCCCTCCTCTCTTGTCGCCCAGCGCCACGTACCTGGTGTCAACAGGATGACAGAGGTGACTATCAGCGAGCAGATGACCAGAATGACAAGGAGGGCAATCGCTATTCCCTTCCAGTTTCTCTGCGGAGGGTTACTGCCCACCAGTTCCTGCAACGAGACAGAGGAAAGACATGGTCAGAAATAGCAAACATGAGAGGGTGCCCAAATTAGGAAAATAAAAAATGGTTGTCTGAAATGCTAGATTTTCAGGGAATTAACAGTATAAACGAGAGATAAATAATAAATAAAATAAAAATAACAAAAGGTACGTTTTGGCCTCTTTAAAGAAGCTTAATTAGGATTTATAACCTGTTTACCATCCAATGATAACTAATTGAGAGGCTTTTGTAGAGCATTTAAAAAAGAATTATTTCAAAGTGCAATCTATTGGAGACTAAACTTCAGAACAAAAATGGGGATGTCAGCCAAGGACGAACGTGAGCCTAAGTCACAGCCTTTTTACTCTCAAGGAGACATGCAGCAGTGTTGTCTAGAGAGGAAAGGAGAAGGGAGGGAGGGTCCTAATGAGGCGAGAATCAGCGGCCATCACCTGCAAACGAATGTGACAGATAAAAATGGAGCCACAATGCACCGGCGAATTGCACGCTTGACAACAGCAGAAAGAAGCTTTGGAAAATTGTGTCTGAGTTATGAGGAACCTTGAGGGGCATTTCTTTCTTTCTTGCTGCTCAACACAAGAACAAACAAAGGAATTTATTGCAGTTTAATATTGTTTTAGGGAAAATTGAATTTTAAAGAACAAAATAAAAAGAAGAATGTCAAAACAGAACTGCAGGCTATGCAAGAAGAATATGTAGCCAAGAATGTGTAGTTTTATTCATACTCAAATCAAATAATGTGCAGAGGAAATGTATTTGACACATAATGATGTTTCAGGCAAGTGGCAAGGATCAGCAAATTAAATAAAACAAGTCACAATATTTTATAGAAACAATGCAAGGCAGTCCAGTCAGCAGCTACTGACAACTCTGGAGACAGAACTTCCTCTGTGTCGTCTAAACAACTTGGAAAACTTTTTTCTATTTTCTACTTAAGGAATAGGTAAGTCGTTCTGAAAAAACCCAACCTGACTTATTGAGGGTAGGAGCTGTGGGGTTACAGGCTTTAAGTGGTTAGCATTTTTGTTGAATACTCAGGCCATGTCACATCATGTCAACAGAAATGCCATCGCTTCTCTGTGAGCCTTTAGCAACCACCTATCCTGTAAACAATTTCATTACTGCAACTTTAAAGCTTCTTATTTCTTTGACTTGCACAAAAAAAATGCATTTGTCACTTTTCTACACATGCCTTAAAAGAACATTGAAGAGTGAGGAGTCAAAACCATGGTAAAAATATATTACAACATAATACAATGCCCTTTAATTCTTTTGTATGCACTTCAATACTTTTGTAGTAATGATGGATGCAGCGTGCATTATCCATTCATCAATTTTGATCAAACTAGAGCAGCTGAATGAGTCGGTTTCTGTTCAGTAGCCAGCTACTTGAATACAAAACAAGTTGAAAGTTGTGACTTTGCTCTCCTATTATTACGGTACATAAAATCTGCTATGTATAATGTGACTGATGCAGCTGGCAAATATACAACACACCGCAGCAAAAGCACAACCAAATAAGTCTCTGTGGAAAGCATCCAAAGCCAAAACTGGCAAGGAAGGATTAATAAGTTCCTAATTAGTTCATAGAGGATAAAAGAATGAAGATGCATGTGCTTGAGGGACCTGTGGCTCTGCTGCTAATGAATAAACGCAAAAGGCTTTAATGGCGCTGAATGGTTCAGCTACAGAGCAAGCCTTTTAGTGACCTCATTCCCATTCTAATTGAAAAGAGCCCAAGACATCATTAGCCCGCAGATAAGAGCAACTGGAACTGTTTACCCAGAATGGACATTACCTCCATTCATTAAAACAGAAACCAATTACTTAAATGTGGTCATAAGCAGCACCACGTCAAACCAAGAGGAATATCTGTGACTAGTGAGAAAAGGAAGGGAAATTCAGCTCTGACAGTAATGTATTACAAATATTATCACCCAATAGGCCAAAATGTCCTCTCCAAAATGCCTTGCAGTGTTAAAGATATGTTCACCTATTTTTGAGGACAGTCCAAGTCTAACTGTGGCACTCCAGCTTCTTCCCACTGTCCAAAGACATGCATGAATGAAGTGTTAGCTTTGCAATTACTGCTGATTGTGCGCTCATCTCATGCCCAAACTGGCACAGGCTCCAACCCTCTGCAGTAAAGAAAACTGGGTAAAACATATTAACAGACCTAAATGTTATTAAAGGATTAATATTTTTTTTCAAACCTGTAATGGTACTTGAAGTACTTGATAAAGTTGGTATTAATCTAGTATTAAGTAAAGCCCTAGTCAAATGTTGATTGTTATGCCCAACAGATTAATACATAAACGAATCCCACCTTTCTGAACTGTAAAAACTACCTTCTCATCTGTTTTCTTTGCCTAGAATCTTCAGTCAGTTGCATAAAGTGAACTAGCGTCCAATGTATTTATACACTCCTGACTAGCCCAATAATTAATTCAATTGTTCTTGTTGAGCAAAGATGATTGTAATCTATGTTATGACTCAACACGGTAAAACTTAATTTATTTCATCTAAACTTTGAGCGTTCTGTCTCAAACAATCAATTTTCCCCTTTACACATAAAATCCTTCAGGAGTTTTTTTTTCTGTAGATGAGAGTGGTATAAAGTCCTCTTCTGAAAGCTAAGGTATATGTTATGCAACTTTGCACAGACACAAGTGAGACTCACAGTATGGGAAATGGCAACAGAAACAACTCTACAGAGAGAAGCTTCTTACACACAATAAAAGGATATAAAAGCAGCATGATAGAGCACTAAAGTGTGTAATGCATAACAAAAGAGACAACACAAGTCCCTATTGCAATGCTGAGCAATGTCTGTTATCATACAGGAGGAATAAAGCTAAAGCTGGGGCTGATTCCATCACCGTCTTAAATTTAACAACCTTATCTGTCTTTGAGTGGGTGCACACAAATATATTCAGAGTGAGCCAAGAGTACAGTAGACGTATTGTAAAAAGGCTAAAAAAGGGTTCATCTAAATGTCGCCACAGTTTTGTTTCATTAACTATGACCCACAAATCAGTGCAGCTGCTCTGTGAAGCATGAAATCACAACAACTGATTTCCAGGTGAGAAATGTATCTCTAGAATCACACTTATCCGACTACATTCAAGAGAGCCCATCTTTAATTAGTGACCTTTTTATTCAAGCTCTGCTCTCTGCAGAAATAGAGAAATATTAAAGTGTGCTCATTTCCAAAGCCTAAATGCAGCAACTACGCAACATTTCAATAAAACCTTCTTCAACACTTGGATCATCTTTGGACACAATTAAGGCTACTGCACTTTGAATTTCAAGGATAGAATAAAATGAATGCAGAATATGACTTAACAGTGGATCATTAAAATAAAATGAAATTTAATGCATGAAAAACATACGAACAGTGTATTCAGAGCATACGATTGAGCTATTAGCTCGATGGACAGACTCCCTGAGGATATAACCTTCAAACATAAAACTGACTTACACAAGTGAAGTTCTTTTCACACATGTAGGACTCTAACGCACACCTTTTGAAGCATATATCATAACATGAAGGTGAGATGGTGCTGTTAAAAAAGAACTGACTGATGGATTACCTTATCAACCATGCATTTAAATATTTGAAGTAGTAAATGTTTTACATATGAAGTTAAGCAAAGATTTTACTGGTCCAATTTGCAACAGTCTGTGAGTCTCAAAGTTACAAAGGAGTTACAAAGTTACATATTTGGCTAAAGGTTTGAATTGTTAAAACACATTAATACAATATTTAAAATTGTTGCATTTGAGGTGGATGCTGAATGAAACTAAAGTATGAAAGAGTCAAATATAACTTTTAAGCAGGAATGCCGCCTCTAGTCCAAGCTGTGATTCATATTAAATGTGCACATGATAAATACAAGCACCTTATTTGGAATATGAAAGATTTTCAAAAGCCAGCACTGTTCTAACACAAGGAATTTCCATAAGAACAGCTTTACAGCATGAGTAAGTGTTACGTCTGTGCTTGATTTATTCGGGGTAAATGCAGATGAAGACTTTGGAAACATCACTTTAGCACCTACATTGCTCCATGTCTTATGTCTGCATGTTCTCTCTATGGATCAGATGCCCTCGGTTTTCGAAAGGTATACCTCATTAATTCTTATGTGTGCCAGTGTTGTGCTGATATTTGCATATTTTCTATACTTTAGTGCATATTATTTATTTATTATTTATTATCATTTATTACATACATTTTATACAGCGCTTTTCCGTGGACGCAAAGACGCTTTACATATCAATTATTCATTCACTCCACAGTCACACACTGGTGGTGGTAAGCTACATCTGTAGCCACAGCTGCCCTGGGACAGACTGACAGAGACGTGGCAGCCATTCCGCGCCTACGGACTCTCCGACCATCACCACATACATTCAGTAAACATACTTACAAATTCATTCACATACACTAGATATATTCCTTGTGTTTAATGTGTGGTATCTCAATGCATGGGTGCAATGGGGACAATGTGTTTTAATGAGTAAGTAACGTATAGACCTTATTTCCTAAGCTATGGGAAAAATGCAATGAAAGTATCACATTAACAGCTTGTTTTCTTTCAAAATTAAACATGCCCTAGCCACACAGTGTAATGAGTGTCAACATTTAGCTTCAGTGTAATGTACTTTTAATTTGTGCTCTTACCAGGAGACCTAGACAAGCAGTCAGGGGTCTGGAGGGTTGTTTAATGACACTTATGACAAGCTTGAGATAGCACCAGCTGTTAACAAACTGCCAAATAAGTGGTTCGGACTGGTAACGGCTGGTCAGACGCAGCCTCACGGTCCAACAACAGATGCAAATCATCAAATTATTACAACGTGACATAAGTCTTATGTTTCCTCAGAGATATATATTATAAACACACACACACATACACACACATACAGTATATCAGACAAAAACAAACAAACAAACAGACAAACACAGCTTATTTACCCAAGCAATCACATAGACATATTAGCCGAGTGTATAGTAATGTCCTGTTAATGTGGCCAGTCAAAAATCTATTCTGCTTTTTTCTTCCACAATGATGGCTCCTTTTGTTGATAGCAGTAATTTTGATCAGACTCATTAACCAAACTACACATTAAAACCAAAAACCCTTGTTCTAATTCTTCCTTAAATAAATGATTAACACTGTTCAATTACATCAACACTAATTGCGTCTTGTTTTGCAATAGAAAAGGTCTTAACACGAGTTGTACATAAACAGCTTGTTTCTTGCTCACTGCAGGAGAACTCATTTCCACCAGCCGCTGTGAGTGTGACTGTGTGGTCGTGTGAATGCGTGGTCGTGCATGCATGTTGTTCTTATGCTTTTTCCGGCTTGTTTGCTTTATTTGTGAGTGAATCTCTTTCAGTCCATTAGAGAGATGCTAGGGGGGGCGCCACAGCCACATGACCTCCCCTCACAGATTGCACTAAATCACATCTTTGTAAAAAGCCACCAGTACCTCCTGCCTGAAGAGGAGTCATTGCAAAAACACATGGGAATACTTCCAATTTATAAGCTTTAAAGTGTTGCAGAATGTAACCACTGTCAACAAAACCAATCTGTGATAATTTACCTTGTGTGCTGTACATACTCTTTTGTGCTTCAGAAAACTGCTAATTTAAATGTAACTGCACATATTCATAAGACAATTAATCGCTGGCTTCCTGGTTTATTTGCTTTCATCACCATAGACTTTATGAAGCTTGCACCTCCAATGGCTCTTGCACTGAACATGCATTATGACATGGCTAAACCGGTAATGAGGCACACACATAACAAAAAAAGCTTTTTCCTGACTGGCTCTCATGTATAAAACATTAGCGCAGTCTAGCTACAAACGACTTTATGGAACAAATCTGAATACAGACTGGATTTCACTGCGTTTCATCACATTTTCAGTGGGATTTTGTTGGCATATCTGTCACAGGAGGCAAAGTGTTCAGTCAAATCAAAGCTTCCTCGTCTGTTAATGCCAGCAGCAAAAGTGAAGAGTAGACAATGACTAAAACACTAAAAAAGATACAGCATTGAGATTTCTGCAGACACAGATACATAGTTGTCTGGTCATCCTTAGGGTTTTAGCTGCATTAGTATCTGACATCTACTCGAAGATAACACTAGGAATCATTATAGCAATTCATTTCTAAAGTCAAAGCCATACTCTTAAAAATGTGTTATGTGCTAACTGTGATACTTTGTGTTAAATTAGATTTGTGTGGATTATCAGTGAAATAAACAGAGTTAATCCTGTGTTTATTTAATTGCAGCTAGAAAGATGAATGGATTTAAAACAACCAACACTGATTAATGTGAATGGGTACACTTTACCCAGTTCGCCATATGTGCATGCAATGTACAATGTACAATGTAAATGTAGTTAAAATGCAGAGATGTTACAGTTAACAAATTGTATCACTAATGTTTTAGACATCAGTCAGACTGTAAAATGAGTAAAGGGGACAACACAGATCATTTCTGTCTATGAAATTTCTGTGTTTAACATCAGTGCTAAAGAAAACAGTTATATTATAAATGTTTTTTTAAGAACTGCCACTTTAAAGATGAACAAATAAGCCCTCACTAAAATGCTTTAAGTGGTTGTTATAAAATGTTGTTTATTACAGAGAGGCTAAATTGGAAACAGTCTCATACAAACGACTGTACGTCTAGAGGCTAGAGGCACAGTCGTGTGTTTGAGACCGTTTCCAATTTATTCCCAGCTATCAGAACATTCAATTCAAAGAGCTGTGGCGATTTTCCAAGACTTAGGGACTCAATATTTGAAGTTGTAGGATCTGCTTGCATTTAATGTAGATTATTGTAGATGATAAATACAATGTTTTAATTTATGAAGGTAAAGTTGTTAGATGCTGACTGGAAAAAAGCTATTGCTAATAAATGCTAAAATAAATATATTTTTTATAAAACAACTTTTAAACATTTTGGTTAACACTCTTTTGTTTTTAAGTCAACTTTTCTTAGCAAATGTGCCAAAGTAAAACAGTGTTGGTCATCATCATAATCATGGCTAAACAAAATGACATAAAACTTCAAGGTAAGGTGGGTTAAGTGTCTTGCCCAAGGACACAACGACAGTATGAACAGGGGAGAGCGGGAATCGAACCGCCAACCTTCTGGTTATAGGACGACTGCCCTACCACTGCGTGATATGCGTAATATGACACTTATCACAAGAACTTGGTGTTAATAGTTGAATCCACTTTGGCAAATTTAAAGTGGATCATATACTGTATAAAGAAATACAAAGCACAATAGCTTTTTATTAATTCTGAAAGTTTAGAGGGACGGCCAGGTCCTGGTAGATTTGCAGTGGTCTGATACTCCTTCCATTTCAATATTATCGCTTGCACAGTGCTCCTTGGGATGTTTAAAGCTTGTGAAATCTTTTTGTATCCAAATCCGGCTTTAAACTTCTCCACAACAGTATCTCGGACCTGCCTGGTGTGTTCCTTGTTCTTCATGATGCTCTCTGCGCTTTAAACGGACATCTGAGACTATCACAGTGCAGGTGCATTTATACAGAGACTTGATTACACACAGGTGGATTCCATTCCATTTTTATTTGTTAAAAAAGTTTGAAATATCCAATAAATTTCCTTCCACTTCATGGATTGTGTCCCACTTGTTGATTCTTCACAAAAAATTACAGTTTCATATCTTTATGTTTGAAGCCTGAAATGTGGCAAAAGGTCGCAAAGTTCAAGGGGGCCGAATACTTTCGCAAGGCACTATATCACATTGGAAGCCATAACATTTTTACAGCTATAACTAATTCTTTGCAATATACATAGATATTGGAGTTCCTTCCATTACAAGTCATGGGGGGCTGGAGCCTGTCCCAGGTGCTGTGGTCTGAGACCTTGGACAATCCACAGTTCACATAAGCACTGACGGACACCCATTCACCATCATAGTCATTCATTGTGAATGGTGAACAACTTACTTGTTGCCACTGAACTAGAAAATCATTTGTGCTGCGGTGGTGAAAAGAACTGTGGAGAATAAACAAGTCCAAGGAGAGGGACGCACATACTGCAAGGCCCTGTATGTCCCCCAGCCCACCCAGAGACATTGGTATTCACTGCAAAACAAACCAAACAGCAGCGCCAAGGCTCTCAGCAACAATAGAAACTGAAAAGTATCTCCCATATTGTTCTTATCTATCAGCCTTCATTCTATAACACACACTTGTTGTGCCACTCCAGAAAAATAAATTGCCATCACAGAAACAACATGCACAGGCAGATGTAGTCTCTTCCTGGAAATGAAATGCCCACAACCCACTGCTTCCAGGTGCAAGAGGTCTAATAAAAAGAGGCTGCTGCTCTGGTTACTGTTTGTCCAGGCTAATGTATTCTAGCCTGCTGTTTTTATCGCTTTCCCTGGAAAAAAATAAAATAGGAACATTCATGTACAAAAGAATAGACTGCCATGCCTCTTATCATTGGCTGAAGTTTCCTCATGATAAAACATGCTTGATTGTTAAAGGCACCCTTTTGTATTTTCGAAATAAAGGCTATTTAAAAATCACCTGGTGGACGGCTACACCTTGCAGTCACAGTTGCTTTGTGAGAGATCAAGAAGAAGCAGGATCATTGATGGGTACTTTCATGTTTTATGAAGACAAGACAAGACAAGATCTTCAAAAGCACCCAGTGGACTTTTATAAATGATATATGCAGTCCAAAAATTTATTAAGGGTTCAGTGATGAATTTTCCATGTGTACACAGTGCGCTTCCATCCATGTATCCTCTTCATTTCTTTGTGTGGCCTTTTGCTGTGTTGCCATAGTAACACATAATTCCCTGTTTACCCCATGGCCACCTGTTGTTACTGCCTCAACCGAACTAAAAACGTGAGTGAAGCAGTGTGTGCTTTGCATGTTTGAGAGGTCAATAAAGGATTTGACAGGGTTAATGCATTATAGTTACATATTATAGTAGAGCATATCCATTATGGCTCTGATTTCAGCCTGAAGTATGTGTCAGTTGTTTGTGTGGTGTTTGTTAACATACTTTAGAGGCTACTTATTCTGACATGAAACTGCTGCAAATAAAGTGACTCAGTTTAAACTGTAAACTTTACTGTTTACAGTTGTAGTTTTTGTACCATTAGAAAGGAGCTGTAGTACATGTTTAATACTTTTGTGGTTGTCATAGCTCTATCACCTAGCCTGGCATAGTAGGCTATAGCGTAAAGCATAAATATTTTTCACTAAGTTTGGTCAGCTATAAATAGTGCTGAGTCCAGAAACAGTGCATCACGCTTGTTTTAAAAAGTTACAAGAAATGCTGATTAAAAGCAGAGAGCTTGTGGAATTTTCCAGCCATGGGCTTGATCAACTTTAGGAGAAATATAACTGGCTAGTTGTGAACATGTAGACTTGAAAAGTCGCTGCAAAGTTTGTAGCTTTGTTTTTTTGCTGAAGATTTATTATTAGAATTCAATATGGATCTAAGAAATATTAACTTACAGTATTGTTCAAAATAATAGCAGGTTTTTTGTATATGTTTTTCCTGCACCCGTCTGCTGTAAATGTCCCCCAGCTGAGCCCGACTCCTCCCTGAGATCTTACTGGCCACTTTAACCAGACTACCCAGTCTATTTTTGTTGATCAGGGAGAGGCTTCCAAACCAGGCAGCAATGTCTTCCAAACCAGGCAGCAATGTCTAATGATTTTTTCAAAAGTTTTCATAACCAGAGGTCAGAGCAACTGATCTAAAATCATTAAAGGCTTTAGGAGTGTTGCGCTTAGCTAAGAGCCTGATCTCCTATCTCACAACCCTCTCTCCATTCAAATCAGCTTTGTTAAATAATTGTTTTCTTTTGATAAGCAGATCTTTAATATCCTTGGAAGACCACTGTTTGTTAAAAGGATACACCTTGATAACTTCCCAATTTGGGAGAACTTAGTCTTTACAGAAGGAGATGTAACGGCAGTCCATATCAGAACAAGTTCTGAAGTCTGTGCACTCGAAGAAGCCCTGCAGTGCTAGAGAGCTGTCCTCAGTCCACACCTTCACCTGTTTCCTAACAGGCTTCTCCCTCCTCAGCACCGAGGTGTAGGCGGGCAGAAGGTGGACTGTGTTGGGTTCAGAGGAGCCCAATGCAGGTCCCGCTTTCAAGATACAAGCCCCTTCAATGGAGCCGTAGCACAGGTCCAGGGTTTTATTACGACGTGTTGTTCAGTTGAAATACTGATAAAAAACTGTTCAGGGTTTTCTTTAAATTACAGTGGTTAAAATCGCAGAGTATAAATTTGTGAGCAGCAGGTGAGATTGACTGAAGCTTATTTATAGTTTTAAAAACAATGTTAGCCACAGACTTAGCGTCAGCTTTAGGATGGATATATAATCTAGTATGGAATATTAGAAGTCAATATGGATCTAAGAAATCCCCAAATGTTCCTACCAATAACTGAAAATAATCGAGACATAATTTCTGAAAAAGTTGCTGAAATATTGCTGGGATGAGCTCCACTTATATGTCAATTATGTTTATGCATAACAGTAGTGTTCAAAAATGCCTTATAGTTGAATGACATTTTGAAGCCTTAGAAAAAACTGTGATTTCAAATTTTAAGCTGACTTTTGAGAATAAACCCAAGGTTGGATGCAGTAACAGTTTTTATACCAAATGTGGTTACCTTGGCTTCAAGTTACAGAACACTGTGGTCTTTCAGAAATGACTACTTTATTAAAATTAAGTAGCTCAAAGATAGTTAAACATTAAACCTTGATACAGTTTCTGTATTCATGATAGAATTAGTCAAGCCAAAATGAGTCTCATTCAACATCTTGGTTTACAATTCATAAAAAGACAAATTAACAGAAAAAAATTAAAAGTGTGGCTACAGGCTGCTGTGTTTTCTGTTATAGTGCATTCAGTAAGAATTGATTTAGATTTTTTCTTATCAAACTCCAGGCTTCTTATATTACCCGTGATAATTACAAGCCACCCCACTAATCAAACAGGTCAAATATTTCCAAGACCCTTCAATCAAAGCTTTGTGCTGCAACAGGACTTACATCAAATCTGGAGCGTGACACTTCGATTACATTTTGGCATTTCAGCTGCCAAATACAAAATAACAGGAGAGTAAAAGGCAGTGAGTTCAACTCCAAAGCACCGGGCACCAATAAGCAGTCGGAGAGGCTGAACAGAGTCTTAGAGGCAACAAAAAAGCAGTGAGATCTAAGAGATGGAGAAGGCAGCCGACTCTAACTGAAGTGTTTATCAGACCAAATGCTTTTCACACAAGCAAACAGGAACAATTATGCACCATGTTTGGATGCAATGTTTTCTCAGTATTAAAGTGAGGCTCTTTATTTTCTCAGATGGTTAAGCTGCCCATTCTTCTTGGCAAAAAGCCTCCAGTTCCTGTAAATTCTTGGGCTGTCTTGCATGAACTGCATGTTTGAGATCTCCCCAGAGTGGCTCAAAGATATTGAGGTCAGGAGACTGAGATGGCCAGTCCACAACCTTCACTTTATTTGCTGTAGCCAATGACAGGTCGACTTGGCCTTGTGCTTTGGATCGTTGTCATGTTGGAACGTCCAAGTATGTCCTATGCGCAGTGTCCGGGCTGATGTATTTTCTGATAACATGCTGCATTGATCTTTTCCTGTGCCTTTGTAGCTCACACATCCCCAAAACATCAGTGTTCCACCTCCATGTTTCACAGCAGGAATGGTGTAACTTTCATCATAGGCCTTGTTGAGTCCTCTCCAAATGTAACGTTTATGGTTGTGGACAAAAAGTAAAATTTTGGTCTCATCACTCCAAATGACTTTGTTCCAGAAGATTTGAGGCTTGTCTCTGTAATGTTTGGCGTATTGTAAGCAGGATGCTTTGTGGCATTTGCGTAATGATGGCTTTCTTCTGGCGATACAGCCCCTTTTTTTTTTCCAAGTGCTTGAAACAGCCACACCACTTTTTTCCAGAGAGTCCTGTATTTCAGCTAAAGTGATTTGTGGGTTTTTCTTTACATCCCGAACAATTTTCCTGGCAGTTGTGGCTGACATTTTTGTTATTCTACCTGACTTTGGTTTGATTTCAACAGAATCCCTCATTTTAAACACTGCTGACTGGCATTCTCAATTCCTTGGATATCTTTTTATTACCCTTTCCTGTTTTATACAGTTCCATTACCTTTTTCCGCAGATCCTTTGACAATTCTTTTGCTTTACCCATGACTCAGAATAGATACATGTCAGTGCAGCACTGGATGAAAGATGCAAGGGTCTGTCAGGAGCCCAGAAACTCACTGACCTTTTATACACACACTGATTACAAGCAAACAAATCACAGGTGAGGATGGTTCGTAGCCATTCAAACCTATTTGTGTCAACTTGTGTGCCAAAATCACCAGGGTATGTAAACCTTTGATCAGGGTCATTTGGATAGTTTCTGTTGTCATTATGGTTTAAATAGAGTAAACACAATTGTTTGACAATAAATGGCTTTGACCCAACCACTAACTATGAGTGAAAGAAAAGCTTTTGTGTTATCATTCATATTATCCGAAAAATGACCCAAAAAATATGTATGTAAGGGTATGTAAACTTATGAGCACAACTGTATACACTATAGTGCTCTCTTCTGACATTGCAGACCAGTTTGCTCAGCTGTCAAGCAAAGAAGGCTAGAAAGGTGGATGACATGTCTTCTGTGTCAGAAGAGATGTGAGCATTAGCTTCTGCAGTGCATCAAAAATGAATGGACAGACACCACCATCAGTCAGTTGCTATAGAGGCAAACCTATATGTCCATCAATTAATAAAAGGGAACCAACATTAGTCAGGGCACTGCAAATGCTATAATATGATGACCTTAAGAAAATGATACTGGTAAAAATATATTGACTATTTTTATTATGAAAAACAACTCAATTTAAGCTCTAAATGAACAGGTTAATAAAATGTTTTAAGTTGTAAAAACCTTAAAACATGTTTGCTGGTTTAATATTGACTATGACACACGAGTTAAGGTTATTAGTTCCTGACCGAATCCTGAGGGGAGTCCATTTCTATATGAATATAGCACTTGTATATTGGCTCTGTATTATCGAGGCCAAGTGAGAGTGCTGTTCACGCTGGGCTGAAGTGATTAAAGTACATGACATACCACTATGGCTTGTGATATTTGTTCATAGTGTTCAATTACACAGGAGCCAGTGGGGACTGCGAGCACTCATGCATGTGTTGATGCCAATATACACTGAAAAAATGTTTTAACAAGTTTTTGTTCATGCAGAATGACTCTTGCACCAGAGTCAATAGAATATGTCAATTACTGGAGGGTATCCATACCAATGTGACTGCATAAATTTGTCATGTAATGAAAGCAGACTCCTGAGTCCATGCAATGAAGTCACAATTGAATCAAGGTTGGTCAAGTAGCTGTAAATAAAATGTAAATAATCAAGTTTTATTGTAATTGGGCTTACTCGGGTGAAGCCCAGTTTTAGATTAGATTGCAGATACTCTCCACCAACAATATTTATTAAGCCAACACCAAAATTGAGTCTTGGATCAAAATAAAAAATGCAGTTTTAATACAGAGCCACAATACAGAGGTTGAAAATTGAATTTCTTTAAGGATAAACTCTTGAGATGTAACATCTTTTTTATTTATTTTTTTTTTTAAAAGGGTCTACAGCAGCTGGTCCATGATCCAAGTATGGACAACTCCTAGATTCAAAAAGACGACTCCACGCCTCTCCAGAATAAGATTGGAAATTACCAAAATGTAGTGTTGGCTATTTCTTTATTCAGCTGGTGCGGAACCTACAAGGACTGCCTGTGAATAGTAGGTCAGATTGTACTTATATTTTTAAATGTTTGTCACAAAATCAAAACTCATTTTACCTTCCAACTGAGCTAACATAGCAGGAGACCTTTATAGTCGGCTATGCTTTTTTAAAAAGTATTGTGAGCAAAATTTCAACAACTGCTATCAAATGCACATAACATAAAAAGCACAAAAATGGCGTAAAGTCAAAATATGTGAATTGTCAAAGTCACCAAATTTTACTTTGTGGATCACAGTAACTGAATATCATCAAGCAGAGGTACAGAAACATTAATCAAAAAAACCAAAACATGCAGGGCGTCTGCCTACAGTCTTCCCCACAGGGATAATATAGTGATAACAAAAGAAAATAATAATAATAAAAAAAAATGTATGTCCATAATGTCCCTTAGACAAACCAATTTAAAACTAGCGTTAAAAAAGACAGAAAACATTACAGGGTTTGAGTTCAGGTTTCGTTTTATTGAGTACAATTTGCAATTAAACTAATTAGGGATGCACCAATACCACTTTTTTGGAAAACGAGTACGAGTACTTGCATTTCAGTACTCGCCGATACCGATACCGAGTACTTAATAAAAAAAACATGATTTAAATTTACAGATAACAGCTTTAGTCATATAATTTAACAAAAAAACAAGGCACGGGGCAAACACTGCTTGTCCAAATATCCGTGGTGAAACTAAACGAAGAGGAGGCTTGCAGTAGGCTGTGGATGTGTTTTTCCACGGAGTCGTGTAGTTTAGGCAGCTCCGTGTCAGTCATGTGCGGCTTGGGACATCATAACATGGAGGAGACGCATGAATCCCACATTTTCTACCTCCGAAAGTGGCTGGTCACTCAATGCAATGTACTCGATGATTGCCTGTGTTATTTTCACAGCACGTGGATTGTCTCTGGACATTTTCTCGCCTTGCAAGAGTTTGCTGCAGTGTGAGTTGTGTTGGTTTAGAAGCGTGGGTAAACTCTTTATACTCGTTGTCGTGTTGGGATTTTAGGTGCTTGATTAAATTACTTGTGTTAAATGCGCTACCTTTTGAGCCTCCTCTGGACAATTTAGCTGAGCACAATTTGCAGTCTGCCTTTGTTTTGTTTTGTCTTCATTCACTTTGAAATAGTTCCACACGGCTGACATGTCTCATCTTTCCTTCGTTCTGCCCGCTCTGAGCTGCAGCCGGCGCCTGGGGGCGGGCACTCGGCGCCTGTGATTAACCCCTTACACGCCGCTCAAACATAGACATTTCTCAGACCGTGGTATCGGCCCCTGGTATCGGGGGACTTTTAACGAGTATGAGTACTTATGAAAATGTGGTATCGAGGCCGATACCAGATACCAGTATCGGTATCGGTGCATCCCTAAAACTAATTGGAGTAGCTGTAAAAAAAATATTCCCCACTCACATCCATGAGAAGGTTTATTAGCAGACAGTTAATGAGGATCAAACAGTTTGTTGCTGATGCTTTACAGTTTACAGTGTCAATGCAAACAGACTTTAATATAAACTGATCATTATTGAAAAGGGACAGTGAGAAAATAGGCACTAGTGATTACATTGAGATGAATGATGACTTTGGGAGATAATGGATGGATTTAAAATGAGAGCTAGCATTAAAATATCTACAATTCTGCAGAGAAGGCACTTAATATCCAAAATATGTTGCAAAGAGCTGTCAGGTAAGACAGAAAAGGGAGCATTTAGATATGTTTTTTGCTATAGCTTAATGATTTTAGAGGGTTCTAATATGTTGGGATTAAACGCAGCACTGCTTCAGATTCAGAGGAATACAGATTTAGTTTAGACATGATCTTAATTGAAAAGACCTCCACTGAAATCGTAAAGTTTGTTCAACCAGCCAGTTTGCAAACCATTCCCTTAAAATCAAAATTGGTCTGGCAAAACCAGAAAGTACATTATGTCCAGCTGCTCACAATCACATACATTGTAATGTGCCACGACAGCAGAGGAGCTGTATCTCTCTGACCACTTTAGGAGACAAAATACTCCATTTTGGTATAAGTCTGTTTTTGAAGACTGTAAAAATACAGGCAAAAGCTATCAACTCATGCTTTTTTTTTTTTTTTAAGTCTTTCCAGAAGAGGATGTTTTTTGAGTATTCATACATTTTAAAAACAGACACTTGTTTTGAGTGGAGTATCCTTCACTTCAGCATAAATTTTAAGCATTTTTTACAATAATGCCTTATAAAGTGCACATCTAAGTGGTATAAAGCTTTTTCTTGTTCAGTTAAGAAACTTACCAAACTGTTGAAGAGTGTAATGTTCAAGCAAAGTGAATACATCTCTCAAAATGAAGGCCACGCATCTCGCTGGGTCGCTGCTGTAGCCATGGTGCCACTTCAAGGGGTCACTCTTATTCATGCATTTTTAAACAGGGGTAAAGCAAAAAGTCCAGAAATAAAATGTAATAACTTAATCTTCCACACGTTTTGATGGAATGAGGTTGGCTTGAAATCTGATCTTCGCATGGATGGCTGCCGGCCCGGGACCAAATATAGGCCCAGTGCTTGGCTGGTAATTTGGAGCGGTATTGATTTCCGGGCTTGTCGTCACGCCTGAGGTGACCTTTTGTTTGAGAATAATTGGTCTATTAGAGAGTTTATTCAGGCACCTGCTGGGTATCTCAGAGACTATTATTGTCCAATAAGAATCTCCAGGTGGTAAGCGTTGACCCTACTCTAATGTGAGAGGTGGACAGTCTGACTTTGTGTGGGTTCAACATCAAATGAATGCCTCGGTGCATTCAAGGGTTAACAAGAGCCTCAGGACAAGTGGGAGGCCTGATAATGTTATTGAATATATTGCTTTTGTCTTTGCTTCATAACAAGGCAGGAACAGAAAGGTCTCTTTGTACTTACAGAAAATGAAATGTTTATAGAATTCTGGGGCCCAGTGGTAGAGTTGTCGTTCTGTAAGCAGTAGGTTGATTGTTCGATTGCCGTGTGTCGTTGTGTCCTTGGGCAAGACACTTAATCCACCCACTTAACTCCAGTGTCTGTGCCACTGTGGTGCATGAATGGGTGAATAGAAGCTTGATGAGTGCCTAGAAGGTGGAAATGCGCAATATAAAATCCATGATATTTACTTTGAAAAATGATTACATTTCTCACGTTTCTATATAATGTTTTGACAATGAAACAAGCCGCAAAAAGAAAAATGTCTTTCAACATTTGTATGATATATATATATGGTGGGATGTACCACCGGAACATAACTGAAGTGGCTGATATCAAGAAATCCTACCAATGGCTAGAACGGGCCGGACTAAAGGACAGCACAGAGGCACTCATCATGGCTGCACAGGAGCAGGCCTTGAGCACCAGAGCAATAGAGGCCCAAATCTACCACACCAGACAAGACCCAAGGTGTAGGCTGTGCAAACAGGCCCCTGAGACAATCCAACACTTAACTGCAGGGTGTAAGATGCTGGCAGGGAAAGCATACATGGAGCGCCATAACCAAGTGGCTGGCATAGTGTACAGGAACATCTGTACGGAGTATGGACTGGAAACCCCGAGGTCAAAGTGGGAAACACCTCCAAAGGTGATAGAGAATGACCGAGCCAAGATCCTGTGGGACTTCCAGATTCAGACTGACAGAATGGTAATGGCGAACCAACCAGACATTGTGGTGGTGGACAAACAGCAGAGGAAGGTTGTAGGTTGACGTTGCAGTACCAAGTGATTGCAACATCAGGAAAAAGGAACATGAGAAACTAGAGAAATACCAAGGCCTCAGAGAAGAGCTGGAAAAGGCTTGGAAGGTGAAGGCGACAGTGGTGCCTGTGGTCATCGGAGCACTCGGGGCAGTAACCCCCAAACTGGAAGAGTGGCTACAGCAGATCCCTGGAAGAACACCAGACATCTCGGTCCAGAAAAGTGCAGTACTAGGAACAGCAAAGATACTGCGCAGAACCCTCAAGCTCCCAGGCCTCTGGTAGAGGACCCGAGCTCGAAGGATGAGAGACCACCCGCGGAGGGTGAAGGACAAAGTTATATATATATATATATATATATATCATACAAATTCTCAATAAATTTAGCCAAACCAGAAATTATTTTGAGGGACTCAAAGTTTTATTTTTCTACTCTCAGCTGCACATACTGCTGTTAGACACAAAAGGAAATGAAATGCTTGTTTTAATTAGATGTTTATTATATACCAAGCAACAAGCACTGCATTTCTTGTTTGACACATGGAGTACTTTTGCAACACTTTTGCCTCCCACAGACATCAGCAGTGCCTGTAGAGAGTAAATAAAACATGTGTACAGCATGTTTTTTCTTTATTTAAGCTCTATTCAACACAAGCAGTCAGTGACTTTGATGGACAAGCACACATCTGTCCTAGTTTTTGCATTATTAATTCACTGCATCACGTAAGCTGCCCTCTACTAGACTAGACTATGGCTGGGCAATATGGACTATTAATTACACCTTGATCTTTAGCTGACAGACAATAATATTTTGTTTTTCCTAGTAATCTAAAAGAGATTGTCACAGCCTTTTATTAACAACTGGTGCTTAAATGGCAAAATAAACAGCATGAAGAGCTTAGGTCAAGGATTACTCATAAGCAGAGTAAACAAAAAGGAGTGAAAAGTCACCAATGCAACTAAATCTCAAATTAAAACAATAAGGCCTTATTTCAAATTAAATATCTCAATATAGCTTGAAAATTTGACATATGGCTCAGCCTTACTGCAGACCCCTTTTGCCCATGATTTGATTGATTGAGGTACGTCTTGAGTACAGCAAAGCTCCGTGATATGACCAATGAAAACTGATATGAATGCAACACTATGTGAAGTCCTGACAGGTAATTATTTTGGATAATAAACCTCTGACCTCTCCTATATAAACTTGCTAAGGACCGCTGAAGCTGTGAAAGTTAGCAATGAGTTTATAGAGTCATAAATAATAACTGTATTTGAAAAAAAGGTTAAAGTATGAGAAGGAAAAACTGTGCTGTACAAGTCAAGTATATCTTTAACGCAAGTGGCAATCAAGTAAACTGCCAGTTACACTATTGATACATGTCCTTTACCTGTTGCCACCTGGCCACCTGCGACTTGTCTCACAGTAGTTTTCACTAATTGCCGACTGTTCATGGCCCTGAACCAAAAACAAAGAAGAAATAGATACGTGTGCTGCTTCTTTTATTTCTTTCTCAGAAAAGATTAAGTGATGGGCACAGACCTTGTATTCTAATTAGCCTTGTAGAGAAGATCTGCCAATTAACAAGGTCTTTAATACATCTTCAATCCTCTTGAATCCTTTTGAATTAGCTTTAAGTCTGTCAGTGTGGTGAAGGTTCATAGTGTGAGGCAGGTATCCTGGTGAAAGCCTTGCACAATAACTGAGTAAAGGGCTGCAACAACTATTAAACAACAGATTAATTCGATTACAAAAATAATTGACAACTAATATTTGATAATAATTGTTATTTGGGGTATTCATATTCTGAAACATGCCATGTGCTGAGAGAAGAGTGCTGTATTAACAAGACAGAGCAATACATCCACAGAAACAGTAAAAGAGATGTACATTTTGTGTTTTTGATGAAAATACATTGTAATGTGTAAATATGCTCTATCCACAAGTCCTGTGGAATACTTGTAGCTTCATCTGGTTCAGATTTAGTAAAAACTGACTTGATCTTTGGTAGTATTATCAGCAGTTTTATATTGACGTCATGCTTTCCTTTTTGTGCTGCAAACGTGTGAATCACCATTTTCCCACTGGTGCCCAAACACAGTTATGGCATTAACAGCTGTGACTCACTCTGTGCCGTTTGTTGTCATGCCATTGCTTATACTGCCCCTTTCTTTGGAGCCTTTTCCTTGCACTAACCCATTACTAGAGCTCTACGGTCACACTTCAAAGCCATAAACATAACACTCACTCGCAACATAGAAAAAATATGTGAGATGATGATATGAGATGATTTAGGTTTTTATGGGTTCAATGTCAACGTTCAATGTTCATAATGCTCTTAAATGTGTCGGAGCAGTTTTCGGCTTTCACTCTCTTAGTACAATGAAATTGATTTTCAATTTTTTTTTCGTGCCAACAAATAACACATCAAGACCCGTAAAAAGGTGCTTTTCACTTTTCAAGCGCATATAGTGCACTTTCACAAGTGGGCCCTCCAACGCAAGCCCTTCACCATTCAATTCAAGGACAACATAAAACTCACCTCATCAGGTCAACAGAGGCTGTTATGTCCAAGGTTTTCACTGCGGCTTGAATAGTCCGCTCAAACTCAGTGAAAATGTAATATTAGCATTAGAATTTAATGTCTCTTTCACCCATACTTAGGCTTTATATTTGCAGATTTGAAGATTTTGTGTTTAGGGTTTTATTAAATTTAAATACAAAAGGTGTGAGACAATCAATATCAATGAAATCATATAGACATCATTGTTGTATAAGGATAAAACACTATTACTGAGGAGTTTGGGTCTTGGCCTGGTTCTTTAGTTTTGATCATTGGCTAAATTTCATCAACAAACAAGATTTTTTCTTTACATGCTTGGTTACATTTATAAGATAAAAAAGTAAGTGTTAGTATTAAAATTATTATTTTAGCTAAGTCTTTAAATTATTCAACCTTCAACTGGAATTACAAAAAAATGACACTGAATCAAACACGTGTCCTTGATTTTGGCCACTTAAACCAAACTACTGGCAACATCTTCAATGTGGAGTTATTTTAGGCTTTTAGTGTAAAACTTTTGAAGGCAAACTTTAGGCAAAATGGTGTTAACTCAAACTCAAAGTCAATTTAAAAGCCATCTGTTGTGAAAAATGCAGCCATGTGTCATTTCAAATTAAAGCCCTTTGGAGGCTTCCCCTATAAAAAAAAAAACTACCATTTGACTTTGTATTTATTCATTTGATTGATTATCGTTAAAGACTATAAGTGCAAACATAAATTACCAGTTCTTGAGGTCTCTTCTATTTCTAAGACATTAATACATTTACATTTAGTCATTTAGCAGACGCTTTTATTCAAAGCCACTAACAAATGATTAAAACAATGGAAGCAATTATAACAACACAAGATAGGAAATATATATTTTTATTTTACTCATTTTCTTAAAAGGAAAGAGATGGAAAGGAAGTAAAATTCAGAGTTTGTCAGTTGGGTATTTGTTACAAAATAGTTTTGAGTTTGTATAGTCAATGGCAAACACTGCTATTTTTTTTTAACACGCCCCTTTTAACTAATTGCCCAATTGCACAGCCTTAAGAGCGTGCATATCGTGAATGCTGGGTCTTGTTTGTTTTCTGAGAATCTACTGCACCTACTGGTAATAAAAAATATACTAAAAACCTGGATTATTCTGGTTAGTCACATTGTACTGCTATTATTTTGAACAATACTGTATGTCTCTCAATTATCCATGAAGAAGTTTAACCTTTAATGTAAAGACCCCTGGCTCCTGAGGTCTCCTGGGCAAATCGCTCTCATAGTGAAACCATTCAAGTGTTAAAATTACAGTTAATTTTTATATCCCACCGTCATGAAGCCAAGACAGAGGTTAGTGACATAATAAATGTATGATTAAAAACTTAACTCAACGTGCTCCTAAGCTACATCCAGACTCAAAGATTACCCCTGAGAGTAGTTTTTTTCTTTTCCTTAAAATGACTGAGTGGGAGAGAACAGGTATTAAACTTACACAGGCAGAGGTAGAGGATATAATATAGTGGTAATTGACAGCACCCAAAGGAACCAAAAACTGAGATAATAAACTCTAGCACATACAATGGAGTGAGGGAAGCACTAATATCCTCTTTGGTAAAGCTTTATTAATGTGGTCTATAGCTATAAGTGTCTCCTCTTGAGTATATAGTGCAATAAAAAGAGGCTAAAATAGGCACAATGTCATGTTAGAAAGTTAGGATTTTACACAATTACAAAGAAATGTTAAAACTGCAAAGGTCTATGTGGCTTGTTTTTCTGGTAATTAGCACACATTGTGGAAAAGCCAGTTCCCACTAATGCCACTTTTTCATATCAGCAAAACAAAGACAAAATCAAAAGCTCCAATCAAGCTCCCTGTGGTGTGTGATGTTTGAACAAAGTCAGGCACTCTCTTTTGCTGGAACACTGCTGAAATTAGAGCTGTACGCTCATTTACCAGAATGAGACGCATATTAGTCGAGCATTGGGTTTAATTTCAGGCACTGCTCCACAACGGGAAAAACATAAACAAGATGGCGATGCAGTTAATGACCAATAATATTTTCTTCCCTTTTTCACTTTTTCTGTTTTAATCTGTGTGTGTTTTTTCAACAAGGATAAATACTGAGCCAAACGATCACCATAGAAACGGAGTCCCACTGGATGAGTGTACCCAGCAAATGTCATGATGAAAGTCAGTATTTTAGGCACAAGTACTGAAAATCACTAACGAGACGGGTAATGGCTGCCAATGTTTTGACCATGGAAACCAGCGGGGAGTTAACATTGTCATCTCTGACCACTTCTCGTCCACAGTTCTTTTACAGCCAAAGGAAGCAGGAGCAGGATCCGTGCCAGTAGATAGAGCTGACAATATGACTGTCAGCATGATGACAAGGACTCACTTTTGAAGTAGAGAGAGAGAGATGATGCTGCAGCAGGACGCCTACTTTCACGCTCCCATCACCATAATGTGATGAGCTGTCACATTACAATATTCTAGTTGGTCAATTTGGAGCGCCATCAGCATTCCCTGGTGAGGAGAATTATTGCAGTCATAACAATAACACTAAAGGTTTGGAGGCTATAAATGTCAGCAGGAACACGGGATGGAAGGCCGAGCAGGGGCTTTGAAATTGCAAGCTCATTCCTTTTAGGCTTTTGCAAGGCACTGCAGCCAGATGCCATGAGTTGGGCACAGCTTTTAGCCCCCTGCAGCTCACAGAGTGGGAGCTTTAAATGGCAATTACTGTTACTAAAGAACACAGTGAGGAATTTGTTGTAGAGCTTTCAAAAATGACCATTTAGAATAACATAAATGCAAGCCCAAGGCCCAGGATCACAAAACCAATTTGAGTTAAATGGCACAGAGCAGCAATCAAAGCAATAGCTCTTGAGTTTTATCAAGTCACACAAAATGAGACACGGAGGTCCATATTCAGAGCTGATGCTTGGGAACTTATCTTCATTCAATTAAATTCCAAACCAAGGGCTTATGATCTGAAGCATGAGAAATAATATCGGACCCAATAACATACTGGAAAAGAGATTTGAAATTGTGATGTATTATCAAAAAGTCAGCAATAGCAACAGCCTATGTAACAAATAAAGTAAGAAAAAAGATTTGGCAGTCATTAGACTTTAAGGGAATCAGATTCAAACCTGAGTACCACGTGGTAAGAGCTCTACTAAAGCCCTGTCTTTCGTTTTTGCTAGTATTTTTAGGGAATTTACTGTATTTCAGGGACTGTGAACAACAAAACTTTTGCATTGCAGTCTGTGGACTATTTTTGTGCGCAACGTCTAAGACAATGTTAATGAGATTCAGTGCTCGCTTGGGCTGTGTGTAACACTTTGAGCTGTCAGCGTGGCATAAACAACCTCTGGCAGCGTGTCCAATGAAGCCGGGGCAGCAGCTTCTCCTAATTCGTATTTGAGCCTACAGGCAATTACCTGCTTATCGTTCATGACTAGCGCTCGCTCTTTTGAATGTTTGTCACCGGTGCGGAGGTGGTGCTAGGACAACAGTGGGACCCTGAGGGGAACCGACGGTGAAGCTGGTCACGCTCAACGTTTCAATTAGAGACATGACGCATCCTGATCGCATTCTTGCTCCGCGGCTCTGAGCCTGTAATTACAGCAGGCCAGAAAACACAACTCAAAATGGACTGAGACGCAGATAAAGAAGCAAAATCAGACATTAATGCTCACATGCATGCGTCATAAGCCTGCACTGATAAAATGACTGATACTGTTTCCAGTCTGAACCATGATTAATCAGACTTATCAGGAAAAAAGTGCTTTCCCTAAAGGCGTTAAATGAACTAAAAATACTTTGCTCTTGTTGTTTATCTGAAACCTTTCTCTCTTTGTGGGAGTCTCTCCAAACAAATCTATATTATTTACCACCATCTGAATCTATTCTAGTAACTTGAATGCAAATAAGAGCGCAAAGAAAGTACCAGTTTAAAATTCCTGGCGAGTTGCAACAGCTATGAAAATATGAGTTCTCAGGCTGCTGTAGAAAAAGCTCAGTGGTGTTTATTAATGGGAGGTATATGCATACTCAGTGCTGTCTCCTATAGCTCAGAGACACAATTAGGAAACAACAAAATAGAGAAAAAACTTTGTGAAAGAAAAGAAATGCTGACCTTTTCTTAAATGCGGTGGCTCTAGACATCTTTTGGAAAGTCTTCCTGAGGCTGCCACACACACCTGATGTCAACTGTGACTATTAGCAAGATGGAGGATTGTCATGGCATTTAGTTTGACCGGTGCTCCAAACGCTGAATATTTATTGCCATATTAGTGCACGCTCCCGCTCTCCTGCCGTGAGAAGCCATTCTGACGGGGAACATTCAAATCATGACAACAATCATGATGAATCACTGCGGTGGCTGCCTGACAATCTTGCCTTTAATCTGCACTTCAGAGACCAACATCACGACTCATTTGTTCATAATTGTCTTTAGGATGAACTATGGCACAAACATTAGGGCCGTCCAATTCTCCTCTAAATCTATCTTCTATAGCCTCTTATCAGTCAAGGGCACTCAGCAAAAACCAAGAAGTGCTCTATTATCTATTTGCATTCTGAAAGTGAATCATCTTGTCACTCTTTGCTTTCCCAAAACCTATTTTAACCACGCATCTTATCTCTGTACTGAAATGGTATTGCACACTGAGAGGGGAAACACTTGATAACAGCAGCTAAAAAAATCATTTGCAAGAGCGGTGGATTTACTGTTAAACTTTACTTTTCCCCAAATATTAATAATTGTATTAAAATACAAATCCGCTCCTATACACAACCTGGCAAGAGAACATTCAAAATTATGCCGGGACCATGAATACAAGGGTAACTGGAGGTAGGCTCATGCATATGAACAGCAGCCTCTTGGCTTTCTACATTTTCTGCATGTTCTCATATTGTGGTTAATACAATATTTTTATATTGAGGATGAGTCTTCAGCTTTATCAAGATGAGCATTAATAATACATATGGATTTATAATTGGGGTGTTTGTATTCAAATACTGTTATGAAAGTTATCATTTAACGTGTCATGTCTGGTTAACAGGTTCTCCAAGTTCAATCTAATTTCTCTGTTCCAGCAACAACACATGCATCAAAGACAAACTGTGACTCTAATAACAATGTGCAAGGTTTGTCAGCACTGTCATTAACTGTCCACTGTCCAGTATGCTCCCCGTCTCTTGGCCTTAGCAGTTGAAATAGACTCCTGCCACCTGTCATGCATAACAAATACAATGAATAATTGACGGGTTTAAGATGTAACAGATCTTTAGCCTGTGTAGCTTTTTTTTTTTATTTATTTATTTATTTTTAATACTCTCAAGCTCTGTCTGTAGTCAAAAGACAATACAATTAGTAATAAAAAAAATCCCTTTAGACATAATTAAGGGGATGGTCGGCTATCTTTAAATGTCAGTCAGTTAACTGTAAAGGGGCGCAGGAGCGGTCGTCCTTCAACTGGAAGGTAGGCGGTTCGAATCCCACTCTCTCCACAGTTTATACTGTTGTTGTGTCCTTGGGCAAGACATTTAACCCACCTTGCCTACAGTGGTGTTCCAGCTGTAACACTGGGGAATGGAACCTTAATGTAAGTCGCTTTAGGTAAAAAGCGTCAGCTAAATGACTAAATGTAAATGTTAATGTAAATGTAAAGATTAACTGGCCATAGGGTCATACAGTCTGGTTGGACAGACTTTAGTCCCTTGGTACAGTAAAAAACTGATAACTGAAATTAATATTAAATATGATTAAACCTATGGATATTTGCCGTGAGTGGGAGTGGGATGCATCATTAGACACAAGTGTTATTGGCTTCTAATCCGAGAAAAAATTTACTCTGGGCTACAAAGGTATCCGCTAATAGTGATAAAGCACTGCTTTACACATGTATTAAATTTTAATTAAAAAAAAACTTCTTATAATTGTAAGTTGGCCAACAGGTGACCTTTTTCTTGACACGTTTCTGACAACGCTTAATAAGAATATTAATTCCTGCAATATAGAACTTAAATCTTTTGTATATTAATGACATTGAAGTCAGAGGACAAACTATTACACTGACTTTCCAATGAAGCCCTGCAATAACACACCTCTGTGCAGCAAGGAGGTGAGATCAATTAACCGAACAAAAGCCAAAGCAGGTGCCACGCAGATGATCCTTCCTCATTCCACTGTGTTTTCTGAGCAATGTCTTACTTTAATTAACGCCTGTTTAGACACCCATCACTGGAGCTATTCATCAGCAGACCACTGAGGCACCGCAGCAACGGCAACCAAACAAAACAACTGATTAAAAACACATTTGTTGTTTCTATGGAAGATTACCCCAGAAAGCATGATGTACAAATCAAATATAATCACTCCTAACTAGCTCTCAGCCTCTTGACGAGCATGTACCTGCCCAACTTGTTTCTACCGTCAGACGTGTGCATTGACTTTCAAGTGCTTTCATTTTATGCTTTGAGTTATCGTTTGCTTGCAGACAGCGTTGCAAATAGATAGTGGTTTGTCAATATGTGATAAAACCATCGCAAAAATAAATTTGACACATTTTGTAAGTACTTTTAAGTTACTACATGAATATTGGTGTCTCAAGAAAACATAGAAGCTGTAAAGTAATATCTAAAGGAATGTGCTTTGGTGCTTGGAGGTCTGGTTATATGTTTTGTAAGCTAATCCAAACTAAATTGGATTTTTGTAATTGGGGAAAAAAAAATAACTACTGACGGAACAATAGACATGGCAGTTGTTTTCAGATTCAATTGTAATGATCAAGTCACAATAAAATATTATAAAGTACACAAAACTGTAGAGAAATCTTTAATTAATTACATTAAAAAGATAGCCTTTCTCCAAGTCTCTACTGACATCGGTGATAAGGTTAAATTGTAGGGCATGATCATATTACATTAGTAAGTGAGTGAAAGTCTGAAAACCCAGTACCACAGTCTCCTTTTTACCCTCCTCTTTATCTTGCTATTGTGTATGCCATCTTATTTACATAAACAACAATTAGCATGCAGGAATACACATCAGTATAGATCTGTAAAGCTCAGTTTTGTCTGTTTACAAGTTTCTGGGAAAACAAGAGACATTCAGGTGTTTAAAAGGTTTTGTAGGCTGAAAATTCATTTGCTGTGTTTAAGAGCAGCAACAATGTGTGTGTGGCCGAGGCTTTATAAATATTCCAGACTATTAATTTGAAGCCTGCAAACAGCTACAGATGACTCCCACTATTTGAGCCATCCTTTGACTTGTGTTTGATTCATTTCTTGGCCCTGTGGTGCCAGTTCTCTCCAGGAACAGCAGTGTCTGCTCCGCTCAGCTGTTTGTCAAGCTGCCTCTGAGTCCTTATCTACACTGGTTGGCTCTGAATCTTCCCAGCCCTTCTCCTGGCAATGCTTGACTGAGATACAACAAATTCAGCTTTAATAGGGCAGACCTTGATTTTCGGCTCACATCTTTTGGCATGCAACTCTCGCTATGGCTCTCGAGTTACACTGAATGCAAAGAAGCAGTAAGAAGCCGTTTATGGCGCGTTGATGGCAAAGTTTTACCCATTACACATCTGCTGCTGTGATCATGCTTTAATGCCAGACTCAAATGGAGAAGAAACACATAGTAAATGTGAACTTGAATGTCCCAATTACCCAAAGTGCAACATCATTACAGTGGCCAGAAGAAGACATTCATAAGTTCAGCCCAACACTTGTAGTTGTAGTTTTTGAAACTCTATGCAGAATTGGACAGTCATGAGAGCAATTTTATTATGTCTTGGTTTATCATCCAGTGTAGAATCAAGGATGTTTTTGGATAGAAAGTAATCTTCCAATACAATGAAGAGCATGAGTCATTCAGCACCACTGCTATTGTTTTGGTTCAAGAAATTATGTTTTTTGGCCTTACCCTGGTCTTAGCCTCTGAAGGAATTGACAGTGTTGGTCTTGTTTTATGTGATATTTAATACAACATCACAACATACCAAGGATCTCTCTGCAGCGCTGTGTGTACATTAAGCAACAGCACTCTACCTTCACATTAGTCCGAGGCATGTGTGCTATGAAAGTGCCTTACTGGTCGTACTCAGACCCAACTCCTGGCACCTCCAGACCCCCCACCTGCTGCAGTAATGAGGGTTAGTGGTGTTGTGGTCTCAGCAGGCTGTGGCTCTCTGATTACTCCTGAGCTGTTAGCGGCAGTCGCTATCTCTGGTGAGTTGCCCTCTATCTCCGTCCTCTGTTCCTGGACCATAAGCCCCGGCGAGCAGACCATCAATCAGGGGGCCACAACAGGACCTCACGTAATCACTCCAGCTGTATGTGTGGGTTTGTATGTGAGAGAGCAGCCATGTAACACAGCTGCAGATTTTAAAATGTAATATGCTTGAGGCAATTTGTCACTTTGCTCGAGCGTGACACTTCAGCGAAATCCAGCAACATGACAAGCAAAATGTATTATTTACAGCAGTGTTAGCTGTTCCATGTTGTTACAGGTAGAAAAACAAACGTTTGTGGAAAAGTAAAGAGAGTGTACAACAATAATCTGGTGTAAAAACAATATAGTATGATGCTGGTGCTGAACAATAATAATGTGTCCTTATAATATAGTGCACTAAACCCAGACGGAGAATTTTGCACCATTTTATGTTTCAATTCATCCACCACCTGCTAACATCACATCCATTATCTAAAAGTGTCCATATTTTAGAGTTTTCATTGACAACACTGAGGCTCTCTTAACCTGTTCAAAGCTTAGTTACTGGATGTTTTCAGTAAAATCCCTGTACTTTAGAATGACGTTAAAAATGTGCCCATCCTTGTTGCAAATTGCCATTGTGAGACACTTGAGACCCAGTGTCTTATTGGCCTAGCATGGCTAAAATAGATTTGTTGCTGCAATAGCACTACACAATCCCAAGCAACTCTTGAAAGTGTGCCTCAGCAACAAGTTCTGTCATATTATTCTATCAAAAAACAACCAAGAGGTAAAAATGCAGATCTTATTAATTACTTGAATCTTTTGTCCATTTGATACAATGTCCAGTTCAATAGAAAAGGTAAGACCCCGAAAGAAGTCAGTGACAAAGTGTAACTCAGCTCTCAGCAGGCAGAGACCATGACCTCTGCAGAGTGTGTACGCTTGTCCCTCTCTCACATTTTCTACTGTCTTTAAATGACTGCAGCGCTCAGAGGATACTGCCACTCAAACCCAGTAATAGGTTCTGTTCATGAACCGACTGAATATAAAACTGCAATGGAGTGACAGTGGAAAGTGGAGTGAAATATTCATAAAAAGCATGAGACGTTAGACAAAATACACTGCAATGAGGAGACTATATGCATGTCAACACAAAACAATACTGAATAGTTCTTGCAGTAGCTATATTTATCAGTTAAACGTTATGGCATTGGTGGGTGCCTTCATGGTGCCTGTTGGTGGTGGGTGTACTAAATAGACACAATCACAGAGCAACAGACACTGGAGTTTCAGGTCGGGCTATTTTATCATTATCATCTGTCTCCTACAATAACTGTCAATCTCCAGTCCATTAATGGCAAAGAAATCACCAAAATACTATTGAGCTTTTCAGCAATGCAGTCTTTTGAGTAAGTGTGCAGGCATTACTTCCTTTTGTCCTGAAGCTTTTCAGTGATGCCCAATGCACATTGTTTAATATCTCAAATATAAAGGGTGCTTGAAGTCAGGAATGCCACAAATAGCGTATATTTAGAATTTAAGAAAGGAATAGTTAATGCCAAACTGGTCCAAAGACAAAGCATGTTTACAAAAACACCCCATAATGCCAACTCCAGTGACTGTTGTATCCAGATGTATGTCTCCAGGCTCTTTGGAGGTGGTCAACAGATGTCTCAGCATCACTGAGTGAGCCATAGAGCAAACTGAACCACCCTGCAGCAACAGTTTCTCACCATAAGACACTAGACTGGACACACTGCTTGGACAATCCAGCAGCCCAATGACCCCAGTGATAAGTCATGAAGACATTAAAGGGAAGTTGTTCAAGAAAATGGATCTGTTTTATTGTATTATTAACAGGTGCTAATGTGAAAACTAACCCCATTTAATCCAAATCACTGCGTAATAACGACCACAAACAAGCTTTTTTCTTCAATACCAGTGTCCAAACATGGCACGTTACATCTCCCCTGCGACCCAATTCAACGCGTAAAATCCGCGTATGCACACAGCAGTGATGTGAAACGCGAGTGCGTGTGAATACAGCAGCCTGCCGGTCCGTACCTGGTCTTGTTGCTGTGCCGCTTTCGGCGGCGCGTTGCTTTCCTTTGCTGTGGTCATGATTCCTTTACGTACAGCTGGGAAATACAGCGGTCTCCTCCGGACACAAGGAGGGGGGAATGCAAATAGAGACAGACACAGGTGCAGCGGAGAAGCGGTGCGTCCTGAGAAGCAGGAGAAGAGTCAGTATTCACGGCGTTCAAATTCCTCAGGTTTCAAATTTGCGTCAAGCGGCCATGGTAAGGAATACCAAGAAGTGAAAGGCAGATAGACGCGCTGCTCGAGAGGAAAAGAAGCAGAAGCTATTTGGCGAAAGCGAAAGAGGGAAAGAAAGAGGAGGAGACAGCGGAGAGAGAGTGAGAATGAGGGGCTGGCGTCTGATTTGAACGCATGATGGACTGCGTAAAGGGCGCCCACGCAAGTCAAACAGCGGAGGTGATAATCACGTGTTGCAGAGCGAGCATCAATTAACATGTCTCATTTACCTCCTTTATGTTCCTGCTATTCACTCTAAAAGGTAAATCACATATATATTCAAATAAAATTAAACTGTAGCCTATGTGAGAATGACAGAGTTTATTCTTCTATAACTACAATATAATCTTTATAGCAAGTGACTTTTACTCACCCCTGTGTGGCAGTGCCAGTATAAACTGTAAGCCTATAAGGACTCTTTCATAAAACTATACCTCTGAAGCAGGAAAAACTGAACCAGTGTCACTCTTTATCGCGATTTCTTTAGATAAGCATATAGCCTGGAGGATCACTGTACTTCATCATCTGCCTGAATCTCACTGAAGCTGCAGAGGTAAAGGAGAAGATTTTGTGAAGTCATAAAATCAACAGTTTCTTACCATGGGCTATCAGGCTCCCTAATAGCAACAATAACCTTTACGCAGTCACTGTAAAACACAGTCAAATATTTTGAACATAACTACGTTGTTATTGTCAGAGCTGTGTGTTCACTCCACTATTGTTTCTTTATGTGTGCAGAATTTACAGTATATTTTAATTGTTAAATGATATAGCTAACTGAGAATTGCATGGTGAATGTTGATTGTTTGTGAAATTTGTGTTTTTCATACACCAAGATGTTGTATGTGCCTACAATTACAATAAAGCTTCTATTCCATTCTAATACTGGGATTCAGACTTTTGCATGATTAGTCTATGTTTAAATACAATAAAACTGATAAGAAAACAACTTCATGGGACCAAGACCACAGGTTTTGCAGAGGGCTACTCACAGTAACTAAGAGGTCCAATCACAGTACACCGTAAAGAGGAAAATATTAAGAATCAGTCAGAGGTTGGTGAACATTTTGAAAAGGTAAACTATTGTTTTGGAAACTACTGTGTACAACGGTTTTAATGGACCTGTAAATACATTTGCTTTTATTGTTATGCAACTAGTTCTTCCATTATTTAAAAGAAAACCCATAAGATACCATATGTGAGCAAATGCAACCAACACAGAAATAGTCTGTAAATATCCTCTTATGCTGTGTTGTGAACACGTGTATCAAAAGGCTTAGTAGCTGCATTTATTGTAGAAGAGTATGGCACGCATTTTTACTAAAAGCCACAGGAAAATAGCTGTTTAATTATGAAAGCACAACATAACTTCAGCATCCATCCACTTCTGCACAAGAACAAAAATAAACAGCATGTAATACAAGACTTTAGCCTTCTGTAATAGACCAAAAACTGACACACAGCTATGCAAGTCTAATAATAGTTTCAGTATGTTACTATTTTTCCATTAAGATGCACCCTTGTTATTTGTTCACTTTGTGTGCTACATTGCACCCAAGATTAGGACACTAAATACCTCATCTGTTAAAACCAGTTAGAACCAGTTGGTCACCTCTGGCTGGACACATTGTGGAAAAGTACTGATACAATGTCAGGATGCGCCCGCTGACCTTATGTTAACTTTGTGTTGTGTACCAGCACTGTCCTTGTACCTTTTATCTGACTGGGATTAAACAGACAAACCTCTTTTAAGTTTTATTCTCATAGTCATAGTTCCAATACTTGTACCAAAAGAGCCGGGAGAAACTGTTTCATAGTAAGAAGTAAAACAAGAGCAGACCTTTATTCTGGACTGCAGTTTGTAATAACAATGTGTGAAATAATGTTTGGGACATGAAACTTATGATCCTAGGAATGAAATAGTTGCAATAAAGAGCACATTTTACATAAGCTACTGAGGCAGAAAGTTTTGAGAAAGTACATGGGTTGAACTAAATCCTTTCAGGCTGAAATATAATCAGCAATAAAAAGTTAGCAGAGAGCCATCTTGTCGTCTACGTTACACGATAAGAAGCTAGTTTCTTTCACAAACTTGTACCATTAATTACATTTACAATGAGCATTGTGCAATCCCCATTAAGCAGCAGCAGGAAATGGCTTACTTTGATTAGCCTTGAGATGTACTTGATGTTAATTAATACCTTTGTCTCCAGGTTGACTATATTGTTGGTTTGCAATGTGCTTTTCTGCTAATTAAAATCAGGTGGTTCCTTGAAGTCAATTACCCAGCAATTCCACATGAACGTACGGCGGTTGTCACGGTGACCAGCAGAGCACAACGGCTCGTCCTTCAACAAGGGTCACCACTAGGAATACTTCAACTGGCCCATAATGTTATTAAAATACAATATGTTTGAAATTCTATTATATGTACCTTTAGCATAAGTGGATCCGTTAATGACTTCATGAATACATTCAAAGCAATTCCATAAACCACTTTAATCTGCAGCTAATAGTTTTTAGCAGCAGCTGTATCAGTAGCCTAAGTAAGCTATTAAAAGCAGGAGTTTCCTTGATCAGTTTAATTAATTGGGTCTATTTAAATGTCAATTGAAACCTCTTTCAGTGAAAAGCACGTGGATCAAAAATAATAATACACTGCTGTCAAGTGAACCTATTTATTTTATACTGGCTGTCATATAAGCAACAGTACGCAACTGTGCACGGAAGTACATAGCTTAAAATCACAGTGTGTACCCTCAAAGTCATACTGATGATTATCTGAGATCTCACAGTCCCATGGGCATGTGTATCAAAGCAGCTGCACATTAGAGATTGCAAATTAATGTTGGTTAACATCAGTGTTTCTCAAACATTTTTTAGACCAATGACCACTTAACCCTAAAGACAAAAACTCAGGGACCACCAAACTCTAAATAAATAAACTTTTACAGTTCACAAATTTCAGCCTAAAATGGCTTTTACAGATTACTAATAAGAAAAAAAACCTTTAAAATCCAGAAATTACCCCATTTCTGTTATTTGTTCTGAAAATGAACATTGGAAAACAAAAAACTAGCCATTATTTGATTTCATATTAGGTTAATAAACTATCCTTTTAAATTTTGGTACTTCAGACCAACAAGACTGGAACCGCAGAGACCGGGCTGGAGCAGCTCAGAACAGGGCAGGAGGGAATGCTTTTGGAGCACATCGGGACTTCTGAAGTCCTGTAGCCAATCTGCGCTCTGGGAACAGAGCGGGGCACATTCACCTGTCCCGATCCAGAACTGCAAGCCTCCTCTGCTCAAACCACGGGAGAGATGGCTCCAGTGGGACGGAGGGGCAGCAGCTGCTCTAGACCCGCGTTGCTCTTCACAGCCACAGCCCACTCCAGTTCTCGGTGGAGCCAATGAGGTTAACTGTTACACGGACCTGTAAGAATAGTATTTAAACTCAGTCATTATTGTTTATGGTTTAATTATTTGTTTATTGGCAAAGTATACAGTATATCCAAGTGTAGGCCCTGTGAATAACTGGTGATTGTCCTGAGTGTACATTGCATCATGCCCAAAGCAGCTGGAACAGGCCCAACCCCATGTGACCTGAAAATTGGTAGTAAATGTCTGAACATACAATACATGACACTAAGATTGATCTTTCTAATTGCATGTAAGCTCAAGGTATGTGCAACAATATGTGCAGCATTGTGATGCTGTGAAGCCCACCTGGCCCTCACTTAAGGCTCCACACCACATTAGCAGCCTTGTCTGACAGCCAAGCCTGTGTTTACCATCAGCACAGTGATGTATGACACTAAAACAACCTCTCAACAACCAATCAATCAGCTCCAAACTCATGATGGCCACTCTGGGCCAAAGCCCTATTGGCTGATGACAGATGTGATGTGGTCCGACCGCAGCAGCCGAAAACACAACAAGCACCTCATTGTGGAGTGTGTACAACTTTCCTGCTGTTGAGTTTGACAAATGGACACGAGTCAGTGGTGATGAATGCTCCCTGGACGGTGCAGTTTAAACACACAAAAGTCAGAAATTAACAAAGCAACAGTGCCAACTTACCCAAAATAAATGGAGCCATCCTCATACTTTAGTCCAGTAATTTCTCCAGAGCCAACGTTACAGCCAACCTAATGAACTGGAAGCCCTTTTGCCTAATTAAAACTTCAGCTAAATCAATACTTGCCACAATCATAAAATACTATGTACTGGTGCATTATTTTGGCACTGATTACAGGCGTCTAATTACTAGAAACAAAATAACTGCTACCAGCAGATGATTATGTTGATAAAAATAATTGCAATTGTAAATGCTTCAACTGCAATTAACTCTGCAATTGTTAAGCCTGTGATTTATACATACAGTAGATTTAATATGCCTGGAGGATATTCTGAAAGCCAAAGTCCCATTTTTATTCCCACTCCCATCCTCAAGCCTCATCTTCGCTGAAACCAGCACACACTTAATTCAACAGATAACCAATGCCCACAAATGAATAAGAAATCCACTTTACTTTGTCACGTCATACGCTGCATACTAAGCAATTTTTGTGTTATTCCTAGTTGGCTACTTTTCATTTTAAGACATTTAGTTCATCGCCAAAACAACCAAATGAGCAACTGAACTACAAAAAAAGATTAAACAGTTGTTAACATTATTACTTGTCATCTTTAAACAAGGAATGTTTCCGGCCGACACAAGAGTTTATATTTATTTTTCTGCAGTGACATCACAGCTCTATTTGTGCAAGCTTTTTGTTTATGTTTGATGGGCAAGCATATGCCTATGGTAGAGACTAATTTGAGCTTACAGCTGGCAATACATTGTAAAGCAATAATGAGCCACTTGAAATGTAATTAAAGTCTAACTCGAAGTGTAATCATATATAGTTTATTGTTACCTAAAGGTCTGCCTTAATTGTTACCTCACATTTGTTTAATGATGTTGGAAATTTATTGTAAAGTGCATTGAGATAGAGACAATTTCTGTTAGAAAATAAAGTCACGCACACTTGAACTCTTCAGTCTTCAGAAACTTGGACTCATTAACAGTAGTCTACACACACACCTGCCCTTCTCACTGATGAGTGACAGCTCAGCAACTGTAAGCCCTTTTAGATTTTATTGAAACATGCAGGTGTGAATCTCCAAGTGTGGACAGTAGGACTAGGGCTATGGCACTTGCTTTTTATACTGCATGCTACAAGCACAGACTGAGATTGACAGTTGTAATGACCTTTAACTGTCAAGACTTTGTCAGAAACATCTCTACTGAGCTCACTCTGGCTCTTAATAGAAACAGCCCTGCAGCTCCTCAAAATGTGATATTTTAGCTGCACAGACCTCCATCAGTAGTCAGCACTACATACATTTTAACAGTTTGGTGGCTCATTTTTCTGATTTCTGTCCCCTAAAGTTTTCACAATTGAAAATATACACATCTATTTTTCTACGTCTGATATAGTTTGTTGCAGGACTGTCAGTGCAGCTTTTATAAAAACTCCAAACTTTCTACATCCAATATTAGTGTTGGTCTGTCAATAAAATGTAAGTTAGTAAGTAATGAAAATATGACCCCAAATAGATAATAGTAACAAAAACATTTGAAACTGAATCTGGGAAAGTGCTTTTATTATGGCACACTGAGCCCCACTCTGCCAGAACATATTCTGTCATTGCATATGACCACAGCCACCATCTATCACTGTTATATTAATCCCAATATCAAACCTCCCAATGCAGCAGGCTACGAAAGCACAGAAAGTGTAGAGTTTATAACATCTATAACTGGTTTTCATTAAATACTTTAAGGTGGAAGGCTATCTATTCCCTTAAGGGCCACAATGTCATTTATAGGTTCATACATTTTTGAATTGGACAATTCTTAAAAAAGTATATGATCAAAAAACTTCACCCCATAAGAAAAACATGACCCCAGAGAGAGGTCAAGGATGGATGAGTGATTACTGTAGTGTTGACACTAAGGAAGTCCAAAGGTCTGGGATTTGCTTTCTGAGATTCGGCTTCCCAGCAGGTGGTGCAATGTTGGAGCGCACCCTTCAATTTTTCCACTCTTATTTGTCTGACACAGGACGACAAGCATGAGGATATTGCAGACGTAATTGCTTTTCCATCTTTCTCTGCTGCTCCATCAGCCTTGGAAAGCTCGCCGAGGTCCTTACATAAATACAACTTGGACCCATCATCCTGACAACGCGGATGCATCAGGACGTGGATTCTTCTCAGGCGAACATACAGCACTTGATGCCAGGTGTGACTCATCAGGCTTCACAGCACTCAGCCAGGAAATGTCAGATTCCACACCAGGCCTGGTCTCCAGCACCCGGCTGATGAGCACAGCTCTACCTGAGTTTCCAGACAGCTCCCCATTAGCATACTCTGTGTGTACATTATGTTCTGACTTCTCCAGAATAATATGGAGACTCCAAGGCAGACCCAGAAGGACTTCTGACAAAAGGAGTTTCATGCATGAATTTAGAATATTTTAGTAAATAGAGAAGCCAAGTAAAAACAAAATTATGCAAGGTTTTAATATGTTTTAGTCCTTGTACGTGTTTTGCAAATGTTTTTCCCTTAAGCTAAAATGTTAATGACATTGGGAAACAGGTGCTGCATACTTGTTGACTTATTTTTATTTTTTGGATGTGTAGTCTGCATGTCCTCCTTGTGCTATGTTGGGTTCACATTAGGTACTCTGGCTTCCTCCCACCATCAAAGACATGCATTTATAGAATAACTGGTGGCTCCAACCTGCCGATAGGAATGAGTGTGACTGCAAATGGTTGTCTATTAGCATATGTCTCAAAGCCCTGAGATTAATTAGTCATTGTCCGAGGAGTAAAATATACTGTAAGTGCTAGCACAAGCTTCTGCCCCTGATAGACGGGCTAGAATGTGCAAAGATTAACTTTAATTTTGTATAAACATTTGGCAAATAACTAAATCCTCCTTGGAGAAAGTTAATTAAAGTTAGAGAACAATAATTCATGTTTTGATGCATTCACAGTGAAAAATACCTGCAGCATATCATTAGTTTTAACAAATAAATTTTATCTACGGACAAATAGTAGGAAATGTTTAAAGTCTGATCCAGCAACAAACCCCTCCAATATGCACACTTCATGTCACATCTCAAACAGCAGCTGACTTTCTGAAGCGCTCCAGGTAACACGTCCTGACCCTTGCTAAAAGGACTTGACCTATACTGCTGCACATTTGAGCAGCGGACAAAGAGGATAGCTACTGATACTGATCAAAAAGCTGAGCTGAAATCCATTTCAGCAGCGTTTAACGGACAGCTCCGACTGTGCATCTCACCGCCACAACTCCGAGTTCTTTTCACTCACAAGAAGGAGAAAAACGCCAGCACAATGGGCTAGCTCCCCTAGAGCGGATGGTGAGGGCTCTGGCCATGAACATAGAATTTTGAAAATTATTATATATCATTAGAGCACTGTCATTATCCCAAACTGATGAGACTAAAATAGATCTGCTCTCATATGACAGCTTTATTCTTTGTATCCGTAATAAGGCATCATTAAGCATAATTGCAGGGTTGAAGTAGTTTTGTAGAAAACAGGCTGGCGGAGTTTCATGTGAGGGCTGTAGCTGTCAAAGCAAAATACATTTTTAACTATACCTCAGTCATTTAATGTGAAGCTTTTTGACCTTTCAGTAAGTTTGCTGGCCTCAACTAATCAAAACTAATCAAAAATGTATAAATTAAGTGAGGAGTTTCTTTTTATTTACTTCAAGGCAACATAGAAGAGTGTGAACTTAAACTAATTATTTTTATCCATGCAACCCAAATCTTCAATAACAAAAGTTAAGGTTAGATAACAAAACTAATACAAACTCTACAGTTTCCATCTTGGAAATAATAATAATACCTCAAATTTATATACTGCTTTTCAGGGGACGTTTTACATACCTATACAATACATATAGAAGAGAAATAAACAACAAACAAAACAACATATTATACTAGAGGTTATGACAGGTTGTAACATTTCTTGAAAAGGTGAGTTTTTAACTGTTTCCTGAATGTTTCCAGTGAGTCAGAGGTTTGGATCTGTGGTGGTCCAGAGGGTAGGGGCTGAATGGGAAGCCAGTGGAGCTGCTGGAGGATGGGGGTGATGTGTTCTCTGTAGCGGTGTGGGTGAGTAACCGGGCAGCGGAGTTCAGAACATACTGAATACATGCTGTTATTACTTATGCTGTTTAATTCTCATATCACTAAAAGAGAACATTTTGTTTTGATCAGAAAGTGAAAGGACATGACCACCTTCAACAACCAACCTGTTCTTACTGACTCACGCACACTAGAATAATATTTAGTAAATTTACAACAGCAACACTGTGCTTTTGGATTTCATAAGGATTTTATTGTAAAGCAAAAAAAAATTAAATAAAATATATATATAGAAACTTTCTGAGAATACCGTGTAGTTTTAAATCAGGGTGTCCAAAGAAAGGCATACTAAAACAGATCAAACCCAACCTGCTTTTAAAAAGAAAGCAACTTGTGCAATGCTCCATTAAAGCACATTGAATAGGAGCCAGGTACACAAGTGCACACTTCAGCAGGTTTTGTTCTTCTGCCTGAATGAGAAATAGACCTGTGAGTCCAAACTAGGTAAACATCTCTTTTGCTCCTTAGAGACATTACAATAATGTCTGGTTCCTGTAAAAATGACTCATGGCTTTAATAGAGAATACTGACCAATGCTTTTTGCACCTATATTAAATTTACTGTGCTGTACTTTTTACAGTTATAAATGGTTTAGGTTAGTTTCTGTGTCCTTAGGTCTGGATATTCTTGTACAATGATTGTTTATCATATTGATCATTTGTTTTCTAAAGTACAATCGGACTTCACTGTGCTGATTACAGAGGATGTTACATGCATGTTTTTTTGCTGCTGCAAGAATGGGTGCAGCCTATTTAAACACACTTAACAATATACAGTATATATATATATATATATCAATCCAATTGTAAAATAGTATAGAGTTCATTCCTACAGCCTACATTTCCTCTGTTAAAAGTGGTTTGTATTGAGCCTGGAGGTGTCTAAATGTTTGGCTCCCAGTCTCTAGACCATCATAAATCACAAGTCAGGAGAGCATTTGTCACAGTGGACTGTGTGTCCTTTCATCACAGCAGGTTTCCCTTTTTGCTCAGTCTCTCTTTCCAACTCAGCCCTCATTCCCTCCACCTCTACGCTACTTTCATTCCTCACTGAAAAAAACCTTTGTTGTGAATTTGTCACTGCACAAGCCTGGGCGCTGCTCTAGACGTGCCCTTGGGTTTGCAATGGGATGGCCTGGTGGGGAGCTCTTTCCAGGTCTGCAACATGAAGAGAAAGACGGTTATGCAGCTAACTTCGTGACAGGTGAGACGTTGAAGCCTCAAGGGAAATTTGAATATAGCGGGTTTACAGACACACACCACCTTGAAACGCTTTAGTGTTGCACAGTGCTGCAGAAAGACAAGTAAAAACTACCACAATGCAAGATGAGCACAGCTTGATATCGCCAAGGGAGGAAAACATTGTAATTGGATCTTCTTTCTTAGTCTGCTCCCATATTTTACTTGACACATCCAACTAACAAAAGCTGCCCTCTCTCTGATATGTTCCTCGTTATTTCACTTCAAAAATAATGCAGCGGAGCAACAAGAAGTAAATCTAAAACTAGAGCCTGAATATAGTTGTGTCTCAAAGCAGAAGTAAAAACAGAGATAACACTTTAAAGGCAAGTCTTGACTTCATGTACAGCTTTGAAGATGGGACAGATGAGCTGATATAAGACATAAATATAGAAGTCAATAATCCAGATAGAAGGCTTAAACCCACTGTGATTTCTTTCAAATGAGTCTTAGAAGGAGTTGAACTATTACAGGTGGGAATTCTTTTTGAATCAGGTAATAAAATCTCTCATTAAAACTTCCTGTATCCAAAGAGAGCAGGTAAGTAATTGGTTAAGGAGCACCAGTTCTAACAAACCCAATCACCTCAATGGCAGAGATTTGTTACACAAGATTTTCTCAAAGACTGCTGCTGCATATTTCAGATTATGAAAACAAAGACTTGGCCTAAACTGAGTTGCTGAGCATTTTCAATAAACACAATTTAGGTTAGGGAGTCCTGAAATATTTCATCAGTGTTTTTTGTAGGAGTAAGAAAGAAGAGGGGCCATAAAGACATGACATAAAAAGTTTGTTTATTGTGTATCTATAATGTAACAGGTGGGCAGAGTGTCTTGAGGTTTCTTTTTATTACTTAGAAGAAGTAGGAGTAAAGAAATCAGGGAAAAGACTATTTATTTGGATTAAATAGACAAATACATTAACCCAACCAAATGAGTCCAAAACACAGAAATAGTGAATAGTGACTTTTAAATGGAAATACAGCCCACTGGAAAAAAAAAAAAACACAAATAGAAATAAGTCAATTCATAGTTGTCTAATCCCTACTGGACTTGAATTTTCTGCTGAAGCCCAGCCACAGATGAGTGTGTTCTCACTGAGTCTGGAGCTGGAACTTCTTAGACCTAATCTATTTGTTCACAAAGTCCAAAGTACTTGTTTATGCGCTTAAAAAAAAAAAAGAAAAACCCACAGTGTCTGTTTGAATTTACTTGCTAAGCACAAAAGATTAAACAATCATTATAAAGTGAAAAGAATACAAATCAGAAATGATGTTTGATCTAATTTAATCTAATCAAAAAAACTCACGTAGCCTTGGAAAAACAGCCACAGGTTTTGATTCATAAAGTATAAATCCAATGGGCTGCCATTAAAAACGACACCGCTGAGAGCCACAAAACAAAACCGTCAGTTCGGTTTCAGGGTGTTTTTAAACGAGGGCCAGTAAATGGCAGCCTGTGGATTCTCAACAACTCATTACCTCAGTCTTTTCTTATTGTGGACATTGCCGGCAGACCTCTATGAACTCGACAATGAAAAAGTCTGGCTGCCTGGGATTAGGTGTCACGTTGACATTTTGCTTTAAAGATTGCACCGCCTGTTGCTCAGGTTAAACACAGCCTAGTCAAAAAATACCCTGGCACAAAATGAAAAGAGAAAATATAGGGCTATTCATTGGTTGGCATATTGTACCAAGCATCTATTTTTACAATTAAAATCATGTACAATATAACGATTACACGTAGAATGGAGAAGATATATTTATACAGTTTAGCAGCTCAAGGGTAAGTTACATATTATATTAAAGTGCATGTATGGGTTCTGCACTTCAGTCCTTGGGGGAGGGCATAGGTCAGTGGGAAAAAAATATTTTTAGTCTGTTACATTGGATTTGACTGTTTATTCACTTCCCGTAGGGCAGCTAATGTCTAAGGTGAGGTTGATTCTTTGAACTTCAACTGGCTTTTATTTGGGGTTGGCCAGAATAGCTGTCTCTGAAGGGTCTGATTCTGACTATGGCTGACCTGTAGAAGTTGGTGATCAGACGCTGAGGGAGGTGTATGTACTTTCACTTCCAGAGGAAAGTGGGTATGCCTCAAGTCTCGAATCTGTATCCATGTTTCCTTTACTTGTGTCTTGATTTGGTGCAAAAAAAAAAATAAATACATTTACAATACATGAAACAGAAATAGATGCATGTTCCTTGTCTCATCCAACAATGTGCGTTGCTCCGGTGTATCCTGAATGTTATTATAGATATTATATTATAGCTTACTTTCACCTGCAACCAATGTATATGAACATACCTAGGAGAGATGGGTAACAGTTTATTATAAGAATTAATTATAAGTATTAATTTGTATTTTTTTCTTTTCATGTAAGAAGAAAGTTGGGTTTGATGGTGGATGTATAAAATGCAGAACTTGGTTATTTGAGACCGCACTTCACATCCAGACTCCTGTAGAACCTTAGGTGCTTTGGTTTATTCTAGGAAAACAAAGTTTGATTCAAATATGGATCAATGCACCGTGGTTGTTGTTTGATCAGATCTCTGCAGACACTCTGCTAAAACCTGGTGTTTTTATTAAATTATTATTATTTTATATAGCGTTTTTTCACCTATTCCACCTCAACCAAACCACAAAAGTGATCAGTGATGGTTATAGGGCTTGTAAACAGCAAGTTTAAAATTTGCAAAACATACAATCAACAGTATTTTGCTTGGGGCTGGCAAAGCAATGTCAATTTACTGCTCCAATTTAATTTCACTTTTTTTTTTTACCACCAAGGTTCCATCACCTGGAATTATTCCTCTCTGCTTAAAAATACAACAACCTCAATGAGACAAAAGTGAAAGTACAGAAGCTTCAGAGGGTTAAAACTCTGTGAGTAGTTTTTTAAACCGCCAAATAGTTCTAATATTGTTATTAAAAGGTGGAAAAAAGAGGACGAAGAGGACTGAAGTTCAAGGTTTTCCAGTTTGCATGGAAACCCGGAAAACATTGTCCTGGGAAATCAGTGATGACACAATGACTACTGAAAAAATGTGATTAAATCTAAAATCACACTGAAGAACGTGAGAAAAGTCATCACTCTGATTTCAAACACAGATGTCTAAAATAATAGGACATAATGAGCTGTTTAATCTGCATCGGCAAACACAGGGTAAAAGGGAAAGGACAGCAAGTGACTGCCAGCAGCCATGAATGTCTCTTTTGGACAGACCATGTCCTCATCAAACACAAGGCAGACTGCTCACTGCTCGAGGTGGGACTCTTGACCTTCCACTCGGTGTCCCAGAACAGGACTAAATCTGTGCAATTTACTTGGAGCTCATTCAAAAAAATCATAGAAGCAGTGCAGAGCTTGAAGAAAATAAAGTCAGATAATGAAGAACTTATTTTATTAACACACTTTGAATACTACTGCTGGTGTTAGCCAAGTTTTATTATTTAAGTGATAGAAAAATAAGCACAATAGCCAGTTGTAGCGCATAAACAAAAGTGACCAGGGATTACACATCTTAGAGGCTATGGACTTACAATGTTGCCATTTTGTCCACTTTAACGAGTTATAATATGTTACTTTTAAATGAATTATTCAATGGTAATAAAACCCATAACCTTGAACATATATATTTTTTTTAGGTATAAACTTTTATGTTCTTAGACCATCGCTAATCTCTTTTCTGTAGCTCTATCCAAACCAGGTATGGCAAGGTGTTTTTGCCTAAGATAGATATCAGTTTATTTATTTATATAACAAAAACTCAAAAAGAAAAAGTATCAGGATCAACATTTCTCTGCAACATTTACAGCTACATTTGACTGTGTGTGTGTGCTTCTGACAGCATGGTGCGCTGCAGCTCTGGCAGCTCTGAATTCCCAGGGAGCAGCAGTGATGGTCATAAATCAGAAACTATGTGTGAATCAAAATGAAAACTCAAGCTGCATGCGGATGGCAGCTGACAATGACAGGCTGGAAATACCAATTCACAGTGCGTGTCAGCGAGCAAGGTGTGCGTCTGTGGGGAAACAGAGAGATAGTGCACTCAGAGTGTCAAATCAAAGGCAAATCAAAACAGCACATGGTCTAGTGATCAAAGTGTCAATGAGGACCTGCGAGACACCGTCACTTCCCGCTGAGCACAAATACAAGCTGCTGGAGCTAAGACGCAGGCATCCGGAGAGGACTGACGAGACTTCACATGCAGTAAATGTTTTCTCTACTGACAAAACAATAATGTGATGGAAAGGATTAAGCCAGCAATGTGTACTATTTATCACAAGGGAAATTCAGGTGTACGCTTCTGTGATTCTGAGTCATTAAAGATCATTATCACGTTAACGTTGATGGTTAAACTAGCTTCTGTATCCTCGGTGGAATGAATTTGTGGACTAACATATCTTGCTACTTGTACATAATCATAAGTGGTGCTGAGACTCTCATCCAGCAATTCATTATCCCCCGAACTCAACTACTTCAATAGCCTCCTCTACGGTCTACCATCCAAAACACTCCATAAACTCTAACACATTCAAAACTCCGCTGTCCGTCTGCTCAGGTGGAATCCGAGAACACAGCACCTCAGGCCAAAGCGAAGAGGAGGGGCCTCTGTCTGTTGGCGTCTGATTGAACTAAATATGGTATGTTGGATTGTAGACTCGAAAGAAGCTGAAAGGCTTTCCTGCTTGATCGCCATGACAACATCAACTTCTCATTTATGTCATTATGAAAATTCCATTAGGCAGCTGTGATGCCGTTATCAGAAATCTTGCAATTGATGCCAAATGTTATTTTGAAGAGGAAGGATCTGCCAGAGTTTACAGTATCATTCAGTAGCTCTATCAAGACAGGAAGCCCACCTCCGTCTACTGCCTTTCAATCAAAGCTATGAGAGGAAAGAGATAATTAGGAGACGTCAGTGGTAAGGTGCATAATGGTTGGGAGGCTTGAGGCCAATTTGCCCCAAGGATGCAGCTGTGCACAAGGATCAGAGGGAAAATAGATTCCTAGAGTAAACACAGAAGTAGTGGATTAGATTATGTTTACAATGTTTACAGAAGGGACAAAAAAAAACAATAAAAATAAATAAAAGAAAAACATCACTGCCAGTCTTAGTTGCCAACACACATTCAGACACAAAGATAAAGCTGAAATACAAATCCTAGCCTTGTTGATAGAAACGAAAGACATTATCACATATTTCATTTTTTTTTAGCTTTTTTGACAAAAACAACTGCTTTGTGTTATCACAAGGGAGGGAATGGAAAGTGATTGCTGGGCCTTTTCCTCTCTGTATTTGATCTCATCACAAACTGGTAGCCCTGTATAAAGGTCACAGTCTTATCACATCTCAACAGTTTTACCACCAAGCCTTAACGGTTGTCGGTCTTCTCTAATTCTGCCATTATCTGTTGAAGCACACTCTAGCAGCAAAACCTAACACCTCTGGTCCACATATGTACACGCATGTGTTTTCAACATAACAGTCTGATAATGCGCTTTTACTGACTTGACGATGGTGTTGGGTCTCATACACAACAAAAACATTAACAGAAATGTGCTAATTATTGCATTAATGTGGTTGGGTGTAAACAAGGTTTAGTCAGTGGAAAAGGTGAAAAAGGTTATCAGCCAGCAGTGCTTGTTTCCTGGGTATTCAAAGGATTAGTGGGGTTGGTTGCTGCTAATATTATTGCAAGCTGAAATATTCATGCTGACACAACAGTGTACATTTTTACATTAATCATTATCTCGAAAAACAAGTTATATAAAGCAGGGCAGTACTGCAGCTTCATACCTTGTGTAGGCTACTCCTTGTTGAAACCAAAGGTCGTTATTGATAAGTTGTAGCCATGGAATTGTTACATGTGAAATATGACCCATGCCCACATTAAAGTCACGTTTAGCCAATAAGCCTGTTTAATGTAGTTAATTCTTGTTCAGGTAGACGAGACAGAACAGCCCTGAATTGTATTTGTTTGAGTAACTGCACTTGTATAACTCAGCACTTACAGCACTTTGGTCATCCATGGACGTTTTAATTTACTCAAAAAGAATTTTGAAGCATTAAAGTGCTTTTATTTTATACTTTTACAAAGTATTTTACCACAGTGATTTATTCACACAAATAACATTAGCTAAACCAAATCCAAATGGAAATTGTTGGCAAGTCCAATCTAAATAACACAAAATCACCAAAACAGCACATCATAATGAAAGTTTTAAATAATGGCTTTAAATTGAAAGTATTTACATTTTATTTATTTAAGATTTCTTTGACTTTTTTGTTAACCATACACTTGCCAAAAACATACATGCAACCCACTTTTGGTTCTTGACCCACCAGTTGAGAATCACTGCTTTAGCACATGAGGACTGTTACTACAAGACCACATCCATCTACGCTGAATGCTTGGTGGTTTTAGTAGAAGATCAAGTCAACGCATTGTCGTAACATCGCCTCCTTTTGTAATTGTCTTATAATCTGTCCTGCATCATGTCAGACTTCTATAAAACGTCTACTTTTCACAGTGAAAGGCTGCAGAACAGCAACTGAGCCATTAGCATCACAGTAAAAAAGGCTTGTCATTGCAACCATTATAAAATAAATATTTGATTACAAAATAAAAGGTCTCCCTTGTAAATTAGCTTGTCCATGCATACAAATACAAGATTTACCACAGTGGGTCAAACTATTCTATGCCAACATTAAAAACAGTGTGTTCTTTGGGGCTCATTAAATATTAACAATATTGTTGCTAAATCTTATAATGCACTCTAATGACCACAATGCATAACCTTAAATCCAGCCACGCACAATGCCTAATAAAAGCATAACAGCAGAATTGGGAAGCATTCATCAATTTCTCATGTTCACATCTTGTGCAGCTGGCTGTGTGTCATAAATACACAATGAAACACAATTCACACATGCAACCACTTCTCAACCAAATCTCAAGGCACGCACAAAGAAAGACATTTCTGGATTTGCAAATGAACCACACAAAGTGTACACGCAGCCATCAAAGGCCGTTATTAGCCGACAGAGGGAGAATGGTGCTCATTATCACATGTTCATGCAGAATCTCATTAGCGATTTAACAAAAAAGAGAGAACAGCATATGATTGTGGATATCAAAGGACTTTTCATTTATAAAACATCTAATTTTCACCGTTTTTTTTTCTGCTCGATAACATTTCAAGCTTGCATGTAGACATTTTTTGCAAAACTTTCCAAGGCCTAGAAACAGCAAGGAAGTGTCAAACAAAAGACGTGTAAAATAAAGCTGTGCGTTTATTCCCCTTTATGGTAGTGTAATGAAGAATCAGATGCCCATTGCCTTTGTAGGTTTAGGCTAATGTAGCATGTAATGGTTTGTATATTGATTACTCAAGATAATTAAAATTTTCTGACTTCTCAAGATTATTACTGTGAATTGTTCTTGCCTAAACACAAAAAATGTATAAGTCATAATGACACTTTACATTTAGCCTTTGTAATACAAAATGGCTACACTTCGACTCTGACCAAAAACCCATGGTAGTTTTGCTGTAATACATTCTTATTCTTATTCTCTATATAAATGTGTGAAGAAGTAACAAAGTCAGAGAGCCCACTACACAGAAGACAGCACCTCACTATGACACTATCTGGATGGTGCTGATTGGACTGTGAGACTGGTAACATGAGACGAGGTCTGATGTTAGCCCTTAGGTGTGAACCCAGAGACTTAGATTAGGTATATATGATGTCCATGAAAGAGCTCAGTCTTCTGCATTATGCCAAACTGATGTGGTCCATAAGTAGGGCTAACAAAAAAACTAATCTGTAACTCGAACAACAACTCTATAGACCCTTCTTGTGTTTCTAACTAATATAGTTGCATACACATTTTGGTGCTGGTAGTTAAGCTGACAGCAGTAAATTAAATTAAGTAAGTAAAAATTCAACACAATAGGTTTGACAAATGTCCCCAACAGACAATGTGTTATGTCAGAGCTTCAGAAAGAACATCAACATCTAGCTAAATATCTTTTTTTAGCCGTAAAATTGAACCAAAGTGGTGGGGTAGCCATAGTAATTAGCTTATGGTTGGCGGTTCAATCCCCGCTCTCTTCTGCATACTGTCGTCCTCCTTACCTCCAGTGTCTGTTGCACTGGTGAACTCCAGCCATGATCTGTGCCGGTCCCAAGCCCGGGTAAATGGAGAGGATTGCAGCAGGAAGGGCCATCTGGACATTGCCAGATCACCTATGCATCTCAGTCCACTGTGCGACTGTTGTCTAGAAACATTTTATTTAACTGTTTTAGCTTGCTAACTCGTTCAAATGAATGTCTAGGTCTGATACTTTTGTCCACAACGGGTCTATAATGCGACCTGTGGTTGCCATGGAAATGCATTTGCAGTAACTTGGAAAAATGACAAAATGGAGGTAACATGGCTAACAAGGCCCTGACTCAGTACTGCCCTAGGTTTTTGTCAAAGTGTGCATTTTTTAATGGTACACTGAGGGTGCTGTTAAAGAAGAATTCCTGTACAAAAAATGTTGTCAAACAATGCAGTCTTTGACTCACAGAAAGACAATGCATGCCTGAGAAACAGCTTTATTCATTTCAGTTTAGCTGTTTGTTTAGCGTTTTATATCCATTTTCCATTTTCACTGGTTGTTCTTTTTATTGCCCATAGCCCTTTGTTGCTTAGATGCATCAGCCACATTGTGATTTTAAAAGTGTAGGCAAGATGATAATATGTCCTTCAGTGCAAAGCGTTAGACCACGTAACCCACCTGCCTCAGTGGTGTTTGTCGTGTGTGTGCCAGTTGCTCAGTGATGACCAGCTGTAACACTGGTGAATGGAAGCTCAAGTCGCTTTGGACAAAAGCGTCTGCTAAATGAATAAATGTAAATTGTCCCTTGATAGCATTTGCGGAACGCTAATGCATGTGAGCAACAGTGATATGTTTTTCTTGATGATTGATAGAGACTTACCATGTCTGTATCTGCACATGGCTTAAGGTTAATGCCCATTTCAAGTCATACCTAAATATATTCACATCATTTTAGACACCATTTTGTTGAATCAATGCCAGGACAAGGGTTGAGTGAGTTGGCCTCTAATAAATTTCTCTGCTGTGACCAGAGTGAGTGATGAGCGTGAGCTGTTCAAGAATAATAAAAGCTTACCACTGATCCTAGTCTTCTGTCAGATGTCCCCCCTTAAATCACTGCATATAACTTCCAATAAAACCATGTTCACATACACAAAAAAAAAGTTTTCTGTTAAGCCATGCTTTTAGATGGACTGAAGGCATTTTACAATTGAATCTTTCCTTTTCAAAACAAAGACAATTTTAAACAATAAAAAATAAAAAAGCGTGTAATAATAAATGCATAACAGTGTGTAACTGCATCAACTATAAGATCTTAGAGATATGGTGTCGTCCATATGTAGTTATGAAATTAATATATCAAATACATTCAGCTGAGAAAAAAATGGCAGACTTTGAAATCTTAATTGCAGTAAAACAAGAAACACTTTGAGCCTTGCATTCTAGCTTACGGTCCATAAAAACCTTAGCTTTTAGCAACACCATTATATTCATATTTAATCAAGAAAGGACAATGTTTGCTATTGAATATAAAGGAAACACTTGATAAACTGCAGACAAACCTGTACAAGGTTCCCTCTTTCATTATAGCTCCATCAATAGCCAAAGAGACACAGACACTCTCTTGTGGAACGGGTTTCAGACGTTATGCTCACAATAGGCCTCAATATATATTCTGTATAAATACTGTATGAGGCTATAAAGCACCTTCTCTAAGTGGGTCATAAATTACTGTATTGACAGAGCCATTTCTGCTGCTGCATGTAATGGCATTCAACTCAAAATCAGAGAAAAGACTTTGTACCAATAACTAAATCATGATGAATGTCCAGTAGTTCAATTGTTTATATAAAGTTTATATTACTTTACAACATGGAGCAGGCTGAGGAACTCTGAATCACATTGAAAAAGTTGTTTAAACCTCTCTGTAATGAAAATTAACAACATGGAAAAGGCCAGTATTAACACTTACTGATTGTCTCTTGTGTTGACTGCCTCAACATTTCATTTTCAGGTACAGGTCTGGAGTAAACTGAAGTGGACGAGTAGTTTGTGTAATGTCAAATTAATCTAGGTTCTCTTTAATTGGAGATTTGGGAGGGTTACTTTATTGGAAACACGATTTAGTTTTAATTGATGTCCATGCATAAAGCGTGTACATGTGGGAAGAGGAAAGGGGAAAACTAGAATTTGCAAATAAGTGTACATTGTCCACTGAATAGCATGCTTTTTTTTCTCCATCTGTTTAAAAAGCTCTAAAGATATACTTTATCTTCGTCTTTGGTTGAGCATTTTGACAGATGAGAGATACTAAACAAAACCCACCAGCAATATTTTTAAAAACACTATACTTTATGATTTCAAGTAGCTTAGTCATAAACAAAAGTAAAGGACCCTAAAAGGAAGATTATAAGAGATAGATCATTAGAAGCAGTTGCAGAGAAAACAAATGCTGTTATTTAATATTTTCAAAAATCTCCAGATACAAGGATTGATGATGATTCTGGGAGAAAAATATGCATCTATATTTGCCTTCTCATTCTGTCTCTGGCAGTTTATGTGGTTTTATGTAAAAGGCAGAAGGCACCGAATAAAAAAAAAAGCACTTGACTTGCTCAGCAGAGATTGGGGTTTACATCCCAAGACAATCAAAGTGGTTTGTTTTTTGTTCCTTATTGACAAAGTAGACAGGAATTAAGAGACAGAGAGAATGGATGACAGAGAAGAAATAGACCCTAGCCATGATTCCAATCTCCATTTATGTTGTAACATGGCCAGACCAGTTTAAATTCTTGGCTTTGAATGTTTATTGTAACTCTAAACATGATATTTTACATTTTACCAAAGTATCTTACTTTCATAGTAGGTCTCACTATAAATGTGCTGCAAAGTGGTTGTTTTTTATGTGCAACGTTTATCTGACCTTTGCCAAAACTACATCTTCAAATTTGATCACATCCTTCCTAGTTTACGCTCGGGTTTCTCCAGGACATTTTCAACTCTGGACACACTGTGATTTATCAGGATGGACTTGAATAATCCAACCATTTTCACAAAAAATGTCCAGTGGGTGTTTTTTTTCCAAGGTAAAGGGGCACAATCAAAATGGAGGAGTAAGTTTCAAATGTGCAGAAACTAAGGAAGTGGGTGCTATTAATTTGCAGCAAGAGATGACAGAAAGGTTTAGCATAAAATACACCATGGACAAAAATGACAACCTTAAAAATAAAATAAAACCTCTTTTAATTTCAATACATATATACTATATAAAGCATTGATACCAAATACTATATTTCCTGTATATGTTGCTTTGTGATTTCAACTTAAGCAATAGGCAGACGGTAATGACATACAAACTCACACTTCATCAATTGCAAACATTTTCTGACCCCAAAATAACATCAGTGTTGCCATGGTATGTTAAGATATTACTGAAGGCTACAACAGAATGTCAGAAAGACTGACATCAGCAAAACAATATTTAAATTTAAACAGGAAAGTGAGAAAACAACCATCGCTCCAGGGATGGAATGTGCAGAGCTCGACTGACCCAAAAATGACTTCTCCCTCACAGACTTGAGAGAGGGCCGACAACATTAAGTGTTAACTATTAACAAAAACTAATCAACACCTTCAAACAGGTGTAGAAAAGCCTCAGCTAATCACTGACTAATAAGGCCGCTGGTTTTAATATAATGACATTATGAGTGCTGACAGGAATAAAGCTGGCTAAGGTGGAAATATTGACATGGGTGGAGAAGTTGTTGTATCCATTAAACAACTACAACCACTACAGAAAATAAGGGTTTAAAAATTGATTACTTTCAAGGAATTTGGTTTTTCTGTGAACTATGTGTTGAAATGGTTGAACTGCAGTGATTTTTGGGCACCTCATTCATGCACTGAATGTCAAAATCAGATGGGGCTTAAATTCCTGTGTGACCAGGGAAAAAAAAGTGCTCACATTCATACATACTGTATAAATCCATTTACTAGTCCCAAGAGTTGAATCAAAGTTATATTGCAATAGTCAACTAATTTATTGCATATAGCTTGTTGCCTGCTAGCATAATGCACACCACAACTAATTTTTGCATACAGTACAGAGGGTTACTGAAGTTACAACAGCAACTATATACATATACAAGTACGATTTAGATGAAGAATTAACATAATAAAAAGGCTTACCAACAAATTGAGGTTGAAATAAAATTGCAGCATTGGAAATTCTTCAGATTGTGAATTGTTCTATTTCTTATTCTAAACGGAATATTGAACTAAAGTCATGTTAGTGGACTTCTAAAGGAGGTGGAAGCTGCAGACTAAGGCCAGTTGTCTATGGCCTGGTCTTGATCGACACTCCATCGAGTGGAGTCAAGTGGGTGGAGCGCAAACAGAGAGCAGATCAAATAGTGGCAAGTTAAAGGTCGACAGTAGGAGATGGGAGTTTAGCCGGTGCACACATAATGAGAGATATGGAGGAAAGAGAGAACCCCTGGGAACAAAGAAGACAAGATTGATGTATGCTCCAAAAAGAGTAAACAAAGTAAGGCCACAATGAGTATCAACATGCTACCAACCCCTGATACAACTTCAGATTGCATTTGGAACAGACCATTTCTCAAACATTTGTATTCAGTGCTAGACTCTGAGCAGTCTTTACCCTTTTTAAAGCCATCCTCTCAGGGGAATGCAATATTGACTGGGCGTCCCCAACACCTTCTGTAACATTTTGGCCCTATAGCACTGCACAGAATCAGGTTTCATTAAGTTCTCCGGGGATAACCTTCAAAGAAACAGACAAACTTTGAGGCTGGCTGCTCCGGAAAGACAAGTTTAATGCTGTTCTTCGGAGGACAGCTTTACAAAGGCAGTAGAAGTTGATCTTTTACAGGCTCATTACTCTGATTTGCTGGAAGCAATAAGGACAAGTCTTTATCTGTAAGATGGGGAGATGGGACGGCTTGAGACAGTAGTAAAGCTTTTAAAAAAGGACTTTAGAGATATTTAGGGATCATGTACCAGAGCAATCTATCTTTGAAACACCAGTAACCTGTTTGAACAGCTTTGCTCTCCTTTAATATCTAATAAAACAGAAGCAAGGGCAACATTTTTTTTTTCAGTTCAGCCCTTAACTTTTATATTCCAAGCAACCACCATTTGATTTGTTTTAGATATACATTGTTACACAACACAATAATACTTATGTTTGTTAAATGCATTTGTCTTCTTCTGACTCCATTTTCAAACATTTTCCTTCCAATGCTTCTTCTGTTATTTGCAAGAATTCAGAAAAACTTAAAAAAAACTAGCTTTAATGGCATGTTAATGTTTTTGGCTCTATAATTTGACATGTAATATACCGTATACAATATCTTTGAGAAGTAGACACTGACTACCCCATGCATTGACGTGCCTTCACTATGACCAATTTATATTCAGCAATTGACCTACATAAATGTCGTTGGATGGTGGAAGGAAGCCATAAGTGCCCAAAGACAACCCACCAGAAACACAGAAAGGCATATATACAAAAAGTAATTTTTTTCATTATATTAAGTCAATCTTTTCCATTACAGTGGGGGAAAAAAATAGCTTTCACGCAGTTATCCTTCCACACACACACAGGCAGAAGTTCCTCTCATCATTTATTATCTGACTCACCCTCCAGAATCTCTTGGCTGTCTCCACCCTGGAGGGTTTCCGAAAGGGCCCCAGCGGTGTCACCAGCGGGTGTTCAAACATCATTTCTCAAAGGGCCTGCGGCAGCTAGTTGACCTTTTGCCACCCGCTAAGCCGTCACCGGGACAATCCAGCTGCTCTGCCACTCAGAGATTGTCTGTTTTGACGGCACACCAGCATTCTCTACTTATGAAGCAAGCCATCGCCACACCCATAGCCATTACTCTGCGGATTTCCCAGCAAGTGCACACAAACAAAAACAATGCGCCCATCCCTCTGTCTCCAAACATTGCTGCCCACACATTAATGGACTCCTAATGGAGACCAGAGACAGCCGCGGACAAGATCAGCTTTCACTTTGAGCTTCAGGGGCAGGCCACAGCATGAGAGCTCCCATAAACAGAGACCTAACTTAACTTTAAATAACACAATGCAATTAGTGGTTTAAGCTAATGAGCAGGAGGGGTTTGGAGATAGAGATAGGTAGAGAGAAGAGAGGCTGTGCGAGGTGAACAGAGGTAATTCTAAACCTCCCCTGTGTGATGACACTGGGGGAAGACTCAGTGCTAAAGGGTTTATTTAGACATTAGATCCTCAGTAAGATGGACTGGTGTCATGAGAGGGTCAAGTGGTTGGGGCCTGAGCTAAAAATAAAAAGCTGGAAGAAATAGATCCATATAAGTTTCTTGTTTTTACTACACAAAATGTGCATTTCTTGTTAAATCCAGTTATTGATTATTTACTTCTTATACATTTGTAATAATACATAATTGACTATTGACTGAGGAAAAAAAGTAGGAAAAGGCACCTCAAGTAGGAATACAAAATTAACTGTATACTTTTGTTGAAGTACTCCAGAAGAAGAATCACATTTAAAATATGTTGATCTTGTCTTAGGCTTGAATTCATTTTTACTTTTGTCTTGGTCTTGGACATAGAGTGCATGTTTTTTTTTTTAATTAAGGTCTCCATAGACAAGAATTTTATATAAATTATTTTTGTGATTAAATAGAAGACCTCTATCATGATGGTATTGTCTTGTTAATATAATTTGGTCATTTCTGCAATCATCCATTTCATTTTTCTGACCTGTGTGGCATGTGTGACAGTAAATTACATATGATTTGTAACTCATTGTCACATGTACTACCCATTCATTTATGTGCAAATAACAAAACGACTGCTTGATCTTTATACGGTTGCAAACCAAATGTTATGATGCTGTGACTCAGAAAATATGTAGGCATAATTTCAGGCATAACGACAGAATGATTCAAAGCCTTTGAGGCTGCGCTAACAACATCTAAACATTAGTGCCAATACTAATGATAACACATTTCAGAAAGATAACCTTTTTGATTGCATGCGTGGTAGAACTTTAAAAGTGGTAGAATGGTAGAATCATATCTATTCCATTGACACAGAGCCCTCAGATGAAAAAAATTATAGAAATAATTTATAATTCCATGTCACCAGGACAGGCAGACCTCTATTTAGAGTTACGCTAAGCAGCTCAAACAGAGAAAGCAGAAATAAGAGAATACACTGGACCCTAGCAGATTTTATTTGTACAAAATGCACTAAAATGAACCCACCGTTTTAGAAGACAGGTTTTTTTCTTCAAAACTTTTGCTTTAAATACCACCATCAGTATTATAATCAAAATGATATAAGCGCTATGTCTAAATGCAAGGCTCTGAACGATATACAATAACAATATGTTGGTGGGAAAACTGCCAATGTTAAACTGAATGGGTACGATGTGCTGTGGCCCCGCATTTGAGACAATAAATTACAATTATTCTCTCTGTGACTATACATAATAACCTCAAGAGTAAAACTCTGAAACGAACAAACCCAATGAGCTGGAAACACTAGCTCTAACCTGTGCTAAATGATGACCCCAAAAGCTTGTATAAAGAGCTGGTGTGTGGGCATCATCCCTCACTGGGGAGCTACTTGATCACAGTTAATCAAGAAGCCCCACTCATTCACTCGAGGCAGTGCGATTTGCATGAGCGGCCCACACATGCCCAGTTTGAACAGTATCTTTTATGATCAAAGATTAAGGAGAATACATTTACACAGTTATTCATTAGGGATTGTAATTTCCCAGAGGCTTGTCTTGATAACAATACTTTAATCAGAAAACACAATTGGTAGCACATTCCTGAAGTAGAAACAGCCTGTCACTGAACAACTTCTATAAAATGTTTCTCCAGAGTCGTAATGAATAAATGCATAACAAGAAGAGTATGAAATTATGACAGAACCTCAAGTCACAGCAAAAACAGCTTCTAATTCGCAATAAGCTCTGTGCCAAATTCACTTAAATTCAACTAGTGTCTGAGGCTTTGCTAAATCTCTGCTAAACCAGAGAGGTATACAGAGAGCCTGCAGTGACATGAGCAACACAGCCATATGGACGGAATTTAATGTATTATGTAAGAATTTATAAGATATAATTAGGAGCATTTAGCTTGACACAATGAGCAAATGTCCCAAGAAGGAAATCAAACCAGGACAGAAATCTGTGTAGTAGCCCTGAAGATAGGTCACCCTGCATATTATCTATTTACTTGTGAAGATTTTAGTTAATGACAAAACAACAATGTAGACAACATATGAAAGACATTAAGAAGACATAGTTTACTTAATTAATATGCCTGATGAATCCAAACTAAAATATCTGAAACATTTGAGGAAAGATTGTCTGGTTCGTACAAAACTATTAATTCCCTTGACTGACCATGGAACAATATAACACATTTTCTGTGTATAGGGACATTTTGGAGTCTGCATTTGAAGTTCTACAGCTGGATAGAAATGATAGTAAACAGTGGCAACTAAAGACCGCAAATCGGTTTATTTTCCAAAAACCCATTGGCAACTAGTATTTACTGATTTGACTACAAATAAAATGCAATAAAAGCCTTTAAACATAGGCTAGAACCCAAACAGGTAGTTTACAATATAATCAGGTACATATAGCGAGACTAAGGACACATTAAAAGGAGTAAAGGGATCCAGGAATTACATTTATTAAGTTTTAATGTTCACAGACGGTGTTAAAGTATCTTTACACTGCATAAATCAGACAAAACATGTGTTTTCTGAAATGATAAGGTGTTTACAATGTAAAATATTACAGAAAATGCTGCGAGTTTAAATGGGTGTCACTAAAAAAAATGCTCAGCTGTCTGCTCTTTTTCAATGTATACAGGGCATTACAGTAAGTATCAGTACTGTATTTAATGTTCACTGTGTCCAGCCGGTGTTGCAGTCGCATCCCAGACCTTGAGCGGTCAGAGCAAGGCTGAAATACAGTGACAGATAAACCGTGGAAACTGCATTCGGAGGCTGCACTACGGCTGACAGCCCCTGAAATGGATTACTAATGGATCAGATGGAGCAAGAAAGACAAACTACCACAGAGGGGTGAGAAGGCTGTGGAGGCTGTCTGTTTGATGAGAGAAAGGGGGAATAAAGATAGGACTTAGTGGGAGCCAAGGAAGAGGGCACAGTGATTGTTAGGGAGGGGCACAATGTGAGCCACGAGCAACGGCAGGATGAGGGGAAATAAATAGAAAAGCATTATAAATTGACACTCTGGGAATCTCATAGGGGCTTTTGAGAAACGGCACAGTAAGCGCTGGCTGGTGGCCCCTTAGGGAGAAAAAAATCAACTGGGAACACAAAAGACAGTAGATGGTTGGGGGGCAAAGTACATTTACATTAAGTCATTTAGATGATGCTTTTATCAGTTTTTTTATCAGCTTTTTCCACCAGTGTTACAGCTGGAACACCCCTGGAGGCAAGGTGGGTTAAGTGTCTTGCCCAAGGACACAACGTCAGTATGAACTGGGGGGATTCGAACCGCCAACCTTCCGGTTGAAGGACGACCGCTCTTACCACTGAGCCACTGCGCCCCCAGTTTAGTTTGCCATTATTATTAAAATTGCAGGATATTAATAAAAAAGGATATATTAAAAGGCAGTGATTTAGTTCAACCATTCAAATCTTTCCATGGATAGATGAGAACAGATTATGATCATTTTTGTACAAGCTTTTAAAAAATGGCATTGTGACATTATGTACCTTGTGGAAAGATAATAGGCATCATTTAATAAACAAAAAAATAAAAATAAGTATAAACACTTTAGCTAAACCAGTTACTATTAAATGACAAACACCTATTATTTTCAGTGTACCCAAAGCACTTTTTCTCCATAATCTGTTGAAACTTCACTCTCAGGTGGCAAAGCCCTATGTTGTACATCTTATCCCTCCCCCTAACTTACAGCTGAAGATCAACAATACAACATATTTGGCAGATGTGTTATTTGAAAAGGTTTTCCCTTGTTACCTATATATTTTCACATTAAAGCAATGGTGTTCTGTCAAATGCTGTAAAATGTCACCATGCCTGTTTCATGTTTGTGATTGTACTGACCAGTGTACAAAAACCAACCTACGTTCTGTTCATGCTGCAGTGGTTTTGTGCTGACACAAGCCGAGTGCCCATCACAGGGGAGTGTCAGCGCTGTAATGATCTCCCTCCTGCAGACCCAAATCGCACAAAGCTCATTTACAAGTCCACAACCTTTAGGTTTTGCCGGTGCCACACAAACACAATGCTATAACTGGTTCATAACTGTCTCATTTGCAAATCTCCAATCCTTAGTGGCAAAGATTTAACCACAATAACTTGGCAACTAAAAATAATTTTTTTCATACTGCATCCAAAACAAAACAAGAGCATCTTTTCTAATGCAACCCATGTGTTTCTGGGTATGCTTTGCAATATTGGAGACATTACCAGAAACAAGCCATTTGTTTTTATATGCACTTCTGACCACCATCATTTTGTTCAGTTCACTGTGAGATGAAAATATTATTTGGCCCTCCACATTGCCAGGTCTGTGTTATTGTTGTGAGAAAATTGGGATGGTAAAGACATTTATTCAGGTTGCTATTCTCAGGATTGCATTAAGGAACACGCATGCTTTTGGAAAATGAAAACAAATGGAAAAAATAGGAGATAATGACAGTAAGAGTATTAATGAAAATAACTTACATTCACATTATAAAAAGTTTTTTTCAAACTCATTTTTCCAACGACTTCTTGTAATCATTAATTTTTGGTTCATTGTCTTGTCATTTTTTTGTCCTGTATGACTGTATTCATGCACATTTAAATTTTTTTGCTTACTCTGCTGTTTGAGTCCCAGGTCAAGTGTACTGTCGACGTGCATATTCTAAAAGGAGCTCTAATTACTCTCCTGAAGCCTTTTGATTAGACTATACACATTGTGTGTCTTTCTATAGAAAATTCTTAAACCACCTTGTATTATATTTAAGGTGGGTGATTTTTCTTTTGCTTCTTCTTTGATGAAATCCCGCTCCCCACAGTTCATACTGTCGTTGTGTCCTTGGGCAAGACACTTAACCCACCTTGCCTCCAGTGGTGTTCCAGCTGTAACACTGGTTTATGAATGTGAGTGAGTGAGTGTATTCGGTGGTGGTTTGAGAAGCCGTTGGCGCAGACTGGCTGCCACATCTTTGTCAGTCAGCCCTAGGGCAGCTGTGGCAACAAAAAAGTAGTTTACCACCACCAGTGTGTGACTGTGGAATGATTAATGGACTCTAAGCGATTTGAGCATTGTAATAGGCGTTATATAAATCCAAGCCATTATTTTTATTATTATTCGCTGGTCCTACCAAAAAACATGATTACACCTCTGATTCAAATTAACATAACTGCTAATGGCATGTTGGGGTTCAATTGGACATGACCAAGAAGAACCAACATTAGGTTGTTACCTCTTACACCCCAAAAAGCAGATTAAATTAAATGTGTAAAATAAGCTTTTTGCTGACTTCCGCTGAAAGTTTTTCTTATACATATATAATCTGGCCAACCATAAACCCTAAATACTAATTAAACCCAGACTATTTACTATTAAGTTTATGTGAAACTGCTTCTATAAACCAGTCTAATGTTGTAAAGATGTGGTGTCAAGAAAGAACAAAACAACAAGACTAAATGTGCAACAACCTGGTACAAAGATGGGTCACACTTTAGTTGTTCCTTCATTGTAACCAATGTAAACTATACATTTACATTTAGTCATTTAGCAGGTGCTTTTCTCCAAAGCGACTTACACCAGTGTTTCATTTACAGTTGACGCTTTCATTCAAAGGTTCCATTCACCAGTGTTACAGCTGGAACACCACTGTAGGCAAGGTGGGTTAAGTGTCTTGCCCAAGGACACAACGACAGTATGAACTGTTGGGAGAGCGGGAATCGAACCTACTACCTTCCGGTTGAAGGACGACCGCTCTACCACTGAGCCACTGCCGCCCCTTTTATTTTTTCTACAGATCAGTCTAAACAAAGCATTTTTTTTTTCACAAACAGCCTCAACTAGTTCTTTTGATAAAATGAACTCATTTCACAGTACAGCCAACCTTTTTGTAACATTTCTATTTTTGTTGTTTTATATGACTTTCTTTCATCCACAGCTCCACAGCAAGCATACATCTCAAGAGCTGCACAAAAGCAATATTCTTTCAAAATAAAAATGTATGTTTTTTTCTCCAATTCCCTTCGGTTCATATCTGAGTGTAATTCTTCACACATACAGGGAGGTGAATTTATCATGCACCCGGTCACAGGCTCAAAATGTCCTGTAATACTTGTATGGATTCAAAACAAATAAAAAGAGCCAGGGCCATTTGTTCTATTAACAGATGTTTTATCAATAGCCAATAAGAAGGCAGAGAACATCCATTTTGAAAAAAAACATGGTTAATAAAAGAACACATACAATGATCTAAAAGGACAAAAATAATATGGTATTGTTATAAAGGTTGTGTTATAGAAGATGCTACTAGATACTACGCAATGTGAATGGCAATTTTACTTATAAAACAAAAAACACAAAAAATTTACCCACACACAGAAAAGTCATCCTAATTAGGTCAGATTTACTGGCGTTTGAATTCCAAGGCTAAATAAATCTGCTAAAGGGAGCCAATACTGTGTCTGAAGTTGGACTTTATGGCCCACTGATTGTATAATCCATTTTCTTTTTTAAAGCAGTTTATTGCTTTTTATTTCTTTGCACCACTGTTGGCATCAAAAATTACTTATTTTATTTTATTTAACCAGGATGGTCCTACTGAGATTACAAGTCTCTTTTGCAGAGGAGTCCTGGCCCCATGTGTGTTTGGGGGGGACTGTTGTACATGCTTTTTTTTTCATGGTAGGGGAAACCGGAGTACCCGGAGAAAACCTATGCAGACACAGGGAGAACATGCAAACTCCACACAGAAAGGCCCTGACCTGGATGGGAATCGAACCCAGGAGTGCTAATCACTTTGCCACTGTGCCACTGTCCTCAATGTATCCCAATAGGATTCAGACGTACACATACAAAGTGGTCTCCCAATTTCTGTGCACTTTTGGATGAGCCAACAGTGGCACAGTGAGAACATGCAAACTCGAACACCGAGAACTGCATGTCCTTTTCTCGTGCCACACACTGTGCCAGCGTTTTTGGGGATTAGCATTCAATTGTATTATAGAGTGACTCATTTTTACAAAGCTTAGAAGGATAATGTTTTCCAATAGACAGTTTCAATGTGTACCATCACTGTCACTGAATCCCTAGGCGAGCTACCAGCAGTAATCTTACAAACACATGTGAGCTACATATCTGGCTCGAGGAAGAGAGTTATAGTGGTATTCTAAATAAAATCTATTGAAAACACAAGACTTTAGATGATGCAGGATGGATGTCAAAGTTGTATGCAACATTGCAATAATATACTGTGTAGACTGTGTACAACATGGCTTGTAATAACATGTTGGAGGAAGACCTTTGCCTCGCAGAACCAAAGATGGCTCCAGTTATTTTCAGTGGAACGTTTCTCATAGGCACATAAGAGTGGATAGAGTTGTTAGTGTTGTGTCAGTGGCTTCATAGATTTCTCTTTGTGGACTTTGGGGAAATTGCTTTCTAGGATGGGCAGGATATTTTTATTGCAGTTCCATGAGTGGCAGCTGGTGACATGGTCAGAAAGTATAGTACGCAGTTCTCCACCAGGTCTGTGACAAATCCTTAATAAACAGTCATGCTTGTATGTACAACAAAAATTGCAAACTTGGAGAGGTTTTGAAGAAGTAGGGGATAATAAAGCTATTTTGGGTTGAAAATGTTTTTCCATTCTGGCTCCAGCGTAAACCCTGCTAGTGATTAAATCATTGTGATAGGATCTTTTGGCTGGATTTTCTTCTTCTGTACAGATCCACAGCATTTTGTGTTTACAGACTGCAGATTTAGAGTTGTAGTAAAGTACAATGTAGCCAAGCCACCTCACTGAAGCCAGCATAACAAGGTTTACACACAGACATTGTAGTCAGTGCAAGTAATTTTAGCTGAGATACAAAGACGTCTAGTCTGGACTCCAGAGCCATGAGCTGAGCCTTTGTCGGGGAAGAAAATACAAGCTTTCTGATGTAATGCTACGCTTCAGTGGGCCGACGCCATTCAACAGGACACTGGGTCAAAAAGGCACGCAATGAGAGGGAAAAAAAACAGGAAATAAGATTGGAGGAAAAGGAAAATGGGTGATGATGATCAGGATCAGGAGCTTGGTTCAATTCAGAAACTCTCGACAGGTCAGTGAGAGAAACCAAAGTAATTCCAGTTTGTGAACAACCTCAGAAACAATTCACAACCGTATTGTTTCACAGGATAAATACAGGCTGCCAAACAGAACCCTTTGATGTAGAAAATGGGTTTCAAATAAAAAGGTACTAGGTAGAAAATAACTAGTTTTACACCAGTAATATTTTTACCTCACTACGTTTTAGTAAAACAGGAGGATCTGAAAAAAGAAGTCATTTTGGCCAATGAATCAAAATTTGTACTAGAGTGGTCTTTTCACTGAATACTCTTACTTCTGCCTAACTAATACAAATTCAAACAGTACTTTTGCTCAAGTACAGATATTGACTCTTCCACCTTCAGAAGTTAAAAGTCAAAACATATTATTAGATTAAAAGCAGAGCACTATTTTAACAAGATCTTGACATGCCACACCTGATTATACCCAAGTTCAAATAGACTTTCAAGACTGTTGCCTGTTATTCCAGCTGCTCTTAGTAAAAGAAACACCAGAAGCCCTGCTCAGAGATATTCAACACTAAATTAGCTTGAACCGAGAGGCTAATGAAGATGTTTACAATGCATAATTGCTGAAAGATGTTTCAAAAAGCATAAACACTAGAGAGAGATAATGTGCAATAAAAAGAACCAGCAGACTGTGGGAGGGAGATGTGAGGGGATAATGGGGCTTTTGTAATTGTAGTTTATTAGCAGCACAATACAAACAGAGGATGATAAAAAGGAATGATGAAAAGAGTAAATATATGGGTTTCAGTGAAAATTAGAACAAGATAAGACTTTATTTTATATTTGTTTGCAGCAAAGATACATGCTTTGTTTTTCATCACGCTTGCTCATCACTTTGCCATAACAATTATTTGCCACTTTAGCAAAACTTTAATATCCTTAATTCTTTTTCCAAAATGAACTTCAAGACAAAATGTTCCAATAACTCTTCTTTCACTAAACGTTGCCATGGTAACCAGCTAACCATTGTTACTTGACCTTTTCAGTCACATTAAGGCTCTAATCTTTAATAATTAAGAATATTAGATTTATGGCAGCAACATGTTTTAAGAGGCAAAAAACATTTTACACATGGTAGGCTAGCCTACCATGTGTAAAATGTTTTTTGTGCATCTTAATGGGTTCTACCACAGCTTTTTTTGCTTTGTACATAAACTAATATTAAGTTACTATAATTGTATGGGCATGCATTTTATTGTCTTCACACAATAAGATTTAGTTAATGTAAAGCGGTGGGATGAAAACCTTTCACCTTGTCTTAAATCTGTGTGAGAGTTTGTTGGATATGTGCAAATATTGAATAACCTTAAACAACCAGAGGCTATGAAAGAGGACATACGTGTTCCTTTCTCCTCTTCATTGCAAATCTTCCAGTTATGCAGTGAATTAAAGTGGCTCAATGTAAAACAAACTATTCTAATTCAACTCTTTTCCAAAATAAACCCAGGTCAGTGCTTCAACGTCCAGTCTCCAGTCTGTATGTGATATGACGGCCTCTCATTAATAATGCACCCTCACACTCTCTCTCTCTCTACTACCAGCCGAACAATCCGACATGCCATTTCCACTTCCATGTCGCTGACCAAACGACTTTTGCTTTTTCCATTTTCACATCAAATAACAACATGCCACAGCACTCTGAGGTTTTAACAGTTTTTAGGCCAGGCTGGTTAAAAGCCTGAACACTTGACATGACAGAGCCACCTGAAAGAGCAGGGTTTAGATACACATCACAGTGGCTCTGTCTTTTGAAGAGTGCCGAAATAATAGACACGTTGTATTCTTCTTGTGAAGTCTGCAGAGGTTAGATCCTTGGATATAGAGTATGTCACCAGTCATAACCAGAAAATACATTGGATTTACATCCCAAGTGTGCACATGTCCAACTCAAGAACAGTGGGGCACATACAATATTTATCCAAATTCAAAATGCTAATAGCTTAAAAAGGACACGTAAAAAAAGGTTGCGTTTTCCTTTCAAATCTATATTGTCCAATTAAAAGACTCTGTACAGTAAAGCTCTGAACTGTTCTGCACTGGGGACAGAAGTGATGCAGAACACTTACTGTATGTGTTGTATGTCTTTGTTAATGGAACTGAGTCTAAACGTGTGCCTACTGACCCACACCATATAGTCTGAGTTGGTCTGAGATTGGTGTAATAATCCGTTTGCCTACTTAGATAAAGTGCTTACCTCTAACAACATTAATGTCAGAGACTATTGGGATTTTGATCGAGCCCACATCAGCCGCACTTTCATTTTTCACCACATATGATATCATCCAGCTATGTTCAGCTCAGCCCAGCAGAGCTATTACCCTCTTGATGCTAAAAACAGCAGCTCTTATGGAGTCGTGTTGCAGGAAAAGGTCCAGACAGATAATTATGGGCCAGTCTGAAAACCACTATTGCTATTAAATGCACTTCAAATTGTCCAGATAAAAACTGTGTTGTTACTGCATTATGGCAAAGTAAAGCATTAAGTGTTATACTGTTGTCAAAATAAATCGATTTACAGACAAACTAGTCAAACAATTTATAACTCTTTACTTTTCTATGTTCAGCATAAAAAGACAAGCACAAGATAGGCATAATGTACTATAAGGTAAATAAAGTGAACCACTTTCAGAGCTGTGATACTCTAACGGCTAGACTTTACAGACCTAATGTGGTTCATAGAAAATATGTTTAATTTAGAAGCACTGAATTGAAGTACATGGTTTTATTTTCACAGAGTTATCTGTAGATAATTGAGGCTGCTGTCAGTAGACATGTGTAGCTACAGCTCTGGAAAAAAAAAAAAATCAATTCTTGGAGTGCTTCTCTGCTGAACGATGGGGAGAGGCTGTTTCTTTAAACCTACCTCAATCAGTTGCGGGGATTTTTACAGCGCTACAGCATAAAGCAACATTTAACCTCAAATCCTTGGATTTATTTGAGTTGGATATATGTATAGGGATCAGTACCTCTCTGTAAATAATGTACAAGGCTTGCATTTACCTGCAGTATGATCATTTAACAGGGGAAAGACATAAATCATACAGAGAAATGCAAATGTCAAATGAGACAGAGTAACAATCTCAACAACCCAAACAACTGTCAAAACATATAAAATTACATTATCAAGTGGAGGGTATACAGTAAGTCTTAGCAGGGGTCTATTATAGGAGCATTGCAGACGTGTCTCAAATTCTCCCTAGTAACCCAGATCTAAAACTTTTACAACATGGACTGTCACAAATACTCAAAATATCCCAAAATATGACATTTACTGAAGAGTAGCTTCTGCAGACTCAGTGTCCAGGAACATGCTTTGGAGGGCAATGGGACTCTGCAAACGCTGCTGTGAGCAGTGAAGCACTTTTTATGTTTTGATATTTAGGTAAATTAACAATTCTGCTTCTTTGGGTCTTGATTGCTCGCAGTGTTGCCAATAGCTAATGCAATTCCAGTGAGAAAATAGAAAGCTGCAGGCACTGTCCTTTTCCTTTATGCATTCTGGGCTTTTCTTTCTGACCTGAAAGCACACTAACTGTCTTTCAGGACAGTCAGATATCCAAGTACTGCTTCGTTCACAGTCATTACACGTTGATGACATTAAATGGCGAATCCCGAAGCCCCTTCCTCAAACGGACCATGATTTCTCTCTTCCCAGTAAGGTCACATCCTGTCTTTACTGTAGTTCACATACACTTTTCATCTTTTATTACATACTATGCTATTCAATTATCTGCTTCTGGTTTTGATCAGGCGCCTTCCTCTGTTGGCCTCTTTGCCTTTGAGCCATATACTTCATCTCGTTTGTGCAGCTGTCCCTTCCTCTCGTTCTCCCTCCACCGTCCCTTATGTGTCGCTGTACTCTGGCTTTTATCATCCCTCATCCACTGTATCATTGATTTAACCTCACTTTGTATGAGTGGCCCAAATCCCTACTGAGGCACTGGGTTTCAATGGCAGCTTAAATCCTCATGCTCACTCCGATGGCAACAGGACAGCCTCTAGTGGCCACTAAAAGCCCTACAATGGAGGTGTTTATTTCTTTCAAATCATTATGCTGCATAAATGATGCAATGAAATAAACTTGAAATTAATCTTAAAGAATTGCCACTGTTTAGCAAGACAAAAGAAAAAAGCACTGTGTAATATAAAAACAATTCAACATTTTTTTCAATGCTGAGATATTTTGGTTTCACAAAATCCTTGACATATACACTTTGATTTTTAGAGTTTGCAGAAGAAATACTGGCACAAATAACTTCAAACAGCCTTTGAAATACAATGAAAAAAGAGAACACATGACGATACATGTAAGAACCTACAGATCTAAAAGCAGAAACCAAACCTGCAGGTGTACTCACACTGGGGCTAAATGTGAGCAAACAACAACTCGGTAAACTTCTAAGACTTTCTTTTCCTTTGGGAAAGCTTTGAAAACACATTTCACAACAAACAAGTTAAAGGTACAGTATGTGAATAAAAATGTAGGCAGCCAACATGTTTAGTATTTATTCATATGTATTATATCAAACTGTTCCTATGACAAATAAGATTATTTATTATTGGACTTGTAGCCTGTTTTACTGAGAGCACTAGTGTTGGTCAAAAAGGCACACTAATACAGAACAAAACAGTCAGGCTTCCAAATTTTAGTTTCCTTGAAATGTCCAGACTCAAAATGTCATCTTAAAAACAAACAAAAAACACAAATGCAATTCAACATATTTTACTAAAAGCAAAAGTCTTGACCTTATTGCAGAGGCACACAATAAATCTCTTGAGTACCATTGTCTCCCCCAGAGGTCTTGCAGGGATTATTATTTTGTATTTGGACAGTAATCTACAACCTCAATGAACCACACCGTCTTGTGCCACCGGATTTATTTGAATGAATCATTGTTGTGGGTTGGGTCACAAATGAGCTTTGGTTATTTTGAATCGGATTTTATCTGAGATACAGTTTTGTCTACTATGTTTTTTTTTTCCAGTGGGCACACTTAAATTATGTCCTTCCACAATATTTTTTGAACGTGTCTATCATAGATATTGAATAAATGATTCCATACTTTTATAATGTATTCAAGGCCGTGTTATACAAGCTAACATCATCAAAAAGCAATGTTGAAACAAAAAGGATCTAAGTGCTTAATAAAACAAGAGAAAATCTATGTTATAATTAGACAAACAACAATTTGTGTTTAATTCAATAAAAAGACATCAGCCTTAATGATTTAATATATCAGTTATACAGTATGTAAATACAAGCCTGAATGTCTTAGCTATTTGCCTCTGTGCTGTTTCCCTCCTAATCTTAAAAATACCACGTCCAGTCATAAATAATGACTAAATCAGCACTCTGCTTTTCTGACCCATAAAAGTGAAATGTGCCGCAGCTCTTAAGGCGTTTGTGTGCGTGCGTCAAGGAGATGGATAGGCCGAGACCTTAGCTTTAAAAAAAAAAAAAAAACTACCAGTGGAGCGTTCTGGAGTCTGCCACCCACTGCTGCGCTCCCTCTCTTCCTCGCTGCAGTGAAAACGCCTTGTGAGGAAGCCGGATATGAATTCATTTTACGCCACGAGGAAGTTATTAATGCCCACCATCTGTTATCGTCAGCGAGCTGCCAGACGAGCAGGAGCAACACAAAGAGGAATACAGCACCGGCCCAAGAGAGTTGCACACGTCAACAGTGAAACAGCACCTTGGTATTAATTAATTGCCTTTTTAAAAGTATCTTTTTTAGTTAATCATCCTTTATTTCTGCATAAACTACTTCCATATATGGCTGCACAATATAGCGCAAATGTATAGTTCTCCCAATATCAACTTCTACTGTATATCTATAATACTAAGACATAGTACTAAGACATGCTTGTATTGAAATATTTTTATTGCAATAACATATTCTAAGTAAAACACACTGGAATTGTGTGTCAAAATAATCAACCAACAAGGTTTTCTTTGCATGTCTAAATGAGTAAAAACCTATCAATGCAAAGGATGGAATCTAATGTAGAGCTTTGTTTTTCTTTATATAATCCAGTTCCACTTAGATAGTTTGCACCCCCACCATGCATGCAACACAAATTATTTGAAAAATGTATGATAGAAAACCAGATTATGACACAGGGCATTATAACTGCTGTGTATCAATAATGAAAAATGACTTAGTGTAAGATCTGTTTGAATGAATCCTGATAGAAAATCTGTGTGAGGTGGTTGGGATTGTTGTGGCTGAAAAGGTTATTCTGTTGGTGACTAACAGAAACATCACATCCATAAGTTTTAGACATTGCAGGAGGGATGCCTGTCCTTTTGAAAACAATGACCAGACCTTCTAATATTCCCAGTAACAGACTGTGAAGGCTGAGAGCAGGAGCGACTGGTTCAAACCGACCACCTACTGTAGGTCAACACTTTCTGAGTACTCAGTTTATTTCTGTTATACAACCTATTCATTATGTTTTAAAATATTTTAAGACTAATATGCTATATAGCCCTAACCTTTCTTTTTGCATTCCTTTAATTTTCAACTGAACTTATAAACCTACTCTTAAGCTTTGCATCATATTTAACACATTGTGAACCACTATTTATGCATTTACATATTTAGCACTTGACATGAACCTAACCTATCATAGCTCTGATCTTGTTTCCAATAAGCATTTTTAGATGCTAGCAGCTGCAGTCATGATCAACAGAAAGGCTGTGATCAATTGGAAAGTAAGGGGTGGGGGGGGGGGGGTCAGTGAACATTTAGACCGCAGAAGTAATCATGTGAGGCCAGGATGTTGTTACTGTGGAGTGTAAACAAGATAGAAGCACTTAAATCACAGCTTTCTGATTGGAGACTCAGTGCCAGCAATTTGTTTGGCTTAAATCCAGTTGTTTCTGGAAAGATACTCAAATACTTGCATCCTAAATCACAAGCAAAGCAGCAGGTGCCAGAATCAAGTGTGTAGATGAGAACTCTGGCATTCAATTGTTATTATCGATTGCCTACTTTATATTTACTAATCAAGCTACTAATGAAACCTAAACACAGTCTGTAATCAGGTGGTAAGCAGAGAAGTACAGCTCATTATTTAGCACTAATTGAGACCAGGAGACTTGTAAAACTACACAGCCATCTTCCTGACAGGGTTCTCTTTCTTTTCTTTAGCCAGGAAGTGACAGATCAGTAAATGACTCATTCATGTGGCTGTCAGCGGTATACCATGACACAACTGTAATACAAATGTGCACATCACTGCTTGTTTAAAGACACAGCAGGTTTACCCACATCCAACTGCAATTAAAGCAAGTACAGGAGAGCTAAAGAGAAACAAACACTACCACAGCCTCTTTAGAGTCGATAGGATAAAGATTACAGTTAAAACTGACCACTCCCTGTTACTCTGCATTGTCTTTAATAATGATGAGTTTGATCTGAACAATAAACATCTACATACATTAGAGTTATGGCCTTGTGTGTGCTTCCCATTCATATTTTCTACTAAAACTATTATTTACACTCAGTATGAATTGTTTTTTTTCATCTTCTTCCGGGTCACGGGGACAGTTCCTCCAGCTCTTCCGGAGGAACACCGAGGCCAGCTGAGAGACATAGTCCCTCCAGCGTGTCCTCTTTTTAAGATTTAGAAGTTTAAAACATGTTAAAGGTCGCTGAAGCAAGACAAATTTGTACAACTATATTAACACTAATAGCATGTCTTTCACTAATAAAAGTTTTACAAATAGTGTTGGCCCGGTTAATGTGTGCTCATCTTTAATGCTAGTTACATAGTTAAATAAAAATAATACTTGGATATGTGTGGCTAGAACAAACACAAAGCCTGTTTGGTGTAAAAGGGGTACGAGTGGTGCTTTGTAACTGCTGTAGCAAACCAAAAAAGTAAGTCTAAAATAAATGAAAAGAGCAAGAGAACTGAACCCAACTCAGCACATCCTCAGAGAGGGACCTTTTTTACTTTTTAAACATCCACCAAAAAGCAGCACCAAACCTTTGCAGAAATTGGAGGGTCAGGCAAAAGAGTACTGTGTTGCCGTCTCTACCCTTTCCATTAGATGACTCTAATTTCAAAGCATTACAGTAAATTACTTTCTCCATTAACAGTGCAGATGTTTGGGTCTGGAGTCAGTAAAAGTACAGTGTTCTCGTTGCTCTGCACAAATGGAGCCATAACTTTATTCTCTCTGGGAAAAGCAATAACGTAGTATCTAAATTATTCTTTTGTAGTACAAGATAATATAACAAGCTGAGATTTATCTGTGCAGTGAAGTTCCCATGACTTATTCAGAGCTCCAATATACTGCCAAATAATTTCCCTTTTGCTGACACAGTAAAGGCCATTCTAGTATACAACACTTATTTTTCCAGAGTTATTATTTGTGTTATCATAAAACGTGTATCTGAGATCAGGCGGCTTATTAAAGGGCATATCAAGGCAAGGCTGTGCTCATAATTCGTGTGTCGAAAAATATCCCCTTTTGTCTATCGCTGAGTATAAATGTGTGTGTTATTTAACAAGGATGACCAGTGTGTTTTTCCTCATGCTGCATTTGCAAAGCCATTAGTGTAAGTTAGAAATAAAAGCACTAAGAAACTACAACAGAAAGAAGAAAACATTTTAGCAGGCGCATTTCTACAGTGAAGGCATGTCAGAAAACTACCTATTTAGGTCCAAATGATAAGATGTCTTGTCTTTTGACTTATTGTTAAAAATAAACCATTAATGTACCATCTAAGTAAGTAAGTAAGTATGTCAACTTTATTTAAATACAGCACCTTTCACAAATAAAATGCTTTACACAGTGCAGCAGTATAAATAAAGAAATGTCAAATCATCACACATAAAATAATAATTAAATGAAAGTGTCTTCAGCTGCTTTTTTAAAAGAATTTATTATTATTGTTAGCATATTCATCCACACACACACAAGATGCCCCGCATAACACACACATCTTACATAATCAAAACTTATCCAACATATGCTATGATAGTTCAAGACCATTTTAATGTAACAACCTTCTTCACAGAGGAGACGGCATACTGCAGTGTCTGTGTCACTTTTAAAAGTTTTTGCCAGTCCACACTTAAACACAAACATCTAAAACTGTGAGAATAGTGTGGAAACAATGAGAACATTCAGGAATACACTTGTTTAACATACAGTACTAGTCTGGACTTCGTAGGAGCTTCCTCCACCTTTGAAATTCATGTTTTGAACAGGAAATATGTTATACAGAAACTTAAATAGTGCTACTACAGAGTGGATCTGTGAGTAAACGCTGCTCGGCCCACACACATCCACCTCAGTGTGTCTGAGGTCTAAATCTGAACATTTCCAGACAGTTATCTCTTGAGCCTCATTAGGACAGTGCTGATGGGAACAGACACAGGAAACAGAGATGTTTTCTCTTGTAATGGAGTCTGTGGAGGAAAAACGAAATCGCTCCACGGGGACTGACGTCTGATGGTGAAGCAAAAAGATACTTTCTTTCTTCCTGACTTTGTGCCTTTTTGCTGCTTTAAAGGCCTTTGGAGAGAGGAGCTAATTAATGAAGCTGAAATGTGAGATCGCACTTGCTTTAAAAATGAATGTGCCGTGATTCAGCTGGGAGCCACAAAGCTTTATATAATATGTTGATAAATGTGTGAAAAGCAACACAGTAGTAATGCTGAACCTGAGATGGCAGCAGATAAAGCAGCCGCAGCACAATAACACAACATAAGCTTTGAGGATGGACAACTCTGAGGAGGACAAAATGCTGCCTGTTTGATTAAAATGTAATGAGTTGTTTTCGCAGCAGGAGATCCTCATCAGAGAGGATTTTCTGGCTGAGATCACCATCAAATATATTGACAGATAAGGATTTAGCCGGCAAAGGAAAATAAAGGAAGCTCAAATCAAAAGAGATAATGAGATGTTGTTTGTCTATTGTATTTTTGAGAGACGCTAATTCCTCTGTTTGTCGACTACAAATGTAGAGCAATCATTGAGTTACGGAATAAAAAACCCATAGACAATACTGGCTGCATTAGAATGAGGACATTGTTTCTAAAATTATGGATATTTGTTCGTAATTAATATCATATATTACATCTTTTCTTTACACATGTGGTGAGATTTGAGACTAATGAGCAATTAGATAATGAAGAGTGCAATACTTTCAATTAAGAATATTACTGTATCACTTTAATGAATATATGGTCTATGTTAACAATGTTAGGTTCTGATTGTTAGGTTCTGATTTGTTAATTAAGGTTTTGAGGCTTGACATGAAGTTAATGTAAAAGAGGCGAGAGGGAGAGAGAAAAGGAATGAAGAGGAAACAGATTCAAACCTGGACTCGAACCCAGGCTACTCTGAATAATTTAAATACTTTTTAACAGGTGAGCCACTGAGGCTCCCCAAGATATTAATACTTCACTTAAACATATGTCTAACACATGCCTGAAGCCAATATTGTCACAATACACACACAGCTTTGTCTTGTCAACATAGTGCATACAGCTTCAACCAGTCTCTTCAAAAGTTGAGAAATACTGTCAGCTTAGCACGAGGACTATAATTAAATAACTTTACTGAAAAGAAGCTAGACATCAACATTTCAAAAAAAGATAATTAGTAACTACTTGAATCTTGCTAGTAAGAGTGAAACTGGCAATTATGCAACATCAACAATGTATTGTGGAAAGAGGAGTGACAAGGAAGCAGAAAAGAGAAAAGAGGTGTTACATTAAAATGGCTAACAAGTATAGTGTAAAACTGAAACCAAAATAATGTCTTTGATAAAATCTTAAATCAAGCATTAATCTCTGACTAAATGTAATAAGAATCCACAGCAGAAAAATGAAAGTTCTTCTTCCTAAATTAGACCCAAAGCAACAAAGGATAGACTTTGTAATTGTCTCTTGTCATTGGAGAAGTGTGGTGTAAAGAGAAGCAGCCGAGCATAAAGCCTTGGATAAAGTTTTGAAGTGTCATAGAAGGGCCAAGTGTGTGTATGGGTGTGTGTGTGTGTGTGTGTGGGGGCTCTTCATCGCAGTGGACTCTAGCTCTCATCCACACAGCGTGAAGAAAATGTCACCTCTGCCAAACGCATTCATTAAGGCCACACAGCTTGAGAGGAGCTAGAGCTGGGGCTGATGTTAAATCAACTACTGTAGCACTCCTATGGATCAAGCCTATCTTTTCAAAATTACTTTACCAGCATTACAGAGAAGTAACATATAAACGCTCTGCATGTTGACATTACAGAAACTGACCTAATACAAATCCTTGTTTTAACCCTTTTTAGAAGAAATATCATAAGCAAGTACCGCACACAGTTAAGGTTAAAGACAGGGAGTTGTGTGTAATAAAGTCTCCAAAATACCATTAATGCCAAGTTGTCTTCACTAAAAACATGCACAATCATTTTTGAAATTAAAGACTTCACCAACAAACAAATACATAAACCAACATTGAACCAACCACCAGTGAAGTCAAATGTAATCTTTATGTATAGACGCAAACAAAAGTCCCCCACTGTAACGTCTTTGGTTTCATGTATCCATCAACCGCATCGACCAGTGTCTGCTCTATTGAGACAAATCACAATAAAAAAATAGCAGAAAGTGATATATATTCAAATACACATCATATGTAAATTTGTGCTACATTTTACTGCAGGGGCCTGACGTTTAAAAGTCTGCACCTGTCAGCCTGATGAATAGGGACACTGCTTCACTGTTTGTATTGATTTCACATCATGTCCGAGCTTGCAGCACCAACAAACACAAAGACAGGGTCGATAAATCAATCCTGTGTTTTTATTCACGTGAATCTCGACCAGTGTTTAACCTGCTGCATCCTACTGTGATATGAGACCAAACTGCCAATTATTATAGAAAGGAATTACAATGAAGACTATACACACTTACTACTACAGCTTATAACTTAAATAACCCCATCTTAGTCAAGTTAATAGACCTTACTCATATAGCATTATCCATGTATTAACCATTCAATAAGAAATAACCTCATGAAAGAGCAAGACATACATTAAATAAAGGCAAGAGAAGGAATTATTTACTGTAACATCTACTGCTGCTTGTCCTTGTTCAGGTTCATAGGGGAATAAGGTCTTTAAGAGCCACCCAATACAACTTATAACAGACAATAGTTTTGGAAAATAATGATTTAGAAAAGGCAGACATAGCAAAGCAGCATAACAGATTTTCTTTTTTTTTTTTTCAAATTAATGGGACAATTATAGTCTAACAATTGGATGTGAATAGCTTAAAACGTTAGTGACACTAGTCTGATAAAAATTTCAATTGAAAAAGTTGTATCATTACAGTTTAAAAAAATATATCTATGTACTTGCCAGTCATTTAAAGAAAAATGTCACTTTCTATGTAAATTGAGTCTGCTGTCAATTCACTAAAATGTATCTGAACTCAAAGGGATGTGTATTTTTTTATTTTTTTTCCTGGATCACCTTCAGGTTGATGTTTTAATCCGGGCTTGTGTGCGTAGAGCTGCCGTGTGAGAGCGAACCTGTGCCAGATATTTAGAGGAGAGCAGTTTAAGGATTAGGATGTGCCTGTAAGATCAGCCAGTCTCTGTCCATTGTGCTGAAATACACAGCTGTCTATGGGCTCTATATTCAGCTGACTCTGTCCATGGTACTGAAAAACCCTGTTGATGTGGGGGCTACATTTCAGTCGACTCTGTCCATGGTGCTGAAACACACTGTGGTTGACTAGTGTCGGGGTCTGAACTAGACAGTCTGTACATGGTAACATAAATTGAAGGTCAACATAAACAAGCCAAAACAATAATAAAGTGTGTAAAGCAAGACTAAAGGGAACAACTATTCAGAAAATGAACACAAAAATAATATGTAAATGAATTATGCATAATACTAGAATTGTGTGTGCAGAATTTATAGCGTGGCCAACTGACTGTTCACAGTCATAACTGTACAGTGAGTCGTGTTGCATATGATTACAATACAATAGTGCTGAGAGGCAGGCAGCGCCATTAGAAATCCTTCATACGCAAGTAATGCGTCATGTACTGACAGATGAACTGACCAATAGAAGGGATCATGCACAAATTGACAAGTTTAGAGAAGTACGAAACTAATAAACACAGTAGCTACATGGTCGTATAATTGGAAATGAAGACAGTCACACGTGTTGGCGTTAATGAGAAGTGGGTCTTACGTCCTCGTCGTCATGTTGACGGTGGTAGTGGCGCTGCTGCCGAGCTCTGTGGCTCTCCAGACCCCGCTCTCCCTCCGTGTTCTGCCCGAGCAGGTGACTCGCCTCCGGAGGTTTTGGAAACGAATTGTTGGTGTCGATGGTCCCGCTGAATCTCTGATAAAGTGACGCCATTTCCACCTCCCCCAAAAAACCGAAGGATAACTTTCTCTTGATCAATAAAACTCAGAGTCCGCTTACTTGAATATGCTTTGGAATCAGTCCAAGCAGTGTTAGGATTCAAAGCACGTCCACTTTCACTTTCACTGATCACGTCCTATCAACAGAGCAGCTACGCCAACTTTACCAATCTCTGTCAGAACTAATAAACGCTTTTACAAAAAACAAAAACACGAACGGGTCGAATGGCAAACCACAGCACATCCAGTGCCAATATCTCCTCTTGGTATAGACAAAACTCGCTTTAGAGCCTACAAGCTCCTGTCACGTGAGTAGAAACTGACGCGCCTCACAGCTGGAGGATATTCAGATACATCACGCACAAAAACGCGCTAAACTTAGACTCACTTTGAAGATAAAGTGTGATCTTGTGTCCCGAACGCTACCTCGTGTTCTGTACCTAGATTTGGGTTAGAAGGGTTGTTTTGCAGAGAACACGAGCGCCTCCACGTGGACGCACATGGATCTGAATCATGCTTAAAGGTTAACAGATGGGACACATGGATAACAGAGTTTACAGGTTAGGCTGAAAAATTAGGTTCCACGTGCTACGTGCCATTTTCCATTTTGTTGAAAGTGCTATAAATAATTTACAATACAATAAGAACGTGTCCTAATCAGTGACTGTGGAAAAGCAGCTATTTTGTGAGTTATCTGAAATAAATAGGATTTTTTTAAAAGAGAAATAAACATGGATTATCGTTTTACAATCAGCCTCCTGTTGACAGTTACATTTAAATGTTTCATATTTACACAAAAAAACAACAAGCATAATTTTTTTTTTAATAAATAAAAATAATCATTTATTACAACTTTCTTATTAACCGTATTAAACTATTATTCCTCTGTGGTAAACGCTGTATCAACAGTGCATTTGACAAAGAAGTCTTGGAGCAATAGAGCAAAGGAATAATTGTCAGTTTGCTCAAATAAAAACAAAAAGATGGGAAAGAAAGGAAGACCAATGCTACTTGACTACCTCACTTGTAACATTGCAAATGTAGTCTCACTGCAAAGTAGAGATGCATTTTAGCTGTTATAATAACAAACCACATAATACTTCTCAATGTTTTTATTTGAAAATTGTATACAAATAATAATAATAATAATAATAATAATAAAAGGAAAAAACAGCTCTGTATACTCTTGAAGTTGTATTTAAGTCAATTGCAGACTGAAAAAAAAGCATTGACAAGAGTTGGGGCTCCATTTCTGTCAGTGGTGATAGTATTGCGTCTGAAACCTTTTATGTTTCATTTGTGAACATGTTTTTCTATTCCTATTTAAGACCACATTTTGTTGACCCCTTTGTGAAGCATGTACTGTATCTATCTAAATATATAAATAACTAAATAACTTCTATTAACCTCAGGTCAAGTCAAACAATTCAATTCAGTGTGTGTTACCTACATTATCTATGGGCCCTAGGATACATATGTTCCTCCTGAACTTGAGCTCCACAAAGTTAAAACACACAGGTCTCAGGAGGAAGTACATCCACTCCAGGAGCCTCTCACAAAATGCAAACACCCTCCTTCACTTTCTTTACCCACATCCACTCAGTCCTTGCAGCTCAGCAGAAAAACCTTCACATCTGCTCACACTCAGCACTCAGTCAAGATGGCTTCCTAAAAAGATTAAAAACACATCCTCCCGCTGCGTGACTCGATTACTCAGCTCCATGCTTCTCTGCTTCTGGAAAATATTTTATTATTGATTTCCAGGAAAAGATTTTATGAAAAAAAGAAAAAGTCACCTGTATGTTGCTGCAGACCAAATCTATCTTACACTTTAGCTCAGATCCTCGAAACGCAATTCAATTTTCCATCGTTGTGACAATTTGATTAAAGGGAGCGGGATTTGTCAAACTGCAGGCGCTCCTCAAGGCACTGACGCTGGACATTTTAACGTAAAAATGAAGACTGTAAAAGACAGAGGGTTACACACGACTCGCAGAGACTGATTTAATTGCAATATTTTTATTGAATAGATTTTTAAAGGCATGGACGTAATGTTTAATAATCTTAGTGATAGTGAAGTTAAGTGAGTTTTGAAGAGCGTCAGGCTGTGATTTTCTGGCGCTTGAACAAATTTGCCCTGGAGCTGCAGCAGAGGCTTCTGTCTGTGGGGGAGCACTGGCTCACATCGACCCAGCTGAGACACACACTTCCAAGATGAGGCAAGTAGAGCATGTTTAAGGTTTAGGTAGGACTTGAGAGTGTCCTAAAACTGTTCCAATTAATTTATACTCAGTTGTAATACTTGTGACATTGTTATTTATTGATATTTAGGTTAATTACTATAAGCCATAAAATGAAGCACCTAAGCCCACATAAGATGCAATGTTAGAGATGCTTATTCTCAGTTTTATGTGGCATGTGTCAAGTCCCTACCCAAGTCCATCCCAATTTTCTTTATTAAGCCTTAACATCAGGGAAAAAATGCTCACTTGATCCTATATATCAGTTTTAACAAGCCCCAGGGCACCTGAGATAAAGTTATGACCGAGGCACTAGTAAATAGTACCTAATATATGTCTGGACTTTATGTGGTGTGTTAAAATGCAAATATATCTGTACATCCTATAGCATACAGTATGTAGGCTCCTCCTTCAACTATGTCAGCATCCAGTGACAAAACAGATCATACTGTATTACAATAGTGGATGGTTTTCAAGTTAATCGCTTTCGTTTCTTCATTTACATCCTCATTTGTTGAAAATGACTAATACTGAGGACCGCTGTTTATTCTTCAGAAACATAACCGTTGTTTTTTTTTTTCAAGCAAGTAGCATAAACGCTCAATTCTTTTGCCTCCCTTTGGATTTTGGAGCCTTCAGCCTGCGACCTATGTGGAAAACATTTAGGTATTAGTCTACTAGACTACAACTAAAAGCCAAAGCCCCATTGACAGAATACAATTGGACATGTTACTTGATGACAGAATGGAGCACAAAGCGGATTAAAACCACTGTAGCGTCATTCATTTGGCTGAATGTAAGAGTGAATAGGACTTTTCCTTTCTGTGCCACAGGGGACTCTCAGATGCCAGTTACAGGGGATTATTATTTTTGCTTAATTCCCTCCATTGTGAGCTAATAAACACTGCTCCAAGTGTCATTTAAGGTAATACTGATACAACACAGACAGGGTTAAGGAAACAAAAGTGGAGCAACACTGGCATCTAGTGGAAAGTAGTGGGTCCTTTAAGTAAATTTACTGCTGAATAAATGCTTTCTTTTTTTTGCTTGTATAAAAAACATATGTAAGCACTCCTCTGATTTCACACCCCATTCCTGGCTGTCATCCACCCGCCATGTTTTATGATGGATAGTTTCTCATTTCATGGTGCTGTGCAAGAGCTGTACTTATCAAAACACACGCCTCCCTGGACTGGAACTGCTCCGGTCCCTGCAGTCTCTAAATCTATTTCTCCAACACAAATTGAAGGTAGCTGTGATTTGTTTGGGCACTGTACATAGTATTTTCCAAAGCTGTGCCATTAGTGGTGGGTCTGAAGCCACAGCAGACGGTAATTAATGTGGCGGAGGGAGGCAGTCAATCACACAGGCCTATGACAAGGTGCATGATTTAAACAGTAATCGTGCTGTGACAGATAACATGCTAATGGATTTATTAGCTCCCCATTATTGAGACAAAATGACTCACATCCCAGTTAAGAATATTTTTACTCATAGCAAATATGACGGGGTCTAAGCAGTATTTGCTCATAAAATATAATTTAATAGATAAGAGATAAACTAATAATTAATAAATGGATGGTTTTGCTAAATAGACACATCAATATATTATCTATAAACACAAAAGACTTGAGATTAGATGAATAATGTTTAGTACAAGACATTGGTGTGAGTAAATACAGAGGTTAATGCAACAACAAACATTAGTATGAGCACCTTAGGCTACCTTTTTTTGAAAACTTGCATACAGTACGTCTTTCTAGAAATTTCAGTTTTGAATTCATCCTGGCCAGTGGACCCATTGATTCATCAGACTGGTTGTACATGCACACACTCTCATGTGATCTATTACATCTGTGCTATTGTGGCAGTATTAAAGCAGCACCTAGGGTAAGCCTAACCTTTGACCTGCTCTGTGACGTGTCCTCTCCCAACAAGACTGTTGCGATCCCCTAATCCTTTTATCTACCTTGATGCACATCCACTATCACTGACTAAACTCTGTCCTCTACAGACTCGCCATAATATGGGTTCTCTCTTTTTCCCCCGGGCTGCTTTTATCTTTTTTTAATTAATTTTTATTTCCCTTACCCTGATTGAGGGTCTCAGGACAGTGGTGCTGTCTGGTGCTGTCTGTTAAGCCCTTTGAGGTGGCTGTTGTGATATTAGGCTATACAAAATGAAATGTCTTGACTTGACAGTGTATAAAAAAAGGTGAGATTCCCCTTGTTTAATGTAACATCATGGTAAACCACATTCCTCTATGATATTACAAACATGGGGAAAAAGAAGAAGAAAGACAAGCTGCTGTAAAAGAAGAGGACAGAAGCTTGTCGGTGTCTGATGTATGACCTATGACTATAAACTGAGAACCAATTACAGTAAACAGTTTTCCACTGTTTAATCTGTATTATTATTTTTGTTTGTTTTATGGCCTTCAACTCAAAACTCTTCCTTGGCAATGTTGCACAGACTGTAAAATATAATAAATAAATGCCACTGTCAGACAAACAGCAATACTGAACCAAAATGTCTATGGTCCTATTTATGCTAAGCGCTGAATGCAACAGCATTTGAATATTTGCTAAAATAGTAATGTGGTGTTATCCTGTTCCCTCATCAAAATAGATGTTATAAACTAATACAAGAACTTGGGTTGTGACAGGTTTATTGTCATTTTAATTAAAATTGTGGATTTAGATCCTGAATGAGTTGTAGAAATTAATAAGAAAAAGTGATAGTAATTTGGGCAAACATCTTTTTTAGAGTCAATAAAATAGAACGCATCTGAATGTGAAGTTCTCCATCTGGTGAAGTCATGGTGCTGATTTACTGATTATATGCAGACATATGGTACCAGAGTATTTAATCCAACTCCGAGATAAAGACTGGGGACTGAAGTTTCCCAAAATAAAGAATAAGTGAAGTGCAGTAGAAGTACGACCTTGTCATACGTGGAGAGAAAATCCCCGAACTGAAGCTGTGATGGGAGCAGGGCTTTCACAGCAGGAGCAAAGGTTCAGGTTAAAAAGCGCGAGACGGGGCAAGAACTCATGAATTTCTAGTGCAGTGTGACATCGCTCTGTTGCAGGCCGTTTCTCACAGAGAGCACTGTCATTAAGCTTCAGCCTCAATCCTAGGCTTCACAGAGAGGATCAATTTGACCATTACCCGATGTATTGGGGTCTGTTGGACATCATTTTACACCCCTTACCATGAAGTGTCATAGGAGAAAATTTTAATCCAGCCATATCCTCAGACAACTTTGAAGCATTTTTGAGTATTCCTTTACACAAAACTAGTGCATCAACCTTTGACCTGTGTTAGGACCACTATTATGGTCATTTGCCAACAACATAAAATAAGTAGATTTAGAGCAACGTATACGTTTCACAACTTGCATCCACTAATAACCTCCTCCTGCAGCTGCACCGCTACAAATTCAGATGAGACTATTATGTCTAAATATGCAAACTGCATTTTTAGACATAATATAGCATTAAAATCTGGTGAGATATGGTTCCCTGAACAGCAGTGCGCCCTATCACTCAGTTACTTAGTGATACATCTGGTCAGCCCGACAACCAATAAAAAAAAGAGTCTTTTATTCTTTCTTTTTTTTTTTATTTGACTATTGTCTGGCAATTAATACTACTTGTATAGTTTTTCTTGTAATTTGGCTTTCATTATATATGTATAGTTTTGTTGCAGGTTTTTTCACTGGCAAACCATCTCTATGTAGACAGAGCAGGTTGGCATTTACTCCTAATGTGGTTTATTTAGTATCTCTAACTACAGTAAGGAGTGTTTTTCTAATTATTTTACTTTTCCAGGCTTATACATAAAAACGTACATTTTAAATAAGGTTGTTTAAATATGGTCCAACTTATTCATTTTAAGGTTTGCAGTTTACTCACAGGCATAAGTTTGAGGCTCTGATTAAAAGCCCTCATGCTTTCTGTGAGTGTTTGTCGCTGCAGACTGGTTTTGAATGACAGGCGAAGATTGAAGGAGCTGGAGCCTGACGCTGTTAGACTTAAAATTAAATGGCCAAATTAATAGGTGCTGTCACTTTGCTGCCAAGAAACCACCTACCCTCCTCAACAACAACAACGCAACAACACCTTTTTCTTTTTGATAGACACTTCCATCTGCCCAATCTCGACAAATCAGAGCTTTATGAGCGTGAAACAAACCAGCTCAATGATAAAAAAAAAGCATGAGGAAGGGATATTGGTATTTTGCTCATTTTGCAGTTTTATGATGTGTCTAGATCAACTGTAAAATGCATCAGCAATATGACATGAAGCATGGCAAATTGAGTCCCAATCCTGTTTGAAATGGGCGAGATAAAGTAGCCGGGGATATTTAAAGGGACAGAGTAAGCAGGGATGGAGAGGGGATTGTCTGTAGACGTGAGCTGCAACATGTGGTGATACAGAGCACATACTAAGTGTTTGAGACACAGGTAATTTACAGATGAGCCAGATAAGGCTAGGAGTGAAAAAGTGAAAATGTGCAGAGGAGCTATCTAAAGCTACCTCATTGATTTGGATTCTGTTTGTGAGACAGAGCCAGCAGACTAATTTCACGTATGGTGGAGACGCTGGTCCAAGTAGAAATAGTCACTTTGCCGAGGGCTGATTTGTCATTCTGGCGGCTCAGCAAAACCTCAACAAATGCAGTGGTGAGGACTAAAAAAAGTGAGTAGAATACTAAGTTAAAAAAAAGAAAAAAAAGACATAAATGTTAAGTCAATTTAATCTGTGGAAGATTCGGTGAAAAAAATACTCCATTATTCTGGATTAACACAAATATAGACCGCCAAATAGCATTTATATCATTAAGATTGTGTTTAAGTTTCATGACAAAACAAGATCTTCTCTAACAGAGCACACTTCACACAATATACAAAACTTAAATACTCTCTCAAGGGTTGTGCAGTTAGAAAAAAAACAACATGAGGTAAATGCTACATTATAAAGATGTGTACATTTGTCATATTACTGTGTATATTTGCTCAATCTCTTTTTGAAACTTTCCCAGTCAATATTCTGCTGTGGTCACACTCTGACCCTTCAAACAGCAATTATACTGTATTTCCAATATGAACTAAAATATGGCATTCAAATTCATGGTTATGTTCTCATAAAAGTGATATAACCATAACAATGATAATTTTGTTTTTCTTGCATAATGAGACTTTCTAAAACAGGTGATAAAAACTACGTTGGCATCTTTTTAGGGCTGGGTGAGTTATTTCTGTTTATTTTTCTTGTTGTTCCCTGTAGACTGCAGAGTGCACCACAAGCCTTGTGTTGATTTGTACCTCCAGATGTCCTCAAATTATATCCAAGAGAGTCATACAGAAGCCAAGGCCAGACTAAATGAATGAATAACACTGGGGAACAAGAGAGCAGAAAATAAATAAACCAACTCTACGTGGAAATGTGAAGGAGGCTGCGAGTGCAAATGATGGCATTTAAAATCCGCTATAGACACTCCCTGATTTGAAAAACTTGTATTACAGTGATGACCTGCCACCTTTATCTGGTGGCATTTTAATTTGTTTTCATAGTGGATTTCAGTCACACTTTTGACTCGGGGCCAAGTAAACGGGTCATACTGCGTTAGACAGACTTTCAATTGGCACATACACCCAAAAATCAATGCATTCAATCCTGCATTAGTCATTTCTGAGCTCAGCTTTTTAGTTTTGTAGTTTCCGCTTTGGAAAGGTTGTGCGAGTGACTTAAAAAAAAAAAAAGTAATTATTGATTGATTTGAAGAGAAATAGGACTTTAATGCAATAGCAACCCCAAGCTGGTGACAAATGTCCACAGAGAAAATTGCTTATTAATAGCCTTTTGACGCATGTTGCATTCAATCATCTGTCATTTCAAAAAGAATCAATATCAAATCTGGCCCTTTTTTCCTCAAACAGATCCTTCATTTTTTAAAGAACTAAGGTGAGACAATGGTAAAAAGGAAACGATACAACGGTGAAAAACCTGGGAAGAATATCAAACAAGATAGTAACAAGTCAGTCACCCACAACAAACCCTTGGTGAGAGCAATGGGATCTCATGAAAAGTCTTGATTCAAGATGTGAGTGGGCTACATACTGTAGGTGGACTGCGTCACACACTGAATATCTGGATATTCAGATCTCTTTGGAGGGTGTAAGTTCTGCTTTTCATTGTATTCAAGCACTTAGTTATGTCAGCATTTATTTAAAAGATTGAGTCAATGAGGCAGCAGTGTCTGCACATAATCTACACCACAGAGAAAACATAAGAGGGGGAGTTATATCAGGGACCTTTACAGTTTATTTATGCGTCTCATTCATTGTGTATCTCAATAGCACCTAATGGAACTCAAAACATTGTCCATGAAAATCTTTGAAATAATGGTATTCATTTAGCTGGTTTCTTGAAATGAAACAGTGAGAATAATCCTCTTTTAAAGGAAACAAAAAATGAATAAAAAGTGTCATGCTCTCTCCAGACAGAGAGAAAAAAGGCTGCAGAATACACCTCCTGTGTTTTGTTCTTGAAGCATGGCTGCTACTTAAAGTGGGGACTTTCCATGAAGGATAATAGTTCACAAGGTGGAAACCATTTTAATGCATGGCAGCGATCAGAATTAGCCACATTAGTGGGGCAATGAGACGTCTTAACGGTGATGTCTGCCTGGGGAGGTTATGAAGGGGGAGCTAGAGGAGCTTTGTATGAAATCTGATCAATAAAGCCAAAGACAAGCTCCACTGCTGCTACTGGGCTGTAAATCATCTGATCTGGGGGGAAAAGCCAAATGCATTGGTGGGGACATGCTGATGAAACACTGGGGTGGTACAGAGGGATTGAAACTAAGTCAGTTTGTGATGTAGCATCATGCTAAAGGAATAAAAGAGCCATGTTTAAAATATGGTCCTTGTAGAAACAAGAGGTTAAAAAAACACACACTCAGCAGATGCAAAGATGACACTTACTGTTGATGTTTTCAGGCGTTTACTGTATGTACTGTTACGTTTAATGGAGTGTTTGGATAATGTTAGATTGATGTGACTGTTTCAGAACTTGACAATAGCGACAGTGAAACTAACTAATGTTTGCAAAAAAACTAAACATTTACACAATACAGTAAACAGTTGCAACCTACTAGTGTTTAAACTGATGTTAAGGCCCTTTTTTAAATGCAGGAAAGAAGCCCCATCTTGGACTTGAGCTCAATTTTAGTTGGTCATGTCTCAGTTTTGGACAGGTAGGTTTCTGGATTTGAAATCAAAATTATTTTAGCTCTTCTTAATTAAATAACTCATCTTATTCCACCCTGTTCACTACCTCAGTCTGAACTTGGTCTAACACTGGAGTTTGGGGATTTTCACAATATTTTCTGCATTTCTTCCAATGTCTTATATACAGTACTGGTCTAGACTCAGTAAGTCTAGACCAGTACTGACTCAGATCTCTAAAATTATTGGTCTGGCCTTTATAATATTTTTCCCCAACAACCTCCCACAAATAATTAAGCCGCCTGAGTTAATCACACAAATAATTGAAGCTCTTTATTTTGCGAAATATGTTTTTCCAAAGATTGGGTTCAACACAGTTATAGTCTATGTAAGGAGAAAAAAAAACGTTTTTCATTAAATCCTACAGTTTGAAAAAATATCTTATTCCAATCCAAATAGGCCGATGTATTTCATTAAGACTGCATCAACGTTTTTACAGCATGTTCAGTCGATTGCTGAATTAACGTGTCAAAATAAACAGTTGATTTCATAAAGTCATAACTCAAAAATACTCTGTATTTTCCAATAAATATACAGCCCATATAAGTCCCACTTGTCAGAGCACCCTGACAAGTGTGTTGCAGCAGCACATTTCATCCTCAAACGAGCAAGCCAAAGCACTAAAAGAGTCACATTTGTCCAAACTGCTGATGTGACAAAACTTATGGGTTTCTAATCGGAACAGAGAAGAAGCAAATTGAAAATGAAAGAAATTACCAGCAAAGGGAGGAAAGAAAGAAGTAGGGAGAGACCTTAACAAGACAATCCTGAGTGTGATTGAACTCCCGCCTTCGAGAAGCCTTGAGAAATTGGGAGGAGTTATGGCAGGAGCAACAATGGTCCATCAACAACAGACCACCTGTCACTAAAGCAGTGTGACGATCTCAGTTAAGTGGCTGGAATAGACATAAGCTGATCAAACATTTTATCCAGAATGAAGTCTGTATAACAAAGTCAATATTTTAAGCATAAGAGAAGATTGGAATTAAAAGTAAAGTAGCATTTTGGCAGCACATGCAAGCTACAAGAGAAGAGACAACTGATAAGCCGCAGTTGCAGCCAAAAATCCCACCCAACACTTTATCAGTATGCACACTACATTACTAGTGCAGCTTGATTCTTACTATTTTGGAGGTGGTGGTATCGATCTGCTGGGTGGCGATTAGCATCGACATGACTGAAGTGACGGTCCAACACACTCCTCTTCGTCTCGAGACAGCAAAAGTACTCCGGACAAGTGTCGAACGAGTGGGAGGCTTCACCTAAAGTGGTAGGATTAGTGGGACCCTCTTCTGCCGCTCCAAGCCTTAGATTCCTCCTCCCTCTCTGTCCCGCTGTCAGCTGACTCACACGCTCCGGCACTCTCCAGCCAATCAATCACATCGTGGCGAGGATTCGGCGGGATATGCTGTGATCCATTCACAAAGATGGGCTGCATAGATGTGTGTGCTCCCTCGATTTCACACACCTCTGCTCTGTCTCTCTAAAACCCTCCTCTTTTACTTCTTTCCACAGCACTACCAATTCTTCTTTGACTTTTCGCCGCCTCTCGCTCGTTCTCATTGACTTCGTATAGGTTTTTTTGGTTCATGTCATTGCGATACGAATAAGTCTCGAACTCTCACTTGCAGACTGAGCCGTTCACACTCCGCACACACATTCATTACAGTTCTCTCTCACCGCTAAGCTTTTCCCTGCAACAAGCTGGCTTTTTTCCCCCTTTTGGCAGGTTCAGCACCTAAACTAAAAGGGGGTTTTAAGTGTAATCTTTTGAGCTGGCCATGAGAAAGGCATCTGCCAGTCAGCATGGCCAAGGACTGTTCTTTACATCTCCATCAAAGCTTTACTGAGACGAATGTGTGTGTATGTGCTGTGTGTGCATGTGCTCTGAGAGATGGCAGGTTGGAATACAAATGCTGGCACACAGTCTCCAGAAACGTCTTAACCATTTTACTTTTGCAGTATTGCACAAAAGTAATGTTACCAAATGTAAAAAGTTAAGGTGAAATACTGCATTTTTTTTTTTTGTCAGACCTGAATTTATGAGCTTTTTAATAACATGTGTACCTGCACTTTATATGAAAGTCCTCCCCAATGGTTCTGTGTAACAAAACATCCAGCCTTTCAAGTTAAGGATCCCTTATCTAAGACCCTTCGTAATAATTTATTACTAGTAGAAATCCTGTTGACCAATCGACACTGTATCTAAATGGAGTGGGCTTTGTTCAAAGCTTTGTTTCTCTGGTTATTTTTATGGCTATCCAAATGCATCCAGGGGTGATTTATTCTGCATCAGCTGGTACTGCCACCAGGAAATTCAACTCAACTCCACAGACAACAAAGTCTTAGAGAAAAAACAACAACATGCCAACATAACACAAACCACAAAAACAAGAGCATAAAATGTTCAGTCATGTAAATATACCCTATGTGCACAATTATTAGGCAAGTATTTTTGAGGATTAATTTTGTAATTGTACATTGCGCTTGGTCAATCCAAAATGTTAACAAACCCATAAACCTGAACATTTAAGTAGTAAAAGTGAAATTTTGGCTTTCTTAAGAGAATATATACACATGTACACCATTATTAGGCAACTATTAGTGTACAGAATTATTATGCAACTAAATGAAAAAAGATTTTTCCATCTCACCTGTTTATTTTCACCTGTTAAAGTGAGAATAATAAACAAACTCAAAATTTTAAAATAAACATTTCTGAAATAAAATTTAAAAAAAGAACTTGGTGACCATATAGCCACCCTTCTTTTCGATAACAGTCACAAACCTTCCATTAACGGAGTAAGTCAGTCACTTTTTGTGCAGCTGTAACCACAGCCTCCCAGACACTGTTCAGAGAGGTGTACTGTTTACCTTCACTGTAAATGTCCTGCTTAAGAAGGGCCCATAAGTTCTCAATAGGGTTTAAGTCAGGTGAAGAAGGGGGCCATGTTATTAGTTTTTCATCTTTAAGGCCTTTACTGGCCAGCCACACAGTGGAGAACTTTGATGCATGTGATGGAGCGTTGTTTTGCATAAAAATCAAAGTCAAGATCAAAGAAAGATGCAGACTTTTTCTCTTTTTTTTACCTGTGAATGTTACATAAATACATTAAATTTTGGAAGATAAAACAGAGAGATCAGACGAGCAACAAAACAGCAAAAATAAAGAAGATGGCATTAACCATAACAACTATAAGTTTATAGATGCTGCCAACATTCAAGGGAAGTTATATGACATATAGGGATTGTTTCTCCAGTCGAATGAAAATGTCTGCTGCTGTCAACCAATCTGCAGATCAATTTAATCAGCCTCTGTGATGGCTGTAATAAACTGTAGGATATACAGTACATGGGCATTATATCGCGCCTCGTAAATTACCCCAACATCCTCCGGGTAGATTGGTCCCGGGCACAGAGCTCAGCCAGTCTAAATTTATGTAGCATTTATAGCTACAGAGGGGTAAGCCAAAGAGCCAAAATGGAAAGGCTATAGGTGCACACAAGCCAACACGAGCCAGGTCAGCGGCTACTAAATGGAAAGCTGTGAAAAGGTACAGAGGCTCTAAATCCAATAAAAATATGTTTCTGAACATTTCAATTTCTTTGGTCAATATTGGTCCAACAAACTTTCAAGGACGAGTTTATTTGGGTCCAAAAAGTGCAGCCAGTTGGTATTGATGAGCAGCACTACAGAGTTGACAGAAATAATTCAACTTGCATGACTCCCTTTGTTGTCCTGATGGAGAAAGCACTTAGAGTTGCCATGCTAGCAGGCGGACAAAAAGGATTCAGAAAACTCATACAGCAAAAAAAAAGGTTTTCTCAAATCAAATCTGTCCCGTCCCACGTATAAAGGGTCTCAGGTGAAGGAAAGGGAAAAGACACAAAAGACGAGGAGAGATCAGAGAGGTAGAGAGAGAGCAGCCTGCAGACAGGGATTAGCTGATACTGATGTTGGCGATGATGGCAGATATTTCATTTGATGTAAATGAGGGGCCATTTGGACATCTGTCTGTAGGAAATATGTGAAGGATAATGTACCTAGCATCTTGACTTAAAATCAGCCTGAACCTTGTATGGATAGTTGAATCTGTCAAATGTCCAAGGAGTCAGAGAGCTGATGTAGATGATTTATTGCAGGTTATTGTTGCTTACAATCGTGTTAGAAATGGCTGAGCAAAGTAGGTGATAATACTGGAAGCACTTTTTAAAGATAGTATCAGATCCAACATATTAAGCCAATTCACCCTTTGATGTCTGGCTTCATTATGAATGTCACTTTAACAGGAAATTTGTTATTTAAGTTGGAGCTGGGAACTTTTTACACAGATTAAAGCAGTACTCAACTTTTCAGGATTCCCTCCATCAAACGGTCTGCAACTCATGTGGGACACTACAGTAAGTTGTCTTTTTATTACCATTTCATAATGCAAATATAATTGACTAATATGCATTTATCTAAGCACCAAGGGTTTTAACACTGACTATATATAAACTTTTTGCAAAGTGGGCCACATCTGCTGAAAGGGAAATTTCTCTTCTGATTTTATTCTTATTCCACAAGTACAGGTCGGTTTTGAATCTGTTTGTATAAAGCTGCTGTTGTAGGGGCCATAAACAATCAATTTTTTAATAGAAACTGAAGGTCACATAGACTCTCACCTTGTGTCGTGAATGCCCCCGGGCCAGACTTTGGACATGAATGGAATATATCATTTGACCAATAAATCAAGCGGAACTGTCCATAATGCTGTTTTGTGTAGTAAAGTTATTTTTGTCTAGTAGAAAATGTATTACTAATTTAATAACAATATGTTTCACCTTTGCCTCTTTCAGAAAATAATTATATGGTGTTTTATTCAGTGTTGTTTTTTGAATCACTTTGATGTTTCAGCAGCAGAAGGACTTCTTAATAAAATACTACACACAGCCACTGAATGAAGGGAATTAGAAACAAAGCCTACACTAAGTACATGCTACTGTTCAACTACGACAAATAATAGCTCCAGACACAGAGTATACTGCAACATTATAGCAATTGAGGAATAAAATACACTATAAATTCAGCAATAACCAAGGGACATTTGATGAAACGCTGTTGTAAAGTCTCAGCAGGTCCATCTGGTCCATCTCAAAAACTGGCTCAGTGCAGACAGACCATTTTTCACCCCGACATCAGATGTTTCACTCCACACACTGGTGTCTGGAGTAGAAAAGGCCATTTACTCAGAATGTGGTCCTTCTTGACTCTAAATGGCTTATATGTTATGGTTTATAAAGTCAACAGACCATGTGATTGCTTCTATTTCAATAACCAAAGCCAAATTAACAAAATGAACTTGCTCGATTGATTTCCTTGTTGAATTGTTTGTTTTATTTATTCATTTTAATTTCATCCACAGTGTTGGGAATGAGCTGCACTGACGCCCTGAGAGGCTGTGTGAAATATGTCTGATATGTTTTTGATTGTTTGAAAACACATGGTCAATAAACAACTGTAAGAGCTTGACACAACATTAACAGGCGGGTGTTAAAGATACTAAGTGTTGCCATGTTTAACACAGTTAAAACAAACTCTGGGGCAGTTGATTTTTAGCACAGTTTGCTATTTATCAATAGACACAACAGAGGCCGTTTTCTTCAAGTTCAAGTTGCAGTTGCTCTAAATATTAAACAGATTTGAAGCAAAAACACGCTCTTTTCAATCTCTTTTGTTTGGGCTATTGAGTATCGTTTAGAGTATGTAAGCTTGGAAAGAAATTGTACACTGTTGCTGATGTAATGGAACAGGTAAAAAGTGATTTACTTACATAAATTAAAGTACATTATTTTCAAAAATTATTCAATTATTATTCAAACTAAAATGGAGTACACAGAGCTTTAGCCACAAAAAAAAAAAAAAACACTAGAGTAGATGCTATAAGTAAAGGCAGGTTGTTTGTGTAATATTAATTTGGAGAAAAATGTCTAACATTCATAACCGGACTATTGGTTGTGATATAGGCAGCCTAAAAAGCTAATAAAATATGCACAAAAACTCTGTATTTGCATGAAATTATCCAATAACCAAAATGTGATTAAGGATTTATAATAAGGACCAGTCATTGGAGTCAGAAATTGCACCTGCAGTGAATCCGACAGCGAGTGTCCCGAGTTTGATCTGGTGCTTCTGCCGTTACCCAATACCTGGCTGAGCCCAGGTTCTTCAGCGCTAGCCCAGTAAAGCCATTTATTCCATTATTGAGCAGTGACTTTTCAATTCCCCCAGATCACAGGAGAGGAGTGAGGAGACAAAATGAAAAAAGTCCCTCAGGCTTAAAGAGGCACTGAAGGCAATTCCAACATATTGTCTACAAAGATGAGTCTGGGCAGAGCTAGAGGCAGCCAGGTACAACTCTTGGTACTCTTGGCTCCCAAAAAATATTTTAAAAACAGCATTAGAATTCAAAAATTAAAGTGATATTTGCAAAGTGCTTTCTTAATGGAACTGACTTAAATCACTCGTTACATTGGTTAAAGCCACACAAATGCATTTCCGTTCAGCATTTTGCCAATTTAATCCGGTCTCTGAATTGAATTTGTATTACAAGCACATTTAATAACTTGACATTCAGCATACGGCTCTGTGCTATTTAGATAAGTGATGGTCCGTCTTTGAACACCCACATGCTTCGCCGCCAAATTGCCCCATTGCTCATAATAAAACCTGTGTCTGAGAGACTTGTGGCTGTTATATTTTAGTGGAATTGTTATTAATAGGACCATCGAAGTGTAGTGGTAGGTCCAAATTTAGGGATACCATAGGGTAAAAAACAAGAGAAAGAGTTTTCTTTTGGGAGGTTTGAAAAAGAAGGGGGAAGTCTAAAATGCCATTCATGCCAGGGCTCGTGAATAAAAGATGAAAGTTTTGACATAGATCCAAGTTTGGGCTCTCCAGTGGCTCATCTCATTTACTATAGAGGCGGTTTGGAGGAGAACAGAGTGCCTAAGTACACTCTAAGGAGAAGATGATGTGGTATGCACAAGGAAATCTCTCATTTTTAAAACATCAAGGACATTGACTGACACTCTAGTAAAAGAAAAGTCCCTAAATGATGTATAATATGACTGTATAGAAAAGCCCAGTCCATATGTCTTGCTGTCAAAAAAGTGCCTCCGCGTCATGAAGGGCTTTAATCAATCATGAGACTTGTTGCTACAGCAGTGCCGCAGATAAAACCCCAAACACCTGTGTTCATGTTCAACACCGGGCGGCTATCAATCTGTTTAATAGCCTTTTAGCAGCAATTTAAAGCTGGTTGGTTTGGCTTTCCATGCTATAATTGTGGCACTGTTATTCTCCACAGAAACCTGCTAATGGGATAATTTTATTAGACATTGTCAGTGAGGCACTTTTGAATATGCAACAAATAATTTGGAAATGGAAATTTGGATGACTAACTATGAGCAAATGTGAATATGCTTTTATTAACACTGCACATGATAAACAGTTCCACAAAAGGATGTTGGAGATCTTCAAATCTATCACCACAAATAACGGATGAAGCTGGGTTATAGCATGATAATACTGGGGTAACAAGATAGAGGTATGCCTGAACATGGTAGTCATTTCAATTAAATTATCAACACTTAAAGCAAGTTATGACAATGTAGCAACCAAAGTAAAGGGTTGACTTTTCATTTGCAATTTCAAAAGTAAAAAAGTAAAGTAAATATTTTTTTATTGAAACAAGCCCCTTTTTCTTTCAACCTTCAGTGACAAACTATTGCCTGATGACAGACATTGCATTTTCTGCTGTACTGAAGCACAAGGCATGTTAGTTCGCAGTCACTCAGTGGTAGAGCGGTTGTCCTTCAACCAGAAGGTAGGCTTTTCGATTCCCGCTCTCCCCACAGTTCATACTGTTGTTGTGTCCTTGGGCAAGACACTTAACCCACCTTGCCTCCAGTGGTGTTCCAACTGTGACACTGGTAATTAATTAATGTAAGTCGCTTTGAATAAAAGTGTCAGCTAAATGACTAAAAATGTGAAATTTAACACTGGTGAATGGAAGCTTTATGTAAGTCGCTTTGGATGAAACAGCTGCTAAATGACTAAATGTAAATGTAAGTCAATTTTGACCTAAGGTTAGCTAAGCCTGAAGCAGAGGTGGGTAGGAACGACATACATATTTATTACTTTCACTATTTTTGGAGCAAATATGTTACTTTTACTCAAGCGGCATTTCAAAATAATCCTACAACACACAGTTTTTTATTGAAATTCTAGCAGTCAAGTTAAAATGGTGAGAAAGGGGCAATAATCAATGAAAGAGAGACAGAACATCATAACACTTTAAATGTAAGTCTTTCCTATAGAAATTAAAAAGAGATAGTCAAGGTGTCAGTGAGTACAGTTTCCTTCACAAGGCACTGAGGTAAACTTTGGTCTGGCAGACCAAAGTCACGACAAAATCAGAAGACCGGTTTTATGAGAGTCAACAGCTTTTATGAGGCGGCTCCTAGAAAAACAGCGCAATAGTGGTCATAGAACACAAGTCTCAGTTTCAACTGTGAAATCGCAGGTTTGACAGGCTGAGTTGCAGCAAGAATAAGTCCCCCCAAACCAAGACAGTCACGTAGCCACCTACTCAAGTAATAATTTTGTTGACTACTTCTCTCCTGCTTGAGTATCATTATTTTAAAGTAGCTGTTCTTTTAACTAAGTACAGACTTTGATTTTAAACTCATTATATATTTAGCCTTAATGCACATTACATAAATAAATAAAAAAATTAAAAACATTATTATACTAATGTAATGGCAGCCATTTTCCAAAGGTTACTCTGAGATATTTGTGTCTGTAAGGTTTCCATTGTGACAACTTCAAAAAGATCCAATCATGTGTCAGAGCACGCATGTTAAAAATTCTGACAAAATATAAATTCCTCATTGAACAGGTAAGTTAACATCTTTAAAAATCAAAATCTTTCATTTTCATTTTCACAAGATTTGTCTTGGACACAGGCAGCCACACAAAGAGTACATATATTCACTATACACAGACATTAAACATGAAATCAATGTAATTTGTCCAACTAAATGCTGAGTGGAAGATTAAAAAACATTAAGCGCTGAAAAAATATTAATTTAATGAGACGTCAACCCAAGGAGATTAACTGTACTCAATACTGCATTCAGCAAACCAATCCGTCTCAGGCAAAATAGACAAGGGACGATGCTCCTTTTGACTAATTGCCTTTAAAGCTGACTCCTACTTGACGATAAAGGGCAAAGTAATTCACTGACATCAACAAACAGCTTGACCGCTCGCTCAATCGCAAGGGTGTTTAAACTAAAACATTGAGACATTAATTCAAGGCATCTCGTCTATTAGCTTCCAGCCTGTCATGAGTCAAGCAGGAGAGAAAAGCCCACTCTGCTGCATATAGTTCATTTCATACCGCGCTGACAAGGGACAGGGATCGCCAGAGACTAAACGCTTCAGGTCGAGGACTTTTCCAACACTCATAAATACTCATACGTTAGTTTTGTTAGATGAATTCCTCCATCCGTCCGCTGGAGTATTACATGAAAGAAACAAGTACAAGGTCAGAATAACTTGACGGTCAGGTCTGGAATACAGAGCCATTTGGAAGCGTCATGATTGATGGGTACCACAGCCAATCAGGGTCTAGCAGCAGCAGAGGCCAGTGAGGTGACAGATGGAGCAGTATGTGCAATAAGTTTAATAAAGTAAAGACTTGTTGTACGCAGAGTCAAGGTAAAAGACAGGAAGAGGCAGACAAGGATGGCATGATGATCTGTTTAGTTTCAACAACAACATAAGGTCAGCTACTTTACTGCCATGAATAAAAACAGACAGGTCACTTTGAAGGTTGCTATTGCAGTGGCTAGTTTTAAATATGATTATAGCCCCTTTCACACTGAACAACTGTTTTGCAATTGTAGATAACCCTACAACCAGCAAGTGTCAAGTTAAGTGGCATTCACATACTTGACAGAGAGAAAACAAAACAGGAAAGGTGTCTGAAAACAGGGTTGTATTGCAAAGAAAGCTAGTTGTTAGCATATATTGGTTTACATACTACGTGTAAATATCTAAAATGGATGTATGAATGGGGATTTCACCCAAACCATTTCATAGTGATGTACAGTATACATTACAGTACACAGTTTAATGTCTTAATATCTCTGTTTGACAAGTTCAAATATAGTTTAAGTGTCAGTGGTGCAACGAGAGTCCAAAGTATGTAAAAGAGTATGTAAATGAGGGAGTGTATGTTTCTATAAACCTTCTACTCCAAAATGCCTTAGTACACAAACTGAAGCTTTGGTTTTAGTCTCATTTATGTTATGGTTTATTGTTGTTTATGTACAGTTTGAAATTTCCCAAATCTTAAACATACAATATTTAAATATAAAGACTATTTCAAGCCACACTTAAATTTAAAATAGTTTATTCTCCCTTTCAATACTTCTAAACTTCCATTGCACAGTGTTTTATCATCTCCAGTTCGACATGGATTCTCTCTGGCCCAAAACCAAGGTGTTAAATTATTCAACTTTAATAATCTAAAACATTATATGCAATTGCTACAAAAAGAGTTTCTGACCTCACAGTCAGATAATAAATGTTCATAATATAAAAACTGCATTTTCACCCTACAGCTCTTTTGTCATATTAGTCCTAGCAGCTACAATTTCTTTTCTCTGTGGGCATCTTGCGACCATGACCTTTGCGTCAATAACTCTCAGCACCTTTCAAAGCCATCTCGACTCTGTACTCTAGCTGAAAAGCAATGCAACCTGGTAATAAAACATCAGAAAAGAGACGTTACAGCCTTCGACCATGCTTTGTCTTTATTTTTACTTACTGAACTCATCTGGTCTTGAACAAATTGGAAGTCTAGACAAAGGCTTTACAAAACTCTGCAGAACTGACAATGCCATCTGATTTGTCTGTCTAATAATGTGCTCTTGGAAGTTTGCCCCTCACCGATTCATTATTTAATTTTGGCTTTCACTCCACAAAACTCACAATTTACCAGGTCTATTCAGAGGTACTTTGATGTGTTTAAACTTTTGAAAATGTTAATAAGCCAGTTAGACAGTGTAAACTAAACATAAACTAGTTACAATTTTTCTAATATACTGTATATTATCACATTTCTTTGCACTCCAAAAATTTAAAAAGATAGTTTTTGGAAGTCTTTTGTGGCAAGCTTGCAGATTGCACTTCTTTACAGCTCTCCATTAATTTCCATTCTCTCCTACGGTAGCCCTGCAAGGACATTCTGTTGTCTAATAACATACCCACTAGAAATTTTCTATGTTAATTTTTCCATATCTTTCCAGGTAGATAAATGCAAATAGTGCTTTTTAGAGATGATGACCTAAGTTCACATTTTGGCTACACAGGTAGCCAAAACACTGTGATTTTGCCAAAACTTAATTCATTCCTTTTCTACAGCTTAGTCCCGTTATGGATCGTGGATGACTGGAGCCTATCCCAGCAGCTTTGGGCCTGAGGCGGTGTACACCCTGGACAGTGGTCAGTTAGTCGCAGGGCTGACAGACAGTGACAGAAAACCATTCATTCTCACCTTCAGGCACTAGATTTGGCAATTTGCCCCCAAACTTCAGCATTCTGGAAAACAAAAAGTGTTTTTATAGCAAATCGGATGCGAGTCTGCACTGACGGTTCGATCTCGGGGGCCACTGGGGTGAACGATAAAGACATATTGTGCAAGAAGTGGTTGGATAGCTCCCCCGAACCATGGAGATCTCAACTACTGCACCGCTGACAGATACAAGGAAAGAAATGGGGAGAGGTGGTGTTCAACAGACGGTGGCGAAGGAGAAGGAGGTGCTGCCAGTCAAGCGTTGTTCCCCTGTAGACAGGTCCAGATGTCCCCTTCCTTCCTGTCCTGATTGCATTTACCCCCGAGATTAGAGAAAAAAAAGGTGGGTACACAAATGCCAAAAGAAATACAGATCCCTCTAACTTCGCCTGCTCCACCTCCTGCTCTGTGTGCGCAGCGCCGTGAGCACCGTGGGGATATTGAGACAGACATATCCCTCCTAGATGAAAGGGCCATTTCAGTCACACAGGCCCCAAAGGTAAACGTGGTCAGAGTTAGCAAGAAGCTTTCCATTTATTGCCGAGCCGGAGAGAAAGACTCAAAGGCACCATAACAACACTGACTGCAATAAAAGGGCAACTGCTCCACTCACACTTCTGACAAGCTATTTGTGGCTCTAGCAGCTCATAAAGATGTATTCTTATTTTTCATGTTTGTAAAGCAAACTTTGTCCCACTAGACATCTCTGCGGTTTGCCTCTGTCTATGCAATCCCAGAGGCAGCATTTCATTATTTGCAGATATGAAGGCCCGCCACCATTCTCGCCTGTATCATTTATTATTTGTGCAAGAGATTATGCCTGAGATAAAGTTGACAGTTGGAAATCTCTGTCTGCGCTCCTTGGAGATTTGCACGACAGCTTCTACATAGATCCTATCAACGGAGATGGTTAAACATGTCAGCTCTAAATGAATCCAAACGCAGATGTTTTAAGCAAACAAAATATAACAGATATCTTTACAATTACAGTTGCATAGTAGGCTAACAGAGCGGTGTGGGTGGTTTGTTTTTGGCTGTAGATTAAGAGTTTGTTACATTATATTGTTGTTTGGGTTCTGATAACAGTGTTTAATGGCCACTTCAAAGCTTTATATACTCAGCTTATACCAGCTGCTTTAGGCATGAGGCAAAGTACACCCTGTTAACTGCAGGGCCATCACTGACATTCACTGTCACATTCATTCACATCACAATTTAGGGTCACTAATTTAACTTTACAGGCCTGTTTTTAGACAATGGAAGGAGTGCTGAGAGAAAATCCTATGAGAATTTTCAAGCACATTAAATAGAAGTAGGGTTAAACAAGAATATACATATTTTGTTTGAATATGTAAAACTAATAAAAACAAGGTCCACTCATTTCTCAACAGAAACTCAAGGATGCTTGTTGTATAGGCCTTTCAGTGATTTTCAATTTGAAAAAAATAAACATAATTATACCAAACATTATCACATACAACAATGTTTTTCCATACACATGCATTTGGTTATAAAATATTGACTTTAACAATAAACGTTTTCTTCAGTCTTTTGACAAACCATTGTAAAAGTGCAGTGAGAAGTTTCCGACCGCATCAATTACATTACACTGCAGTGGTACACTTTTCTTGCACCTACAGTAGCCCTGCTGGGACATGCTGTTGTCTTTTGAGAAATATGAGAAATGGCTACAAGTGTGCCTACTAGGTCTGTCCCTGAGGGCAGTTGTAGGAACAGGAAGTAATGGATTTCTTCACTGGGTTTAAAAAATAAATAAATTGCAATTTATTTGAAGATGGCAAATACAAGGAGAGAACTTTTGATGGCTCTGTTACACTTAGTTAAAAGGTATACTACAGAATTAACATAGTGCAACTTTAAGTACTGTAAAGAGCTCTCTAAACGACCCATGTAAAGATGTATTGTCCATTTAAAATGTGGATCGAACATAACACATTCCCTACATTTACCTTAAATTTTCTATTCTAACCCCAAGCCACAAACTGGATTCCATTGCTACGTTTTATCACTTAACCTTTAAAACACACTTCTTTTAAACAACCACTAGATGCCACCAATTTGTTGCACCGCTTGAGTAAACTCTTGTTGTTTTCTGATGTGGATGGGGTTTTATTTTTAATCTGATATCAAAGAGACTGTAAGCTGCAATAAACAGACAAATACTTGTAAATCCCTGCAACAGTCGGTCGTTATTCTGAATTTATGTCAGCAATTTGTAATACTTCCAACATGACTTATTAACCATCCCACCCCTTTCCACCTGCAGCTTTCTACCAGTTGTGATAAGGAATTGAATAAACACTGCACAAATCATTCCCCAGAGTTTCAGTACAATCCCTCTTCACAGGTGTCACTATCTCGCTCCAAAACACAAACAAACAATAAACAGAGGGTATACACCATCTTGCTAATGATAACTTGGGGCTGACACAGTTTGACAAACTCGTCCGACACCACCTTCACGAGACAACAGCATTCATTTATATTCCTTTCCGCGAGAGAGACCTGCAAAATGTCAATGGCAGATTTGTCTATAGACCATTACGCGCCCATAGCGACGTAGTCATTTTAGAAATGCTGATATATTTCCCTGGAGACAGTGTAGATTTCTATACACCAAGGACACATTTAGCCCATTTTAGCATCGAACCAATGCAGTCCACAAAAAACTTAAATTTATTTCAATAAGACGCTCAAAAACAGAAGTTAATTTGACAATTACACTCAAGTCTAAATTGGTTGCCAATTAGTTGCAAGTGAACATTATGCTATAATAAAGATGTCCTTTACTGTACTGACAGATGTTTTGTTTGGGTACAACCTCAGTTGTCTCACAATAGAAAAAGGTTGGAATTAAAACTACACTTTTTAATTAAAATAATCTGTGTATTAGTTTAACAACTTCATGATTTGAACTTTTCCATTTGTAGTCAGAGTTAATTAAAACAAGGCGACCAAAATTTATCAAAAAATAGAACAAAACCCACATTTGGACATCTGGAAAAATGTTGAGCTATTTAACACAAGAAAACCTTACAGAATGAGGCATTTGCATTTCCTAATTAAATGTACGTCTACTGTGAGTTCATTATGCAAGAGCGTCTTTGTGGAGTTTGTGTTCAGGGAAGGATTTCTTTTCTTCTCACAAACAGAGGCAGGTTCTTCTTGCCTCTTTGCTCTCCACTGATATGTCAGCAACTTTGCAGCAATGTGTGGACTGACTTTTCCAATAATTACAGAGTGGCTGATTGGCTTCAGACATGGGCAGCAACAACAGAGGAACACTGCAGTCCACATGCTGCCTTTTGGGATGCTGACACACAATGTATTGCCAAAGAAAAGTCACAAAAACAGATCCCTTCAAGCTCCCATGTCAATCAAACCTTTAATTAAATGACTAACTACAGTGTTGCCATACTGAACACAAACGGTCTGTGGTTCAACAAATGCAGGAGGTAAAGCCACATGCTTTGGAGCGTTGTCCTTCCCTGGTGGTAAAGTTATTAGCTGTGCAATTAGCAAACACTCTAATCCTCATATTTGGGGAGATATTGGGATATATTGAGGAGGCAAACTCAACAACATTGTGAGTTGTTCTTAACCTCTGCTTATCTTGAGAGAGCCAGATGTGCATGAAGCAAGCACTCAGCAGAGCCAGAGTTTTACAGAACTGACTAGTGTGTTGAATTTAAATTTATTTGACTGTCTGTCAAAAGTACATAGAGGACTTTAAATGTATGGACGTTAACAAGGAGAAATAGTAAAATAAGGCATTATAGTGAACTCAAATATAACCCAATGGTTAAAGTGGTGCAAAAACAAAATGGAGAATTAGATATGCCCTATAATAATAATAATAATAATAATAATAATAATAATAATAATAATAATAGAAAAAAAAAATAATAATAATGGATTGGATTTATATTGTGCTTTTCTCTCAAGGGACCAAGGGACTCAAAGCACTTACAGGCCGCCCATTATTCATTCATACACAGTCACACACTGGTGATGGTAAGCTACAACTGTAGCCACAGATGCCCTGGGACAGACTGACAGAGACGTGGCAGCCATTTTGCGCCTACGGCCCTTTCCGACCATCACCACATACATTCACTAAACATTCTTACACATTCATATGAGGCAAGGTGGGTTAAGTGTCTTGCCCAAGGACACAACGACAGTATGAATTGTGGGGAGAGCGGGAATCGAACCACCTAACTTCCGGTTAAAAGACGACTGCTCTACCACTGAGCCACTGCCGCCCCTATAACTATGTCCTCTACAGATGCTATTATGTCCCATAACAAATGTAATTGCTGTATGATTTCACACAATTAATGTATGTGTTCTCATCTGCGATAAACTGACAAGGCATAAAAAGAAAAACAGATTTTGGAAATATTAAGGTGGGGATGTTGTGAAGGACAACAGACTTGGTGTAGACGTGTTTCCTGCTGTAAGGGAGCCAGCTGAGGAATATGGCAGCCGTCTCTGGCACTGGACACGATGACTTTGTGAAAATGACACAAGAATAGTAAATATGTTGTCATTCACAAGTGAGAAGATTCATTTATATCATTAAGTTTTTACTGGATCACTAATAGGCAATAAGCAAAGAGCTTAAACAAGCACCCATTTTTCTGTAAAACTGTAGAAGGTCAGCTGAAGTTACATATTTTCTACATTTACTCTCACTCTACAGCTTATCTTTTGCAAATCGTGGAGGACAGAGCCTATTCCAGCTGCATTGGGCTTGAGTGGGGTACACTCTCAGCATTGCCATTTAATTGTAGAGCTAACACTTTGAGACAACATTCACATTCATCACTATGGTCACTGGGATTATCACATGAATTTAAAAAGACCTCAAGTCACTTCAATTGCATCACATTAATAACGTTTAATTTATTAAAAGATAAAACGTTACATAGGCAGCAACAAGCACAAAACTATTTATTGCCATTTAGTTTGTTATTTTTAATGCTAAAAATCATTACAGCATATGCAGCTGAAAAGCAGAGGCAGACAATCTTTTGAGCTTTTTTTCCAAAGTACATTTATTATCAGCAAATGCTGCTCATACTCAACACTGCTCTGCATTTTTAACTTTTCCTCCTAATTACTTTCCCTGTAAACTTTCTACGAGGCAATTATCTTCTTGCCTTGCTATGTCGCATTCACGCACACACACACACACACACACACACACACACACACACACACACACACACACACACACACATTCAATTCCAGAGGCAAGCTTTGATCACCAGTACATTAGCTTTACATTAGAAACAATCATTAGAAGGACATCATCCCCACGACCAATTTGCCTTCAGAAAATAGTGGCGCTGGAGTGTGCCGCAGTCCAGAGACGAGCAATGAGCCACACCAAACTTGATTAGGCGTCGAAACAATGTGTCATTCCTCGTGGTCAGACTTTGAAAATGAGCATCTTGTCTTATAATCTAAAGTGCTGGTTGCTATGAGACTTAAGGGGCTCATTTTCAGCTTAAGTTTATGAGCCCAATATGTTCAGATGACAAAACACAAGCACAACAATATACTCTCAACTGATAATAACATGCATTTGTTATAGAAGTTGGGGGTTTGAGATTGCAAAACAAGTCTAGACAAGGAAAAGGACAAGAGATTACTTTTGCTAACCTTCACAGCTCAAAATTATTTACAGTTAAGTTTAGGTTACAGTTAAATTTATCTGGAATATGTGATTTCCTTTGAACAGTGGGTAGTTTTCGGTGACAAATTGTAGCAAAATTGCAGATTGCAATTCTAGACCTCACACCTACAATAGCTTTAGGATTTTTGAAAAGCAATTTAGTTCAAAGTAGGCAAGATTTTATGCTCAAAAAAGAAACCGTAATGGGTTTCTCCTCCAACAGTGCTTATTATGTCATGGCTTTAGAGTCGAGCAGTTGTACGGACTGGAACACAAGGTGATTAAATTATGGCTTCCCTGGATTCTGAGGAGCTTTAAATGTCTATTTTTCAAAGGTAAGCATTGGCAATGACTTCTTCGGATGTATACTTTAATATTTTCTACAATGCACCTTTAACACTGCTATAATGAAAACATAAAACAAATCTGGTAATGTGCACAAACATGAAGAAAACGTCTCGACCTGGGAAACGGTCCTGGTAAACTATATTTACTTGTCTTCCACCAGATGACCCACAAAAGGTGGTGCTTTTTATGAGTTGCTAAAAAACGGTGGCCATGTTTGAAAGGTCTTTAGGTAGATAATGCACTTGAGAGACAGTAAATTTGCTCCGCATCATACCTTCATGGCACAATATTCATCTTTAAAGCACAATGACAACCTATCAATAAAGCGTACCTTATAAAAGTCCATAAAAAAAGAAGAGCCTTGACATGCACTATCCCATGCAGCCGAGATGGGCACATTTAACTGTATCGAGCCTTTTCATCATCAGGTTCCATCATAAAGGGCCATCGAATCTACCTTAAGACAGTTTTACGAGAGCATTACGACCACCATTTTAAAGCTCGGGCTAAGTTTCAGGCAGCAGATGGGTGTGAACTTTAAACTCAGCGGGGAGCGAGCAGCACAGTCCAGCTGACAGTGAGGCTGGCCTGCCTGATGTTTGATTAAGAGGCACATTGACCTTTAAAGGGCTCCAGGGGGCGCTGAGAGACACCCGCACCTGACAGCGAGAGGGCTCAGCCTTCTCATTATGACCCAGATCTATCAATCTGCTCCAGAGCTGCTCTCTCTGGTTCACTGTAAGGAGAGCTCCACAATGAGGAGGATGTCATTAAAGTGTCTGAAAGTATAGTGTAAAGAATATATGAGGACTACTCAGCTAAATGACTGGCTATAAAACAACACAGGATTGTAGGGTCTGCAGATAGACTCAAAAATATTAAGTTATTGTACTGTTGTAACAGTAAAATACATTGATTTCTAGATGTGTCCCAGCTTTTTAATTCTTACTTTTTAAAGTTTCTAGTACACTGTGTGAACAACAATGGAGTTGTTTTGATCCACAAACCTGGAAACTTATTCAGAAAAGTGCATGAACTAACACTTTTTTAAATTAAACAGTCTATTAAAAAAAAGCTGACACTTAAATCATCCAGAACCCAGTGTAGTAATCATAATAATAATAATAATTAAAGATAACATTTTACTCAAAGCACTTCCCAGTTCTTTATTCACTCACACACTCACACTGAAGGAAGGAGCATATGTCTGATCACTTCCTGTTTCTGCACAAAGAGGTACTATACTGAATGAATAAATATGCAAGTACAAAACAACACTTGTAAACAGTGAGATCCTCTGAAGCTGGTACCTATGGTAAATTATTATGGATGAACAGGAAGAAGCAGAAGCCAGTCAATAACTGTGATGAATTGAATGTGTATTGTGGCACTGGGCGTGTGCTTCTACTGTTCATGACAAGTAGGCCATGTCAGACCCCAGGTATTTTTCTTAGAATCGATACTAATTGACACAAATGCTGCCCAAGTCCAATTTAGTCTACAATTACAAAAACAAGAGCTGACGTGACACAATCAAGGACGTCTGGCCTTAAGTCAATACTAAAACCATTTATACTTTTAATTATAAACTAATGAGGTGCTTTGACACTCACAAATTAAGGGCTTAACAATAACAAGCCTCCAATTCTCTTATAAACTTGCAATGCATTATGTTAAATGGGTACTTATATGCCGAAAGATAGATATTGGTGAAACATGAGCAGTACATGAGAGACTGGGTAAAAGAACATAGTCACAAAGTGGTTATTCATGTCATCTCAGGCATATTGCCTTTTTAATATACTGCAGTGTGTGTATATTTGACAATATCATGGGACCTCACTTTTCTCAGCACTTCAGCTGATATGCCATGTGTTGACGTGCAGCTGACAGGTCACATTAAGAAGAGACAAGGGTTGAATATCTGACACTATAGACTCAACATTTGGGATGGAAGATAAAAGATTAAACAGTGCTTGTCATAGGAGTGGGACAGAGGATGTGTTTTATTGTGTGATACATTACACACACCATAATATTTACATAAAAGGCTGTTTTAAATTAGATTATATATATATGGCAATAACATCTAGTTAACAATATGGACAATACCAGAAATGCTGAAAACATTATTGTGCAGCAAAGACCCATTGTAACATGATTTAAAGCTGAGCAGTGTGACATTCTGCATGTAGGAGTTTAAAGTTCTTTTAATGCATCTTTAACAAACTTTCTACTTAAGGCACAATCATATTTCTATATTATAACATCAAATGGTGATTATGTTTTTGAACAAGCTCTAAGATTTCTATTGAAAGACTGATTTTTGGGAGATTGTCCAGGTGTAATGTGTGGTACCCCGGTTTATATCTTGCTAATTACATTATCAATTACTATGTTGTGTGTGCCAGCATTAGTGTAGACACTCTTTCCTACAGTGTCCCCATCTGTAGCACTGAGTGTATAGACAGTGTGCCATGAAACCTGGTTTGTGCTGCTGCTGGACACCTGCAGGCGAGCATCTGTCTCATCCACAGGGACCGGCGCTCCAGCCTGTGGAGCTACTGTACACCATTACTTCAGCTTCAGTGGGCACCTAGCACTGGACTACAGTAGACCACATTAGGATGAACCAAACAGAGGACTATACTGTAACTGGTGAGAAAAGCAAAGTGTGGTGACTGCAGTATAGATTCAGTTATGTATAGTGCTCTATCTACTGTTCTTAATGTTTCTCAATAAGCTATTTTTTTCCAATTTTACCTTTATTCATGCTGTCTTTGTATTCTTGCTTACTGCTTTATAACCTACAGTTGCAGACCTTGTAAACAGCACACAAATAGTTTTGATAACCTCTGCCTTGACCCTAAAAAGCCGCAGTGTCTTGCAGCTGTAATAAATCTCCACTCTCGCCATATGATGCCATTTCACCTTGTCCTGACCCTTCTTACTTCATTCTACTACACGGACCCTTGCATGCCTTTGTAACCAACGTTTGGAAGATAAAACATTTACTTCTGTACTTGGAATTTTCAATCTTACATTTTTGTTTGTTTGAAGCAAATGACATCTCTGTGTTACAAAAAGAATCCAATAACAAAAGCGAATCTTTCAGAGCTGAAATACGACTTGGTGATGACACCCACGGAGCTAATGCGCAGAGAAAATGGCAATCCGTGAGGCATTTAAGAGCCACCCAATTAATTCAAATGAATCCCTTACATCCCGATTATAATTAATAATATATCAGCTGCACAAGGCATGGAGGCGCAAAAGTTAATTTAGCAGCGATGAGCGTTCTCCCAATGCAACGGATGGTAATATTCCTCTAATGTTTAGGGAATACACAACATTCCCCTCTCCAACAGGTGCTTTTTCATTTTCTGTCTGGCTAGCTTTAATGATCTCATTAGACAGCCATTGTGACTAGAGGCTGCTTGGGGCCCCTCTGCCACACAACAGGGAGCACAATAACAGTGATGAACGCGAGGCAGGGCTGCTCTGTGATGTCACACAGGCTGCTTACTTACAAGATGGACACCACTCGCAGATTGTTCCAGAGAGGATAATTGAATTCCCTGTGTACAGCTCAGTACAAAAACCCTTTACCCTGCTTCACACAGACCTGGAAACCTCTTCCATTGAGCGGTACATCATTACCCAGAATTCTTGCCGGGAGTCTACCCAACTTCCTCTGCCAAGAATCAAATGGCACAGATTAATCATAGACTGTCTGGTGGCTAAAGGGGAAATGCTCTTATAGGACGATCATATAGCTTCTACACACACAGACTCCTATTGCCAAAACTCCTCAGAGCAGAGGACCAATTATTTTTAAGCATGCAATGTGGATTAATTTGAAGTCAATTACAGTTATTAATGCCTCATTTATTGCTTGTGTCCAATGTCCAATAAGTATATAACAAAAACTTAACTACTATATAAATTTGAGATTCGGGGCAAATTTTTTTAGTAGTACCTTATGCCACAAAGTTGTTGAAAACTGTATACATGGTGCACTTGTTTTGTAAATGTGTAAATTGTCCTAAAGCCAAAAGCCATGGCCACAGTGAGTATGTGGTTATAATAGACATGTACAAAGAAGAGGCTGCACAAAAAAAATAAATCATAAAGAGTTTCAAAGTGTCAAAGAAATTGGAAAATCTGTGACCTGCTTCCATCTGAATTATGGGGTGTAAATACTGTAATATACTGTAAATGGAATGTGAACAAAAGGACACGAGTTCATTGGGAGAAACAATCTCTAATATAAATAAAGTAAACTCTCTAAACTTGATTCTTGATTTCATTGGCCATGCATTTATTTTTACTACAGCTTCTTTCATACTTCCATTAAAGTGGTGATATTTGGGACATGAAGGTATAGCAACACTAAGCTTTATCAAACAAACGTGTACTTTAATTAAGAATTATGTCAAACAAACTAGTTCTCTTTCACACAAACACTTGAAACTTTCAGAATTACATGATATCTTTATAGCTTCACTCAAATAAAGACTGACGCAAAAATAATGTTCATTACAAGAGATAGTGGAAACAGAAGATTTCTGTTAACCCTTAGGAGTCCCTTAATTGAAAGCCCATAATTAAAACAATAGAAACTGAAAGTCATTTGAAAGTTGACTACTGCATACGGTGCAGATGGAAAGTTTCAAGAAAGAACTACAACAGAAGTATTATTTCCTCATATGGTTCCTCTGTTTGTGATGTGGTGGATACTAGAAGCCTGCTGATTCTTCTGCTAACTCGCTGTTCTAGCCTGAGTCGAAATACAAAGATGTTTTCGGTTTGCCTGCTTTGACTGATTGTTGCAAATCTTGGCACAATTGTTTCCCTCATCTTACTTTTTAATGGGTTTCCAATCTGCCAGTGTCAAACTGTGTGGTCCAATTTGAAAGTCAAAAAGTTGGCAGTGGACCTCTTTTCCCTCCTTCCATCCGTCTGTCAGTGTTTTTGCTCTAAATTGTCTACTTGTTAACCTAAAGCCACATTGTATTAGGACAATGTAACTCTATGCTGAATTAGTGACAGTGATTTTGTACAAACTGACTGCTTGCTTTGTTTGTGTACACAGCCTGTTCAATGAAATGAGATTACTCCCAATGGCATAAGTAACTGGCGGAAACTAACAATAAATGATCATTAATGCCACAGACATTTCCAGACGACTGCCTCTTAGAAAACAGAGGTTTCTCCTTGAGATTTGTTTGTCTCCTTTGTTTTCACTGACTTTAAACCCAAGATCAAATGTTAGCTGCAGTAACACTTTGATCTGTTCTACTGTACAATGGCCTCTCCTTGTTCTGACCGCTACTATGTTTCCTCATCTGCAGAAAGACTCCCACAAAGCACAAAATACAAGCTAATTTATCTGGAGCTGGACAATGTACACTGTGACTGTGCTCAAGGTTAAAGATAGATATTTTTTTAGTTAAGTATACATTATTAAGAGTCATTACTCTTAGGCATTATACATCAAATAAACCGCTTATACAACTAATCCGTCATACAGATTGTGTCACCTTGGTTTTATTTGGACGTTGCTGTAAAACTGCAGAACATGAACTGGTAAGAAAGTTAACTACACATAGGGTCTTTTGTCTTTTGGTTGGTACTTTTAACAGTAAACAAATTGACTTTGTTAACGAATACCTTACCTAAATAAAATGCAAAAAGAGCTTGGGGAATGTAATCATCAAATTTGATCCCATCTGGAAGTCCAGACCAAAAAGTAACTAAAGAAAAAAGTGTAATGAATCAAGTTGATGTAATTTAGAGTCAAAATTGCCAAATATTACTAGTAGGGAAAAAGTAAAGTATTCCAAGTAAAGAAAAAAAAACAACTACTGTTAGTAATGTTGAAATGTTAGTAAATGTAGTTACTACCCACCTCTGGCTGCAAATATAACAGTTTTGACATCATTGAATGCTGGTAAGTGATTCAAAATGATATGAACAAACTCCTTCAAAACCTCTTTCACAATAATGGCCTTGTTTTTTTATTATGTTCTATTGTCTGTTCAGTGCAAAATCTCCAATTAGGACCTCTACAGAACAACAAATATCCTGAGTGTGGTGCTTGAGATCAAACACTGTCTTCAATGGATGAGCTCTCAGACTGGTCATACCCCAAGACTGTCTTCAGATGGAGCTCACCACATAAAAGGAAAGAAGACCAAAAAGAACTGTGAGGCAAGCTTTAATGGATGCTTTGAAATATTTTGGACTGACATGAGTCGAGGGACAACACACTGCCTGCAAGAGATGGAAGCCTTATGTTTCTTGTAAATTTAACATGGTTCACAACATCTTTCTTCTAAATGTATGGTTCCATTAGGTTTTTTTTTTAAAAGGTAACAAACACTAGAAATACTATAAAATACAGTACACTCCAAGCAGTCTATTGGACTTCCTATCACCATTTCCATTGGCATAATGCAGCTCAACACCTGCCTTTATCTCCATACAATCTACATCATGTAAATTATGGATCTTCTACAGTCAATTGCTCCTGTAACAGTAGGACAGCCTTCATTTGTCTAAGAAGAATCACTAAACAGAGAATCATCATGGCCACTTGAACAAGCCCAATTATGACCTGTACTCATGAGAAGATGAACAGTGAAGCAATCAGACCATAACAACCTCAATCTCAACATGCAAACCAAGTTAGGACGGAGGGGGCTGCCTCTGTGACATTCTCTGCTCCTGTACAATGATTATTTAGGAAATCACTCTGTGTAATGGTTCACAGAGATTCTATCCATTTCCCAATGCCTTCTATTAATGATACTATAAAACAGTGAAGCAAAATGAGACACCTGGAGTGATGTGCTTTAACAGATTTCAAAACATGGATTATACCTGCTGTATAATCCATGTTTTGAAATCTGTTAAAGCCACAATTAAAAATTAACCATAAATAATGAATAGGCATTATTTTGTTTTTGAAATAACCGCCACACAGACAATGAGGTCATGCTACAGTATACTGTATTTGTGTATTTAAGTGAATCAGTGACTTTATGATATATAAACAAGGATTTTTAAAAGTTTTGAAAGTTTAGTTTTCAGTTAAAAGTGAACAAGGACACATCTGAAAACATGGCCTTTTTATTGAGCTGTAGAGATGTTTGTGTCAATGTTATTTTTGAAAAGCACTGCTTGCACTTAATGGCGACTTCACTTTACTCAGCACCTCCTCATACCTTAACTTAAACCACTTTGCAACCTAATTACACTCAAACGCTACAATATAAGAAATTTAAACCACAAAAACATAATTATAAGTAGAAAAAATTTATAAATAAATAAAAACATCCCGACAGTTGTGCTTTAAAAAGTCAGAAATAGCAAGTGTCAGGACGGTACTCTCATTAAAAGAGTTTGTTTTAAATTACTTTCATAGAGACAGACACATAATAATTTGGACGCTCCTCCCCATTCCAATTATTAGTTTTTGTTTTTTCTATTGAGATTAGATCACATCTTCTAAAAAGTCCCCCAAAAAGTTGTGTTACTAATGTGGCTTACTCTGTTAAAACCTCTTACCTCATATGCCAAAAGAAAGAATAACTGTCCATCTGCCAGCAGCGCCTGATTGCTCGACAAACAAATAGCCAAAGGGGAAACAGTCAGTATGATAGATTTCCAGTGTGCCTAATGAAATGCTGCTGTTGCTTCCTGGCACCGCTGAAAAACTGTGGGCCGCATAAAGGTCAGTATAAATCAAGCTCCTAAGTCTCAGCCTCTTGGATCTGTAATCTGCACAAATCTGACCACGCAAAAGGTAAAGAAATATCCCCCGAGTATTAACAAACAATAGACTGAAAATGTTCTCAAAAATAATAAGGGCTAAGCTGGTGCACTCTCTTTGAGCTGTATGTCACAGGGTGGGTTTAGCAGACATATTTTGTTCATTTGGATCACAAAAGCTTAATTTTTACATCCATTTACTGATAAACTTTAAGAACATGATTATAATTTCTTGCCTAATGCCTTTTCAGTTTCTGGACACCTACAAATATGGCTGTGCATCAACACTAAATCCATGAAAGAAATCTCTGTTCACACATGATAAAAAATAATGGCAGCTCATAAGGCATAAAATATATATACTCAGTCACAGTAGGGCGGCAGTAGCTCAGTGGGTAGAGCGGCCGTCCTTCGACCGGCAGGTGGGCGGTTTGATCCCCGCTTGAAACATCCCCAAACATCATAACATCCTGCTCTCCCCACAGTTCATACTGTCGTTGTGTCCTTGTGCAAGACACGTAACCCACCTTGTCTCCAGTGGTCTTCCAGCTGTAACACTGGTAAAGCGCTTCGAGTGCCTACTAGGTGGAAAAAATAAAATAAAATAAAATAAAATAAATACTTGGTTGCTTTCTTACAGCAATGGAAACTCCCCCCCTTTTTTCTTTTTCTTAGCTATTCACACACACAACAAAAGTGCTCAAGTCCAAAGGGGTTAACAGCATTTTCAAAAGTTTAGACATCCCAAAAAAAGTGATGCATAAACATTTGTCAGAGGCAGGCGGTAGGATGATATGAGATTCTGACAGTATCATGTTATTGCTGGTTCACTTCTGGATGTTTTCAATTTCTATGTAAATTGATTGTAAACAAATGTTTGGATTATTTCAAGATTTGAATACATATAGAGTTCTTTCAAATAAATGAATGCTGTTACTCTAATGTTGGCTCTATTCATTTGGACACATCAACAAGTGGTTTGAGAGTAAGGACTTCTCAGATGTCACTCATAGTCATTGCAACAGTTCAGTTTATTTGTTTCAGCCACACTACGTCATTTCCATCTGAAATTGGCATAAAATAAATTTGAGAATCTGTTTTGTGAATGTGTCTCATCATCAAGATCATGAAATGGTTTTACATTAACATTTAGTCATTTAGCAGACACTTTTATCCAAAGCGACTTACAAATTATACTTACGATTTTACAAGGTAACAAAATACATAGAGTAAGTGCACCAAAAACTAGTCTGTTAAAACCCAGCACAATATACAAAGCTAAGAATGTTTTTAAGAAAGAAAAGAAATAGATAGAAAGGTAGTAAAATTCATTGTTTGTCAGTCAGGTGTTGACGGAAGAGATGTGTTTTTATGCGTTTTTTAAAGATGGCTACAGAATCTGCTGATCTTGTAGCAGCAGGTAGATCATTCCATGTGGAACAGATCCAGAGAAGGTACGTGAGAGTGATTTTTTTCCTTTTTGGGACGGTACCACCAGACGTTGTTCATTTGCAGAGTGCAGGATTCTGGTAGGAACGTAGGTCTGTATTAGTGAGTGAAGATATGAGGGTGCAGAACCAGTGGTGGTCTTGTAGGCCAAGAGCATAGCTTTGAACTTGATGCGGGCGTCAACCGGGAGCCAGTGTAACCTAATGAAGAGAGGAGTTACGTGTGCTCTCTTTGGTTCATTAAAGACCACTCTTGCCGCTGCATTCTGGATCAGCTGCAGAGGTTTGGTTGTGCAGGCAGGGAGTCCAGCCAGTAGAGCATTGCAATAATCCAGTTTGGACAAGACAAGAGCCTGGACTAGAATTTGCGTAGAGTGCTCTGAAAGGAAAGGTCTAATTCTCCTGATGTTGTAGAGGATGAATCTACAAGACCGGATCATCAATTACCATTACCAGATTTCTGGCAGTGCTGGACGGTGTAATGGTTGATGGGCCTAGTTGAATGGAGAGGTTATGGCAGGTCCCTGGGTTGGCTGGGATCACAAGCAGTTCTGTTTGTGTAATGTTCAGCTGCAGGTGATGATACTTCATCCAAAGTGAGATGTCACTCAGGCATGCCGAGTCGGATCGCCAGGTTGAAATGACAAGTGGAGTTGAGTCATGTTTTAGTTATGTTGATACCGCAAATATAATGAAATCTGAAAAGATACCAATGAAAAAAAGACCATTGTATTTATCTAGTCCCCCCTGGTGACTGAAGTGGTAGATTTGTAAGATTTATTTCACAGAGCACTTGGAAAATACACTATATTGCCAAAAGTATTCACTTAGTTATCCAAATCATTGAATTAAGGAGTTCCAATCAGTTCCATAGCCACAGGTGTATAAAATCAAGCATCTAGGCCTGCAGGCTACAAACATTTGTAAAAGAATGGGTCGCTCAGTGAATTCCAGCATGGAACTGCGATAGGATGCCACCTGGGCAATGTCCATGTATATAATCCACAATCAACTGTTAATGGTACTAAAACAAAGTGGGAGTGAATGAGAACAACAGCAATCCACAAAGTGATAGGTCACATAAAAATATAGAGCGGGTCAGCAGATGCTGAGTGCACAAAGGTTGCCAACTGTAGGACAGCAGAAATTAGTCTGAGACTCTAATCCGACATGTTTACATTCATGATCTGATGTTTCATCTATGTACATCAACATGCATTGTCCCGACCAAATATATTATTATAACTTTCAGCAGACTCAATAGCTACAGACCTCCAAACGTCATGTGATCTTCAGATTAGCTCAAGAACAGTGCATAGGTTTTCATGGACTAGCAGCTGCATCCAAAGCAAATCCAAATGCAAAGCATGGACTTTAGAGCAGTGGAGACATGTTCTCTGGGGTCACCAATCACGCTTCTCGGTCTGGCAATCTGATGAACGAGTCTGGGTTTGGCAGTTACCAGGAGAACAATACTTGTCTAACTGCATTGTGCAGGTGTGGAATAACTTGACTATCCTGCACAGAGTCCTGACCACCTTTGGGATGAATTAGAGCAGAGTCTGCGAGCCAGGCCAACATCAGTGTCTGACCTGAAATGCACTTCTGGAAGAATGGTCAAACATAAACACACTTCTAAACCTTGTGGAAAGCCTTCCTAGAAGAGTTGAAGCTGTTATAGCTACAAAAGGGTCGACAACATATTAAATCCTATGGTTTAAGAATAGGATGTCACTCACGTTCATATGCGTGTGTATGTGTGAGTATTTTCCCTGCAAACACTGACGAATCAATGAAATAGAATAAGCCATATTAGCCATAAAGACCTAGGTTTGAAGAATAGCTAATGGAAATGTTGCACAACCGTTGACGTCATCTAGTGGACAACAGTAAGATGATTATTTGATAAAGTGAAGGAAAAGTGTCATTAACTGCAGCTTTTGCTTCCATTATGTGCCATATCCCTCGGGCATTTTCTAAAGTCATTTCATCTAAAAGCCCTAAAAGCTGGAGTAAAGAGAGCTATGACGATAACGCTGACTCACTTACTACAAGACAGCAGGTAACAGGTGCACAAATAGCAGATGTCTGGAAAACCGCGGTGTAGCAGGCAATCAATAACGCAGTGTGCATGCGGAGGCACACAAACAGTATTGTGATTTCTCTTCCTCTTCACGTGGTTTAAAAAGAGCTGGCCACAAAAACAAATGAAGTGAGCTATTGACAGAACACCTACAAGAATGGCCTGCAGCCACCAGGTTTGTATTGAAAAGACATTAACTGTGTAGTGGAGCACCAAATCATACAGAGGGGCTCTCTATCAAATGCACTCATCAACCCCCAGGTAAACAAGACGGAATAAGCCACACAGCTGTTGGAGGTGGAAAACACAGGCATTTTTCAGACGTTAAACAGGTCCACATCTGTCGGTGCAGACTATGAGGCAGTTTAGCCCGAGCTTATCAATGCATTATGGCAAAAATATCTGTTCCCTAAAATGTCAACGGTTTAACACCTACAAGCTCAATTTTAAAGGTTGTACCATTTGGGAGAAAATAATTAATAGTCGGTGGACTGTAACATCTGTAACAAATGTAGCATATCACCCCTCTTTTCATTCTTGACCTTTTAGTCAACTGAAGCTTCTACAGTTATCTACAAGTACAGAATTGACTGTGTATTTGGGAATATTGCCAGCCAAACTCTGTCTGTAACCATTAAATTATAAATTCTTTGTGACAAATTTATTCTTTGTGATTTTTCATCAGTGACTGTAGGTTGCTTAGAGACGACCAACTACACAGTTTTACAAATATTTCCAGGCTGCCATAATGTTTGACAGGACAGTTGTAAAGCTTTCTGCAACAACCTATATTAAATTATATATTATAATTTATATATTATATATATATATATATATATATATATATATATATATATTGAATATAATATTCTTTCACAGCAGTAATCTAAATGTGGGTGTAAACAAGTTTATGTTGTTAGAACTTTGACTTATCCAAAGCTCTCGTTGCAGAATTTACCCCAAGTTGCCCATTTTTTCAATCTTTCAATCTCTCTGTTGTTTCTCTATTTTCCTGATCCCATAAACACCACTTAAGTTGATTCTCACTGAAGCTTCTTGTTGTTTACAAGAACTTAATCATAGCCTGCAACTCATTATTGATTCATGTTGCACAGTGTGACAACATGACTAAAGGGGCTTTATTCTGACTGGACAGTAAATTAATTTAAATTATAACAGCATCAAAAACTATGGTTGTAACACACATTACGATGAGCAGCTAACAAGGGCAGTGCTTTTTAGAATGTATAAACAAGCAAGCATCTGTCTGCCGACATAAAAGCTGAGGTGTAATTAGTCAGAAATAAAAGGCAGCATAATTATGATTTTAATGCAGGTTCACTTTTGAAGTTAAAGAAAAAAAAAAAACTCCTTTTCCTAAAGAAGAACCAATGTTTACCAAGTCTTAACAATGTTTGCCATGACGACTGGGCACTTCCTTGTTGCGGCTACATATACCTAGTATGTGCATACAATGTGTGTTTTGTAATCTCGTGGCAGACAAACAAATCATTAGAGTGTTATGAGTGTGCCTTTGGAGGATATGTGTTTTGTCTCACAACAATTTGACACCAGCAGAGCAGAGGGGAAGAAGTAGAGTCGTTTCACAAAAAGGTCTCACACTTTGTTAATACCTTGTGCCAAAGTGAGACAGACACTCACAAATGAGCCGACAAGAAGCTGGCCACAGTGTTGTGCTGGTAACAGGCCGCTGTATGTCTCCCATGGTAACATCACCGCTTTTATTACCCCTTAGGCATTCAATGCAGACGTGATCAGCTGCAATTTCCTGAACAGATACAACCCCTCGAGGGAGGGTTAGCTTTGGCTATTTGAGTACACTACCTGGTTCTGTGTCCTCACTGGACTGTAATAATGTCCAACTGTCAGGCAAAGTGCTCACAAATCCTGCTGCGCAGATTTGTCCCTGTTATTGAGAGAACTCCCCACCGAGTAACAGTTAGTCTACGTCCCGTGAGTAAAGGCTTATTTTACAAGAAGCAATCACCTGCAGCAATAAACCTGCCAAAGTACATTATCTGCTCTGTCGCTGTGTACTTCCTATGTTCCAGCTTGCTAAATAACACCTTTAGGGTCAAATAATTTTACAGCTCAATGATTCTATAGCCAAACATCACTGGAGCAACCATTATAGTATACTGTCAATTAAATCTGAATATGTTTCAAAAGTGTACAATGTGTAACAGAGAAGGTACTACCATAAAAACAGGTTGTACAAAATGTGTACTCTGACTTACAGAAGCGTTCTGGAGAGTTTAGCAGGTAAACTGAACTGACAGGAGACCAAAATACACCAATAAATGTCAAGAGTCTGGCGGCAGACTGCTCTTAGAGATGAAGCCATTATGGGTTGTCCATTTCATCAGACAGTGCACTTTCACTGCAGTACAACTGAGACCATTTAAGAAAGGACCGATTCATCTCCATTTTCAGACAAAAGTGTTATACATGAGAACGTGTTACAGTTTAGTTGCATCAGGATTTATCATTTTTCGAGTGCTCAAATGGAGTGCTTACATTTTTATCCTTTTTTATTCTTTTTAGGCAAAGGAAGAATGTGACTGTGGCATTACTTAAATTGGCACTGCGTCCAAAAATATACATTCTCGTATAGATTTAATGGTTCTTAGACACACAATTGGTAAATTCATGCCTATTTTACTGACACGGTCCCCTCAGCTGGACAGAAAACTATAATTCCATGCCACCACGACGCTCTTGAGACCTCTCCTAAGTGACATCCTTAGCAGCATCAAAAGAGGGAGCTGAAACAGGTCGATACACTGGACACTAGCAGAGTTTAATTTGTACAAAATGCACTAAAATAAACCGTTTCAGAAGACATGTCTTTTTCTTCAAACTTGGCGGTTTTGGATAGTTTCCTGGAAAGTCAGTCTGTAGAGGGATCTGCGCCATCTAGTGGCTAAAAGTTACGCAGTGCCGCTTTACAGTGTGTGAGCTAGAAGATAAAAAGAAGTTGGGAGTATCAAACCTGACAAAGAGACATATGGTTAATAATGCAATCCCACATGAAATCATTTTATCTACTATCAGGATAGGTGTGACCTTGATGTATCCCTTCTGTCGCTGTTTGGTAACAAGAGTGTCATACATTTAATATAGCTTTTAAATGACACTTCTGATTTTTGTGGTGCATTTGATTTTGAGGTGCCTCGACAAATAGCACCACCTAAACGTGTCTGTACATTTGATCACTTTGACACATTAGCAGTTTACAGAGAAGACCTGGGCTGCAGAGTGAAACCCAGTTATGAGGATGTTGTGCTTTATATGGGCACACCGGCTTTCAGTCTAAGCAATGATTGGTTGAAAGACATCCATAAGATTACAATTTAAAAGGCACCTAACAACTGGCCTGTTAATGAGTTCCTTGTTAAAACACAAGTGTAAAAGCAGATTAAATTCATCTATTAATCACTGCATAATAAAATACTATTTAAAATTCTTTCTGAGACCCAAATATAATTGAATGCACTATAGTAAAGAGTGACACAAACAGTATATGCCCACAAAAGGGTAAAGGTTTTTTGTCTTGGTTTTAAAACAGAGGAATAATAGTAACAGTGAGTGGATGGTTAACTTCTATTTTTAAATGTAACCTACGCCATCATTCATTTCTAGTTGCTTAATTATATTTTCCATTTTGGTTCTTCTCCACCAGGCGCTACAGGCAGGAAATAAGTTTCTCATTAAAGGATGTCTCAGCACATGTTTATCTGGGCTATGGTGCTAGAGCAACTGAAGCCATTAGCCAGCACATGATGTTTTCTTTAAATTAGGAACAAATGACTGCAAGGTTTGCACTTGACCTTTGTACAACCCTCTATGGCACACACATTTTCATTTCAGTCAAGTTCAATTTTACAAAAAACCTGATGTCTAACTTATTTTACTACAGCACAAATGACTTTCAGGTTTGCAAAGCTTTATAATAAACAGTAGTGTTTCATTATTCAGTAAATCTAAAGAACTAAACAAACATGTGCAAATCTTTCCACAAAAGAAATAACTCTGCAGCTAAGGGAGACTTCCCTGGTCAAGGCAACATTCAAGGAAAGCCTAACTTCACGCAGCTGTGCCCCATATCTTCTAAAATGGCCCTGGGTGTTTGCACAGTGCACAGTTTTATCCAGCTATAAATAAGGCAACAATAGAGTAAATCAAGAATTAACAACTCCAATAAAGTCAGTCCATTAGATAAATAATAAGGACTCGGAGCACATTAAAGCTTAGGGCTCATGATACTGATAAAGAAGTGCTTTTAGTAGTATTTATCCCTTCACTTTATGACCACAGAAGCCTGCAGCAGAAAAACATAATATACCCAGCACCTCAAAGCTTTAGATGCAGTGAAATATTAATGCCCCCCTCCTTGGGCTAAAGGTTACCTGCCCCGTTAGCTCAATAAGAAGACAGGGAGCCCAAAATCCAAGTAGCAATAAAGATATGCCTCATAAAAGGCAGACAAACTTTATAAACTCGGGAAAACAAGGAGATTTATGGCGTCACTTTCGATTCAAGTTGGGATGAGACACGTGATTCTAAAGTGGAACAAGTGCAGCAGAAGTCGTCACATACGGAAAATACACCCAAAGACGAGCTCCACGGCGCATGAAAACGAACATTTTTATTAGCAACAGAACCGTCAACAGCCACGCAAGGCAAATTAACAAAATACAAACGCCTTACCATCATGTTGCCTTGCATCTTCGCCGTTTCAATCAGGTTCTTTTCCTTCATTGTGTCACGTTAATCTTCGAAACGCTGCGTAGTATTGGCAGACTTTTCAATCAGCTTCCCGTGCACAGCAGAGGTTTACAGGCGCCAGCGCTGTGAGCCACTTCATAAATGGGTGGACTTACAACCATACGATTGATTACGAGAAAAAAAAAACGGTGGAAACAACGTGGGATCTCCTCTCGCTGTGGTTTATTCCACTTCCTCTCTTCCGCATTTACGCTTTCAATCCGACAGCTATCGCAAAACAACAACGCAGTGGATTCTTTAGTGGAGGTTTAATTCAGCGAAAGAAAAAATGCCTTCTCGCTTTTATCCGTCGCGGGAGTATTGGCAGTCTGTGCGTGTTGCCAGAGATCCCCTGGGAGGCATCAGATCACACACGAGCAGCGCCGGATGATGGACAGACGTTTTCATTCAACGTCTTATTTACGGCTCTGCAGTGGAAAAAAACAGCGATAGTGGTTGAAGGAAAGTTTACTACGGCAGCATCTTTAAAATTGTGACGCTCTTATTATCTATTGACCCATTTAACTACTTTTATATTATTCTTTTTTACGGTATTTTTAGAGTGGGGGGTAGGTTACACATTTTCACTGCCAGTGTTTTATAGTTTTATGTGACTGTGGTACAGAAATCTTACTTTAGCCCAAAACAAAAACAGATTTGTGGCCAGTAACCCATAATTCATTACAGCTGCCCCACTTCTGTCTTGGTAAAAATTTGTTTGTTTTATTTCAAAGTTTATACACACATTTTGTTATTCCTTTTCATTTTGTGGAACTATTTTGCAAACACAAAGAACAGTGAAAGCCCAATCGGTTATCTCTTAGAATATTCTGGTGATAATGCAACACTATTAAAACAAATGTATGAAAATATAAACTTCACTGTTGCTGACAGGAAGTTTGTCTTGTCAGAGCTAAAAACACTTCGACAAAGACTTGAGGCTCTGTCCATGGTGCTGACAAACTTACAGGTACTAAGTTACTCTCAGGCATAGAAGATGACAGCGTTAATTGTTCTATACTCCGTGCTGTGCCTTTAGCATGATGTTTTAGCTAAATTCTATATTTAAACTGTGTTCTTCACCATCCTTTAAACTCCACTTCCTGTGTTTAAAGGCACTAAAAATGTCTGATGAGTTTTGTAAACTCAGCAAGAGCAGGCTTCCTCAGCCGTGAATAGTGCAAACAGCATGTCTTGCGTAAATTTTTTAAAAGTGCCTGGTATTAATTACTGTGGATACGACTGTCAAAACAACCTAATGGGAGCATGGCACTCCCTCGACTCCAGCTGGACTGCTGACAGAGGAAGAACACAGACGCTACACACAGGTGGCTTCACTGTGTCTGCAGTTTTGACATATTTTCTTTGTAATTACTTGCAGTTTTACCATTCCACATGCTTTTGTGGGAACTTGCATGACACAAAATCATGGTTCTATTTTAAAACAGGAGGTCAAACGTGCCTATTTAACAACATGTTCAATATGTTTTGTATTGGTCTTGTGTTTCTATATCACTTCCTGCTTGACCTTCAGAAATGCAACATTGTTTATCTTTTTTGCAGACATTGTGGTCTATAGTGTAAACCCCATTTTGGAACTTTATTTTTTTCCACCCGAAGCGGCAAAAGGTGACAGAGCGTTTGGCACAATTCCTGATACACCCTGGACATGGCCCTGCACTCGCCTGAGGTCCCAGATGTCTGGCCCACAATATTATTTCAATGTATTAGTTTACAGCAAGTGCATTTCCCTTTAATATCCATATTTAATCATACACTCAGTCTTTGGACATAAGCCTATTTGAGTCTGGAGCATAATTTTTTGAGAAGCTGTGTAAAGCTTTTAAGTCTTCTCATATGATTACAGGCTATTGTTCTATTATTTTGTTTTTGTTCTCAAATCATCTAAAAAGATAAATGGAAGGCAGAACAATAGACCTGCCAAAAATCAAGTAAAGTAGAGTATACAGGTGAAAAAAAGTTTTTTGATATTTTATGACTCTCCGATCCATTGAGGCACTCAGTCTTTTGTCTTTTTCATCTAAAAATGTAAATAGATAATAATAGGTCTTGTCCTCATCCTTGTGATGTGGGGTCCTTCTCACATTACTCACTATGGACAGCACTGAGCCACCAATTCTTCTAGAAGAAGAAGAAGCTGATAGCTCATAGAGAACCCACGGTAGCACTGAAAGAACATAAATGTAATTGTTGGCCAACTTGACATCAAGCCCTTTGGAAAGCACAGTCACTGTACAGCCCAAATTAATTTATACACATAATTTAAAAAAGCTTCTCTATCTAACATCATATTTAGACGCCTTTTGAATCCAAATGCTGCCTTGGACTACAACTCCAACACAGTAATCAGCTTCTGTTGTTCAAGACATGTAATGCCAAGTTGGAATTCATTGTGCACAGGTGTAGCAGCCAAGGACATCTGTAACAACAAAACTGGCCGTGCAGCAGCATCAACAGCTGTGTCATGTTAAAACTCAGAATAATGAAAAGAAATGGCCGGCCAGGGATGAGGAAAGCGGCCCTATCCTGCAAAGATCCATTAAAAAAGGATTGAGCAGCAGAAGTGACAGAGCAGCATGGGAGCTCTGCTGGGGAGAGAAAATCTGTTGGAGTGTGCTCGCCTGCAGCTTCAGTCCAATATGGAGCAGCAGAGCTAAAGGGCTGCCAAAAGTGAACTGCTGAGTTATATGAAAAATCCTCATAATTTAACTCCCACCACATAAAACATCAATACATAATCATTAGTCATGCATACTGTTCACTAGGGGCAAAGCTAACAGCCAGGTCTTTTATTTGGACTTGAACAAGCGTTTAAAGTTGATGGCTTTATTGTCACCACTGATCCATTTAACTGAAAAACATTGTTTGACTCTCAGTTGCTTATTCAAACACACACACAGTACAGATTATGGTTACGTTCATTCTGTCACATAAGAGCTATGAGTGGTATGGTATTTAGAAGGTGATAGTTATATTAATAAAAGATTGATTTATTGCACGCTCATGCATCAGGAACATTTTAATTAAAACATTATTTATATAATAAAACTATACTTCTGGTTTCAACAGATGGTACACCAAACAACAGTATGCTAGAAATCTCTCTTTGTAGGTTTGTACCACATGATCACATGGTCAAACAGGTGGCTCCTTTAGCACAACATGCTTATTACTGGCAGGTCTGAGGACAGGAAGTGTTTGTAAAGCTTTTTCAGGTGATACTGAGCCATTCAAACCTAAATGTCTTCTCAAATAGTTCCTCTAAACCACACGACTACATATTACAAATGTAGACAGAACACAAAACCAGTGACCTGTGTCCTAACTGCATGGATTGAGCAAATACTTCACATTTTATTTATTTGTGAAGGCTGTGTTTTAAGGTTGCAAGCTGCAGGAGCATATGCCAAGTCACTTAGTGCCTTAGACACAGTGCAGACATTTAATGACATCTATTAATATTCATCCTAAGGCCAGTCTAAGATAGTGAAATGAGTTTGCACTGTAGAGAAGTGGCACAGTGAAACCACAGAGAACATGCAAACACAGAAAAAAACATGTCCAGCTTGGAACTGTGCCCCAAAAACATTAACAGTTGTGTTTATTTATTCATTTATTAGAGACATACAGCCTGAGACAAGCCATAAGCGTTCAGACAAAAGTGATTAAAACCAGCACAAAGCCACAAGCACTAAAGTCCAAACACTATAGCTCCATCATGACAGCTGTCTTCCAAGGCAATAAACTCCTTTGACACCTTCACAGGACAAATCAATGCCTCCATTAACAACTTAATTACTTACTGTGATATTATGGTACTGTAATAACCGCTGCCACAGCTCCCTTTGGCTGTTTATCTTAGAAGGGTGTATTCTGAAGAGGAATATCATTAGATAAATCAACTCCCCTGTGTTAAATCCACTGGTGCCACTACATTTTTTTCAACACTTATGTATTATTTTCTCCAGACAATAAGCAGCAAATTTACACACCTAATTTAATGTGCAATTAAAAAAATTTCTACCCAAACCTATGACCTATCCATTTTTTGGGGGTGGGGAAATGATAACACCAAAGACTGGGATAAAATGACGTTTTAAACACAAAAATACAAAAAGGTGGTGGTGATTACACTTGATTGCTACTGGTTATTTCAATTTCTTTTCATACTTTGTCAAATGTGATCTTTTTTGGAAGCTGATTAAATGTGTGTGACACGTAAATAAAGTTAGGCTGGTTTATTATCTAAAACTTAAAGCATATTTGATAAATATCTGCTCTATAAAGAACAAGTACAGTCTTATGTCTTGGTCTTTTGATTTCATTACCATCCATTACCCTTCAACATTATAATATTACCCATGTGCTCTTCTGGGCTGTGTTCAGCTCAGTGGAGAGACCTACGTTCATTTAAGAAATTAATCCATTATTCCAACCTGTTTGTGGACATAACTACTAGGGGTGTGCACGGATAGTCGAACATTCGAATATTCGGTCTGCTGTAATTATTCGATAAATAAAAATGCTATTCGAATTTCGCTATATTTTTGCTTGCCGTAAAAAAAAAAATAAAATAAATCCACAATAAAACCTGAGCACGCAAACTACAACTAACAATAACCCTTAGGTCTATATGCATTGGGTGGCGCTGTGGAGCGTGCAGTGAAAACCAGTTGATTGTGTTTGATGACAAAATGGCGTCCTCTGCATCTAAGCGTAGCGAAGTTTGGAAATACTTTGATCAAAATGATCATCACGTAGTGTGCAAAATCTGTCAAGCGAAACTGAGTTACCACAACAGCACCTCTACAATGCGGAATCATCTTAAGTGCAAACACCGAAATATAATAATTGACGAACCTAGTAATGAAGACACACAGCTGCCCATCACCACGCTTCGCGACTTCAGTAGTGGAGATGTACCCCCGAGCGAGCCGAGGGTACATCACTTTTTTTTTTGCTTTTGCTCTGTACTTTTTTGTTTGTTTGCACACATTGTTAAAGGTTTTCAGCTACAAAACACGATGTAGCGTAATGTTTAAGCTTATTGTGTATAAGCTTGTACAAAAATGACGGAAACAATAAATGTTACTGAAAAATAACGTCTGTCTCATTAAACTTAATTTAAATAAACGAATATTCGAATATTCGTTTTTTGTGAGCTCAAATATTCGAATGTGATATTTGCGGAAAACGCCCATCCCTAATAACTACCAGAACAGGTTAAAAGTGTTTCCCCATCTTTTCAAACACAAACAGTAAGTGGAAGTTTCACTTTAATATACAGTTTTAAATGTCTTTTATAAGTTAGTCAAACGCAAGAAGTGCAAATTATTGACCGACGTAAAAAAATATGTTTGACTGTCCCCTACAAAAGTTAACCTTAAATGAAAAGTAACCTTAGATTTTTTTGATCTTTTTTTTGTGAACACGTACAGAAAGCTGCCACTCTAACACATAGTTTTCTCTTCCATTCAGAGCTGTGAGTGTGAGTCTGTGCCCTCTCAGAAGTGCTGCTTGCTCCTCTCTGTAGGTGGGAAGCTCCATAATCTCGAAAAGAGGTTTGTGCTGACCTGCCGTGCCCTGTCCTGTCACTGCAACGGATAGTTCGTGTCCCTAATGAATTCAGGTTCAGAGAAAGAAGGAGTAAAGGCATGTAAAGTGCACATTAATCTTACAGCTTCGACGCACGAGGTCTATTAGCAGTTGTGCAGCCTTGAACAGAGCCAGAAAGTTTGCAAACGAATGAGGCATTTGCTTTGAAAAATGTAAGAATGCGTTCCAGTATGTGTTATCATATTTTGTCTGTACAATATTTTGGCATGTTTGAGGGTTTATGTAGATCCTAAACCTTGTTAAAGTGCTGCCAGTTGGTAAATCACACACACTTTGGGTAGAAAGAATCATGATGCTCTAAATTCTGCTTTCTGCTGTTCAGCATATTCCCTTTCATTCACGATAAAATGTGACACACACTAAATTGTAGAGCACACTTTTACTTACATGCAGCAGCTTCTTCAGGGCACTTGGCACAGAAAAGTTACAGTAATTATTTTCCAACTTAAGGAGACTCGGGTCGCCTCCGCCGTCACACGGCAGCTAAGCACATCTGAATATTAATGAAACAGTTGCCTTGAACAGCAGGCGTTTGTCAGGAGCTTGGATCAGATTCATCACTTTAACCTGCTCGACTCGGCTCTGGGACGACTGATGAGCTCCCGTAGCACAAGCAGCTGGCGAGACTTTCACAACTCACACTTGAGCAGTTAAAACCATGTAAACACAGTGCGGAGGGGAGAGTATGAGGAAGAAGTTTAGGTGAATCACTTTAAGTTAGTTGCTATGAAAGGTAACAGCTCTTCATTCAAGGGGCCTGCCTTTTTTGCAGTTGAGCCAAAAAAAAAGCACATATTATTGTCATCCATCAATGAAACAATTACTAAAGCCCATTAACCTTTTTCTGAAGAGCTGTTCAAACAAAATGTCCTTTAATCTCATTGTGATAGGAATCATTGGCGAAATAAACAAGACCTTAATACATCATCTAGGCTTTTATCAAGGATTTGAATGTTTGGTGCATGAAGTAAGGGTTTATTGGCTATGAAACAACAATGAAAAACAGTTTAGCAGCTTACATTAGCAATAAAAATACAATAAAGTTAAAAGGATATAAATAACTGTAACCACAGCATGTAATAACCTGCGCTAAATATAACTAAAAGATCAAATGCGAGAGAAGGTTGATGGTGTGAGCAACTTAACAGCTTGGAGGTAGAATCTTTGGCCAGTCACATGGTCAAATGCTCAAAAAGGAATGCTCTCATTGGCACCACTTGGCAACATTGGATCAATGGTTACACATTTGCTTGCACAAATGCAAAGTTTAAGGAGGCAGAGATAGACTTCTGGGTTTTATTCATAATAGCCACACCCCAGAACCAGCCCAAAACAACTTTAACTCAATGCATTTTTCTCATGAGCAGGCTACAGTGTAACACTCTGACCTTAAACAAGGAAATACATGCATTTAAAGTTAAAACTATTATATTGTAAAAGGTTTATGATACCAGCAGAATATCACACTCTGTCTACTTTGTGAGATGGTGCCTGTATCTAAAGCATGCTACCCCATGACTTTTAACATCTAAATGTAAAAACCTTAATCACAATCTGTATGTCTCCTGTAAAAGCACATTTTCTCCACAAAACACTAGGATATCCCAAACCCCAAAAGTAAGGTTTACTCATTTTTAACTCAATCAACTGTGATAAAAAGTGAACTTCATGTTAGTCTCTGCTTGTAGGTACATTAGTCACAGAATGCACTATTCCCCAAAAGTATAAACAAACTCTCAAAGGCTGAGCTTCATCAACATTTGACTGTGTGAGACCCAGTCTGCTGTAAAACGAGTCGACCTGCGTACTCAGTGATGCCAGCAGTCATTAAAGCTGACTGATGGCTGTGAGGAGCTGCTGTCTCCTGCACATGCCTGGATGTCTCACGCTTATGCATCTGGAAGTGATAAAGTGATATGATAAACACAGCTAAGCTATTTTTCATTGCGCTGATTGATTTTATACACCGTTCAGCTGTCCTAATGTCAAATCTAATTAGATACATTAACAGAGGTGGTTGTATTTCTTGAGGTCCTGTGACAAAGCTGAGTGTCAGTGCTTTTTTGTGTTCAGGTGGATGCATATTTGAATAAATTGAAGGTAAATAAAGGAGATCAATGAAACCATTTTGCTATTGTGGAATCATAAACTGAAGTTGAACAATCAATGGCTCTCATTTTCATCAGGCTTTTAACCCCAAAATACCAAAGACAATAAATACACAAACCCAAGAAAATGTTAATTACAACCTGCAACTTAGCCATGTGCTTATTAGTTTTGATTTCAGCACTTGTTCCGCATCATTTTTTCCTTTCACACCGTTGTGAACAGAGCTTGTGCAGTGTGGATGTTTAACATGACACAGGACGCAGCCTAAAAGGGCATAAACAGTGGCTTGCCTTTTTACTGTGCGGCTTATGGCATAAATAGAAGACAAGGCTGATGGGAAAAAATAAAGTTGCCTATAAGAAGCTACAGCTTAAGAAGGAAACAGTTCTAAGACAACAGTGTAAAATTCTCACATATATTCACAACAAAAATTCATATACAAGTACTGATAGTGACTTTTATATTTAGTATATTATAATAAATGATCTCAAGCCGCCCAGGAGAGTAGTAACTAGTTTTATTTACTCAAGTACTTAAAGTAATTTTACATTTTGGAGCTTCAAGCTTCATATTACCTACTCTATTACCTAAATGAGTATTAGTACATTTGTCCTTGAAATTAATGATAACTACTTAGGCTAATTAGGAACAAAAGTATTTTCACTGAATACTATGAGTATGTATGTACTCACAATTTTGAGTAATATTCCATAACTTAAGTGTATTTTTTTGGCTTTAACTTCTTCTTCTATCCTTTTTGCTTGTGACAACATCAGCATAAACAAATAACAATATAATTATTCATGTATTTTATTCCCTTGAACAAAACAACACTCATTTCTAAGTTGCACTAAAGTCTCCCATAGAAATTTCTACACCATCAGTGAAAAATGATACACCGCGGCACAGCCTCCCGTCATCGTCCTCTGTGTAATTTCTGCTCATTCAGAGGCGCTGCTGGTGAAAGGCTGTGTTTCATTACCAACCGGGGCCTGTAGATGCCAGAATGAACGCCCATTTGGGAAGATTAACTACGGGAATATGCTTTAGTGTCTGATAACTAGAGCGCCATATCACGTTGCCCAAGGTGGTTTCTGGGGCAACGGTGTGGCCATCAATCAGCCTGCTGTAATCTAACTGGAAATCGTTGTCAGCATGCAAATTAGTGTCACATTTCACACAGGACCAATGTGTAGACTAGATGAAAATTGAAATATGTCTGGTAAACAAAAAAGTTTCACAATACAGGTTGTAGTGCTTTATTTTACTCTATGTACATGTCCATATTTACTCACAAGAAACAGTAGGGAAGGTGTGCTTCTACTGCTTCATATTGTATCTGTTCACACAAATGGCATGACATCAGAAAAATCATAAGAAAATAATCTAAAAATCTAATTCTGTAAACTATTTCTTATTAGCCAGAAAACTAATCAAAGGATGGTGACTTACTAAATATGAATAAGTATATAATTGGGATGGTATCCTTAGGGGTACTGCATCTAGTGTTGTGCGTGTTCACTGTGTGCACACTTGTACGAGCACAAACAAACCACAACCAAAGAAAAATCTGATTAGTCACATTTTAACAAGCTCACACAAATACTGAATATGAATATTTCTACCTCTTATCCCAAAGGTCACTGCACCTGAAGCCTATCCCAGCAGCTTTGGGCTTGAGACTAATACTTGATTACTTGCAATCATTCCCTATGGGTGACCAATACACCTGACGTCTAGATGGTGAAAGACAAAGGCATTTTCTTCTCTGTGTTCCTGTGCATGTTCCTGTTCTTATTTTTTTTAAGTATGTCTATATTATTACTGAAAGGTTTACTCTATCTCAGTGCTTCCTGAGGTCTGAGGTCTGGAGCCACAAAGGTACTGCGGGGGACCACTAGAGGTTGTATACTTGTGAGTGAGAGACTACATGTACATAAATGTGTTCTAACCATTGTAAATTTTTTTTCTGTGGAGTTTAAAAATACCTTTAGACTATTTATGGCCAACAGCCTGTTGTTTTTGTTTTATGAATAATATTTTCAGAGCATTTTCTGATTTTTTGGGGTCATTCCTGGCTTTGGGAAAGGCTGCTCTCTCATTTCTCATTATTAAAAATGTTTCCCTTTTTTTTCTAATGGGCAGAACGTATTAACTTGTTTTTTTCTTTTTTTTTTAAGTAATTTGAATACATTTCTTGATTTTTGGTTAGGTTTAGTGACAGACCAGATGAAGGAAGAGCATCATTAATAACACTACAAAAGCAATCACTAAGTCCCAACTAACGACCTGCAGTTAGAAGTGTTCATTTATTAATATTTAAAGCCACTAAAAGATCTTTATTACTCAATATGGCAGCTCTTGGTGTAAATCTCAAGCAACAGACAGCACACTCTTGTACACTAAACCCATTGCATAGTCCAAATTAGGTTAGTTTAAAGCACAGGGCTGACTCTGCTGTTTTCCCACACTGCACCTGTCCTATTGTCTGTTGTCTGCGGCATGCTGCTCATTTTAGATTGCACTGTCTCTAGAGACACAAATCCCATTAAGTGAAACTAATACAAACAGGCAGCAAGGTGAGGTTCAGCTTTAGTGGAATATCACAAAGTGTAATGTCTTTGTAAACTTTAATGATGGCTCAAGTTTTGAGTTTGAGTTGTAAAGATGGCTGATAGCTTCACCGAGCACCAAACAAGCCATTACTATTGGTGGCCATTGTTCAGTATTGGCGCTGCACTGTTTATCCATCTGTATTAATGCGCTTGTGTGTCTATAGATGTTTTGCCTGCCTCCTGAGGATGATTTACAAAGCATTGATTTGGAGGCTCACAGGCTGCAGCACAATAAAACCGTTGCTTACGCTCAGATGTTTATTGTCAAGAGGAATGGCATCTTGTTTTAGGACAACGTAGAGCACTATGGAAGTTAACATGACAAATCATCTCCGTTAAATGCCAGGGACACAGGGACAAATGAAGCTTATGCCATCGGTTATACACCAGCTTTTAGCAATAAGTCAACACAATAGTCTGAGCCAGTTTTATGAAAATGGACTGTGACAGGGCCATGTTATACATTTCAATATAGGGCACAGATTGGAAGAGCAGAGAGGCAAGGACAGGGCTCCAAAACAAAGTGTGAAGGCACGGCCAAGCCAGCAGTGTACCGAGCAGTCAGGCCAAATGGAGCCAAATGACTGTCGCAGTTCAAATGATTGTGTGACGCACTCAGGAAAAAGGCTTACATTCAGTTTTTTTAAGGCAAAGAAATGTTCTAAAAGCAGTGAAAAGCCAATGTCAGTAAGTGTCTTTCAATAAGGTTCTAATGGCACCAAAAGTTGTATTATAAAGCAATCAGAACCTATTCTCTTGAACAAAAAGTGCCATCCATCTAACTTTAATATAAAAGTAAAAATTCATACAAGTATTTATTGATAGTAAAAGGCACAGTTTAAGAGGGATAGGATGTCTATAAATATCCCTCTTGTGTGAATACATGTTAGGTGCCTAGAAAATTGCAATATAGTTGGCCACTTTAATAAAAGTATATATTGCAACAGAAAAATCCAATCAAATACATTTAACCTAAATCACAATATAAAAAAGACTTTCCATTTAGGATCTGCTCGATGTGTTTACTACAGTTCAATTCCCTGCTCTTTCCCAATATGTCATGTGCCATTTCTCTGTCTCTCAGGGTACATTCAAAGCAAAAGCAACAAAATTGCTTATCTCCACTTTTGTCCTCATTCACATAGAGTTTCAAATAGGCCTAGTCCTTGGATGTCCAGAGTTTCTTTTTGCTCTTGAGCTATTAAATACATTTGTGAATGATTTCCACTTACATGCACTTGCACTAAAAAGATTCTTAAACACAGCCAGAAACGAAATCATGGCGACGAAGGTTTTCTGTCATGTCGAGGAAGCAGTTGTGCACTGGGTGACAAATGTTCTGGATTTTAACTTATTCAAAGCATGTCCAAAGCTAATATCCTTTAACCTGGAATTAAGTGATGTGATTTTAATTAAAGGAACTGACCTGAAGGTTTCTTTGTTGCTCTGTGCATGGCGGTGTGTGCTCAGGCACGTATCTGCAACAGAGAGCTAACAGAAGGTCTTTGAAAGCTTACTTTTGAAAGGCTGGGCTTAGAAGAGGGATATAAAGGGATTTCAAAGACCCAAGATATTCCCTGGAACATACTTAGGACTATAATAAGAAAGAGGAAGAATTATGGCTCTATATATAAGAGTCTGGCTACAACAGACATTGGCTGCTGTTTGTAAAGTGCTCTTGTAGACCCTTGAAAGGATTTGGGGTTTATAGTCAAAGTGAATTAATAAGTGCACACACTTTAATGAAATGGCTGAACTTGCTCAACCTTGAAAACACAAGAAGTAAGGTACAAGTCATTTCTCGCTTGATTTATGTTCTAAATTTACACTGATCGATAATAATAACATCCATATTTAATAAAACAGGTCGGGCTGTAAATGTCAGGGCTGACTCATGGCCAAGATATGGATTTTTATAATACCAGATCCTTATTGTATATGTATAAATAGACCCTTTTCCAAGCAATGTCATCCTGAAGAAACATATGGCAACAAAGGCAGTGATATTTCAATCATGGTGAATGAAGTTAAAAACACTATATTCAACATTTTGTCACCTTTATCTTAACAGATAGATTTCTGTTCTGGTCGAGTGTGTCAGCTGCTGTGTTGTTTATCTTGAGCAAATGGAGCAAGAATGCTAGAAAGCTAAAGCCTTCTGTTTTTTATACACTATTTTACCTCATTGTGTATTATAGGTCTATTATGGAGACATGCCTTTTACCTGACCAAAGGTCAGCTTTGTATTTGTAACCTGACTCTGCCATAGAACTGCTCCAGAGAACACAGCCTGTTCCACAGTACCATCTGGAAAGTGTTTACAAAAGGGCAGATACTTTAAATGAATACCAGGTCAGTGATTGGATTTATCAAACGCAGTTATCCGGTCAGAGCACCATGTTGTTTACGTTCTTAACGGTAAAACGGTTGCTACATCTTCAAACCTAAAACACGCCCAGACCTTTCAATGCTGCCACCTCATTGGACACAAGAGTTGATAAAGCCAGGTTTCGGACTGGGAATACTTTGCTTGGAGCAGGACAAAATGTATTTTTGCAAGTTGGTAAACTCACAAATCTTGCCCGATTCAGCTGCAGCACAAGGTTTTTGTTTTTGCGTAAGATATAGTAGATGTTGATATAACAGTCTTTAAAGAGGAAGCACAGGTCCTAAAACCCTCTTTATAGACTTTATATGGTGTAGCCTAAAAGCTCAAAAGAAGAGCAGATGCTTATTTAGCCACTTTTCTTTACCCACATTGACAGCACAAACATGTCACAAATTAGTTTACATTTGCCCAAATCCTTTTGTTTATACAGAATTTCCAATCTGTGAGTAACTAATGAAAATGAATTGCTCACATTCTCAAAATGCATGCATAGCTCAATATTAGACTCTACAGGGGAACAAAGGGATGTTGAGTGTTACTGGAGGCATCTTTGGTTCTCTCAGACTAAATGATTGATCAGAGGTGTTTACTGAAGAATTAACATGTCCATTTGGTCACATTATTTACAGTCTTTTCTAGGGGTACCAACAATTTTGTCTAGGCCTGTTCCATGAGTTTATTTTTTTAAATAATTCCGTTGAAGCATGGTTTAAAAGCAATGTCTGACTTTCATTAGTTAACATTCATAGAATTTTTATTTATTATTACTTTTGTCAGAATAAAGTTTTTTCTGTGACCATTGTGAGTTTTTCTTTCATTGATTGAAGGGTACCAACAATTTTGTCCACATGTGTATAAACTGCCACAAGATAGACAGTAAAACATATACGTAATAAATTCCATGCTCTTTAACATTCATTTTCTTCTATGTATGCCATATTTGGTTTATAAAATGATTGACATTGGACCTTGACCTACTTTTCCCCTGTACACCTGAACAAAGTTTGTTGGAGTGAATTTGAGGAAAATATTTGACTTAATGACTATCCACTATCCAGCATTCCCTGCATCTTTTTAGCAATGTAGACGCCTGCTCTTTACAAAAGGTCAGATTTCTTCTTCAGATTGTAATTCTCTAAGCTTTAGAAACAGCCCATCAGAATTTCAGCTTGGCTCCTTGTTACATAACGAGGTAGATATGCAACACATTCTGCCTCTCAATGGGCCCAAGAAGTAAAGTTTTGCAAAGTTGAAACAGTAACTATGTGATGTGACCACTTAGAGCAGCCAGTCCTTTGAAGCGGGTCCCTGGAGAAAAGAAATGCTTGAGACAAAGGGGTTCTCAAGCGTTTTTGTTGATGTTAAAGACCGGTTTGCTGTGTTGGTAACATCACAAAGCACCATCTGCACCATTGAGCTAAGCTTCAATTTGCTCCTTACTGACTCCTTGGCTGTGGTTGGCTTATGTAATTGTCATTCAGCAAATTGGAAGCTGAAAACCAAAAAAGGAACCAAAAAAAAGAGACCTTTTGAAGCTTTGCTGTATAATGACAATAAAATATATGTAGTATGACAGATTAGACAGAGGCGCTGTCCCCATGAACGTTACCTCTTTTCAAAATAGTGTTGAATAAAGGCATTTAAATTTTGTTTTTGTATGAATTAAATAAAAGATGAAGAGTACAATTGCTCTTTTGTCTCAGTTTATGTATATACACTTTATGAATGCTATTTGTAAACATCTTTGTGGATATTGGATCAAGGCCATTCAACATTATATCTCTAAAAGGTGGCACTTTCTTTTTTGAGGTTTAATGAAGTATAATCACAACATTATTATAAAATCAATTAAAACTAAAACTGGGATTTAATTATCTCTTTGTTTACGGTAACTACAGAAAGTCCTTCCTGCTCAGTTAGTTGTAACTCGTCTCTAAGATTAAAGGCAAACTCACCAAATCCTCCCGAACACACAGTTTCAGTTCAGCTGATCTTGTGAGATCGGGTCTCTCTGTTTTTTGGATCAAAGGTCATAAACATGTCTCTATAAGAACACATTAAATAAATACAAGACTGCTAGGATACCTATGGAGCCTTGATGTGATTATGTACAAACATAATTACATCAAGATTAATATGGTCATTTTGCACCAACTTTAAATGGTTGTTACAGATAAAAAAATAAAAAAGTTGCAGTAACCAGCTTTTGAAGCCTTAGTATTGCCTTTATGTAAAAGCCTCTCACTCCATTTTTTCTACTATAAAGACTTAAAACCATTTCACTGTGATTACTGAAATAGTTTTCCCTAAAAACTGTAATTTTCCAAAAGTAGGCTTCATACCTCTCAAACTACTTGTAATGTAAACTGCACCATTTAGTCTTGCTATTAAGAAACCATTATTGCAATGGTCTCACCGTATCAGATGTCTCATTATACACCAACTTCACCAAGAAAGCTGTGTGGCACTGAGGAACATGACCTCTTTAATTCAGCAGAGGGTAAAGTCCAACCTGACCCTTAGCCATTAGCCCTCTCAGTAAACTCTACTGTTACCAAACATCATTACATACTCAGAATATACGCAGTGGATGTAATGTAGGCTTTGATCAGACTTCAATGTGGCCCTGAGTCAAAACCAGTGAGTAAAGTGCAAATATCTAAATGGTTATAATAAATCATGCAAATGTTTTATATTTATTTTTTATTTATTTTAAACTTCTAAACTAACAACATGCACAAAGACGACTCCACTCTGAAGACCCCACTTGGAATTATACGACAGGAAAGAGAGCCACTGCAGTCTACCACTTCTGTTGTATATGTGATATTCAAGCTTTCAATGACAACCTAGGACATCTATTGGACATTGGAAGTAAGTAGAGGGACAGTGAGGTAGAATAGGAAAAGGGAAACCACTTAAAACTACCATGGACATGTTTATTACTTGAGAGCATATAAATAATGAATTGGTTGAACAGTCAAAAGCCTTGGATCTGAACAAAGATGATGTTGGAGCATACTTTGAATCCACAGTGTTTTGTCTGATGTTCAGTCTGACGGTCACTGCTGCTCTGGGGACACAGAGCAGACATTCTTGTGATTCTTGTCAGATATGGCTCGAGCCTGTCTTTTTCCAGTGCTGGCCGTTTGTCTCGCTGGGCCTTGTTGACTGCTTGTGAAACGCCACCAGATGGGCTGTCATGACCCCAGCGTTTTGCCAAGCCAACTGCTCACTCAGGGGGTTGGTGAGGTCGTGGTGACTCATGCAATTACAACCCCAGGCGTGTCAATCACCCCACAGAAGCAGAGAGAACAGATTTCTGCAGCACAGTGTGAGTACTGGCCAAGCATGTAAGCAACGTGTTATGTTTGTATGCATTCTCTGAGCTGACAGACTGTAATATACTCCTGTGTCCACAAGGATTTCCTTCATGTTGTGCAAAAAAGTCAGGAGATAGCACTGCAGCACCTCATGATTAAGTGCATACGCCACTGGGCTCTCACAAAAAGAAATGCCACCCCAGCAGAATTAGTAATTTGCACACATTTAAGGGAAAAAAGAGGCACTTCAACCTGCTGGTATTGGATGTGAGAAAATCTATTTTCTCAGTGTGTTGCATTATTCATTTGATAGAGGGGGGGTTTAGATCTGGCTCCGAATGTTATTTTATTGTGTGGACTGTAAACAAGTAGCTGTACAAAAACAGAAGACAGGCAAAAGTATATTTGTTTCCAGGCAAAGAGCCAAAGAAGTCTTAATCACACCACAACACATCAGCCTTTATGCAGCATAAGAAAGGGTAAATAAAACTATTGGTTGATGGCAGGCAGGTTTAAGATACACTGTTTACCTTCGGTCAACTGTTTTATTGGCGTCACCTTGTGGTCATGGAAAAAGAAATTATGTAGTTAATGTCAGTCTAGTCAAAATGCAGTTATCTATGGCTAAGGTTCTCTCTCATCCTGTAGAATAATTCTGCAACATTTGGTCAATGTTCTCTACTGATGTTGATGTTTCTGGTTGGTTAGGCTCTCTATGGTTAAAGAATGACCTTTAACCCTAGAGAGCCTAACCAACCAGAAACATTAATGCAGGGTGTGGAACTGTCACATTCAAAAGCTTTTTCTAATAACTATGATGGTTAAATAAGTGCATCAACACAGGTTGACAAGGGATCAAATATCGCTACACTGCACCTTGAGGTATTTATTCCAAATGGCAATTGTACCCTTTAGCATGTTGCCATGCGTTGCCCCACATATAACCAATGTGGGGCATCTTCTTTTTCTTCAAATATTTTTAATGCCATTCAAATGCCCCATGTCAAAAAGCACAATGTATAAACTAATTACTCCAGCCTATACTGTCTGAAAACAATTCTATTCTCCAGAGGTAACAGGATGAATACTGGTACTATCGGGAGAAGGCCTGGGGTACAGCAAAGATGATTAAAATAGAAAAAAAAACAAAAAACAGGATCAATGATGATTTCCATAGACTGGTGCAGAGTTGGAGTGATAACTGTGCATTACAATGGGCTCTCGCTGTAATGAGATCTGAGATCAATACTTGGCCCGCTCCTGCCGTTGTTTGCTCGGCTGTTGGCCAACAAAACCGCTGTAATTAAGAAATCTAACCCCACTCTAAACACCTTTCAGCTCAGCTCCTAAACAACCAGAGAGATGTCTCCTTAAACCTATTAGCCTCTTTAAGGTAAAGGCCATTCTTACTGCGTTTAGTTTACTCAATTTTAAAACAAACAAAAGTCTATAAACATACAGTTATATTGTCATCTGTTCATATTATTGCAGTAGTTATGAAGTAAGTATTAAAAATTCTTATTCATAGGAAGCGAGCATACATTTTATTTGTTTTTCTATATCTTAACAGGGCCATTATGAAAACCTAATTACAAAAATTGGGATTTTCAAATGGTTTCTGATGTAGAGATTAGCTGTGTGCCAAATGGTTCTCAGTTAATTGGGATTTAGAGTGCACACACAGAGCTGCAGGGCTGTCAGGGGCCAAGATAATCAAACTAGCCTGCTGTGACCGAGACAAGGCAGAGAGAGGAGAACTATATAAACACATACAATGAAACTATGATCTGAACTTTTCTCACTCCGTTTTGAATACTTCTACTTTCAATATTTGAGACAACTATTATTAAATCAAAATCTTGAACTAAACACAGTGAGGTTCAAAGCATTGGGCAGAATTATTATGTCTTATAATTAATTTGCTTTTGAAAATGTACCAAGCTTATTTAAAGATAAAGTATTATTTATAAATGAAGGTTATTGTTTTTGTCATCGTCAGCTTTTGAATAGACAGGGCCAGCTCCTCAGACTGTTTTACAGTACTACACTGCCCTCTAGTGGTCATGGCTTGTAAAGACACTGTTTTACATTATTCTGATTTAAGATTATTGTCAATTTATAAGAATTCAATATGATAAGTTTCACTTCATAAACAAAGTAATTCAACAAAACAGTTCTAACATTGTGAGAACTTTGGTTTGATAAACTATTATGACATAAAAGTATAATCAGTCAGAGCCATCATTTATCATCATTTACACCTTTCCGCATCTTTATTCGTAACAAGGTTGTAGAGTAAAGTTTTTTTCCCTCATCAATACAGCAGCACAACCAACAATTGTGTTTTTCCGAGACGTACATATTTCAGGAAGAATTTGTTTTAAAATGTCTAAAAGTAGCAAAGAAGTCTGGATAAAGGGATGCTTTTAAGGCGGATAAAACGTATGCGTGAGTACAAAGCAGTGTTTAACACAGGTTCTTGTTTGTTTTGTTTATGTCTACCTGCTCTGCTATTGTCTTTATTTTAAGTCTTTTCAGGGAAGCTCTGTGCTTTCCCAGAAGGGCTGTGATGCAGAGTTCAGGTGAAGTGATATATAGTGTACAAAGTGAAATTAAAGGTAATAGTTCCTGCTCACCATCACAACATTCAAGTATCAGGTGCTGCCTCAGTGCATTATTGTCTATGGTCCTCACTTAGCAGACTGCAGTAACAGTATGAGAAGCATAGAACTAACATATATTGCAGATATTTATTTTGTTTTTATTTTATCGTCAAGGTCCAAGGTCCATGCCTTTGTTTGTTTATATATTAATCAGTTAGCAAGTTAGCAAGGATAGAGATGCTAACTTTGAGTGTCTCAGAGTTAGCATCTATATCCTTTTTTAAGTAAACAAACTATGAGTACTTTACCATAGCAACAATCAGCCAACCTATCAAAATTCTGATCATAAACATACACCTGGAGTCACTTAAATCAGTGTTTCCCAACCTTTTTGAGCTATGGCACACATTTTACATTAGAAAAGTCATAAGGCACACCATCAAACGAAAAATGGCACGGAAAACTATTGAAATATAAGGATTCTAATCTCAGTTTACAGTTTAAACACAAAGCAGGAATTAAAGAAAGACACACACAAAGATCTTAGTCAACAGCTTTGAGTCTCTCTTTTTTTTCATATTTATAACCATCATGTTTGAAAAGCCCACCACACACACACACACACACACACACACACACACACACACACACACACACACACACACACACACACACACACACACACACACACACACACACACACACACACACACACACACACAAACACATATTTATTATCTGTTTTTTCCTCTGATTCTCTTTCACTTCCCTTTCACAACTTCTGACAACAACATAACTGTGAGGTGTACTGAACTGAAACCCTGGTGAGCTGATTGTAAATAGAGCTATAGACTGGTCTAGCACACTTCTGTAAATGATAGGTTTAGAAATCTGTCAGAACTGGTCACGAGCAGACGATGTGATGCTAATTCTGTTGGGAGTCCTGCAGAACACATGCAGACCTAATCAGAGTGCCATTAATCCACTATGAAATGTCTCTGTGGCTCACTGTCAACAAGCCTCGAAATAGCAACTCCTTGGAGAGTGAGGCAACTCATCAAAGAGAAAATTATCCTCAGCAGCAGTAAACACAAACCCAAAACAGTTTGAAATTGCATGCAGCACTACCCACAGGCTAAAAGTGGCCTCGGGATGCGATGGATAATGAAACGGACACTGGCTGCTGCTGCCTGTGAACACAAGTGTTTAGATCAAATCTATTTTCTCTCAAAGTTGATTTGTAAGTTGAGATGAAACGGGACCAAAATTAGAAGCTGGGTGGGTGAGATCAGAGCAGCGACATTATGGGAAACAGTATTAGCTGGGGAGAAACACAGGTACAACACAAATGCAACAGCTAAGGTAGATTATAGTTCAAGGCCTGGAGCTTTAAGAAGGCTGCTCATGAATCAAGTGTAACATAACAACGGTGATTGTGTTTTTATTAGTTTCTTAGTACTTTACACAGTATATATGTTTCATTCACTGGGTTTAGGCATGAGGTAGGATGAGTTTTTAGCTGTACAATAAGCTGGAGAAAATAATTGTATCATGGTATTGCAATAACCACTTTAAATTATTTTAATATCCAGGTGACTGGGACAAATGAAAATGTTTGTTATAATAGTTAAAGCAACCCCAAATAGGCTACACATCGTCCAAATTTATGAATGTAATCCCTTAAGGATTTCAACCAACATTTCCATTGGTTTTGTTGGTCTGCTGGCAGCACAAAGGTCCAGGGTTCGACTCCAGGGCCAGATGGAGCTTTTGTAAAAGGAGTTTGCATGTTCTGCTTGTACTCCCACCAACACCGAAACATGCAGGGCGCCCCCTAGTGGCAGCTGCCGACAGTGAATTTCCCAAAGGGATAAAAAATAAACATTGGTTTGGCTACATCAGCAAATGTACATTTTTCTAATATACAAATTTTGTCTCAGTCATTTCCATCAGTGTGTGAGCAGCATATTTTGTAACTCTTACTAAAAAGGGGGGCAGAAAACAGAGCCCTGATTGCAGAAATAATGATGATATAAAACAACAATTAGATAAAAAACACACAAATACTGTATACCCTTAGTTATTGTTAAACCATAACTAATGTCAAAAGTGATGGTCATCAGGGAAATGTCACTTGGTACAAATTGACATGCAAGTCTTTGGATTTATAATAAAATCGAAATAATTTTATTGGTGCCATTAGTGATGCTGTAAAAATACAAAAACAATACTGACTTGATTAATGTCTTGATTAACATTTTAAACTAATCCATGAACAAGCACCTTTCTAATCAATACACAACTAAATATTTGCATCAGCACAAAAGAAATCAATATTTGTTTTCCGATGGGAATGTCTTGTGGGCATAGATTCAGATCCACTCGTGATGGTTTAATATTTAATTTCAAAGCTGATGCTGTCAGAGCCAGGTGTGTGGGAACAAGAACATGCTCCTCCAGTGTGTTCAGGGGAAGCCTCTATCACTGTGACTTCCTCCCATGTTGCACCATTTAACATTTTCTTTCATCTTATCCCTCGCTTCCCATACACCTGCACATATACCACCCCTTCCTCAGCATCCCATCTCCCCCTCTAACCACAGCAGCCTCATAATGTGTGTCACAAGTAAGAAACTGGAACTGTCATCATTATATATCTAAGAGCTAAACCAAACCGCCAACTTTTGCCTCTAAAGTTGCTATATAGAGCAGTTTTGTTAAGTTCAACAAATCACTCAAATCAAATGTCTCATTGTCGGGAAAAACGGACCAACCATTCAGCTTTTTATCCAAGCTTTCACAAACACACAGAAAAAAACAACCATTCCCGGTGCGGCGCTACGCTCCACTGTTTTTAAGCGCAACTTCTCTCTCATAAGAACCTTACCTTGCCTCCCTTGGAGCATCTGCGATACGCGTTGGTGGCTCCTGCGGTTTGGTTCATGGCGCGAACTTCTGGAAAAGCAAAAAGCCGCGGAGTAAACGCGCGTATACATGTGCAAACTTAAAAAGACATCTTTTGTTTAGTTACCTGCCGTGTGGTCACTGCTGAGTTCCCTGTTTTCTCTTTAGTGAATGAGAGAATTTTAATAGAACGGATATGTTCCCAGATATAGGCTAATCCAGAGAAGACACAATGGTCGTTTTCCATAAACAAATCCCTTAACACTCCCAATTAAGTCCTCCTTCAGCGAAGATACTTTATTAATTCAAAAGCGCGAGTTGAGTTTTGTAGACTCCAGTCCTCCAACCTGTCGGAGAGATGGGTTTGTGCGAGTGTTCCAAATGCGCAAGCGCATCCCATCTGACAGCTCCACCACTACACCAGGCAGAAGAAGGAGCCTGTCAACATCTCCTCGCCCACTCCACGCTGCATAAACATCGTCAGGACCAGAAGCTCCGCTACAGCAGTGACACGTGGCCGGTAACAGAAGCCGGTGGAGAGCCCGTGGAGAGCTGCGTTTATTAACGACAATAAAGCAATCAGCACTTCCCGACACTGAACAGTGTACACATCTTACTCGGTATTGTCTGTTCAGAATTAATAACTTTGTTCCATTCCACTCTAAAAGAGTAAAATCCGTTTTTCATAAAACAAGTCTTTGAAAGAATAAAATTATTCAAACATAAATATGAGGGAAATGCATAACATTTCCCAAATAATCTAATTTGTGGTATGTCTTATTTCCAATGTTCAGTTCATATTCTGTAGCACAAGTGCTGCTGGTCCCAGTTGTTCACTGTGCATGTCACAGTCTGTGGGTCTCTCTGGTTCATTTGGTTCTTTGGGGCAGTCCCATGTGGCCAAGATGGATAGGTTCTTGCTATGTTCATAATTACACACACAATTATTTTCCGAATATAGTATGCAGTAAACTGTATTTATAATTTTTTTTTTTAATCACAGCTGTGCAAATACAGCGTATTTTGATTATTTGAAAGTTACAGAGATTCACAGTATTTTAGCTCATAATAAAGTCAAAAGGACAAACATAGGTGGTAGAATGATTGTCCTATAATCAGAAGGTTGGCAGTTCGATTTCCACTCTCCCCACAGTTCATACTGTTGTTGTGTCCTTGGGCAAGACATAACCCACCTTGCCTCCAGTGGTGTTCCAGCTGTGACACTGATGTATGAATGTTTTGTAGTAGTTGGCTGTAGTCACAAAAATGACCTGTCAGTGTGTGACTGTGGAGTGAATGAATAATGAGACTCTGTAAAGTGCTTTGAGTCTCTTAGGAGAAAAGTTAAGAAGTTACATAATGGCCTTTAGAATAACAACAGAAATGTATTTCAATGATGCTTGGTCCAAGGTTTGTGTGGGCAATGGACTCATCTAAAATGAGGAAGGCTTTATTTAATTGATTAATTAGTTAAGTCATATTATAAAAATAAGAAAATTTCAAGTGTTCTGCTTACTTATTATAAACATTTTTTTTCCACTTTAAGATCACTGCTCACTTAAATTTTATGCCTCAATCAAAATGACACAACATGACGGACAACATTTGGACATGACTAACCATTTGTGACCAACAATCATGAAGTAGTCACTTTGTTTAGTTCCAATTAAATGGATGCTAGTGTGCTACTGTGTTTCCAGTGTCGTGTGGCACAATGAGCTAGAGCAGGTGTGACAAGCAGTCTGAACCGAAACCTTTATGTTGTACTAAGACAGAGAATACGTGCTTCAGTCCGATGACATCTGGTGACTGTGAAGGCCACTGCATTTCTATTATTTCCATCAAACTATATTCACTGAGCCCTGAGATAACCACATCACATATCATTTATTCATGTTTTTTCTTTTCCAATAAGCCACACAGAAGCTGTCAGTTACTGTAAAGCGAGACAGTGTTGCACCCACATGAAGGGATGATCAAGTATCTCACACGCCCTTGTCATTTATCTACACTAACATTATTCATTAAGTCTTCCTCTGTAAAGACACCTTTATTGTAATTACACATTCTAAGCCCACAAACAACAAAAATGCAATCTTTTTTATTAATCATTTATTTTATTGGTCATACATGAGACACACATTTATGTAAACATGCCAGATTGTAGCCTTAGCCTTAGGATGTATCACTTGCCTCCAGTGTTAAACCAGAGCTGTATCACTGGAGGCAAGGAGGGTTAAGTGTCTTGCCCAAGGACACAACGACAGTATGAACTGTGGCTACCACTGCAAAGAAATCTTCTGAATGGTTGGTTTAGTGATGCTGTGTGTATCTTAATTGTTGCAGAACAAGAGGTGTCTATACAAAAAGTAAAATAAAACAAAATGTTCTTCAAGTAGTTCAAGAAAAGATTTAATTTATGAAGGTCCATCAATTTCCCACACAGTGTGTCCGTTTCCCAATAACCTCTTCACATCACATCACAAAATCTAAACTTCTTTCTATAAGCTTAAATTATATATATAAAAAAATACTTCACTTTATATAAGTAAAGCTAACATGCATTTAACTAGAAAATGACATTTTAATGTTACATGTAATAGAGGTTTTTAAGGCATTATTGTGGTTACCTCAATGCTACAGATGTCTTAAAGATGGATTGCCCAAAATCTTCTTCTGTCCCAGTCACCAACCATATCATCACACCCCAATAGCAGCATGACAACCTTTCCTACTTTTATTTAATTTAAAAGAAGGTAAAACAAGGGCACTTCAGCACCACAAAATACTATACAACACATCAAACTGAAGTTTAGAGCTTACCTTAAACTAGCTCAGAGTCAGACCGATGTAATTCAGCAATTAAGTCTCAATGGCGTCTTCAAGTCTTGTTATTTTTTTAACAGATGAGTCCTATAACAAAATGCTATTAGGTGAATAAACCTTTTTTAATTTTTAAAAACTCTTAAAATGCAAATTTTATTTTTGAGACACCAGCAGCACTAGGATAATATGCCTGAGCAACATTTTTTTTTTCAGAAAAAGTCAACACTACAAGGTAAGTTGACACATAGAGCTATCAGTTTATTTAATCTGTATTGGGATCATTCTGCTTCAAACACAATTTTAAACGTATTGTTTGAGATCATCATGGGCGTTTGGTTTGGGTAAGTTTATTTGTTGACCCTGAAGGGCAGTGAATTTTAATTTAAGACTCCAACCAATCAATGACCCTAGTGCATAATGGTCTTATTGGAACATACTCCTGTTGTTTTTCCACTTAAACTTGATTGAATTACTACAACACATGTCACTCTTAACATTTGATGTTTGGCTCAGTTCCCAATGGGACACATAAGTAAGCTTTTGTCCGTCTAACCCAAGGACACTTCTATAGATCAACTGTCTGAGTGGCCCACACATCACAGGCCTCTTATTTTGGTCAAAGACTGTCCCTGTCCCTTTTAAATCACTTTAGTGACAGAATCTATCAGCGGACCATCAGTCAGACTCAAAGACTGCTTGTCACTTTCTGGACACTGTTGACCCACACTGATGGATAAGGACACAAGAGCCTCTTTATGTCCACACTTCCACTGTTAACTCTGACCCATGGATCTGACGGAGGCCCATGCTTCACATTGTTAATTGCTCCACAAATGGTGTCCTCTACAGGCTTTTTTGGACACAAAAAGATGCTGAATTAAAACACTATCCAGATTTTACCCAAAGCTGCATTGAAGAACTGTCCTTAAAAGTTTTGTAAAGCCATGGGTTTATGCTCCATTTGGCACAAGTGCTGACTTATTGTTTTCTCTGCTTGGTATTCCCATTCAGTGCCTTGAATGGGGACCTCCATTACAGCCGTATTGATTACAGCGCTTATGATGTTCTTCTGCGTGCAGATTTTACTGTGACATCAGCAAGATCAGCAGAAGGCCATTGCATTTCATTAAAGCCCCTCATTCACTGGTCTGCCGTGTTGTTAGTTAGGCAGAGATAACGGGCAACACAGTGGATGTCGATACATGTCAAAGAAAGTCAAAAGAAGAATGTTTTAATGAGGATTCATCCAGAAAACGATTGCTATGGTACTTTCTAAATATTGATGTGCATCAACTAGCCAATACATTATGAACACATAATGCCCAATAGTGTAGAATACTTATTCCCCCCAAAAAATAGTCTGGTCTGCACACAATGGAATCAGACCTTTTTATCCTATACAGCCACGGCACTATTTTTGGCACTGACCAGCCACTGCAGACAAGGTACAGCCCACAGCAGTGTCCTAACCCACTAGATTACGTTATTTATTTATTTTTTGTCACAGTACTTTAAAAGTTTAGACTTGCCCATTTCTTCGCGTACAGCAAATGCAGGCAAGCTTACCTACTGTAATCTGTGTCATGTTGGCCATATTTGCATACTAAATGTTAATCGGTTGTCAATTTGAAGTATGTCTAAAATCCCACAACTACACTCCTTGCCCAAAGCCTGTACATAAAAATGGCAGATATTATCTTGAAATCTTGAATAAGTAACCTTTTGGTATGCAAGTCATTCAGATGTAAGCCTGCGCTGCTCGCTTTCACTGTATATTGTGAATGTTAATGTGTGGAGCTGCTTTCTTTGTTGCTGTAACCAGATAATAGACTTATGCTTAATATTGTTCGGTGAGCATAATCTAATTGTCTAGACTGCTCCTTTTTCCTTGATAGCATCCTAATTTTATTAAAGATCCTTTTCTGAAATTGAAGTTTGTGCAATAAGGGTTTTGCAGATACTTTACAAGAAAATCAAATGAGTTTTAAGAAAATAGACCTAGGTACAAAAAACACGTTTATGAGCAGATAGTCATTTTAGTTTGTCATGTTTTTAGTTTTATTTTCCAAAACATGTGCCAGGATAAATGACTAAATTAACTGAAAACTGAAAAAACACGAGATGTACAACATTTGATCATTCTTATGGTGGAAAACAGCCAAGGTGTACTTGGTTTTTATCAGAGACAGTGGGTGCACAGATGCAGACTCCACAGCAGGTGCCAGTTTGTCCCCACAACACAGCAAATAATTAAATATATCAGAAATAGAAATGTGTTTGTTGCCCAATGTGCTAAATAAATCCCAGAACGGCGTATTTTATGCAGCAACATTTCCCCAAACAGCAGTATGCATTTTCTGCCTTGAGTAGGGTGAATCTAAGCAGATGGCAGTGAGGTGTGAGGTGAACCTATTGAAGCTGAAACCAGGCTTATCTTAAAATAAATCTTCACGGGCTGTTTGCAGCTTGCCATAAAATGAAAGCTAATCACAGTCACAATATACAGTATACACTTAATAAGTAATAAGTTTACATACCCTGGCTGAATTTGTGATTTTTTTGGCCATTTTTTTGAGAATATGAACGTTAACACAAAAAGCTTTTCTTTCACTAATTGTTACTGGTTGGGTGACGCCATTTATTGTCAAACAATTGTGTTTACTCTTTGTAAATCATAATGACAACTGAAACCACCCAAAGGATCCTGATCAAAAGTGTACATACCCCAGTTCTTAATACTGTATATTATCACCTTTAACGTCAATGACAGCTTGAAGTCTTTTGTGGTAGTTGTGGATAAGGCTCTTTATTTTCTCAGATGGTAAAGATGCCCATTCTTCTTGGCAAAAAGCCTCTAGTTCCTGAATTTTAAATTATAAATTCTTGGGCTGTCTTGCATGAACTGTGGTTTAAATCGTTGTCATGTTGGAACGTCCAAGTACGTCCCATGCAAAGCTTCCGGGCTGATGAGTGCAAAGTTTCCTTTAGTATTTTCTGATTTCTGCATTCATCTTTTCCTGTGCCTTTGTAGATCACACATCCCCAAAACATCAGTGATCCACCTCTATGTTTTCACAGCAGGAATGATATAACTTTCATCATAGGCCTTGTTGACTCCTCTCCAAATGTATCGTTTATGGTTGTGGACAAAAAGTTTAATTTTGGTCTCATCACTCCAAATGACTTTGTTCCAGAAGTTTTGAGGCTTGTCTTGGTGCTGTTTGTAAGTGGGGTGCTTTGTGGCATTTGCATAGTAATGGTTTTCTTTTGGCAACTCGACCATGCAGCCCAAGTGCCTTATGCATCTTGAAACAGCCACACCACTTTTTTTTCAGTGAGTACTGTATTTTAGCTAAAGTTATTTGTGTTATTTTTATTTTTTTGTTTTATCTCGAAAATTTTCCTGGCAGTTGTGGCTGAAATTTTTAGTAGTCTCCTTGACCTTGGTTTGATTTCAACAGAATCCCAAATTTTAAACACTGCTGGCATTCTCAATTCCTTGGATATCTTTTTTTATCCCTTTCCTGTTTTATACAGTTCCATTACCTTTTCCCGCAGATCCTTTGACAATTCTTTTGCTTTCCCCATGACTCAGAATACAGAAACTTCAGTGCAGCACTGGATGAAAGATGCAAGGGTCTGTCAGGAACCCAGAAACTCACTGACCTTTTATACACACACTGATTACAAGAGATCACAGGTGAGGATGGTTACCTTTATTATTATTATTATTATTATTATTATTATTATTAATTATTATTATAATAATAATAATAATAATAATAATAATAATAATAATAATAATAATAATAATAATGCATTGTATTTATATAGCACACCCAAAAACGCTTTACATATCCATTATTCATTCACTCCACAGTCACACACTGGCGGTGGTAAGCTACATCTTTAACCACAGCTGCCCTGGGGCAGACTGACGTGGCAGAGACGGCAGACATTTTTGTGGCTATGGATTCTCTGACCATCACCAAACATTCTCACACATTCACACACCAGTGCCACAGACACTGGAGGCAAAGAAGGTGTCTTGCCCAAGGACACAAAAACAGTATGAACTGTGGGGAGAGCAGGAATTAAATCGCCACCCTTGCCATTCAAACCCGTTAGTTTCTGTTGTCATTATGATTTAAAAAGAGTAAAAATAATTGTTTTACAATAAATGGCTTCACCCAACCACAAACAATGAGTGAAAAAAAAAAGAAATTTGGCCAGGGTATGAATAACCTTATGAGCACAACTGTACATAGTGAGTAATTATTATACAATCTATGAGTGAGGCATAAAGTCCTATGCGAGATTAAATCAGTGCAGGTGCAGTCAGTGCCCTTTAGAGGGAGAACAACTTTAAAAGTGACAGTGTTGCTTTACCTCCCAGCAGGTCCTGTGACCTCAGGGTTCAGCATGTTACCTCCCAGCAGGTCCTATGACCTCAGGGCTCAGCATGTTACCTCCCAGCATTTCCCAGACATTTCTTACTTTGACATATTACTTTTGAGGCTGCAGGGACGAATGCCTGTTCTTATAGCCAGAGATCTGCAGCCTGTTGTAGAAGCAAAGCTTGTAGAACCAAGCTGAAACATATATTAATATAACAAAAGTAGGACAAAGAAACAAGAATAGAAAAAGAAATAAACAATAAAAAGTGTGTTTTATAGTTTCAAGTGAGTTCTTGACTTTGAAATGAATGAGGAGGAGGGAAGGTTGTTTGATAGATTTTGGGATTAGCAGCTGCTGTGCGTGTCCTGGTTCACATCTGTTGCCAGCCTCCCACCTGCAAATACACCTCCGACTGCTGCCAATAACTCTGGAGCCGTTTACTGACAGCAGTTTTATACTGCAGTCAACTTATAACTTTTGGTTTAAATCAAGTTAGTTTGCACATTAGCCACTTTTACAAGTTAACTGTTCTTTCTACCATTGTTCATAAAGACAATATAATTACATCAATGGGCAGAAAGATACATGTCTTTCTTTTTTTATTTATTTAGAATTGATAAAAAAAAATGCATCTCTCCTGCAGTGAAATCTATAATAGAAGATTATGTAAATCTAGGGCAGATGTGCTTCTGGGATCAATATTTAAAAATGTAATAAAAGTCTGCATAAGTTGTACATTTGGGAGCTATTTGTCTTTTTCATTGTATTTGGTGTTTTTATGTCAATTTTTCCTCTAAAAAGTAAAATGAAATATTCAATGTTGAGTACAGCAGTGAAGTAGACCATAGTGGATTATTGTTCTCTCTAAGTAAAAGAATAATATGTTGTGAGCAAACTCTCTTCTGTGCAGACAGATAAGTCAGGGGGTTGTAATTACATATTTGTTTTTCCATTGTTAGTCCAGTAATGAAAAATGACTGCATATAAAAGAGACACTGAGGTTTGACGCCACAGATGTAACAGGCGACAGATTTTGAAAAGCCCAAGACACACGATAATAGGACCGCTAACAACTCTATCTCATTTGATATGTTGGACCTGTCATTACCACACTGCGCTCACATCAAGGTGCAGATTGGTCCCTTTTACACAATGTGCCGAGAGTCATAATTACCTTTTCCACTCCATGACACACCGATATCAGAGTCATCAATCTGCCTCATACCAGCAGAAGATAGTTATTACTTCAGATCAGTCAGCCTTTTCACTTCCACTGATGAAACATCACTCCAATTGTCAACATGCGCACACACATTATTGGTGATAACCAACTTCACACTTGAAGGGATGACAGAGCGCTATGACAGAGCAGTAGATGGGCTGCAATTCATATCTCAACCTCATTTGCATAGTTGGGTTTGTATAAGAGATAGAAAAAGTCTTGAGCAAAAACTGGGAAACTTGTAAAGATAGATTTGAAATATATAGGTATCAAAGCCAAAAAAAAGGTCTGGTTTTATACCTGAATTCCAAATCAGGTCTAAAAGGTCCAAAGTTGGTTGCCAGTCTAAAGTAAAGTTGGTTTCTTCTTGTGAACTGTGGTGTCTTGATGTTTCCTGGCCTCAAGTGACCTCATCATACTGCAGTTCCTTTTTATTACTATGTTCCTTTAGTCTTTCTTTTAGTTCTACCCAAACAAAAGTGGGTAAAAAACAGGAGTAGCTAAAGCTAATAAATCATAAGCTTAAATTTCTAGGTCAGAACAAAACAAATGATATACAAACTTGGCTCAAGTCCCACATTAGTTTTCAGTAATCAATGTCTCTCCTGTAAACAAAGAAGTAAATGATGAGATACAGATTACACGTCATGTTACATTTCCAGTCTTCTAAAGAGCAATAGGTGAATAAGGTAAATAAAAAGGTGTTCCACACAGCTTTCTCAATCATGTCTGAGCCCTGTTTGGTGCATGGTAATCAAAATTGATCTTTCTACTTTTCTGAAAGTGGAACATCTGGTATGACTAAAGTTCATTATGCCTGACTTAAAATTTTGTCATGAGCACTAACTTTTTTGAAAGACAAAAACACCTTCAGCAAGGGCAGAATATTTAGTGGTAAATTTCTCATTAAACCATGTCCAACACAGAAACTTCAAAATGCAAATGTTTGAACAAATCTCACAAGTGCATTAATGCATTAGCAATAACAGTCTGCCAAACAAACATCAAGTTAAAAATGGCAACCACTAACACATAAGAATATCAATTGCTACCAGTTTAATACAGTCTCTTAATATTCTTGTTGAATGAAGGGACAAGTGCTACAGGCAGAAAAATGGACCTTGTGAAGTTTGGCAGTCAATAAGTAATCTACAATGACTGACATATCCTTTTAGTCTAAAGGTTTTAAAAATGTACAATGGGTTTAAAGGACTTTGAATGATAATGCCACTCATTGTGCTAGTAAGTTTATAATAGGTTGCAGAGCTTTTTGTCTCTCTTAAAGCATTAAGGATCTTGTCTTTCCTTTCTATTTGGTGCTTAATTGAAGGCAGAACCATTAGTGGCATATGTAAAAGTCCCATCCAGACAATCTGTCTGAATGATTAACAAAAAAAGCATAACCCAGTTCAAAATGCAGTATCTCATCAATGATAACCGACATGCAACAAAGAGACAAGACGCTTGAAAAGCCGGAAATTAATTCTGCTCACAGGTACAATACGCAGTGGCTTAATTTAATATCAAACTTGAATCAAAAGGGAAGCTTTGAAATAAAGTTTATTGATTAACTTGAGAGAGAGAAATGAATAACAGCCTCAGACAAGGAGATCAAATTATTTCAGATTCAATGGGAAGCGATGCCACATATTTCACTTTACAGTCTCAGGGTTCAGGTTTCAGAAAGCAAACTAATGCTTTCTAGTAGTTTATAGTTACAAGAGGTTTTACTTTTTGTGGTTTATGCTATTTATGTGACATATCAATGATGGAAATCGCTGCTAAACCTACAATAATAAAGGGCCACTTGAGTAAATACAATTAATATTTATGTTGCAGTACATTAGAATGCTGTTAAAATATTGCTGTGCTGTTTTAGGCAAATCCAAGAATATTTGTGTGGATCTTCTGACTTGGTTTAGGATGGAAGAATTAAAGAAATGAAAATGGGTCTAATTTAATTCAGAAACGAGAGTTGTGTGACATGACAGTGCATGATCAAAGCCTACAGTGTTCACATCACTTCTGCATCAGCGCAAAACAAGCACAGGCAAACATTAATAATGGAGTTTGACATCGTTCTGTGAAGTGGAATGTCTAATTATCCAGAGTGTCACCAGTACAGGGATATTTATTATGTCCACTGGGCTGTTAAAGCTTTTCAACAGCTGCTTGATCGCAGCATTCATTTAGAAACCACATCTGCCTTCAATGGGTAGTTTGAAAATTTAGATTTTATGAACAAATCTGCAATTCAAATGATTCCCACAAAAACCAGTGGCATGACATTTGAGTTATCAACATAAATGTCAGAGAAAACTAGTTATGATGATAGGACTCCCCAGCAGAGATATGAGTGAGCTGATGTTAGCTTTGCACTTTAAGTAAGACACTGTGTTGGGCTTTATCAACAGCATTTGCCAGCTGGCACAGTGAAGAAAAAGAAATGCAAGACTTGACACAGATCATTAGTGGCTTTGCACAATCTATGCTCCATGGATGCAGTTAATACTCCTGCTCTTTATATAACATACAGCAGAAAACAAAACACACTATTCTTCAACATGACCTACTTGAGTTTGCTTTTTTTTATATAAATAAGTTTAAATTATTTGTGTTCAACTCTGTATTGCAGTATTGTGCAGGTGAAGCATCCATGTTTAGTCAAATGGGGATTTGTCTGGGGAGGGTTTCTGTGTAAATTGTAGGAAAGGGTGCATTGGATTACAATTTGGCTTCAAAAACAAGAAAATGATTACAAAGAAACATAGCTTTTGGCTGAGCAACTGGTGGTGATGAAATTTTGCCTGGACAAAAGCAAGTGCAAACAATTGCAACAATGTTTAATTGTTCCCAGAGTTAAACAACTTCACACATGAGATCACTTGGGTAAAACAAAAAGCAAAAATACATTGATATATTTTTCAAGTCAGTCCAAAATGAGAAACATTTGAAAGAATTTGAAAAGTTTTATAAATGCAGCTTAGTCATTGGGTTAGAACAACCCCTTTTAACTTGTGACAACTCATTGACAGTAAAATGGGGAGCATGTGATGTGCCTCTGAGCCAGTGGTAAAAGCCCATTCCCTCTGCAGCTCACATAAATCCAGATGTGACAGAGCAGCATCTGATGACAGATAGAAGCAGTGACGAGTCTGAGGAGAGATAAAAGCAGGCTGACTTAAAGAGAAAAAAAACTAGATCACTTTAAAGCAGCAAGGGAGATCTTAAAGTTTAAATTATGATGACATTATTTTTGGGGAACCACTTTGCAATAAGGCTCTGTTCATGAGTCCATGAATTCCTAAACTCTCACTTCAATCCCCAGTTTATGGCAATTTAGGTGAATGTCATGTGATGCAGTTTTGGTACATGTCTGTGTCTGCCCTGGGCCTTCTTTTCTGTATGACATGCCAGAAACACCTCCTCAAGAAGGTGTCCAGGAGCATCAGGAGCAGAAGTCCAACCTCATCTTGTTCCTGAGGAGGAGTTTTACAGCTTTACTCTGAGCTCCCACCAGGAAACTGAGCCAGCAGAGGAGACGGCCGCTTCTAGCCAAGGATCTAGTTTTTTTAATGATGAAGGAAGAAACACTGATTGGCCTGGAGATACTGAAATCCTCTTCTCAAACATATATGGGTGAGACTAAGAGCAATTTTGAATACCTTTACATTAGAGAAAGGAATCAGCAGTGGTATGTTTCCCAGAATTACAAGGACCAGATCTGGAGGTGGGACGTACTGACAAGCACTCTGTGTCTGGGTCTCTCTCATGAGACCTGGGCCAAAAGAAGTTGTAGCAGGTGCCTGTACACACAATCACAAAAAAACTAAAAAGTAGCCTTTTTCCCTAGAACACAAACATGAGACAGAATCCTAAATTTACTTATGTATCTTCTAAAGTGCAAAAACAAAAATTATTTTCTAGTTGCAGAGCTTCTTCTGCTTTCTAAGACCCTTGGATTCCAGTCCAATGGCTTTAGAATGTTTTGTTTTAGTCTGATGCGTTACCCTTTCTGACTCCACATTTACAAAATGACAAAGTGTTCTTATTGTTCTTACTAAACTGGCTAAATGCAAATGAGTTTATTCTGATTACTTTTAATCAAGTGGAACTTTGCAGGATTTGATGGCACCATTTCCCAAATCAAAACAGCCTTTTATCGCTGCTTGAAATCGAGGCTTTTTAAGATAAAAAGCTTCAATTTCCTCCTCTGCCTCATATCCCCCACCCACACTTCCCCCTCAGCTGCATATCTCCCATGATGGTGTTTTAATGGCTCAGCAGTTCTCATGTGTGCTACTGATGAGAAGTGCGTCCTGGTGTCATTCGTACTGTAACAGTGATGGATAGCCCCCACTAAACGAGGGGTTAAATTAAACAGCATTTGGCAAGAAATGAATAGCCACCAGCAGATGTACACTCAATGCAATGACCACTTTGTTGGAAAAACAATGAACGAGTTTATTTGGGATTTATATCTCCTTGGGCTCCAATGATAATATAATAACACTGCAGAGAAATATTTGTAAAGCAGGCAATGCATGTCCAGCTTTGGCAATAAGAAGCATCTGTCTATTATTCAATCAAACCAGATATATGACACAATATTAGAGTAGGCAATTGTTTTCTTGAGTCATTGTCTAAATACAGCTATCCATGAGTTTATTCTCTGAGCAGTTTCTGTCAAAGTAGCTTTACTGCTTTTGCCTCCTCCCACACGAAAACTTCTCATGACCCACTTGGCAGTTTGTCACATTTTAATCTCATCCGCAGAAAACTTATAAAACAATGAACAAAGTAAGCCTTGTTTTGTGTTTTAATAGTAATAGCTGGGATTCTGTTAAAACTTTTTTTGTCACTAAAATGTATTACTTATTGTTTTACGGGTCGCAGTGGAGCTGGCATTTATAAAAAATAGTCCTTACAGATAATAGACTGTTGTTTAGAGTTTATGGATCCCAAAGTGACTTTTGTATTTGGTAAATACAAAAACAAAGTTTAAAGTTAGCCAATGTGGCTAGTGATGCTAATGTGTAGCAAAGCTCCACTGAACACATTTTTCTGAACAGATACTCTATTAACATTTGCTATACAGTCAATCGTCAGTGATTTGTTTGCTGTAAGAATAATCTCATGTGGTCTGGTGGGAGGTTTAATTGGACCGTTATGTTTCAAAAGTTTGTTTAATGGAGCCATAGTCCACAAATGGATGTAAGTGAAAAGCAAAACCTCTTAAAAAATGACAATGTCGGATTTGATTAATTATTAGAAGATGCTGATGTCAACATGAAGCAACAAGGTGTGTAACATTCCTTTGGGCTATGAACAGTTTTTGATTTATAAATATAGGCTTTTTCAACACTTCAAGTTCAGAAGAAGTGTTTCCGGACACAACTGTACAGCTTAAGTGCTCATGGCCTCAATCAGCGTGGAAACAGCCTCTGTCACAGTCACTTTGATAGGATTATGGTGCAGCTGTGGGCAGAGTATGGCAAACTCTGTTTTACATAAGGTATTTCTATATGTGGGGTAGCTCTGAATTGATGTGTGGGTGCTAAAACAAATACATCATACACCTCTGTGGGCATGTTAACAAGACAATAACACATTGCTTTGGGAGTGACGCAAACAGCAGTGAAAATAACAAAAACAAAACACATGCATTTGCAAGAGTGTGATAACTGCAGCTAACCACTGTCACAGCTGCTAGCTTTGGGACATGGTGATAAAACTGTGTCCTACTTTCACATTTCCCCTGAAAAAAGTACTTATGAAAAGTAGCGTTGATAATATTGTGTCCTCCATCAGTCATTTTTACCCTCCCCTCCTTCACAGTGTAGCCCTGTGTTTTTCCCGCAAATAAAATGATTTTATTGTGTGCACTTATAATGTATTCATAGAACAGAAATAAACAGGCAGAGGATCAAGACCAGGCAGCCTAGAGAATATCAAATAGAATATATTCATGGGGCTGTGAGGTTTTGCTGTGGTGGACCAAAGTAAAAAAAATGAACATATAAAGATATAAAGCATATTTTATATATAGAAAACAGCACTGCTCCAAGGCTGCTATACTCCATATTAACCAACATGTAAACATGTGTCTCTGCATTAGGAGGGGGACTCATTGTTTAAATCATGTGCTATGTTTTAGCATTGAAATGGTTATTTCATGGATTTACATAAATCTCTATGTTAATTGCATAATGGCTGCACATTCCACTTTAAGTGACACATTTGTTACATATTGCTATATATAAGCCTCAAAGAATGCATTATACACAAAAATTCTATCAAGTATTTATATCACCAAAATAGTAGTTTTATAATAGTAAATAATAGTAAATATACTTAAATGCTAATGTTATTTTGAAATAAAGTTGATGCAAAAAGTTACATTGCAGCTACAAGCACTGAGAGAAAAAGTCGATGCATACTATGTTTATGAGAACATGACAATTAAAAACCACAAGACTGTACATCATAGTTTCTGCATGGGACCTCAAGATTGGTCCAGGTCAGTTGCACCTTTTCTCCTCTCAGCTGCACCCAGTCATTTGTATTCATGTTCGGCATTTCCTGAGAGCCAGCACACCTTATATTATCAACATAATGGATAAATCTGAGTGTAGACACTAGATAGTATGGATGAATTATAAATGTGCTGCACAAAAATCACATGCAGGATGCCCAGAGAGGAGTTTCTTCATAAACCGCAATAAAAACAATTTGACATATGCGCTGTTCTATTGAACATTAGCCCAACTACTGAACAGAACTGTTACGGTCCTTATAACAATTATTAAGAGTCATTTTGAAATTGTCATGGTTAAAAATGAAGAGAATAAAATAAAAATTTGACACATTTATGAGTGTTTTTTTGTGGTTACTGGTTTGTTTATATCTGCACCACTACCACTTGTGTATCAAAACTGTTGTTAAAATGCCATTTTTATATATTGGCGACTGAGCTGAAAAATGATATGACCTTTATGTTCAATCAAAAAGGTCACAATAGGTCAAAACAGTTGTGCCATTGGCCTCCGGCTCTATCCAGACTGCTGTGGTCTGGAGCAGCATATTTGTGAATGAAGAGCCCATCCTAATTAGTCCACTTGGGAGCATTGATTAGTCTTTATGTGCAGCCTCTATCAATAACATGGATCACAGAGGAAACAATGCCAATACACATCTAAAAGCCAATTAAGCCCCGTCTCTAATGGTCTACTAGTGGTGCATGGAAACGCAATGGGAGACCTATCAGCAGATGTTTTCATTGAATATATACATATGTATATTTTAGGTTTGGAAGGTTAGAGGGCCAGTTCCTTGGTAAAAGAGAAAGGCAATTAAGAAACATCACAAATTAAAATAATTCCCACACAATGGAGCTTTCTTTTATTCCACATCTATGGCCCCCTGTGAATGTAATCTTTAAACCAGCTTTGCAATAATATTGGATCATTTTAATCCACTGATCACATAAGAGACACATTTTGGTTCTTTATCTCTCAAAGACAGCACACATAAAAACTGAAAAATAAAATCCTTCTAATTCTGCAGGACTAGAAGAATCAGGCCAGTTTAGTTTAGAAACATTAGGCTGGAGATCCTGCATATTGTGGCTTGTAAGAGTAGCCACTAACTGATATGATCCGAGGTTAAGTCAAGAGAAAAACAGGGCAAGACTAAGACCAACAAGTGCCTTAGTCTGTCTGAGTTTAAAATCTTGACTCATTCAAATCTTCAAACACAAGACTGGGTAAAAATGTGTTTGACTCTGAGAACTTTGAAAAGTGGTTTTAGGCCCATTTCAAGACCAAGGCTCATCTTGAATAGTGAAGTCCTGATTATGGCAGGGAAAAGTTTGGTTTCCACAGAAGTGCAGCAGCGGATAATTTACAGCACTTCCTTTGAACCTCATGATGATAAATTCTTTTCAAGTTTTTCCTTTTTTCTTTTAAGTTTATAGTGCACCCCAGATAAGAGTCTTTGATTTTATTCTCTTTCGACTCAGATCAACAAAAATGAAAGGTGTATAGGTGTGTGTTTCTTAGTTTGAGCCTCAACAGCACAAGAAACTTCTGGTTCAATCAACAAACACTTGCCTAAAGGTTAAGGTCCTTCTGATTATATGGGATTGAATGTATACTGTATATTGTGAAGACATAACACTTTATTCTGAGCACTAAATAAAATCATATTAAAAGTGTAACATCTGTGATCCTCAGGTTTAGCAGTCCAGAACCAGAGGCACTCTCCAAAAAGGTTACACAATTTACAAGGACTGTTGCTTCTCACAATTTGACATTTTGTTGAGAAGATGACTTTAATGCAAGTGATGTGATAATGTCAAGGATGTTCAACTCTGCTTATGATGCAACTGTGACATTCAAGATTCTTGCTTTAAAATCCTTTTGGCTTCAAACAAAATCCACCTCATGCATGTACATTAAAAACACTGATCCACAAAGACAATGAAAAAATATGCCTTTTTGTATTTTCAAGTGCAATACGAGATGCACTTTCTAAAATAAAAACATGGTTCCTCTGTGGCCAATCTTTCATGGTGCAAGTTCACAGGACGCCTGACAGAAATTGAGACAGTAGCTTTAATGGATCTGCTACAATGTTATTTTGTGACTGAAGCTGTTAAACGTCCCTTAGTGTTACACAAAGAAAGAGCCAAGAGGATTAAGAGTCCTATAACTAAGCCACATACAGTATATTCTCATACAGCGTAAACCAAAGCTGTGTTAGACTCACTTACACAAGACATATGTAGTTTTATTTTAATGGCACCAACATAAACCTTAATTCTTGCGGGTTTACATTACTTTTGCATCATAGAAATTTTTTACATTTCTCATCGTCCAGAAATGCTGGTATTTGCAAAGTGTGGCACAATGATTAATGCCCAGTAATAAACAGACAGGATTACTTCATAAACAAGAAAATTTACATTACATTATTATAATAATTTTAGCAAAGCAGATTTCACATGAAGCTGACTCCAAGAGTCTGCGGAGAATTAAACAGTTATACAGTGTATTTACAGCTTGTGAGCTGAAGCTCACTTCCATTAGTGTCTTTAAATAGGCTAACAATTGGCCCCTGATTACCACCTATTTGGATTAGACTGAGACGACTGAACCCGTCAGTGTAACTGATGTACCACACTCACTGCAGCTCAAGGTGAGTAATGGCACTCACCGTTTCCCTCCTTGTCCTGTCATGACTCCTGAGAGCTGTAATGAAAAGCACTCATCTTTTGTGCTTTGTTACGTTTAATATTTGCAGAAAGTGTAAAAAAAAAACTGCTGTGCTAACTACCCCATACTGCTTCCATTGGCTCAAGACAGCAGGTTGCTACTAATCACCAGTCTTTGTAATTATTACAATGACAAAACAGAACGACACAAGCAATTATAAAGCAATTGTTGCTGCACATCAATATGAAAATGATTACAAAACCCATATTTCCATCTTCTGAGAGTTATATTTCCATCTTCCCAATTTTCTCTCAATTGCTAACCCTGCAATATTCAGAGAAATACAGAACAACCCAAGATCTATAACTCCTACTACAGTTTGCTTGGAAGGATTTGCCAAAAGAAACCTTCTCAATATAAAAAGAACTCCAAAGCATGTCTGAGTTTAGGATCAAAGGGAAGATGTTTGGTCTCATCTTCCCTTTGATGACTCACTTTGGACATTTCTTTAGTGACTCGGACTTGCAGTTTAACTAAAGATGACTCTGACTTGTGACAATGACTCGACTCGTACTCGTCTGACTCTTCTTTGGTGACTTGGACACTGAAGACTTAAAAGTGACTTGAACTCAAAAACTGGTGACTCACTGCCTCAAACACTGTAGTGGTGCAAGGTCCTTTACCATAAGGCTGCTGAGTTAAAGGGTGGTCTGGTGATTGTTGAATAGGTCCATAAGTCTATGTGTGGTCCATGTAATAGCACACCGTTCATCAAATGCATAAGATCAGATTCAGGGCAATTTGCAGTCATTTAATAAACCATGAACTGAAGTATTACTGTACTATATTTAAGAAAATCCTGTTTAAAGCATTTTTAGCCCCTGTATTTTTTAATGCTATTCTTATTATTTGGGATTTAAACCTTGATCTAATGTTGCAGATGGTCTTAATAATACTCATCAGATAAAGTATAAAACACAGCGGAAGCTACAGTTTCAAGGTTGATGGAATATCTTTTGTTCCTTAGTTTGTGGACCAAAAAAGTTTTGGTCCACAAGCTAAGCTAAGAGAAAAGATGGCTGACCAAAACAGCCTTTGCTTGTCTGCCTCACGGGACTAACCTAGACTCAGAAAACCCACCTCCATCAAGAAAAAAGGACAGATATGTTTGAAGTGTAAATACCCTACAGGTCAAAGACTGCAGTGAAGTAGTCAGATAACATATTTTTTATCAATGCAACACAACTTTGATTTATTTCAGAGTCTTTATTCTTCCCAGACAATGTTTGGGATCAGCCGGAAGTGAATATGAGTAATTTTACTTTTATATATAGTGTCTGTGTGGAGCTATAATAAGAGCAATGAACCCGGCATTTACATTAGCATGTAAAAAAACATCACTGCTGAAGTAAGCAGTCAAAGGCTAAAACCATTTAAAACAAATCTACTGCAGTGTATTAACTATTTGTGCTAACACTGATCTGAAGATAAGAGCCAATAGACAAAAGGTTAGCCCAAAGTATCTTAAATACTGCCTTTACTAGTTGGGTTTTCATCTTGTGAAAACAAAAATGCAAGCAACAAGGAATATGAAACTATGCAAATAAAAGCCAACGGTGAAGTTAATAAGGCTTTGGGAAATACAAAAAAATAAAAACTCAAAGCAGAGAAGCAATTGCTGGTCCAAACAGTAGCACTATTTTAAACAAATGAGACTGTGAGTACTCAGGGATCATTTTCACTGGATGCCCTGTTTCATAACCTTATTATCTGCCCACGTATAAAAGTAGCTCTGCCGTTTTCAAGCACATAGCGTTTTCCTTGGGGTTTTTGTTGTGTTTCACGCTGGTAACCCTTCAGCTAAACACCATAATGAAGCTGTGTCCCAAAGAAAATAAGAGTATGACCTGCACTGAAAGAGGGCTGATGGGATTTCTCAGGCCTACTGCATGGAATATATTTGTTCTTTAGGGGCTCTACTGTATATTCTGCATTCAGCATTCTTTTTCTAATTTACTTTTGAACAGCTCTCAAGACAAGAACAACCCTCCGAGGACATCATTTATCAAAGGCTCATGAATACTCAAGCCATATCAAAGCAGGAAAATAATAGATTAGAGTTTCTTTAAACATGTGGAGCTCTATAGCTGCTGTGGGCAGGTCTTGGCAAAATACTTATCCTAAACAAATGCTTAGAGAAGACATTTCTGGCAGGCTGTTTATGTTATTGTGCAAAAGGTTTACCTTCTATAGGCACCGTTCAGCAAAGAAGGCTTCCATCCAAATCAGGGTAATTCATCGTTTTAGATGAGCACTAACATTAACTTTAGATACATTTCACAACATTAGGTTTGCAGCAGCCATTATGGGGTTTCCTAACAGAACCAAAAAGAACCAGATTTCTTGCTGATTTAGAAAACCATTTTTCCCTCTATATTAAAGATTGCTGAATAGTGATGACTGCAACGAAACTGAAGACTTGTCACAAACCACCCAAAACAGTCTGAATATTCTGATTTTACAGCAGGGTTTCAATAGAAGTTACAAAAAGATCTGGAGTCAGTGCAGGCTTTGGTTAACTTTGTAAAATAGACATTTGTAGCATTATCCAAGAGCTATAATTTGATTTGGCATGAAGAGACAATGCAGTTCTGTTACATTTACATATAAAAGAAATACTGCGTTTTAATTCATACAAACAGATGGCATTCATTAAAATTGCATGTCACTTTATAAATGAAATATTTTTTATATACACTTTGATAAAAACTATAATCTGTGAAAATCTGTCAAAAAAAAAAAGAAGGCAGTTTAGTAGCAGTGTCTTTAAAGATTTTGATGTTGGTTAGAAACCTGCATACAGGCTTTTGGAAGACTGAGATTTTAGATGATTAGTACACTTTCACTGAATAAAACAAGTTACTAACAGTGTATCCAACTGTCTAGTCAACCCACTGGGGAGGCTGCACTTGATAAATAATTGATCTTAGAAGGTAAATCCACATCTGACCAAATGACTAACTCTTTTTTTTTTATTTGAGAAACCAATTAAAGAAAAAACAAATTAAAAACAGACATGTTTATATCTTTCACATCTCAATTTAAAATCCATAGAACCATGTTGTTGGCCTTTAAGTTCATTAAAGTTGGTTTAATTCAATCAGAATGGCGGCAAACTATGGAGAAAAACAAATATAGGACTGAACTAAACTAAAAGTATATATGTATAGATTTCTAGGAGACCTCCCGATGAACTGTATGTATCAGTAATAACGCTGCTGTTGATGTCTCTGCCCACATGCTTTGTGTAAAAGAGGCATCTATTGAACTCTAAAGATTATTGTGGTTACATTAATTACATGCTATTAAGTTGACATATTGGTAAACTTTCAGGTTTACGTGGCCTGACTGGATCTGACTAATCCTTTATCTTGGTTGCTGTAAAGAAGTGCTAATGGAAACCCTGGCTGCTGTAAACTGATCATGTGTGGAGCAATAAAAGAGGGAGACCAGCAGCAGAGCGACTGTTTTTCATTTTCTTCTGTGGAGCTGGATCTATTTCAGCTGTTCCTATAGAAAAGCTGGTCTGACTGTTTTGTGATACAAGATATATGTACTTTCAATGGCATCTTTATTAATGACAAGCTGTGTTAGGGGCAATCTGTTGTCACCTAGAACTGTCCCAGATCTGTTTGGCTCATGCGCGCTAAAGGGAGTAAAGAACTGTCTGATGCACATTGTGAGCTGCCGTTACATTACCTAGGAGCCGGAGGTATTCCTGTGTTACAGATAAAACCAAAAGTATGTGGTTGTTGTAGTGCAGCAAATTCAAGCTCTGAGGCAAAAATTGTTAAAGAATTGGGGAACTATAGATTTGAGCACAAATAAGTGTGATACTATGACAAACCTGTGTAAGCAATACAAGCTTCGAAATAAAACATTAAATCTTTTAATGCTGGTGCTTTGTTAATTCAAAAACCTGACAGGAAACAGCACAAAAATGTGGATTATGTTCTCCATTTTAAACTAGTTGCGTGTCTTTGCAGTGGTTATTAACTGCTGAGCTCACATCGATCGCTCAATGTTTGCTTATGAATAACACATTTCCAACTGTTGCCGCTCTTCATCAGCTGCTCTTTCCACTTTTTGGCCTATTTATGTAAATTTAATTTTACCATTATTGATCTCCTTATGATTCAGTGTGAGGAAAACTGCCTCAATTGGTCAAATATTAGCCTAAAGCGCTGTTTGCCATCAGACTTTGAAGTGTGGCACACTTTTCCCCCATCGTGAAGTCCATGATTACAATCTTAATAGGCATTATAATAAGATGACTGACTGCAAATGTGTACACAGAGAATTCAATATCAAGAAATTAAACACACTTGGGAAAGGAGCTGTAATCTCATGAAAATTCAATTAGCCCACTTGAGAAGGGGATTAAGCTGGAGAAATAAAATTAGCAAGATATAGTTGAAAACAAGTGTTTAGCATGCGTTCAGAGTGGAGTCTTCTGACCTTCTGACTTGTCTTATTCTGAAAGTCCACAGAAATCTGTCCAGCTGATTAAAGATTTATAACTTTTGTTGCCAATTTGCAGCAGCAGTGTTTTAAGACCTCGTGGTCATTTATAGGGCCAAGCAATAAACAATAGTGCAATGACAAGGCAAGGGCCAGTGCCATCTATTGGTGTAAGTGTAAGCAGAAACAAAAGTCACATTATTTGCTAACAAAGAAGCAATCCCTTTAAAAAAAAATTGGAAAATCCCAAGTTAATATATTTTGATTGATTCTGCTAGAGGTCCATCAATAGAGCATTACTTGATTAACCCTTGTATTAAGTGAAGGGTCAATTTGACCCATTTCAGTTTTTGTGTTGACCATACTGGTTATCCTTTCTTTTTCTTCATGAAAGTTTTCCTCATCTAGGGTCATGAACTGTTGTGTAAATGTCTGTGCACAGTTGGTTTACAAAGGGACTTTAATGGGGGCAAGTATCTTTTCAGATCCCAAATAAACATGTCTCTTTGATGTACCAGGCGTGTGCAGGGGAGGAGCTTTCTCTCCCTTGTCCTTGTCACAGTTCTCATGTCATATCTTTTTACAGACACAGCAAAAATGAGGTCCAGACATTCTACTTTTGTTGTATAATCCTGGATGTTATGGTAGATGGGCGCTTTGTTCCATTCAGGTGGCGCTGTCCTTTCCGATAGTACATGCCCAACAAGCCTGCCAAGTATGGCATCAAAATATGGGCAAAAAAATATGCATGTGTACACTGGAAAGTTACCTGGAAGAGCATCAGAGAAGAATCATGTGTGTGGTGCTGGAGATGACTGAAGGGCTGCAAGGTCATAACATCACAGCTGACAACTGCTTTACATCGTACCGCCTTTGAGATGAACTTCAGAAGAGGAAGCTGACTATGTTGGGAACAGTCAGAAGAAATAAGCCATAACTTCCCAGTGAAATTCTGAAGATGCAGGAAGACCTCTGCATTCTTCAATATTTGTTTTCACTGAGAAAGCAACCGTTTCATACTGCCCAAAGAGAAACAAGAATGTTCTTGTAATGAGCACAATGCACACAGATGCATCCTGAACACAAGACATGACATGAAGCCACAAAGGATCCTGGACTACAATCTGGACAAAGTCACAGCAACATACAGCTGCCAGTGCAAGACTGTCCGTATGTGCTTGGTGGTTTTCTACAATATTGTGGACATGTCTGCTTACAATGCCTATGTCCTGTGAACTGAAATGACCCTGCAATGGAATTTATTTGAGTCAAATCGATTTTCAGGGGTTTAAGACGTGTACAATTACACAGCTCTATGCACATACATACACTTTGGGTACTCATACAGCGTGACCTGTTATGTAAAGTACTATGTTTAATTATCACTACCAAACAATCATGAAATAGCTATCAGTCATTAAGGTTATTAAGAAATTTATTGTACATTGTGTTTAGCCAGTTTATCTTCCTTGTGAGTTTCCCCACAATAAATGTTTTCCACTCTGTGTTTTTCCTGAAATGCCTCGTTGGTGGCATTGTGGTTGTGACAATGTCCCTTGTGTTCTCGTAAAGTGGGCACAACTAGCAATGACTGCGCTATTTGCACATCTCCATGATGAATCTTCCAACATTAAGAACTGACTGGTCCTAACGAGCCTCTAAATCCAAATTACATTGTATTTAGTGAGTTCTTGTTGCATCTGACTGTGTAGTTAGGATACTGATGATTTCTCAGTCTGGAGCCAGCATTAAACAGCACTGAAGCATAATTAGAGAGCATCATTTCTGTTTTTGCAGTTTTTATATATATATATCTCCAAGCAGAGTTTAAAACAAATTGAGTTGTTTCCTCAAAGCCTTGCATTCCCATTTGTTCAAGGAGAAAACTATGTCACAAAACGACAAGATGGCAATTTGTTCACACTACTACAGAAACACCCAAAGGAATATCGTACATTGCAAGCCTTGTTTACACCAAATGACAGAAACCTCTCTATAGCAGTTGTTGTTATGATGGTAAATCAATGTTACTGTATTAAAGGCCCCATTGATTTTTCATAATGGTTTAAATGGAGAGTGGTGAACCTAGAAGTAGCTATTCCATAAAATTACATCTGTTATCAGTGCTATTCATTATTCGTCTGCAGAATCAATGAGTGGTTGATTAAACACTATTATTTATGAGGTTATTTGTGGGTCAGACTTCACAACACAAGCTGGAAAGTCTGCAGGAGAGAAAATAAACAGGCTTCACATGAAATAAACACAAAACCTACAGAGATAAGGTATACAGTACATCTGACCTGTATTTTGTATTCTTATTATACTTGAAGACAATAAAAAAAACTTTGCTTGATTTTCTTTGTACCTCAAATCTCTGACCACAGGAAACTATTAGAGCCCACAGTGATTTGTCCTAGTTTCACATTTTCACAGACTCCCCTCTGTTCAATTGATCCACAGTCACAACAGGTTACATCAATTGCTCCAATTAGGTTAAACTATTGGAGCATTTTCCTATTTTTCTACATCTATGCATGTTTTATATTCATCCTTAAAGCCAATACAAGTGTTTGTAAACTAACCTGGAGCCATGGCACATTGTCATTTGAAGTGCTCATCAGAGAATGTTAATAAACTCTAGCCTACTGTGATATATTCTTCTGTAAGTTATGACAGAGACACACACACTTAAAATGCCCTTACTACAGTATGTGAACAAACAACTGAACTGGTGTAATACAGACATGGGGCAGTGTGTAGAACAAATTGTTTTAATGGTTTACAACATGTTTTAATGGTTTAAAATAACATAGGTTTTGAATAAAAGTGGTTTGTGAGGAATAATTAAATGTTTATAACAATACGTCTTACCCATATGTCTTATATCTCTGAGGTTACAACATTACATTTTGTATCAATATATTTGTGATATATTATTGTTTGAATGAGAGCCTTCTATCGGCAGAAATGACTGAGTGTGTATATTTCTACATCTGAAATATGAGATATGCAGCTTTGACTAAAATGAACCAGTGATATCTATAGTTCTCAAGGTCAAGGTCTGCAAACACACTGACAAACAAATGAAGCACATTGACTTGGACCTTTTGCCCTTGGAAGCAGTTTTTGTGTAAAACATTGGGTTAAAATGTTTAAATGGCTGCCTGCTTCACACTATTGTAACACTGGACAGCTAAACAGATATTGATAAAATCTAAGAACAAAAAGCCTTCGGATTGTAAAACATAGCTATGAAATCTAAAGCTGGCTAAAAACTGCTATATTTGCTGTTAATACAACCTCTATTCTCACTTTTATTTTCATTTGACCATATCTCTGAACAGATCCATTCAGTGCTGATTTTCTGCCGTCACTTGGTCTCATACAACCTCATAAGACACTCCATCAATGCCACATGTAATGGCTGGTTCAAGGATTTATAGATTCAATAGATGAGGATGGGCAGCTATGAAGATGTAGATCATAAAAACAGCCGGTGTTGGAGGGAGAACAATGAAAGATACATGCTCCAAACCACGATAGTCATTTCAAAAGGGGCACAAATCCCATGAAGCCAAGTGATAAAAGTTTGAAAACATCAGAGAGACGGAAGGAGTATGGCTCTGAATACAGTATCAAGCACACACACACACAACACTTTAGTCACAAAGGTTTCCTAGGATCCACACCATGTGCACTGGGCCCAAACTAAGAAAGATTTCAAAAGGATCCTTGTTTTTCCCCATGCATCCCCATTGCTTGGAAAAAACTGGCACAAAAGACAACTGTAAAGGCTATGGTAAGGTTTGTGAAGATAATTAACAACATTTATTTAGAGATACTTTTGAGTAAAAAGGGTTCTTAAAAGTAGTGCATCCAATCACAAAAACACACTTGTCTCATATTTTCTGAAGAACCAAAATGCACTGTGTGAGTCGTAGCACATCCAAATGGTCATTGCAGAATATAGTTATCTTAAAAATACCTGCACCACTCTGCATTTTGCCCACATCTTCTGGAATTCTATCTGAATCAACCAAAAAAGGAAGTCTGGCTTCATCAATCTCACTTTAGTAGCAGTAAAATACACTGCTACACGAATCCAGACGCAGAGAGCAGCCAGATCTCACAATGTGCAACGGCTTTATCTGAAGCTGCAGTCAGAACATATCTTCTTTACAGTAGATACAGCATGTCCACTGACTCACAAGAGACAAGGCTTTTGCCCTTTATTTTTAAAGAACGAACTCCAAGGCGTTTAGTGAGTTTAGTCTGTCTTAAGCCTTTTTCTCTATACAGCATTGTTTAGATGTATTTTACAGTAAATAATACAAGTACAGCAAACTATTATTTAAGGTTCCTTCAAGAAAACTTAACGTATAAGAAATCAACATGACACGGAAATCTGTGTGTGGTTCATTAATACTCATAATCTATATTGACATGTTGTCCAAACTCATACTCGACAATCTAAAAATACAAACAACTATTACTTTTTTTGCAATATTTATTGTAAGCAGAATATTTATATTGTTGTGCATTATTTTCCCTTTCAAACAATAATCTATCCACGTTTTTGTAAATGTGATTATAAGACAGCTGTCAATAGTGTATGTCTCTCCTCAAAGATGCTCCCTCTTTAACAAACAGGTCAAATGTTCCTTGGAGGGTTGAGCCCATTATAAATAAAGCATTATTTATTTGAAAAAAATGCATTTCAACACACCCTGCATTTTGGGAGGAAGTATTTTACCCTTCCTTCAGGTCATATTGAATGAACCATCAAGGCAGTACTATATAATTTGACTGTGTGCGTTCTCTCCAAATTGAAATTACAGCCAGTGGCAAGGTCTACATGATTAGTACATTGTGGCTTCATTAAAGTGTAATTAACCCTAAACATGCCCACGGAGATACTCAAGTCAACATGATAACTATGCAGTGTTTGCATTCATTTCAAATTAGCTTGTGCTTTAAATCAGTAATTAGAAAAAAAAAGTACAGCATTGACATTTTGGGGAAGTGGGAGAGACTCTAGCCACCATTATTTCTATTCAAAACAGCCCCAAGGCTCCCATTTTTATTGCTCACATAAAAAATAAAAAGAACTTTTACTGCAAACTTTTACACAGTCACAAACAAGAGCAGCCACAGGACGCAACAAATCACTGCAAAAGAATTACCACTTTACATAAAAACGCATTGTTCACTGAAGACAGATGCAATAAATTAGTCCAAGTGCAATTGAGGTGTACCATTGCTTTCTTCCGCAGCAAGAACACAGCCCGTTAGATTTTGTGTGGTAAGAGATGCTCCCATTTACATGTTTACACAAAACAAGAGTCATAATATCCACTTCACACTCATCTCAAAATAGTTTTCTTTACCCTTTTACCACTGTACTGTCTCCACATGAGACAATGCACAATATGAGGAAATGATTTATGGGATCTATGCATTAGGGTTTCATATTTTGCAAGACATTAAGGAATAGCTGAAGAAGTCATAAAGGTTGCACCTGGAAATATTACCCACACATTATGAGCATGTCTTCTGTTTAGGCTTAGGTGGGAATATATGTTGTGTTTAAGTTTTGACATGACCATTGTTATTGTTCGAGGGGCACAGTATGGGTTGGGCCAGTACTTACAGAGGACCTCACATTGTCTAAAAGCGCTGGGACCTGAAAGTAAAACAAAAGTCACAATGTTGAAAACTTGAGCTCTTCTGTTTGAAAGTGAGAATACCAATAACAATTTTCTCTTACTGCAGCTGCATTGGGTTTTGGATAAGCTCCGTCACAGAATTTTTGGATTCAAATAGGCCTACTTCTTGTTTACAGCTGCATTAGAAGAGTTTTTCTCATCATAAGAGAATATGCTGTTCTAGTGCATGAGTACAGCTCAAAGCCTACACACACACACTAATGTTTAGAGAAAAATGTGAGGAAAACTATTCACTGGCTACAACACTTAGCTGGCCATACTCAAGTGGTTCAAGCGTGCTGACCACGCAGCCCAATAGCCATAAGTAATGCAGCTCTTGTCACGGACTTCGGATGTTTGTGGGTGGAAATCACTTGACATGACAAATATGCTCCGTTTACTCAGCTTCAGTGGCTCACTACAAAAGATGCAGCCATTTACAACTGCAGGCAATGTCCTCAGACTCTACTGAACAAATGTAGGAAGTGACTGGCCAATTAACTTGTTATATCAAGCAAGGTATTTCTGTAAACAAGACAGCAATAATGAGCTGATCTGGCTAAAGTTTAATTAGTTATTAGCTTAATTATAATCATGAATCTGAACTTAACATATTGAATTCAAACTATAATAAGTTTTGACAAGACCATAGTTTCTGTTTGAGAGGTACAGTACGGGTCGGGTCAGTACAGTACAGAATATTTAAAAACAGTATACAGCAGAACAAAGCGGAATAAGTCATCTTTTCAGTAGGGCATAACAGAAATAACACTTCTTGTCTTGGACAAAAGGTATGATAGCCAAGTAGACGTTCTATTACTTACTGTTCCTACAACTATCCAGAGCAGACAAACCGAACACTGCTACAACAAAACACATGTTCATAGTCAATGTGTTTTACGATCCATCAATTGCTTTTAATTGTATGCCACTTATCTGCACTTGTTGCATGTGTTGTCTCTCCTGGAAGTGTTCACTAACTCACTTTACTGTAAAAACTGCTGCTCTTACATCATATTTATTTGTTGTGCTTGAAGCAGACGCCTCTTTGCCCTCAGCTCAAAGAATTGTGTGGTATAGGATTGGGAGAACAAAGTTGAATGGAAGCCTTTGAAAATGCTTCTCAATATTTCAGCTAGCAGTGATCAGGTTAGGAATGAGAGCAGATGTGGGTCATATAGATCCCAGGTCATACCCTCACACCGAATCAAAGTAACATGAGACTCACTTTGAAGTTTACACGTGACACGCGTCATCCACCTGACCTTGGGATCATATTTGAAACATCCTATTGTTATTGAACATGCGACAGAGATAGCACAGTCTGCTTTCAGTCCAATCAATAGGTTCCTGTACTTTGTTTTCCATTTTTCAGCATGATTTTCATGCTCTGTATTTAAAAAAGGAACATACTACAGACATATTACATGACCTTGAAGTTGCAACATTACATGTGCTATGTGGATGTTGTGGGGGGATGAAAAAAAAATAAAAATTTCAAATTTTCAAATACAGATACAGTATGTTATGCAATGTGTCCAGTAAAGTTTGGTGTTTAATTTTACTGTTTATATAATAATATTATGTGCATTGTCTACAAGTTGTGCAGTTCACAAAAAAAATAAATATAAATAAAAGGAACAAATCAACCAAAACTATATTTTTACTAGTTCACACCTCCTTTTCTTATTTTAAAAGCTATTGGCAGTTCACCCAAACTGACTTGGTAACACTTTATTTTACACTACACTTGATGCAGTGTCTACCTCATTAAGTGTAATGTAAAACACTGTAAAAATAAAATAAATAACATGTAACTACATAATACATACCCTAAGCCTACCTACAATATGCAAGTACACATTATTCCATAATGTATGTACTAAGGGATGAACGAGGAAGAGTGGTCTCCTGCCTCACAACAAAAAGGTTGTGAGCTCAAACCCTGGCCGACTTGAACATCCTCAGCCAAACCTCCCTGTGTTACCGTGGGTTCTCTCCAGCTTCCTCCCACCGCCCAAAGACATGCCATTATAGGTCAAATGGCAAATCCAAAGTATCCCTAGTGAAAGAATGTGAAAGTGAATGGTTGTCTGTCACTGTCTAAATGTCAGCCCTGTGACTAACCCGCCTAAGGCCCAAAGCTGCTAGGCTCCAGTCACCCCATAACAGGACAAAGCAAAAGAAAATGAAAGAATGAACTCAATCAACTCAAAAATGATTACACAACTCTTGTTGAGTTTGTTAAACTGCTTTATACAACATCTGCTGAATGTTAAAAATATGGATAAGTGATTGATGATTAAACCAAAAAAAAAGTCTGACCTCTGCCTTGAAGAACAAAACAAAGAGAAAATGGACAGTGTGATATCTACACTGTACACAATGTACCCCAAAGTAGTAAAAGGGAGGGGCTGGAAGAGCAACACAGACTCACACCACATCAGGTAAGCTAATTGAATATTTTGTGCAATTAAATAATCAGTATAAATGAACCATTAAATATTTGCAGCTGCTTTTACTTTCAAGGAGAGTTAATGAGCTGCTAATGAAGCCAGTGAGAGCCAAAACAACAAATATGAAGTGCCATAATCAAGCAGTGATGAGATAATTATCAACTCTTAATCAAGAGTTACTTGACCTAATTTACTGTCCAGGGACCACCACCATTCAGAGACACATGTGGAGTGTCTTATAGGGCGGTTTTCAAATCAGATCAGAGAAATGTATATGTTTCAAACTGTGATACTTGGCACATTACCATAAACCCATGTGTATGTATCTCTAATGCCTTAATTGAGACTCTATGGCTCGGGGAATAAAGTGTACTCAATGCATAACAAGCATCTCAGCCAATGTAATAGCTTCTGATTGGCATGACAGAAAGAAGCAAATCATTTATTATTTGTAAAACACACACTGCAACATTAAAAATGATCACACAATTTATAGCTGCTACTTAAAAAATAGTTTGATTATGTTCTGATCAGGTTTTGCAGCAGAAGAGCACAGATTCATAGGTCATTCACAGCAAAGTGCTCACTTTGTAAAGCTAATGACAGTGAACGACATACAACATATCTGCACATTAAACCTCGGCAATATCACATAATCTTACTAAAACTGCTTCAGGGAGAGCTATCATGATTATGTCCACTACTGTATTTGCCCAATAATGACAGCATCCATCAAACACCTGGAAACTACACTAATGTCCTGCTACTTTTAATGAAATTAATTCCTTAATCATCCCGAGGCCGTGCTGAAATTGCTTCTAATCAATAGAAAGCCAGCTAATTACATGTTCATTACTGCGTTCTCAATTGATTAAAAGTTCCTCGCAGAGTGTCAGGTGTGGATTTTTCAGGTCTAATACGGTGCCCATTTCTGTGTCCTGAAAACACCATTAGTTATAATCATGTTAACATTTTGAATCCAAACTATTATTAGGCGAGATGGCCGACTGAACCTGAGCTCTATAAAGAGCGGTAGAACAGTCCCAAAGACAGTAGGCAATGAGGAAGGCAGAAGAGAAGTTGTCATAGGGTTGTCTTTTATTGCATTAGCTGTGACTCATGGGCAAATCCCTTTTAAATAATTATGTACACCTTAAAATCTCAGTTACAGCTCCAAACAACATTTCTGAATTTTCTAGAGATGAAAAATTGGATCTTTGAAAAAGTTTATATAGTCATTCTAATGCACTGAAAGCATCCAAGCATCCTTTGAGCATACACCACCACTGTCAAAACTTCATGTTGTAGTTCATAAGCAATCGACACCATTGAAAACATGCTTAGACTATCACCGGTTGTAAACCAAATAAACATGTCCTTTTGAACAACAGACACTATACAGGAACTACAGTCAGACCTGATTTGGTGTAAATACCCTCAAATTAAAGCTAAAAGTCTGCAGTTAAAGCACATCTTGTTTGTTTCATTTCAAATCCATTGTGGTGGTGTATTGAGCCAAAAAGATTAGAATTGTGTAAGTGTCCCAATATTTATGGACCTGACTGTATATATGAAAATGTGTTTAGTGTGATAACACTATGTCAGAACTTTCTATAGTTCCAGGCGAAACAGAAACTATGCTCCTATTGTTAGAAGGGCAACCAGTTGAGTGCAGCATGAAGGGAAACTAAAGGAGAATAAATCTCTTGTAGCGTTTTAAAAACAGGAGCATATTTTCCATCTGCTGTCTGGAAGAATAACAACCACACAGATTTTGTATTAAATTACAAGGTTTAAAGGCAAAGCACGTCCAAAACCCAGACTTTAAAGGTCATTATTAGAGAGCTCTTTACATAAGAGCTTTAGTCAAAAGAAATCCCATCAGAATCAACCAAAATTAACTTCCCCCGGCTCCCTCTCTGCATATGCTGCTGACTGACACGGTGGCATGTCAAATTGATGCACTATTTTTATCCAAAGTGGATAGAAGTCCGTTCTTAAAGAATTGCCTGGAGGTGGGCTTTCCAGGGACCGATAATTCCAGCGTTTCCTATTGGAGAGATCTAAGCCGCTTTGTTGTGTCACAGTTGAACTTGGACTCAAGGTTAGCTTAGAAGTCAACACAAGAGCGAGCAGGTCTCCATCGCAACGTCAGGACTGGTCTTCCAGGGCAGTGGTTCTCTCATGTGCAGGCTGTGAAGATTTGTCTTATTGATTTCTCATTGCAAAGGTTTACTTTCATATACAATTCATGTGCTGAATTTAGATGAGATTTTTGAAGGTGCTTTTTCAATCAAAGCTGGTTTTCCACCTCCGCGATGGAAAAAACCTCCAGTAAAATATTAACTCATTCAGATTTTTCAAAATAATTACTGAGCACTGGAAAAGAAGCACACACTAAACTTTGAACTGAGCCTTTTTTCTCTATCACAGTGGTGCATCCAATAGTTAAAATATTTAACTATTTTACAATAATCGCCTATGTGAAGGATTTCTTTTTCTTTTTGTTGGATTTAAAGATGGATTAATTTCACACTCATGGGACTTGATGAGTTCATTTTCAGTCTAGTTAGTTCTGACAAGACACTGACGTTTGCCCAAAAACTTTGTATAACTTCTCACAGGCAAATGTCTCTACATAATTTGGACTGTCAACCAACATATCATAGAATAAGACATTTTTAATCACTGTATTTTTTTTTCTTTAATAAACCACCGATAAAAGGAAGTAGAAGTGCTTTAAAATCAAAAGTATATAAATTAGACTTCTTCACATATTGTCTGTACTAAAATTAAATATGGAAGTGTCTGACTCACCTAAGTAGATTATGCATTTGAAGTGAGGAGTCACCTTGAGCCATTTTAACTTAATTTCTCCCAGAATCATTGCCAAATAAATTTCAGGTCACCTTTTTTATAACATTTGAGCTCAGGGTCTTCTAATGCTTTCCTGAAATCACTGCTCTGCATTACCTTGTGTTTCCTTTATGAAGGAGAAGGTCAAATATTCATGAGCTGTGACAGGACCTGGGCTCTTTCAGCTGAGCTGGAACAAAAACTGAAACCAAAAAGACCAACAGAGTTTATGTAGCACTTCTGTAAGAGCCTGCGGTGGACTAAAAACATATTTATCCAAAAGATTTTAAACAAACTCTTTGGAAAGAAAGTTAATCTTGGTAACTTGGCATGTGGTTACAAAAGCAGAAAGCTGTTTTAATTGTATTCAAAATTAAAGCAATCAAAATCATGGCAGAAGTATTGAAAATAAATATTACACGTGAAAAAGGGATGCTAGTTTCTTTCTTAATTGTGTCCCAGTCAAAAATGGCTCCCCACTGGTTGTGTTTACACAGCGGCATTACAATACAGCATTCCCACTGTGTTAATGTTGCTGTTACACACATAAATAAATCATCAATGCATAACAAGCACTGATTTGAGAGTAATGTGGTTTTAATATCTGCATTTCAAACACTTCTATATCAGATACAGCAGTGGAGTATGCACCACATCTCCTGAGTTACTCTGACAGCTACAGCTACACACACTGACACATCCATTAATGAGAAATAAGGCAAATGTTGTTTGAAATATGGGTTTGAAATATCTCCAAAGGGTTTGTAACTTTCAAAACAAGATTGTCCAGGACACATATCAGAAGAACAACAGCAGGCACAGTTCTACAGAGAAGTAAAAGGCAGCAGCCTAATTTCAGTTGATTGGACTGCCTTAACCCACTAAACACTTGAGCATTGTAGGAAGGGATAGAGGATTACGTTGGCCCCGTCACAGCATACACTTAAATCTCAGATGCACAAATTAAGCCTAATCCAACTTTATCAAAAAGGTCACTATGACTTTTAAGTTTAAGTTTAAGAAAGCAGACAGAAGCAAAACAAGATTAAGCTAAGCCTTATTTTTTTGGATGCTATCAAATGAAGCTATGCCGCAGTCATTTAAAAGTTATCCTTTTAGCTCACATCAACGTTTCATGTTTAGTTTTTAACAAATATTACTACTCGCAGAAGGTTTTTGTCCTTTCCTTTTCACCGTCACTTTATTAACAAACTACTGTCAAGGCACTTTCTTTGCAGTTACTCATCTGCTATGCACTTTAGACATGCTCCACACACACCAGTCTCCTCATTCCTCAGTTTAGTTCAAAAAGGCATCACACGTAGCGACATGGCAAAGTATTCAAACTGTTCAGGAGCAAGTAGCATTGTATGGAACATTTTTATTTCATGTTATGGTCAATGGCCCAGGAACCGGAAGACTCCAATGCATAAACCCATACTCAGGCAAAGGTTTAACATAAAGTTTATTGGTCCACATATAGCAAACAAAAATCCAAGGAACGGAGAACCATAAAGACTAGGGTCCAAACAGAACAATCAGGAATACAGAGAAACTAAAACCAGACTGAGGAAAAAAACAATAAAACCTCCACAGAGAACACAGACGAAGATAGAAGACACTAGGAAACACTAAACAGACTCACGGGTAGGGACACGACGACCTGGCAAAGAGCAGGGGAAAAACACACAGGTTATAAAGACACACAGACAACAAGGAACAGGTGCAACACATCAGGCAATCACACAGAAGGGGAAGACAACAGGCAGGAAGTAAATCATAAAACACAGACAGGAGTAAGACATATCAAAATAAAACCAAAACACCACAAGTTGAAACAATAATCAGAATATAAAGAACCACTAAGAAACTTAAAAGAACCACAACATCAAACAAAACAGACAACTTAAACATGAATCCTGACATTTCAATTGCCTCATGCACATGTAACCTTGTGTAATTTCTCTTTCTACCAACCACCTAAACTACGACAGCCCTTGTCAGCACATTAGTCTAGATGACAGGCATGTTATGGCAGAAGGCCAATAAGCCCCTGAGGACAACTGGAAATTAATCAGAAACAGTGTTGACTCAGCAATTCCCATCAAACAACACAGGACTGAGGGATTTGCCCCAATGATCAATGTTTCCCAGAGGAGCCCACTCTTTCTGCTGATGTTAAAGTGTTGTTATTAGCTGTGGATGTTTGTGTAAAGGGCCACACGAAGGTTAAGTGCTTTAATAATGAATAATTAGAGATGAAGCATTGTACTGTACTTTTAAACTTAAAAAAAATATCTGAGTAGAAAAAGTGCAGTGAGTGCAGCTGCCGGAGAGATTACTTTAAAATATTTGCCTGGTCTCACAATTTGACATGTTTTAAAAAATTTATCACAAAAAAATTATTAATAGACCCATCCAAAACACAGCACAGACAGTGAAAGCTGATTAATTCATTCACACCCACATTACTTGTGTAACACTGCCCCCTGTTGGTTCATTTAGACAAGTCACTGCCTGTATCCCAAAGTGAACCCTTTGCCAATGAACACATTTTATATCACATTTTTAACAGCTCCAAGGTATTCATAATTAGCCAGACAAATAAAACTATTGCTGACTGCAGGACTTTTATAATTTTATACAGCGCTCTGTGGTCATTTCTCAGCCTTTACCTGGGGATATTGTTTTGAGTTAGAATGAGACAGCCAGATCTCATTAGTATGTAAAAATATAGAATTGATATTATTCAAGGGCACAAAGTCATAACCAAAATCAGAGAAGTTGGAGCTGTATCTGGAAAGAAATAAACCTCAAGTAACAAAAAAAAACAAATAATACTCTGGCTTAATTAATCCAGAGTATTAATTAATATTTGAATTATATCAGAGTAACACAAAGTAAGAGGCTCAAAGTAAACGTCTCCATCTTGAAGTCGCAACAGTAAAGTAGTTTGCATAAGTAGCTTTGCAATAATGCCCTTCCTGCCCCAAACCCACTCCATTAACCCGGACTTGGGACAGGTACAGACTGGGACGTAGCTGGAGTTGATCCCCAGGGGACTCAAAAAAAAAAAAAAAAAACATCCAATACTTTGGACACACATTGTGGGATCAATAAAGTGTTATCTTATTTTATGTCAAGGATGAAGATGACGTTGAGCTTTCAAACACAAACATCCATTTAAAAAAGTACTTCTTTTGAAACTTCAATACAATTCAGAGACCGAGACCAAGCCAGTATGACAAAAAAAGAGGGCTGACTCACAATAGTGTTAGTTTGGGTAGAGTTTGCCTTTTTATGGTTTTCCAAAATGTCCCCAAAATTACATGTCAAAAGTACTGTTCCCTTTTTAAATGACAGGGACTGGGAGCCGGGTACACCCATGAAAATTGCACATTGCGTGCGGTTATCCCTATTGATTTTCTACCACATCTTTTCCTTTCCTTCATCTCTCTATTAATGTGCTTGGACACAGAGCTCTGTGAACAGCCAGCCTCTTTTGCAATGACCTTTTGTGTCTTGCCCTCCTTGTGCAAGGTGTCAATGGTCGTCTGTTGGACAACTGTCAAGTCAGAAGTCTGTCTCATGATTGTGTAGCTGACAGAACTAGACTGAGAGACCATTTAAAGGCCTTTGCAGGTGTTTTGAGTTAATTAGCTGATTAGAGTGTGGCACCAGGTGTCTTCAATATTGAACCTTTCCACAATATTCTGCATTGTAGTATTTAAACAACATCTACAAATTAGTCTGCCCATAGTGCACCCGTTCAAGTGAATTATTTTATTTTAAACAAGAACATCTGTCTATTCCCAAGAGAGATCTCAGACAATGACATAACCAGCTGTGGTGGTTGAGGTTTTAATGTGAAATATTGGGGCAAAAACTGAATACGGACTACAAACAGCTGCTGAGGAGCCAGTGATCGATACACTTCAGTTGTGACTATGAGCAGCTTGTTCTTGAGCTTTACAACTCCATGGGGATAATAACATCAGATTAATTTAGTCTGGGAGCGCTGGCAGACAATCATCCACCTGTACTTTGAACTTAAAGAGAAACCTTGTGATGTGGCAGCATTAAACGCTGTTCAAGTGTTGACCCTGCTGTGGAGAGTTGGACCTTTCATTTGGCCTGGTTTAAATATTTATATAAACTCAATACAGCACTGAATGTAATGGCACAAAAAATTGACTACATTAGAAAAGAAGCCCACTCATGTCTATTTAGACAAATCAAATGTTCATCAGTCTTAACAGGGCTTAACTAATGTACATTTGGGAATTTTATTTAGTTTTTACAAGCTTTCAGTGTTTTTATTTTTTTTTTTTACTTTTTCCAGCGGTTGTAGGCTTCCAGTATTTCCAGTTTCTTCAAAAATAAATATGTTGCAGTCCATAATGTGCAGCCGTAGGAGTAGGCTAGTGTTGGATAAAGTGAAACTAAACTAGAACATTACTTTTACCCTTTAACTTCATTTCAACTTTAGATTCAAGCTACTGAACTTTTTGTTACCATGACGACATCGAGTAGCCAACTATGTTAAACAAAAAACCCAAAGTGAACATTGTTTTGGGTTTTTTCAACATTTTGTCAGTGAGCTCATTCTTAAGTGACGTTACCTTGACAACAAAAGGTCCTAGTGCAGCATTAGGATTCAATTTACAGATCTATGTTTATTTTCATATGTTCTACTTTATGTAAGATGAACGTAAAAAGATGGTTTAGCACTAAAGCATGAACAGGCTCTGTGTTTTTGCAGATGATCATAGTAAAAATGTATTTAAAAAAGTTAATTTGGACCATTTATAATACTTGAAGTGTCCTAAATAAGAAAGATTATCACATCATTTTGCATCAATAAGTTGAAAATGGGTACTTTATTGACTTAGGGTCGCAAAAAAGACAGTTCCATAAAAATTTTCCCATAAAACTTCTCATAAAAACAAAAGAATTTACAGGTTTGATTCTGAGAGAATTTTGTGCACCAACACTCCCATCTGCTGGAGGACAGATAAACTTTATTACTCTCCGGCTCACGAAAGACCGCTATAAACACATCACATAGATTCCTCTTCATAAAACAAATACTACCTGCACTTTTTTTTCTTTTGTGCTGGAGACAGTAGTGGATGTTAAAATAAGAATTGCATTCCTTTATGTAGCATTTACTGGCTTCTTACTTTAGTGTTTCAACAGCATTACCCTCATTTGATTCTCACTAAAGCTCACTTCAGTGAGAAGTCTGAACACGTAAAACCTTTAATAGTTGCCAACTTTCACGACTGAACTTCACGGCTGTAATTGAGCCAGGGTTGAGGTGATGGTGAGGTGTGGGAAGGTTAGAAAGATAAGAGGAATAAGAAGAGAGTGAGCTGCGATTATAATTGTGGGTTAGCTGAGAAGTGATGTGATTAAAGATTCGATTGGCAGAGACATGAAAGTCTGAATCACAAGGACAAAGTGATGGTAACAAGTCAAACCTTTATTCTTCTGTCTTTGTCGTGGCACAAAGAAGAAGAAGCAAAGAACACTTGTTTGCAGAGGTGGGTAGAGAAGTCAAAATCTGTACTCAAGTAAAGTTACTGTTGAAATAAAAAAATGTTACTTGAGTAAAAGACGTCTACCAACTTTTACGATCGAAGTTTTAACAGTGCCTTGCACTAAGGTTAAACTCAAGATCTTTTTGTTGTTCATTATTAAAAGTTACTCCACTTATTTACATATTTAGAAATGTTACTTGAGTAAAAAGCTATTTTCTTTCAAATGTACTCAAGTAAAAATAAAAAGTATGTTGCACAATATCAAGTTAATGTATTGGGAATGTAACTACTTACTACTCACCTCTGCTTGTTTTTACAAAATACTGTAATGAAATTCAACAAAAAAGTATAAACCTTCACAATATACTTAATAATATATATTTCAGGACACTCAAGAACATTGGGTTTGGTGACATCTGCCTGACTCTGTGTGCCTCACAAAACATAAACTATAAAGTTGTTTGATTTGATCCAGCTAAATATAAGGGAGAGCATCTTATAGCAGGCACTTTGCACAAGTCTCATAACATGTCATTGTCAACGCACTAGAAAAACACTGGCTTTATGATTGTAAATAATTGTCTATACAGATTAGTATGTCATTTAAATGTTGTATTTTAAGTCCTAAAAGTGCAAGACCTATGTAACTACAGCTCTATTATCTTCAGTCATATACATACAGAGTTCTTTAAAAAAAAAAAATCTATTCTACTTTAAATGCAAATTATGCATAAGTCATAAATTTGTTTTTAAATTCAAGCAATAATTAATTACACTATATTATCTAAGGATTTACTGAAACCAGAGAACACTGGTCTGCCTCAGAATAGTTCTTTATGGCTGTTGATGTCAGTGCAGTGACATGTTGCGTCTGTTAATCTCATTCATAACAACGTCGCTGTTGGAGCCGTCTGATATCCCACTGTCTGCAAACACCGAGGCTGTGCAGGAAACAAATGAGTCACTTTCATTTCTCAAATTGACAAACGTAACAGAGGTGACATATTTTAGTTTAGGATCCTACCGTTGCTGATGGAGTTGCTGATGACAGATGAACTACTCGAGGGGAGGGGTGCCCCCGAGGAGGACCTTATGGCAAATGACGGGCTCCTGTTGTTGTAGGTGGCCGTCTGACTCCATTCTGCAAGTAATAATAGTTTAGGTAAATGCATACATTTGACAAAATATACACATTTTATTCTGTATAGATCTGAATCTCACTACAGTGTAACTTGTTCTGATGTTGTATCTCTGCTCAGCATTGAAACTCTTGTAGCATTATCGGATCAGTTTCTGTTTTAATTCTGAAAGACAAACCTGCATTTTTAGCCAGTCGTAGTTTGCCACAGCAGAGGTATGTCCTCCACTGCCTTTGGACGTTCTCCTTCAAAGCGCAGTGTAAGAGAAAGACAAACAAACCTATGCAAAAAAAGCACTTTATTATATTTATAAGTTTATGGATGCTAAACAAGATATAGGTTTCTTGATGATGCAGAACTCACCTTGTAGGGAGTTGAATATAGAGAAAAGGTAAACAAAAGGCATGTATAATGGTCCCCAGGCAAACAAAGCAAAGCCCCAGGTTAGACCCAGGAGGATGATGAGTCCAGAGATGCTGCGCAGGTCGGTCATGACTCCCCTGTTAGGAGACAGGTTCTGGGGATTCTGCCTCTTGATGCGGGCCAGTTGGACCAGAACAATGATGAACATTATCAGGCAAAGAGTGAAGATCAAGATAAAGTAGGCCACAACTCCAACGTAGAAGGCTGTGTTATTACGCAGCCAACAGCTACAGGAAAACAAAATGAGGGTCATGGATAAGTGCCTTTACACAAGTGATAAAAGAATGTCTTTTGTAAAGGAGAATTGTTTACATTGCATTGAAACAGAAGTATACGTATTTCAGTGAAACTTACAAATCATCTGTAGATCCGTCTATGTATCTTCCATATGTAACCTGTCCATAATTGTTTTTGTCTGCTGCTATTATAATAATCACCACAATAAGAGGAATACCTGGAAAATTAAATCAGGTTAATTTAAATGAAGTGTAGCAATTGAAAAAAAAGGAAAACTTTAAAGGTCCATTATGTTTAAAAAAATGTTGTAGTGGAATTGCAATCCAAAATTTTACCACCAGATCCTGACAAAAACTACACACTGCACCTTTAAAAAAGCATACAAATTGACTTGTGGTACATACCCCAGCCCATCAGTAGGAACTTGAGCATGTACTGGCTGAGGTACGGAGTGAACACCCGCACAATGCTGAAGTACATGTGCAAGGCCTCAAGCCCTGCCCATGTGAAGGATGTCAACAGGAAATAGTGCAAGAAGAAGGCGGTGCTAATACACAGCCCGCTCACAGTAGAGTACTGTGCCAACCAGCCGTCCATCAGAAAGAGCAAGTTCAAGAGAAGCAGGGATATGCAGAGTTGAACCAGGATCTTGGCTGGGATGTCCCGCAGCAGTTTTCTGAAAGGGGAATATGGCATAAATACAATTATGCATGCATTTTAAAAGCATTTTTTAAAAGCTTTACCATTGAAATGGGTTGTTGTTATTGGCTATAGCATTAAAAAAAAAAAAAAAGCTAAAACCGGCACACTTATTTCAAATATTACACTTTATTTAACAGACAACATTTCGATCTTATAAGAAACTTCCTCAAATCCTCATGGCTTTACCATTGACACATATGTTAAGCATCTACTCTGGTATCAACAATGTAAACATTTACTAGTACATGTCAAAACCTGAACGTTTTCACACTCAAACAACTCTCTAATTGGTTGTGGATTTATTATTATTGAAAGAATGTTTTTGTTCAGCGTAAACATGGATTTGTATTTGAGCTTGTCAACAAATATTCTCTGTATTTTCCAGCAAAAAAAATGTATTGTTTTTTTCTGGGTTCTTATTGATAGATTTTTTCTTGACAGCAGGTAGACAGGAAACATGGTGAGAGAGAGGGGGACGACGTCAACCTGTCTGGGATTCAAACCAGGTCTCCTATGTTTTTGCTTATATGCTCAGTGGTAGAGCCAGTGGCACCCCCCCAAATTTCTTACTCAAATGACAGATAAGTCAGTAGGGTGACAGCCAGAAAAACAACCGAGACTCCACAGCCGATGTAGGTGATGAAAGTGAGAATCTGAGCCTGGTTACGATCAGTTAGTCCTTCTCTGGACAGATCCTGTATTTTGAAGACACAATTAGACACAAACAGGTACAAAAATATTTGTTATAGTTTTGACATTAGCAATAATGGATTTTAGTTTTTACCAAAAGGATTGCAAATGATGTGAGGTGGTTGCAGCTGCAGATTGTAGCTTCAGGTGTAGCATTGACCACAGAGCAGCCTGAACTGTTCCAGCCTCCCCCACCTTCCCAACAGAGACACTCAAATTAAAGTAACACATTTGCATTTGAACAGAATAGAAAATGAACACCTAGAGCAGACAAACTGAGCCTAAAGTGGATAAACGGCACACTCTACCTTTAGCTTAATGATTACAATGTAATTAGTTTAGCCTATACTCACCTTTCTGGGTAAAGTCCCAAAACACACAAGAGGCTGAATCATTAGGCTATAAACACAAAAAGACATATGAGATTAGTTTGAGTAAATTAATTGTATTATAAGACTATTATTAATATTTTTTGACATATTAAGTATGGATGTTTTTGTTATATACTTTTATAGGGTTGATGTTCCGTATAGTGAACTGAATACTCTCTCTCAGGTTGCTAATGGACAAATTAGCTACACTGGAGCCCAGGACTGGACTGACTTGGGTTTTGTCATTTAATGTTGTATCCTACAAGAGACATGATCATTAAAAAGCAGGTCATCATTTCAATGTACTATATGCATAGAAGCAACCAAGAACCTGGAAGAGTATGCTTTTGGTGTAGAAGGTAAACTGGACTCTGCTGGCCTGGTGCTGCTCATCAGGACTTAGGCCTTCAGTCAGAGACGAGGGAAGAAAAACAGAGCCCAGAGGAGCATTGAGTGACCTTGTTTTTCTTATTGCATTGAGCTGGAGACAGGAAAGACAAAATCAACTGGATGAAGAAATTGATAGCTGTCATTTTTTTAAATCATTTCTTTCTGTTCAATATATAATATGTAGTTTAACAGATGATCAAAATACAAAATACAACTTCTCAAAAAAACAACTGACTGATTTTTTTCTGCTTACAGATGCTCAACTTAATTGTTTGCACTGATTTACCTGAACATCATTAGGGTTAAAGATGTCGACACCGGTTGTTGGAAAGTTAGTCCCATCTACCGTCCTCACTGCCAAAACCAGAGAAGTGGACGACAGGATTGCATTTTCACCAGACACCACCAGTTTAGTACCCAGGTTATCCACAAGACGAACAAGCCTAAGAAGAAGAAAACATTTATATTAGTTTTTTTGTCTTTGTAAACATTAATCTTTGAGATATACCTATTGGCAGATGCAGCGAGTGCCTCTGAGTCACCGTTCATCAAGTTACTGATTATGTTTATAACTTTTTGACCCATAGCCTGAGAGACAGTGTCACCATCCAGAAGACTCTCCAGCTGCCCCACTAACTTAGACACCTGCAATATGTCATTCAATGAATAGATTTACATACATTTACATCACACCTGACCTGTCTGCCACACAGAGACAGCCAGTATGTTTTGTATTTAAAATAGCTTGAGGTTTTGCATTATTCTTTTACAATCACGCACATTCTGCTGGACATTACCTGTGAAGAGTTGAGCTTAGACACATCTTTAGTTTGAGAGAGCAGATTATCTGCTTCTTCCTCCAATTCCTGTTGGGATCTTGTGGTCTTTTCTATTATTGTTGGAATTAATTCAGTACCTTGGTAAGAAAAACAGCATGTTGTAAATTTAAAGAGGTAAATACTGACGTCAGAGTAAACTTGTGCTACCCCTTTGTAAAAAATATGGTTAATAGCTTTAAGCCTAAGCTGCCTAACACAATGGACAATACACTTTCTAGTATCCACTGGATTGCTGTTATGTATGTTATTGCTACATACCAGATTTTATAGTAGTAGTGCTTGAGGCGGTGGCATTCTGAAGAGTTGTTCTTGAAGTTATGGAAGCTTCAGTTGTAGTAGTGATCTCTGTTGTGATAGTGGGAGTAGTGTTTGTGGGTGTGGCAGGAGGCTGAGGGGAGAGTATTGCTGCTGAAGTAGTGACCTCTTGTTAAATTTAACTGAGGGCTTGCTGTGCTGGCTGTTGTTCTTAGGTCAGAGCTTCTTTCTGTTGTTTGGTCACTGATATGACTAATGCTAGTGGCCATCATTTGTTGTTGTAATATTAGTCATTGGCGATGTTATATCCACAGTAGACGTATTGTCTACAGTTGTCATTTGTGTTAGTGTTACATTGTAAATTGGTAAAGATGCTGTTGTGTTTTCAAGTAGAATTGTTTGAAGACTGTGATAGTATTGTCTTGAACAGTTGTGTTTGGAGCTATTGTAGTAACTCCTGTTGTGTAATTGTATGACACTGTAGTTGTATTGTATATTAGAGTGTAGTTTGGAGAAGGTGTAACTGTACTATGTATCAAGGGTGTGCTTGTGGTGGAAACACTGTACGTTGTAGTCTCTTTGTAAACAGCCGTTTTGTTTGTTGTAGCAGTGTAATAGTCTGTATTTTCTGTTATTTCTTGGCCACTTCTAGTTGTGTTGTACACTTCTGAGACACTGGGGATAGGTGTAGCTGTTGTATTGCTCAAGTTACTGGTCACTACAGTGTTGTTAAGTGCAGTTTCATTGTTTACTGTATAATTAGAGCTGACTGCTGTATACTTGCTTGTAGTAACACTATACTCCACTGTTTTGGAGGGAGTTGCTGTAAATGTAGTTGTGCTTTGTACTTCTGTAGTATCTGGAGTGACATTTAAAAGAGGGTTTGGAGACGGTATGTACACAGACGGTGTTGTTGTATCATTAGGGGAAGGTGTTAAATGTTCACTCGTAGTCGGGCTGTATACTAAACTGTCACTTGCAGTGGTTACATTGTTTTCTGTTGAATGATTTGAAAATGGTGTAAACAGGTCATCTGTGGTTACACTGTTGGGATTAGCTGTAGTGTGTTGTATTGTTTGATTGTTTGCTGTCGTGAACGTGGTGTCCATTGGTGTTGTACTGGAAGAGATCGATTGTGTTGTACTTTGACTTGTGATTCCAGTAGAAGCAGTGTATGAAGCTGGTGTAGATTGGTTAGGAACATTTGGGTTGCCCAGTGTTGTTTGGCTCTGACTGTTTTCGGTGGTAGTTAAATTGCCAACTGTTTGCATAGCAGTGTTTGTTTCATCTGTAGCTACACTATTCATTGTTATTGGATTATTGGTTGTTGGACTGGGAGAAGCCGTAGTTGTCCTATTAACTGTAGTTACATTCAAAGACGTTTCATTTTTCTTAACTGTAGTCACAGTTGTAGCTTCCTCTGTGGTTGTAGTGAGTTGTGTTGGAAATGGTTGGACTGTAGTTGCATGTATTGTTGTAGAGTTTAAGTTTAAAGCTGCTGTGGGGTGAGTTGCAGTACTGGTAGCACTAGCTGTAGTTGCATTGTTAATTATACTGATACTGGTTGTGGTGTCAGCTGTAGTTGTTTGGTCTTCTGTGTTAGCTGTAGTTGTTTGGTCCTTTGTGTTAGCTGTAGTTGTTTGGTTTTCTGTGTTAGCTGTAGTTGTTTGGTACTCTGTGTTAGCTGTAGTTGTTTGGTCCTTTGTGTTAGCTGTAGTTGTTTGGTTTTCTGTGTTAGCTGTAGTTGTTTGGTACTCTGTGTTAGCTGTAGTTGTTTGGTCCTTTGTGTTAGCTGTAGTTGTTTGGTTTTCTGTGTTAGCTGTAGTTGTTTGGTACTCTGTGTTAGCTGTAGTTGTTTGGTCCTTTGTGTTAGCTGTAGTTGTTTGGTCCTTTGTGTTAGCTGTAGTTGTTTGGTCCTTTGTGTTAGCTGTAGTTGTTTGGTCCTTTGTGTTAGCTGTAGTTGTTTGGTCCTTTGTGTTAGCTGTAGTTGTTTGGTTTTCTGTGTTAGCTGTAGTTGTTTGGTACTCTGTGTTAGCTGTAGTTGTTTGGTCCTTTGTGTTAGCTGAAGTTGTTTGGTTTTCTGTGTTAGCTGTAGTTGTTTGGTCCTTTGTGTTAGCTGTAGTTGTTTGGTTTTCTGTGTTAGCTGTAGTTGTTTGGTACTCTGTGTTAGCTGTAGTTGTTTGGTCCTTTGTGTTAGCTGTAGTTGTTTGGTCCTTTGTGTTAGCTGTGGTTGTTTGGTTTTCTGTGTTAGCTGTAGTTGTTTGGTACTCTGTGTTAGCTGTAGTTGTTTGGTCCTTTGTGTTAGCTGTAGTTGTTTGGTACTCTGTGTTAGCTGTAGTTGTTTGGTCCTTTGTGTTAGCTGTAGTTGTTTGGTCCTTTGTGTTAGCTCTAGTTGTTTGGTTTTCTGTGTTAGCTGTAGTTGTTTGGTACTCTGTGTTAGCTGTAGTTGTTTGGTCCTTTGTGTTAGCTGTAGTTGTTCGGTCCTCTGTGTTAGCTGTAGTTGTTTGGTCCTTTGTGTTAGCTGTAGTTGTTCGGTCCTCTGTGTTAGCTGTAGTTGTTTGGTCCTTTGTGTTAGCTGTAGTTGTTTGGTTTTCTGTGTTAGCTGTAGTTGTTTGGTCCTTTGTGTTAGCTGTAGTTGTTCGGTCCTCTGTGTTAGCTGTAGTTGTTTGGTCCTTTGTGTTAGCTCTAGTTGTTTGGTCCTTTGTGTTAGCTGTAGTTGTTTGGTTTTCTGTGTTAGCTGTAGTTGTTTGGTCCTTTGTGTTAGCTGTAGTTGTTCGGTCCTCTGTGTTAGCTGTAGTTGTTTGGTCCTTTGTGTTAGCTCTAGTTGTTTGGTCCTTTGTGTTAGCTGTAGTTGTTCGGTCCTCTGTGTTAGCTGTAGTTGTTTGGTCCTTTGTGTTAGCTGTAGTTGTTCGGTCCTCTGTGTTAGCTGTAGTTGTTTGGTCCTTTGTGTTAGCTCTAGTTGTTTGGTTTTCTGTGTTAGCTGTAGTTGTTTGGTCCTTTGTGTTAGCTGTAGTTGTTCGGTCCTCTGTGTTAGCTGTAGTTGTTTGGTCCTTTGTGTTAGCTCTAGTTGTTTGGTCCTTTGTGTTAGCTGTAGTTGTTTGGTTTTCTGTGTTAGCTGAAGTTGTTCGGTCCTCAGTTGTAGTCTGTAGTTGTTCGTCCTCTGTGTTAGCTGCCACTGAGTTGTGTACTCTGTGTTAGTTCTGACTGTTTGGTCCTGTGGTTAGCTGTAGTTGAGTTTGTGGTGTTGTATTGGGTTCAGATGTCTGTAATAATGCAGTGATCTTTTCAGTTGGCTGAGTTGTTTTGCTGTCCTTTGTGTTAGTTGTTTGGTCCTTTGTGTTAGCTGTAGTTGTTTGGTTTTCTGTGTTAGCTGTAGTTGTTTGGTCCTTTGTGTTAGCTGTAGTTGTTCAATACTCTGTGTTTCAGTTGCAATGCTTGTGTTAGCTGTAGTTTTTGGTTTTCTGTGTTGTGAAATCAATGGTCCTCAGTTGTAGTCTCAGCGCATCATATTAGCTGCCACTGAGGTGTACGTCTGTAATAATGCAGTGATCTTTTCAGTTGGCTGAGTTGTTTTGCTGTCAGTTTGTGTAGTTTTGGTTGGGAATGGAGTGGAGGTCAGCTGTGTTGGATTGGGTGGGCAGGTGTTTTTATTTCAAATTAAAACTTAACTTTCAATACTTCGATGCTTTCATGCAATGCTTATTGCAGATTTTGAGGGCAATGTTTGTAAATCAATGTAGCCTGGTATCCCATTGATTTTTTTAGTAATCACCAGTGAGTAATCCAGGTTTACTCTGACGTTTAAATTAATTCTATGCACTTGTCATATGATAAATGGTGTCTTAATGCAGTTCAACATACAACAACAACTTGAATTACCATTTGAGACGAGTCTGGTTTGCTTTACAGATGTCAGATACCAGCAAGTTACTGGAAAACCACGTCAAGTTGGAAGTGAACAAAATGTCGACACTTGGAGCAGGATCACCACACACCACTGGAAACGTACAGCAACATAAATGTTTAGATCCACCAAGTAATTACAGCTGAAAGCAGACTTACCCATGTGAGTGAGAGGACCATCAGTTGTGATGCCATCAGTGCTGCTCAGGAGTGTTTGTAAAACTGTTGCCACAGAGCAGTCGGGAACAAGTTTGGTCATTTCCAGTATCATCATGCAGCTATAAGACCTGCAGCAACAGTGGGGATTAATACATGCTCTTTTAGGATGTCAATTGGTCACATATATTGCATGATGTATTTTCCATCTGTATGTTTTTACAAATTGTTCTTAAGATGTAGAATAGCTTTTTTAAATAAAAAATATAATTATTTTGGTGCTGGCCTGTACTCTTGTACAAATATTTGGAACACTTCCATAGTAAACAACATAGCCTGTGTTGTTTACTTGTGCAATAAAACAATTGAATATAAATTTGCACAACTGCAAACATAATTTGGGTACCCTTATAATTTGTCATTCAGACTTATTGGTGACAAATTCTTTAGGTAGCACCACCTAACTATGATTAGAAAATATATGACATACTTTCATTTTCAGAAAATGTATCTACAGTAGAAGCTGCTATATAGAAGTCTAACCTCTATGTTCTTAAAAAATAAATAGATTCTGTCTACCTTTTATTGGTCTTTTGGCAATCCACATATGTTCTCTGAAAAAAAAATCACTAAAATGTAGAATAATCTTTATTGCACAAAATAAATACCTTCAGTCATTACTGGATGGCTTACCTTGATAATTTGATTTTTGAGAACATACAACGCTTTTATACATTCCAACCTGAAAATAAAGTACACATTTATCACCAAAAATTATACTTTGTGTTAATTACAAAATATAAATTAAATAAACATACTTAGGTCTTTTGCCACATGCTTTGATCACCTGATTTTTCAGCTGGAAAACAATCAAAATAATGTCAGTATAAATCATTTCCAAAGTGAAATTCAAGAACTTAAACGATTATTAAGTTGTTAGTATAAAATTTTAGACCCTTAGAAGTTATAACATTGCCCCATCCAGGAAACAAATACATATTTTAAAGAAATTTAGGCACATTTCAAACCTTGAAGACACACTATTGAAAAACACTTTTAAGAATTTCAAGCATTGTAGTGTGCAGTACTTACCATGTTCTGTAGAAATTTTGTATTTATGTTAGCATTGACAATATTCAGCCGTTGAGCATAAAACTGATCTGTAAAGAATAAAACTGTGTCAAAACAAACAGTACGAACCACAATCTGGGAGGGTTATTCCTGTGTATCAATAAAAGAAGATGATGTTGTCTTACTTTGATTGTTACAAAAAGAGGTACATTTACAAAAGTGAGTCTCTTCACCTAAAAAAAATTAAAAGTTCAGTATCAGTTTTGAACAGAGGTCAAACTCAAGCACCCTTCAAACACTATCCTGATTAATTTTATATAATAAGTGGGAGCTGCGTCACAAGGATCTGTTGATATATTCCATATAAATAAAAATGTGAGAAAAACAATATTGATTTTTATGTCAATCTTTTGTAAACAGGTAGCAACTGACAACCACAACCACATGAGTTTATTTGTCAAAAAGTGTATTTCAAACTTTCAAACCTTACAATTAGAATTTAGAATATAGAGAAGAATATATATAGAATATTAAGAACCTAAGCATCTTTGCAATACCCTTGAATATATATAAAACTGAGTCTATTATGAATATTGTTATGGGTGTCAGTCAGTACTCACTGCTGCAGGAGTCTGTTGTCACTTGTTGAACTGGGACAGTGCTACGGGAGAAAAAAATAGTGAAAAGATTCATAATTAAAGGAAAATTGACAATATATTGTGTTTAGTCAAAGCTGCTGTTCACCAGGTCAGAGTAGAGTTCATGTTGGATTGACACATTTTCTTCAAAGTGGACGGGCAGGTCACAGAGACACCACCAGAGCGATTTATCTGATTGCACAGATTTTGACCTGTAGAGCAGGAATTAAAAAGACATTTTAAGTTGTCAAAGAGGACAAAACGTTTAGAGGAAGAAGTTTAACACAGTCTGCCATCTCCTTCAAGCTCTTGGAGATGTAAACAAACAAAAGTAAGAAACATTTTATTACTAAACACCTTGATTAACTTAAACTTAAATAATATACTAAAAGTTGGCTATTGGACAATCAAAAATGCATATTTATCAAATGTGTTTTTTAAATGTTAGTGTTTATTTGTAATATTGCCTTTGTTTTTTTTGCCTCACCATCTTTATAAAACAGATTCATGTGATTATCTGTGCTTTTTGTGCTTAAAAGCATTTACCCAATTTAATTAACATTTCTATAATTTAATGTTTTAGTATTTCTATGTATTATATGTTGATGTCTCTAAATTTTACCAACAGTGATGCTAAGGAGGTTTCAGTGAAGTATCAATGAAGTACTTAGTTCCAGGCAATGTTTTGCACATACAGCAGCTGTGCAGATACATTCTCCTTACTATAAACAATAGTTCTTTTAGTTTTTAGTTTTACCATTAGGTAAAAAAAAAAAAAAGCCAATTTGTATATTTCTGTATATATACTCTGAACAAAATTTTAGACACACCCCTATTTTTTATTAGCTGAACTCAAAGATGTAAGACTTTTTCTATGAACACAAAAGGCCTATTTTTCTCAAATAATGTTCACAAATCTGTTCAAATCTGTGTTAGTGAGCACTTCTCCTTCGCTGAACTAATCTATCCACCTCACAGGTGTGGCATTTCAAGAAGCTGATTAGAGAGCATGATTATTGCACAGGTGTGACTTAGGCTGGCCACAATAAAAGGCCACTCTTAAATGTGGAGTTTCAATGTATTGGGTGGGTCCAGGAGATCCTGAAAAACAGTATCTAGTGTGACCACACAAACATGCTCAATGGGTAACATGTCCAGTGTGTATGCTGGCCATGCAAATTCTTTGGTTTTGCAATCCGATGGTTGCAGCAGCTGCCCGGTTGGTTGGTCTCAGAGGATCTTAGGCTGGTGTGGTTACACATGGTCTGTGGTTGTGAGGCCGGTTGGATGTTCTGCCAAATTCTCTGAAACGCCTTTGGAGAGCTTGTGGTAGAGAAATGAACATTAAATTCACTGCATGACGCAAATGGTAGTCACACTTGATATTGACTATTTTTTGGATCCCCTGGACCCTCCCCAATACAGTGAAACAGCACATTTTAGAGTGGCCTTTTATTGTGGTGCGCCTAAGGCACACCTGTGCAATATTCATGCTCTTTCATCAGAATCTTGATATTCCACCTGTGAGGTGGATGGATTATCCTAGAAAGGGAGAAGTGCTCACTAACACAGATTTGGACAGATTTGTAAACAATATTTGAGAGAAATAGGCCTTTTGTGTTCATAGAAGAAGTCTTAGATCTTTGAGTATATTGTTTATATATAACGTTGCGTTTTAGTTCAGTATATGTAAATGTGTGTGCCTGTGTTCATATGAATGTAATCCATGCTTATGTGGAAAATGTGCTTTTGAAAGCTTATAGTATTTAAAAAAGGCACAGTTCACAATCTAATACATATATATATATATATATATATATATATATATATATATATATATATATATATATATATATATATATATATATATATAAATACTGTACTGTATATATGTACAGTTATGTTGATAATAAATAAACTTTGCATACCGACTCTCTCCACTTCTCCCATGATTGTGGCTTTGTGCTGTTGGTCTGGAGTTTGCTGCAGTGCAGAGAGTCCAGCCTGCCGCAGTTTACAGGCCGACACTGTGGGACTGAGCTGCAACAGCACACCACACTGGGGTTCCCTAAAAGAACAGAGTTAATGATTCACTCTGCAGCTGGATGGTATTGCACTAGGTAGGCTCTGACAAAATGTTATCTTCTCTTACCTAACACAAGACACCTGCTCTACCTATGAAAAGAGATCAGGATTAAGGTGCCAATTTTAATAACAAAGAGTGATCTGTGAAGCTGGTTAATGTGTCATACTGACCTTAAGATAGCTGATGATCTGACAGAATATGTCAAAGTCTGATCTTATACCTGCTGGAACTGTCCCATTTCTGCTGCAGTTGAACACACTTGACATCTGAGTGAAACACAATGGGAACCACCTTTTAATTAGGTTATCATACCCTCCTGAATTTTATCACTCACTTTATGAGAAGAGCCAGAAAAGTGAGGCTACAATACAAAAATTACTACAGTTTGTAAATGTATGCTTGAATGTAAAACCAGGATATAAGCTACTATAATCTACATTAGTTATATATCTATATGTAGTCTATGACACAGGTTTAACCTAAGAATACAATAGAGCTGTTTTAAAATATGCTGCGGCTCTGACACTGGTTTAGAAAGAAATGAGGTGACGCTAAAACATATTCAAATTTACATAAAACAATAATAGTTCTTACATAAGCATGGACCTCCTCATCCGTCTTTAATTCCCCTAATGTCACGTTCATTGGAATCAAAAAGTAAGTATCTGCAGAAAAGTATTAAGGAAATATATGAACATACAGTTTCTCAGCAGGGAAAATGTATTGAGGCGAACAGGATGATGCTTACTGTTACTGGAGCAGAGTTGGTCAATGTGGCAACTGAGTCCTGAGAAGAGTACGAGAGACACAGACACTGCCTTATCAGAGGGTAGAGACTTGGATGTGGATCTGGGAAAGCTATTTCACAAGTAAACACTGTAAAAGCAAAAACTAAAGGCCTATGATTTTATTATTTTTGGTTCCAAATGCAACATTTTCATTTCAGTTTATTTACTTTTTGGTTGATTACAGCCAATTTGAATCAGCTATTTTCACCTAATGTTTACCTGACTAGATAAACTAAGCCCTCTTTTGCTGGCCCTATATACACTTTTTAACAATCCTAATATGATAAACTAAAGGTGTTTTTTCATGTTTGTGCCTGATCATTTTGGTTAAAACTTTACTGTAAAAGGAATTCCATCAGTGACTTGTTTTGAATAAATAAAACATTTCACGAACAGTCCAGTATAGAGAAAAGAAAACTCAAACTGAAGTGCGTTTCCTCCAACAACAAGAGGTTTCATAACTGGCAAGTACCGACCACTGATAGTATCAGTATTTGCACATTCATTGTATTGTATTGAAATAAGAATGTCAGATATTACAATACATACAGTACATATTGTTTACGGATGGCCGACAAAATTCAATACGAACACTCACTATTACATCATATAAACAAATGAGTGTTAAACACAGCATTCTGAGTAAGGCAATAAACAAATAGGAAGCAGAATGTTTCAGAAGAAGCACATTTCCTTTTTTTATCTGCCATTGTATGTTCTTGTAATATTCTAACATGGCTACACTCACCTGTGGGCTCTGTCGTCTTGGGTATGGGGACAAAGGGTGTTGTTGTTACGACAGGAACTGTTCCTGTTTTAAAATGAGGAAGAAAACATTAGCCCACATGGACTTACAGTATGTCCTATTATGTCCTTTTCTATTTGGACTTTTATTTAAGAGCAAGACTCTGTTGGAGCCATTGTGCATCTTATTCTTGTCACTTCGGCGGTGTTTTTGCCTTACACTTCAACACCTTTTGTGAAATGCACATGAGCACATGGGAGAGTCTCAGTTAACATGCTCGCTCACTTACATATGTTTTTGTTTCATCCATCTTCCTAAAGGTTTTTACAACATAGATGCAAACAAGAACCAAGGATGAAAACAAGAACCAAGAATTTCATAAATGGGGCCATAGCAAACATAGTCACTCTATCATTATAACACACTTTGTTCAAGTGAATAATGACCAGGATCCACCACACTTACTACAATTTGGTTTGCATCTACCAGTAAAATAAAATTGTCCAGTCTGCTCCAGAGCTTTAGATAATTGTATAGACTGTATAATATTGATAGAGTTTTAAGATAAAGTATTACCCATTATTACCCTGCCTCCCTATTTAAAATTTTATTTAATCAATCTTACACTGATATAATGTAATCCTTTTTTTGTAATCTTGACTGATTTAAATAACACATACAGTATTTAAAGTAGAAAAGTTAGACAGAAACTTAACAAGTAAAAAAAAGTGCATTGTAACAAACCTGCAGGTTCTCTTCTGTACCTATGTGCCTGACGTGGCAACTGCCTGTGGACTACAAGAAACAAGGACATGCAGGAATTGAACATGCTCTAAAAGACATGCAGGACAGGGTTATTACAGAAAACATTATACTAAACCAACTATTAAATTAGAGGGAATTAATGTCTAGATAAAAGGGAAGAAAAACTGTTAGTACTGACAGTGTAAAGAAACTAACGTTAAAAGAGGAGGTACTTAATATGTATGAACCATACATTTCAGAGCCATCTTGATGTTTCATGTATTTTATCAAGTGACTTTAGCTTGTGACTAGAAAGCATCATTAATTTTTTTTTTTCCACTTTAATTGTCGTAATTTACAGTAAAATATGCCCAAACAGTAAAACAAAAAACTCAAAGGACCAAAAACTCACACAGCCAATAATTTGATTGGTACTGTATGTGGACAACCCTATTCAAAATAATTTGACGTCTATATTAAGGTTTTTTACTAAATACATTATACTGTTAGAAATGTCACTTGAGTGTGTCTCACCACAAGAAAGATTGGGGTCTCTCTGTCGGGCGTTTGCGCTGGTGATGCCCCAAAATTCAGAGTTCCAGCCAATCACAGAGCCGTCTTCGCAGGAGCTGTGTTGTTCTAGGTCTGACCAGACACGGAAGAGATACAGCTCCACTCGTCCCGGCTTGAGTCCAAGGAGGTTGTTTTGTTGTCTGCAGCCCAGCCACAGTGAGCCGTGGGGCGGGATGGACTGAGCAATGTCTATCTTGTGTCCCACAATATAATTATCAACCTAGGGAAAAGAAAAGGTTAATCAAATTGTATAGATTTGTGTTATATATTTGGATGATTGCTTTGTTCAGCTAAAGTTTAGCTTGTGAGTTTCAAAATTAATGTTCAGAACATTTGGGTATTTTATTAATTAACATAATAATTTTTATGATTTCATTATTTTTTTTTCATTTTCTTCCGCTTAGTCCCATTAGGGGGTGACTAGCAACTTTGGGCCTTAGACCTTCACCCTGGACATTGGTTAGTTGCAGGGCTGACATTTAGACAGACAGTTACCATTCACTCTCATATTCCAACACTTTTGATTGGCCAATTAACCTATACATGCATGTCTTTGGACAGTGGGAGAAAGCCGGAGTACCCGGAGAGAACCCACAGTAACACGGGGGTAACATGCAGACTCTGCACAGAAAGAACAAAGTTGGCCGAGGATGTTCAAGTTGGTTGGGGTTTGAACTCACAACAGTCCCAACCTTAAGTTTTTTAAAATGTTGAGTATAGAAAAAAAGCATATAATATAACCTTAAGTAGTATTGAGCAATATTCCATTTCTACAAAGTCTCTATTGCCTCTATTTGCAAATAAATCTACGGTTAACACTCAGCAACATCTTAACAATTAGAATTCAAGTGCCATGCCTTTGACAACGTCATTACTTCAGTCATGTCATCTTTTCATGATCAGAATTAGATTAGGTTTGATTGTCACAAGTGGTAAAGTAAAATGCAAAATGATTTTGTTACAGGAATGAATATATTTACATTTATGAAAATGACTAAAAAACTATGGCTATAATTAATACATTTGTGCAATGTATCAGTAACAGCCAGTACAAATTTGTTATATACATAGCAGCATTGGTGATGATTAGCAACCACAATAAATTTGTTGAGTATATACAGTAGCAAGTATATTCCAGTATATATGGAGCCCCACTTGACTTTACTGCATATAAATCAAGCCATAAATATAATTTTAATGAAAGTAAAAATGACATGTATGTACCTCAAGGCTGAAGGAGCTGCCCACCACATTACTCCTCAGACAGACTTGATGCCAGTCTTGCAGTGACAGTTTAAAAGAAAACTTGTGTTTGACCCTCAACAGCCAGGCATACAGCGCTCCATCGTCCCCCTCCAAACCCAGCTCCGGCATGAGCCCATCACCTGAGCTGTAGGTGAAGGCTATCCATGTCCCGGGAACCACCACTCGAATGTTCATGCACACAGTCATCTTGTGGAGCAGCGGGAAGGAAGCCTTGTCCTGAAGAGTCCAGTGGTCATCACATCCGTTTAACACTGCCTTTGTGTCGCCCAAGAAATAACCAAGTACTAGGAGGGAAAATAAAATCTTGAAACCAACTTACCAACAATCTGAAGTAATGCACAGATAAAATGTATTTGTTGTTCAAGATCACATTTAGCTTACACTTTTTAAAGATAACATAATTAAAAAGATAAGGTCATTTCTATTGGTTCCTCTCTTTTTGCTCTGCCTCAGTGTGTGATACCTGTCAGCCGAGCAGTCCCTGTCAACAAAAGCCAGATGACTAGAAGAATATGTTGTTTCCATGTTCTCAGTCCTTTACAACAATGGTCAGACATTCTCCTGAAAAACAGTGAAAGTGTTTTAAACCCTCATCTCTTTAGTTTGATATCAAACTGTTTGCTCTGTACTGTTGCCTGTGTAGAGCGCTTTTATTAAAATATATTCAAATATAAAACTGGGGATATGTACTGATATTATCTCCATGTTTGTTGTTTTTCCACTTTATTTTCATACAGCTCAGTGTCCTTTTGTGCGGCTCTCACATACAGTAGGTGTGGATGTGACCGTGCCGTCTCATTGAGCACCCGTGGGATTAGACTAAAAATCATTATTCACTGCGGATAAACGAAAACAATCTATGGCTTTGTGTCTCGCTGACTGCTGCAGGGAAGAGCAGTGGTTCGCACTGGGTCAGGTTACCCTCACACAGCTCACACCTTTATCTGTTACAAGTTATGGCTGCATGTTTGGTTGATACACCTCACTTTAAATCCCGATAGTATCATGACATTACAGAGGTTTGTGTCCATCTGAAAGAAATTTTAATTGTTTGATTGAACTTTTTTGCTTTTAAAGGCCAAGCCATTATCCATCAAAGCCATTACTGTTTAAAAGAGTCTATTATGTGTAAAAGAGCTACTCTGATAAAAGGAATTTCCTTCTCTGAATAATCAAGTATGTCATTTAGTTTTAGGTCTAAGGGATGGGGCTTGATTCTTAAAATGCTGCGAAGCGTTTTCTGGATTGTTATCTGATACGTGACCCTGTAACATTTGGGAAGGTAATTTTTAGGTCAAATCTCAGAGCTATTTTTCAATCTCCTACTGAACACTTACATAGATGGTTTTTTTGTCGGTTAGGTTTTCTTTGTGCCAAAAAAAGTGGCTTTGCACATTCCTTAAATCTTCATATTTACCATTATTTTGACATAATAAAAAAAATCCTTAAAAGACAAGCTTGAAACAGAACAGTGGTTAAATACGACTTAGGAGAAAATATATCTGATTGCTTTATGTATTGTTTTTCTAAAATGAAATACAAACAAGAAAAATAAACTAAAATTTTGCAATACTTTCACAGAATCCCATTGAATAGATTCTGAGAAAACATTTGACCTTAAGCTGACTAATTGTTTTAATATATATATAATAATTAATAATTTGAGTTGTAACCTTGGGCATTCAAAAATGACCCTGGTGAGTTTTCACTGGTAAATCCTGGACGTTGGGATGTTGTAGCAGGGGTCTGTTACTTGTCTGACCTTCCCCAGTACTGCCAAACAAGTACTTAACTCCCTGCAGTGTGATTTACAGCAGAGTGGAAAAATAAAAATGGCTCTGAAATATGTCAGTGATTCATAATTATTAGTGCTGGATCTGTATTTGTATCAGTGAGTACTCAAATATAGGTACTTATACTCATTCATCCATACTTCATTCATTTTCTTCTGCTTAAATAAACTCTAAAGAGTCACATGGATCCTAAATTTGGAAAGAGAAAAAAAAAAGGTTATATCAGGACATCCCTAATAAAGACTGTACCAAAGAACCAAAGCCTTAGAGTGACCTGCCCAAAGAAAGGAAATGAGTTTGACTAAGTCTATGACCTCTTCATAAAACATCCTTTTTCAGAAAACATGCCCTGACATCACCTGAGTTTCATTTCCTTTAACTGTTCGGTCATACAATTGGTTTGTTTTCATTAACATTATGCTACCTGCAGCCTTAAATGTCCTATTGAGCAAAGATAATTAAAAAATGGTCAACCCTGTTCAGTTGTAGAGTGTCTGTGATGCATTATTCATAGATTCAGCCTGTTATGTAATCATGAAAATAAGCAATGCACCATTTCCATTTTAACACAACTTCTAAATTAAAGTTGAATGACTGTATTCTGTGTTTCACAGAAGCAGTGCCTTAACAATGTTGATCCGCTGATTTATAACCTCAAAAGGCTCACAGCATGCATGATTACAGAAAATATACTGAATGATGCATTAGTTAATTTTTACATATATTTAATTTGGCTTTTACAAAGCCCCAAAAAGATTTAAGTACACTTTCAGGTGCACCTGTGCAAGTTTCTGTTTTTTTCTGGTTAAAATGATCACGAGCGCACATTGTCCCTTTAGGGGCTCCGTAGTCTATTAACTGTGACTGATTTGATCTTTCTGTTTCTTTTTATTTCATTGTGTTTGTCCATAAGGCAACGCTATCAATTAGAACATTTTCAGTTTTCCATAAGGGAGAGCATACGCGTAGAAAGATCTATAAAACCTAAAACACAAGGCATCAACTTTAAACACAGGCATTACATGGGAGTCTGCCATTTAGTTTTTTGTCCAAAACATTATTAACAGTATGTTTTTCAAGCTGTTCTTGCTGGGCTTTTAAAGATAGAAAACTGACATACAGGACGTATTTGGTGGTATGTGACGCTATATGGAACTCTATCTGTTAAAGGCCTAAGGATACACAAACTATACAGCCTTTGTCGTTAAGCACATGTTCCCATCGTAGTCTTTACTACATAACAGTCTACTATGTTGGTTTATCAGCATTATCATTTGTCCTGTAGCTATAATAAAGATTTGACGTGACAGAGAATAAAAGTTATTGAGCACTAAGTTTCCAAAAATAGTTAAACACGTTCTAAAACTCTGAAATTACAAAATGGCAGGAACCCTATGCAGTACTTTGACATTACTACTAAAAACAACATAAACTTGCACAAAACATAAACTTTAAATTCATGTCTTTTACTTTTTCCCAACTAAACCAAGTCTATAAGTTCACAGACTGATTACAAGATGTCTATGTTTGACCAAACACCTTAAATAACGTCCATAAACAGATACAAATTGTTCTTGGTCAAATTATTAGTGACAGGTCTGATTTAACAATGATATATGTAAAGAAAAAGCTTACCTGATGCTTTGCGGAAGCATCCACAGTCTGTTAAGATCTTTAGGTGTTAAGATGGAGAACTTGTCTTCTCCAGTGTATTCACAAAGTGCCTCTCCATCATTTTGCTTGTGGTTGATATAAATTGAAAAAAAAAACTTTGCTTAATGAGTTAGTTCCTTCCTCTCTTTCTTCTGGTATGTCTTCAGTTGCTCCTTGTTGTCTCTCGACTATTCACCTGCCACTTAAACAAGAGCATCGTCTGTGGCGTGCATGCAGTCAGGAAATCACTTTTCTTTTTTTTTTTCCTGAAATGCCTGCAGGAGAAACAAACAACACTGACACACCCCTCAAATGAAAGACGAGAAGAGGAGTCTTAATGTAAAATCTTAGACGGAAGGGTTAATCTATTTCTTTGAAAATGCGAGGCATGTAAGAGTCGATTTTCTTCTCTCTGTTTGACTAGAGGGCAGCAGCTGGTGTGCAGGATGCAGGGCTAGACAGTTCCTGGATAAAGTATTAGAGGTTATCAGCTGCGTGAGGGGCCTGAGGGCATTTATTTCCAAGTATATGCGTCATCTTGAAGGAAAGACATGTAGAAATGATAAGAAATATGGGATTAGGGTGGGAAAACCAGTCTGACATCTTTGCCGTTGTTCTCACATAGACAGTAATGACCCGGCTGTGAATCTGAGGAATGGAGTCCGGGTTCAGATGTAAAATGAATCTAAGCAAGACAAAGACAGCCTCGAGGGGAAACAAGGCATTCAAACTCAAAGTGTCTCTGCACCTGGTTTGAGCAGTCGACGTGTGTGTGTGTGTGTGTGTGTGTGTGTGTGTGTGTGTGTGTGTGTGTCGTCTGAACTGGCCACAAGAGGGCAATAAAGACTTTAAAGATGTACAGCAATAGTTCAGTGGAGCAGCATAAAAGTGACACAGCAGTTTTAAGCTTACAAAGTTGTTAGTGTTCACAATGACAACTTGGAATAACATTATCGATTGGCTCTTTTGTCTCAGTAAAATTGATTTTGTACTTGAAGCAGAAAAGCTGTCAGAAATGGTAAATGATCAAACCTAAAAGTTCATGTTGGCATTTTCACTTCTAATAAAAAAAAAAAGGGGTCAGCTATACCTTTACTTCTTTATGGGTCGTAAAGGACTAGACCTCGCTTTAGATGTAAGGAGAGGTACATCCTGGTCAATCAGCAGTTAATTGTGCCAGAGCTAAGACTTAAGAGACAGCTGCAGTAAACCCACTGCACACAGGGAGAGGGAGCAACCACCACTGCCCTTTATGCCACATCATTGAAAGAGAGCCCTCTTAAGTGGCAATGGAAACAGTAGAATTTTGGGCATTAGTGAAGCCCCTACTGTACAGCAAGCGCCCTTTTTTGCACCCGCCCTTTAAACAACTGGCACAGTCCACAATTGTTTTGTTATAAGGCAGGATTGATAATGACACCTCCACTGTGCACCCTATCAGGTCTTTGTCCTCATTTATTTTGGTCACCATGTGAACTTACATGCTGGTTTTTTGGGGTTTTTTTTGTTCTCCTGAAAGTGTAAAAGAAGGGTATTTAAGATATTCTGTAACATATTTGAGGTAAATTTGTCAATCATTACAATGCATTTCTGTTCACTCTCATTACTGAGCTTTCCTTATGGCAAAATCAAGTTGTCTGTACATACATGGAAAATAATTTCTGCTCAATTTTAGTCCTAAAGATTAGAAACAAAAAGACTATTACTCCATTTAGTCAGTGGTTGTGATTCAAAATAAGAAATGTCTTTTAAATTTAAAACAATATGTTCAAAGCCACTTCAGACCTGCTCCAGTGTGTGCTTTTTAAGAAAACCAACAGTTCATAAGTGGTAAGCTGGTGAGGATCATGCCCCTGTGTTAGTGACTGTAGTGACGCCTGCACAGTGTCTGAACAATACCTTCATTGAACCAAATGTCAGAGTGGAGCGTGGATTAACAATAGAAGCCCTCCCACACACAGACCTTCAACAGCGCAGACGAAGAAAAAGGAAGAAAAAGGGGAAGGTGTGAAAGACAACAATACATTGATTCTTTCTTACACAGAAAAAAAGCAACAATGTGTACATACTTCAAAAACATTAAAGCCATACCTTACCTGATGAGGTAAGGTATGGCTTGATGCCATAGTCCTTAATAAATTCAGTCTCACCTTTTATATGCTTGTAAACACTGACACATTTGACATATAAAAGGTTTAAAGAAGAAATAAGTAAAATATCAGCGGTCAAAAAGGCTTACATTTTCAAACAGACATCAGGGTTATGAAGTGTTAAGTCAATAACATGGCTGTCCTAGTCCTTTTGCTTTGCAACAAATTGTGTACAAATATGGTTGTATCCCATCCAATTTTAGCCAATCAGAAGAGAGAACTTAGCAAATAGGCTGTTGGTACATTTACAGACAAAAGTTCAGTCATAAGAATGTTTGTGAGCTCGGTAATGTTATTGAGGTAAATGAGCTATTAGCATTAGCAATACTGGTTTGGTTAAAAGCTAAATGCAACAATAACCTAAAAACCGGCCACCGCAGAAATGAGAGAAATAATGACTTTGCCTTAAAAAAAAACACTATGAGGCCACGTGAGTTTTTGAAACATTTGTGATTTTATTTGACCAGCTTTAAAGTAGAAATAATTAAGTCGTACATAATAATGCTTTTCTCATGTCACTGCATCTGTATTTTTTGTGCAACTTGATATGAACAGCATTAGCCAAACAATGCAATCAGTCCTAAAGCGAGGTTGAAGAAAAAAGTGAGATGTGTAGCGCTTCCTTTAACCTGACCTCACCTGAATTTTTTTACCATATCACAAGCTGCTTACATGCCACACATCATTAGCATTAACAAACAAGTTACCATGGATACACTGTTTTTTTTTTTTTGTCACTTTAGCTGTGTTCGAAATGTCACCATGAGTGACACATATCCTCAATGGACTAACTGCATATGATCACATGAATCTACCTTTGCTGTCAAATTACCTGCAATTAACTTTAAGAGACAGATAGCCTGGCTATCCACACAAATTCATTTTTACTTTTGTTTAAAATGTGTCTACACTACAGTATAATCATAATACCATTCTTTGTATTTCACAATTTTGGAAAATTACACATATAACCTTTATTAAACTGAGTGGGAGGAGCCAATTTTGTGCCATTAGTGGTAATGTCAATTAAAAATGCTTCATTCTAGTAAAACTATGTCCCAGGAGATAAAATGTAATGGTAATGAAGGATCTACTATTGGAATCATTTTGGCAAAATATCCTGGCATTGAACAGTATTGCTTGAATTATACATGTTTTTGAAGTCTCTTTTTAATGCAGCAAACATTACAACACAACAACCCAAGTTTTGTAATTAAAATGGGGCTTTGGAGCTTTTTCAAGTACACCAAGTAAACTGTATGTACTCTATGTTAAAATGTATGTATACTAGTGTGGACACAGCATGGGCATCTACCTCTGAATCTGACCACAAGATATAGTATATGATTTAGGTATCCTCAATATAGCCTGCTATTTCAGATTTGTCACTTGCTGTCTGCTCGAGCTGCATTATATGTATATACCAGCTTTATCATTACTGCAGGTTAACTATCCTTATGTCTGAATCACAAAAAATGTAATGGTTTTCCACTTGAGTCACACAATAAATGGCCAATTAGAGTTTTAAATCAAAATTTTGGTGCAACAATATTAAAGCAAAAGCTATATTGTCACTGCAGTATTGCTCTACACCCCACTCTTTTCATTATATCAGTAGAGTCAGTACAACAGTATGCCATTTCCAACACAGCCTTTGCTTTTACCCACTTCATCTCACTCCCATTTTCATTTTAGCCTTTTCATTACAATGATTGGATTCTCTCTTCTCAAGATCTACGTTTCTGTTTCTGCAGCATGCACAGCGGCCACTTCAGAGAGCCAAATCCCATCTGGCAGTCACCATGGCAACCAAATGTCCGGAAAAGCAAACATCATCCGGTTAGGGTGGTTAAACGGTGGTGATCTGGTCGACCACTCGTGTGCTGTCGTTCATCTCCACACACTCCACTTCCTGTCTGAGATCCTCTTCTTCAGGCGGGGGCTCCCTGTTTTTGGACGGGGGCAGGAAGGTGAGGAGCGTGGGGAGGAAAGCCAGCGTGTGCAGAGCTGAGCAGGCGGCGGTGAGTGTGAGACAGCGGAAAAGTGTGTGTGTTAGGTTTGACCGTACAGAGCACACAGGAACTAGAGCTGCACTGTAGCAGATTAACGTTTGTAAAGAGGGAACCCCGTGTCTTTCGAGAGCCACTCGAACCCAACGAGTCCTGCTTTCTCCTCGTCCCGAAGTGAAACCACACAGCAAGGGGGCGCTACAGTCTGCCGAGTGTCCCAGAGCAGAGATCAGACACAACACAGACATACAATCCATCTCAACGCCCCATAAAGTCATAAATCCTAGCACTCCGAACTGTACGGAGAGAATTGTGAGTCCAAGCCACACAGAAACCAGTGGCTCTACAACAGCCAAAGAGGAAAGACCTAAAAGAAAGAGCACAGCTAGTAGTGAGTGTCTTAGAGGTGAGCTGACCGCATTAGCATAACGATCCAGGTAGACAAATGAGGGGTTAAATATTAAGAAACGGACTCGTGAGGTGAGGGAAAGGCGACGCAACGTGTCCAACAGCACTGACATCTCCTCACGTTTGTTCTCAGTGGTTTTAGCGACAAGGAAGAGCCGTGAAGCCGCTACATCCGGCTCCTCGCCTTGACCGCGCTCTGCAAATATAATGTCATCAGCAAAGTGGGCAAACTGTGGCTCTCGGAGAAAGTAGTGTCGAAGTGTGTGAGTGAAGTTCTCCCGGGGCTGGCTGGTGGACTGGTTGCGGTCTGTCAAGTAGTTCAGGTACGCCTCCAGCCAGCTGATCCGCTGAAAGCCTTTGGCGTACTCCAGGAGGTCGTGTTGTACAGAGGAATTCCAGTAAGGTGCGCTCTCGTAGATGTAGAAGCCAATGACAGGGGAGTAGGAGCTGAAGTAGCGCTGCTGTGCACGTGTGTACAACACTGTGGCAGTGTCCATGGCAACCAGTGCACTAGGATCTGAGCCCTGAGCCACCTGTTGACAAAAGAAATTATTAGTGCTGGTTCAATTCCAGTGTCAGCAGTTGGCTGGGTCAAAGATGGATTGTATGGTTAAACCAGTAAAAGCACTGCTCTAACATTTACCTAATAACAACATAATAAAAATAACTTTGGCTCACATATCCTTTATAACCTTCAGTAGAGTTGTTGCATAGTGTGACAAAGAGTAGCTAGAAATGTTGTTTATTGACAGTAAAAAACTTGAACTCTTTATGACACTTGGGTGCATTAGCTCAGTATTAATGGGCATTCAGCCTTGATTTAAAAAGATTTAACTCTCAACCTGATTTGGCAGTAGGGTTTAAGGCTGATAAATGGCTCTAAGAACTAATGTTGCTACTTTCTGGGATGACAGCAGATGAAGCTGGACGAACCATCCCAGAACAGCATCAATGCAACACATTTTATATAGTTACTTTCACTGCAGTAATGAAACACTGTTCTAAGATAAAGTACTACATTTTCTGATTCGTTTTACAGTAAAAGTGCACCAAGGTCTGCCAATGCCAGTGGATACTTGCATTGACAATATGTCATATTTACAGTCAGTTCTGTAAAAAGCAAGAAATGAATCACTGGGAAACCTGTTCTGAATCACAATTAGGTTAAACGCATGCAGTCTAGTGACCACCGTTTAGTGTGAAATTTGACAGCCACAGGCAGCAGTGACCTTTAGTGGCATTCTGTGGTGAATTTAAATGAGTGTTGCTGTAAGTAGTACAGGGCTACAGGCCATTTTTTAATATTTGCCATGTCATTAGTTACTCACTGAGTAAGAAAGTGAATGAAACTCAAACCATTCCAACTAATCTTCAACTAAGTAATAAACTAGCAAATACATCCAGTTGTCTACAACAATGTCAAAATGTGTATCTATATGTATTATCAATATATAACATCCACTAACAAATTGATTCAGCAACTCATGGATTCTGTACAGAAGATGGTTTTCTATCACGGTAAACAGCTATTACCTTAGTCCAGTATTTGTAGTTTCAGGTTTTTTTTTTCTAATATACTGGAATAGTTTTGTTAAAAACAGATAATAAAAGCCCAGCAAGTGACAAAAGTTGTTTTGTTTAAAGTCAAGAGGCTCAGAAATGGTCTCATTAAAATATTTGGTTGTTTTAATGATGACCATGGGTTGATCTATTGGTAATTGGTATTAAATGCACTACTCAAAGGTTCTATATAGTGCCTTTAAAACACCTTCTTGTTAACCTTAGCCACTGAACAGTTATATAAGAAAGCAAAGAAAAAAGCAAGTTATAAAACAAACATATAAAACTAACGTCTTCATACTGGGGCATTTACTCGTGTCATGTGGTGGTAGAGCTGAAGATGAGAGTGCCTTACCTGCAGAAATCCCATTAAGCCAAAGGAAATGTAAACCAGATACAGCAGAACCACAAAGGGCTTGACATAAGTGTTTGTAATCCATTCTCCATAGCAACGCCGCACACATCCCAGTAACAGGTGCGAGTCCAGAGGATGAGGGTCTGCGGTGACAGTGGGATGAGGATGTACATGAGTCAAATGGTCGTGCACTGTGGGGTCGTGCACTGTGGGGTCGTGCACTGTGGGGTCGTGCACTGTAGGGTTGTGCACTGTAGGGTTGTGCACTGTAGGGCCGTGTACTGTAGGGTCGTGCACTGTGGGGTTGTGCACGGTAGGGCCATGCACTGTAGGGTCGTGCACTGTGGGGTTGTGCACTGTAGGGTTGTGCACTGTAGGGCCGTGCACTGTAGGGTTGTGCACTGTAGGGTTGTGCACTGTAGGGCCGTGCACTGTGAGTGGATGGGTGTGCACATGAGTATGATTCAAGGTTGAGTTTGAAGTGTGGCTGTGACCATTATTATGAAGTGGATTTTGTGTCTCGTCCTGGTAGCGGGTGAACATCAGGCAGCGGTACCAGGCTGGCTTTGAGTCCAGTTGATCCTGTTTGGGGACTCTCCGACAAAAGCAGCCATGTCTGTATCCTGTTTCTAAATAACCAGTAAAAACCAGACAGGAGCTGTAGAAAGAGAGAGTGTAAAGGTAGCTAATGGTGACGGCTAAAGCTGCAGTGCGGCAAAAAAGTCGGACAGCTTCCATGTTGGTGAGCGGTGATGCAGCCAGGCCCAGTGTCAGAAGGTGGATCAAGGTGGAGCCAGAGAAACGCAGCATGACATCTTCAAAAACACTAGCCACACGCTCCTTCACGTGCTGGTCCTCCCTGGTCCTCCTCCACGAAGACAGCATTTCAAATGAGCCAAAGAGGCCGTGACCTGAGCAGAAACAGATAAGATATTACAAATATATTCAAGACAGCCACAGTCCAAACTTCAACTGAAAAGACAAAGATAGTGTAAAAACTACAATTTCCCTTGGAGGTAGTTTGATATTGCCAGCTTTTAGCAGTTCACGCTTGAGGTCGCACCTCAATCTTGTCTGAACGGGAATGGTGTGAAAAGACAAGAGAGATATATTTCTTTGTGACTTTAATAATTCCTGAGTGCAGAAATTAAAGCCTAGCCACAGATTCTCCAGTAGGATGAGAAACATGACAGAACTGGGCTGGTTTAATCAAACTTTTTACATGACACCCCTGACTGCAACACAAATTATCCCTTCCCATTGATTTATAATTTGTAATGTCAATGCCAATCTATCTTTTCTGAAGACACTCTGATCCAAAGCCTTTAGACAAATAATATACAGTACATAATTCTTCTCCAGCAGTGCAGTTTGTTTGCCTCGGCTCAGTTTTTTTACTCTGTGTTCAGTTCTGGGCAGGTACAGGCAAAAGAAGAGGAAGTAAGGTCTCTTTCCACTAGATTATTTGAAGCTTTACATGTTTATTTGCTGTGATTATACACTAATGAAAACATAGTATTTACCTAGTCCAGATGCCTTTGCTTTAACCTTTTCTTCATAGTATTTACCAATGTATTTTTTTGTCAACTGTATTGTTAATCTAAAATAATGAAAGAGTTGAATATTGCTGGCTGTGTATCCGTTTTTATGTTCTTCTTTCTTTAATGGTGGCTGTAGTGAGTCACCAGTGGCCTTAATGTGCTCTCTCTCTCTCTCTCTCTCTCTCTCCAAATAGTGACCTCATCACAGAAAAGCACCTATCAGCAGAGGTGTGACGTACCAGCACTTCAGGCGTGGGCCCAACTGTCTCAAAGTCTGTGCATCTGCTGTGTGTGTGTAAGTGACATACAAGAGGAGGAGAAAAAAGAAAGGTGGAATGGGCACATGTTTGTTTTTCCACACAGCTGGGGTTTCTGTTTGTATCTGCTGTGCTTTCCAGTAGCGTCAAAGTAACCCTTAAATCACACTGTAATGAGGCCAAATCAAAAGGTTATACAGTAGTTGCCAGTGTGACCAGTAAAAGTGGAAGTTAAGTCTGGTGCCCTGTATTTCTTTATACATTTTCATTTAACACCATTTCTTTTTTTACTTTTCCTATGAAGAAATCCCATTTATGCAAGTCATATTGTATTTCCAAAAGACACCAAAGCTAACTCATATTGCAATTTGTCCCAATCGTGTATAGCATCCGCAGTACTCCAGCACTCTCAATCATAAAAACATGGTCTTTTAAAATTATACTGGCTGTGCTTCAGATCAAAAACTCCAGGTTGGTGCAGCATTAACTTTTTTTTCAAATGAGAAGAGATTAGTTTGGACATAGCTTTTGATAAATTGCGATGTATGAATTGAAGATGATTGCAGAGCGCTATTTGAATCAAGATGTCAAATACTGTATATGTCATCTTTTTCTTCCTTTTTCATTTTTGTGCTAACACATCGTTTTCAACTCCTCTTCCCACTTTTTATTCTCTCTGGCAGCTCCAAGTAGAATAAAACACATGTCTGCTCTGTGTCTAACTGCAGATAACTTGATTTTCTAGTAAAGGTCTCCTTATCTAAGCCCCCAACTAGCGAGATATACCATTTTATAGCTCCTCCTTTCTGTCTGTGCCTATTACCATGTTGCTACTATTTTACTTTGTGTAGTTATTTTAAGCCCAACAGCAGCCTTTCTCCCCCACATTACACTGTAATTATGGTATAGAGTATGTGAAAGGGAGTGGTTAAGCACATCCTCATGTATCCATTATTCATGCCCCAGGAAGATTAAGTGTCTGTACGCCTTCACACATGGCACCCATTTACAATTTCCCCTTCCATTTACTCATCTGTCACTTGTTACTTTTGACAACTTAATATAGAACACAGATTGCACAAACAAGCACAGTGAAAATGCTAAAACAATCACATTTTTACTGCTTTTGGCATAAAACAACGAAGAGTTGAAGGAAACAAGCAGTTCTTGATTGATTTTGTTAAAGCTTGGAAAGATAATTAAGTCTCAAATCTTTATAACTTTGTGAAATTGGTGCCAGCATCTGCTACAGGAAATGCAATAGTCCTTGGAAATAAGTCTTTTTGAGGCCAGTGAACAAAATGAACAGTGATTTAGCACTTTTAATTGCTTCCAAGTGTGAAACAAATCAGACAGTTGGATAATGTATCAGTGTATATCAGTAAAGTTAAAACCATTAAAATAATGGCGTTGTAGCAGAATAGGCACGGTTATCTGACTTCTGACAGGACAGTGTGACAATTTACAAACTTAATGAAGAGCTTATTATAAGAAGATCTTATTGAGGACTGATTGAAATGCTGTACATTGGAAGTTTTAGACTGCAACTAACATTATAGCTTTAGTTTCTGTTTTGTATTTCTGTCACTGCACTAACATCCTCCCACACAGTACGTCAAATCCAGGCCTCATGACTTGTCACTCAGTTTGATCTGTCTATTTTGAAATGGCATGTTGCCCGAGGCTCTGTAACATCCGTCCTAGTCGCTAAAACATCACTGCGGAGTAAAAAGACAGGATAAATTTAGTGTGCTTTGGTTTGTCACCATTGATGCTAAAAGTTCACCTCATACAAAAATATTTCTGTCTAAGCCACACTTCTTTTTGAATGAAGCCTAAATAACATTTTACAATGTATTGTGATGTGAGTAGAGTAAAGGCACACACTCATTAATCCATTATCTGAATGGGCCACAGTGGAGCCTGCTTGTTAAGACTACACAAATATTAATTAACTTACTCAATCACAGAGGAAAATGTATGCAAGTCTATGGATTGTTTCTTAACATTAAAGGGTTTGGTCATTAATGTGATAAATCAAGAGAGCAACAGTTGTGAAATTAACTAACGGTGATTAGTTAAATGTGCAATTAAAACCAGACTGTTGATACATGTGTAACACACTGTAATAATATGTAACTACATAGTACATACATAATGGAATTATGTGTACTTACATATTGTAGGTAGGATTAGGGTTAGGCTATGTATGTACTATGTAGTTACATGTTATTACACTGTGTTACATTATACTTAATGAGGTAGATACAATGTAAGTGTAGTGTAAAATAAAGTGTTACCCAACACTAATAAAGAATAATTCATTTCCCATCCCTGATTTAGAGGAACACCCTTACAAGTTTTCACGAAAAAACATGGTTTAAAGGATTTATTGAGTTTTTTTGAAAAGGTTGTTATGTATAGTGTATTTCCTGTTGTAGCTCTATATCTGTTTGCAATGCATGCAGTCTGGAGAATTGGGTTGTTTCAGACTAAAGCAGTACACAACTGCTTGTTTAACTTTATTCTGTTAGTGTTTTGGAAAATAGTGTACAAGATTTCACTGTTTTCCTTGCTGGATAATGAGCTGAGAATGTGCACTCTGTCTGCTAGAAGATGACATAAAGCTACTTCTAGATAAACCTGTTGAACCACGCAATAAAGAAAAAAGATATTGCTACATAATACCAACTAAAAAAACAGTTGTTCTAAAAGTTGAGTAATGACTTAATGACTCACTCTATAATTGAACAAAATCAGTAGTACTTATGGAATATGAGTAGCAGGCCACCCATCCAAATTCTTTTTCTATTTTATATAAAAAATTAGTCTGGGTTCCTTAAATTGAAGTGGGCACAATACACAGACAGAGAACAGGGGCAGTACCAACGGAATTTGAAAAAACATACAACCAATGAGAAAAAAAGAAACACTGCATAAAGCCCACCCCATTTTAGATAAACTGTTGTGATTGGTCAGGTAGGAATGAGTTTGGTGGAAATTCATTGTAATGGGAGGGGTTTATTTTGCCAAAAAAGTGAATGGGTCTGGCTGGTTGAGTTTGCAGTTTTTAGTTGATTGGTGGAAAAACATGGTTGGAGACAGATTATAACAATAAAGATATAGATCCCGGTATAGAACCCAACATAGTGGCTCTCTCGCGGTAATTTTATATACTGTACAGGATGCTCTTCTGATTGGTTATTTAATATTTCTCTCCAATACTCCCCAGTTCTCTAGGCTGTATGCATGAAGACACATTTTTTTTACTATCTACCTTAGGACAAAATACTAATGTACTTAGTGTACAGCAATAAAAACAATCTCCTTTTATAACCATTCTTTTTTTTACCATTTCTTGTTTCAGAAATATGTCAAACTTACCTAGCATGACAAAAGGGATGCCCAGGTAGGTGGAGTTGTATGTGGCCCCAGTCAGGTTGAGTATTCCAGCAGCAGTAAGCCCTGACAGTGTAATGGAAAGCAGAGCCAAAAGACCCAACCATGGTTTAGACCTGACACAGTCCCTCATAGAGCAGCATAGGACTGCCAGCACACCACACGCACCCAAACTGGCCAGCAGAGGGCACCTTGCTAGCACAGAGGAGAACTGGAAGTCTGTCCTTAGAGAAGAGGATGTGGAGGGGTAGAGACTAAGTTTAGGATGTAAAGCTGCAAACTGTTGAAGCTCACTGCAGAAAGCCTTCTCCCATTGGCTTGCCACACGATCTATCAAACTGCCACGGGATTGGAGGTAGTAGGTGAGCTGTAGTGCCCTGGCAGACCGCACGACCTCTCCTCTTAGTCCTCCTACGGGAACACGCACCACTCCGTTAGGCCCCCAGCCCTGTACGCCTCCCAGCTGGTGCCCGATGTACGCCTGCCGCCCATCTGCGAGCTGCGTGATGGGGTAGCGTAAGACGGGGAGTGTGCGGTTCGAAATGCGAGCTGATTGGATCTCCTCCATGGCGCGAATAATGTCATCGATGATGCAGATGTTTTTGTCGTCAAGGAGACAGAGGTACGAGAAAGAGTAGTTGAAGCTGTTGAAGCCAGTGGCCGGGACAGTCACCTGCATCTGGTAGATTATCCGGTGAAGCTGCGAGGAGAGAAAACAGACATATTCTTTTTAGTTGCAGTAAAATTGTAGCATTGTGAAAGACAAACATGGCCAGTGCTAGAGAACGACCCCCACTGTAGTCTGAGTAAACATCCTGCTTGAGCCATAATAATTAGCTTTGTGTTTGTGGAGTAAGGGAAGGAAGAAGAGAGTCCACCTCACTCTATGCCCAATTGCTCTTAATTCAGAAGCCTCACACAAAAAGAATAAATACAATGTCCAAATTTGAAACACAATATACTATTTTTAATTCATGTGTATCATGTATGACTTTTAATGTTTGAAATTTAACACGTTTTGGTCTTGATATTGGTCTTTCTAAGCCCCTGCAAATCTTAATCTGGTCTTGGCCTCGGCACAGTAAGTCATGCCAATAAAATTACATTACACTATAAATAAGACATTAAAGGCGTCCATTTATTATCTAGGCTACTAGAACTGAAAGACATGGGCACGCTGCCAGATAAAACTATCTATCAGAGTAAAGAAAACCTTAGTGGCAGAAACATGCATCTCTGCCACACACAGTCAGAGAGTAGAACATACAGTCAGGTCCATAAACACTGGGACATCGACACAATTCTAATCTTTTTGGCTCTATACACCACCACAATGGATTTGAAATGAAACAAACAAGATGTGCTTTAACTGCAGACTTTTAGCTTTAATTTGAGGGTATTTACATTTAAATCAGGTGAACAGTGTAGGAATTACAATATTTTGTGCCTTCACTATTAGTGAAGCAAGCCATCATTAGGCTGAAAAAACAAAACAAACCCATTAGAGAGATAGCAAAAACTTAAGGTGTGGCCAAATCAACTGTTTGGAACATCCTTAAAAAAAGAGAACGCACCGGTGAGCTCAGCAACACCGGAAGCAACACCCGGAAGACCATGGAAAACTACTGTAGTGGATGACCAAAAAATTATTTCCCTGGTGAAGAAAACACCCTTCACAACAGTTGGTCAGATCAAGAACACTCTCCAGGAGGTAGGTGTATGTGTGTCAAAGTCAACAATCAAGAGAAGACTTGAGTGAATACAGAGGGTTTATCACAAGATGTAAAACATTGGTGAGCCTCAAAAACAGGAAGGACAGATTAGAGGTTGCCAAACAACATCTAAAAAAGCCTTCACAGTTCTGGGACACCATCCTATGGACCGATGAGACCAAGATCAACTTGTACCAGAGTGATGGGAAGAGAAGAGTCTGGAGAAGGAAAGGAACTGCTCATGATCCAAAGCATAGCACCTCATCAGTGAAGCATGTGGTGGTAGTGTCATGGCGTGGGCATGTATGGCTGCCAATGGAACTGGTTCTCTTGTATTTATTGATGATGTGACTGCTGACAAAAGCAGCAGGATGAATTCTGAAGTGTTTCAGGCAATATTATCTGCTCATATTCAGCCAAATGCTTCAGAACTCATTGGACGGCGCTTCACAGTGCAGATGGACAATGACCCGAAGCATACTGCAAATGCAACAAAGAGGTTTTTAAGGGAAAGAAGTGGAATGTTATGCAATGGCCAAGTCAATCACCTGACCTGAATCCGATTGAGCATGCATTTCACTTGCTGAAGACAAGACTGAAGGAAAAATGCCCCAAGAACAAGCAGGAACTGAAGACAGTTGCAGTAGAGGCCTGGCAGAGCATCACCAGGGATGAAACCCAGCATCTGGTGATGTCTATGCGTTCCAGACTTCAGACTGTCATTGACTGCAAAGGATTTGCAACCAAGTATTAGTGAAAGTTTAATTTATGATTGTTAACCTGCCCTATTACTTTTGGTCCCTTAAAAAGTGGGAGGCACATATACAAACTGTTGAATATGCCCAGGGGCTCAGTGGTAGAGCGGTCGTCCTTCAACCGTAAGGTAGGCGGTTCGATTCCTGTTCTCCCCAGAGTTCATACTGTTGTTGTGTTCTTGGGCAAGACACTTAACCCTCCTTGCCTCCAGTGTCTGTGGCACTGGTGTATGAATGTGTAAGAATGTTTGGAATTTGGTGTTGGTCGGAGAGTCAGTAGGCGCGGAATGGCTGCCACGTCTCTGTCAGTCTGTCCCAGGGCAGCTGTTGCTACAGATGTAGCACAGCCAGTGTGTGACTGTGTAGTGAATAAATAATTGATATGTAAAGCGTCTTTGTGTCCCCGGAAAAGCACTATATAAAATTAATGTAATAAAGCACATCTTGTTTGTTTCATTTCAAATCCATTTTGATGGTGAATAGAGCCAAAAAAATTAGAATTTTGTCAATGTCCCAATATTTATGGACCTGACTGTAAATCTAAAATCCCCCAAATCTACAATGTTCAGCTTTGTGGCAGAATTCCTGTGCCTTTGCTTTTCCTTTTTATTTGTAGGACTAAGAAAAGTAAGTGGGAGTGTGTGTCTCTTATCGACAGACTAACTAAAGTGGTCTCTGAATCCTCCCCCGTTTCTATGGTTGGTCACCACAGTGCCAACATCCACAGTGGTGGTATCCTAGCAACAGGCCTGATGCCAGTTTCTGCCACAGCAGCAAACAGGGGCTGGGCATCTGAAAATGCAGCAAATTGAAAAAGAAGTGTCTCTTTGCTCGCCAAGGTGATTGATCTTATTCAACTTCAGCACTGTATCCTTTGAATAGAATTTTAATAAAAAACATCCATTTGAAAGTTTTGAAAATTGACAATTTCTGCTTTGTACGGCAGTATAAAAATATTTACAGGATTAAGTTAAAAGCTGTACAAAGTGTCAATTTAAAAAGTATCAAATCACACTCCAAAGCTTAAAAATGTAACACAAAATATGTTAAAAAGCCTAACAATTCAAAAAGAAAAATCAGCTGTTCAAAAGTTAGCACAATCCCATTAAGCCCTCTTGAACATTTTTCACTTTTCTTTGTTTAATGCCTTAAACTTTCACTCTGTGTGACTATAGTTGTCTAGACATAAACATTATATGGCTTTTAACCTTGAGGATAATAGGATTTAGAGTTGCATCACAAGATCCTGCCCCCACTGTTAAAAACAAATACTGTATCTGGTTTGGTATGTTCCACAGAAACAAATGTGTATAATAAAGACAATGCAACCATTGAAAATTTTAAATAAAATCTAACTTTAAGCAATAATATAAATGTGTGACAGTGTAACATTATGTTTTGCTTCCACAGCATAAACCTGCATGTCCCAGTGGCAGTTCTCTGTGGACCAATGCTTTGGTTACTGTCAATGAAAGTGGGTCACTCAGCATCTTTGGGACATGGACGGACAGAGCATAAAAACACACAGCCCATCAGCTCGTTATTCTGCACACTCATAACTTCATGAAGTCATTTGGTTAATTGCTCCAGAGGCATCAGACTAAACCTCATAAATCTATTTAAGAATACCGACACAGACCACAAGCTGCCTAGCCTCAGCTAAATCCACTTTGAAATTAAAATGGTCTGTTTTGTAACATTAAGGGTCATTTGGGTTATCAGAGATGGGACTGTGTTTTACTGTTTAATGACAATAATCAATGAGACAGATGAGACAGCACTTCCATTACCACTTACAGATCTTCACCTACACATGTTTGCTGGCATGTTTATGGAATTATTTTGCATCCTTTTGAAAACAATAGTCTTCAAAGCATGGGAATTAGCATACCCTGAGGTACCAGCAACATAAAGGAACATGCAGTTGGCACAAGATAAGTGGGTGACTCCAATGGCCAACAAAATTTTGGAAGGATGCACTATACAGCTGCTTAAATGAGCACCACTGGAGGAGAAGCACATTCATGGATGAAGTCTTAGGGCATTTATAAACTTTATATACTAATCATTTGACCAGTTTTCAACAGGGTTTGTTCAAAGACCTTGGCTATAGATGCAGAATGGAAAAGTGCTGGTTCAGGTGTTGAATTGCTATCTGCAATTTTGCCACAAGATGCCACCAAAAACTACGCACTTTTAATAAGTGATGATCAAAGGCCAGAGCAGCAACAATAGACTCCAGTCTCCTGCAGCTCTTAAGGCTAAGGAGTATGCAATGAATAAAATGGTAAATGTCTGATATTTGCGCTTTAGTTGACTCCTTGAAAGATTACGGATTAAAACAAAAAAATGATTGAATGTTTGTTCCTGGAAATAAATCTAGGGTAATCATTATTACTGTAACTCACTTTCTTGTCTTGAGCCTAAAACTACCTTGCCCATCATACATACATCTTCCACAGTAACACTGGATGAACATTAGTGTGTCTACCTGCAGTATGGTGTCCACATGCACAGGGTCCAGCACACTTCCCTTCTTGGAGGTGATAATGACGCGCCCGTACCGTCCCGGGGTCTGCAGGTCCGAGTAAAGCGCATGTTTGGACCGGTTCATTGGAAACAGGCTGTCCACCAGGTTGCCCTCGATTTTGGCCAAACTGTGCTTGGGAGCGAGCAGACTCTCCACGTCCTCCTCCACACGGTACCGGCTGAAGCTGGCCCCCAGAAGGATGGCCAGCAGTACGGGCCCTGAGGCGAAGAAGACTGGGTGGCTGGCTACGAACCGCCCCAACGTGTGGAAGGAGGTCCTCAGGCCTGCGTGCAACACCTGGCGCAGCATGCTAGCGCGCGGCCGCGGCTCGAGCCTCTCCCACCGACCAAGATGCCCCAGGGCACTGCGGAGCATCAGGGACTGCTGGACACATCAGTTATCTGTATCGTTTTCAGCTGGCAGAAAGGACAGGTGGCGCCGGACGTTTGGGAGGTCACAGGGGGCAGTCACAGGGGCGCCCCAATCCCCAACTCCACTCATTCACTGAAAACAAGCAAGGTAGACACCCAATGTTATAATATGTTACATAACTACAGTGGGGTGCACAGTGGGTTGAGGGACCAGCCTGTCTGAGTGGAGTCAGCATGTCCACCCTGTCTTATTGCTCTCTCTGGATGCTCCGCCCTCCTCCCATCGTGTAAAGACATGCACGTAAAGATGTGTCTTAAGGTGAATGAATGTGAGTGTCAATAGCTGTCTGTCATTGTTGTCCTGTGATTAGTGGGAAATGTCCATGCTGAACAAAGTAGCTGCAACTACTAAAATAAAATAAAAGAACAAATTATATCCCATATTTAGTAAGATGCCACATTTTAAATCTTAAAATGTATTTTATGAGCCGTTGCCACACCTGCTCTTACTGTCACAATGCACTGTCACTGTGTTATTAATAACACTGTATTAAGTAATACTGAAAAGTTTGTTAGATCCTTTGTTCAAAAAAAATATTATGAATATTAATTCAAAACCCAATACAAAACCCAATAAAGTAATATTAATTTACCTTTATTAAAAATTTCACACTGTTTTCCCAGATTTGCTAAAAGCCTAAGATGTTGACTCAAAAAGGCACAGTGCATTGAATTTTACTCATATGTAGTTTCTTTAAAACATGATGGTAAAAATGCCAGCATCCTTGATAAAACCAATGCCCAAAAACCATGCACTTACAGAAATGCTACATCTCTGCCAATTTTTAAATCAATCCTAACCCCTACAGCTGCTTAGATGCGTAATAGCCCACTTTACAGTAAACCACTTTCCTGAAGCTGTTGCTCAACCACCCTTGAGACTTTTCACCCTTGTGAACGGAACTAATTAGGCTATGTCTCAATAAAACTCGGACAGGTTGCACACACAGCAGAGTTTTACAAGGTTTATCATATGCATACCTTTACACGTGGACATGGGACCACAGCGGAGATATCATTAAGATCCGTATCCAGCTCCACCCAACATCCCCACCGCCTAAACCTGGACGGTGGTGGTCGAGGAGGTGCGCAGGAAACAGAGGGATGCCGGTTTTACTGTCACATGAGCCTCGGCGTGGTTTGTCTCTGCGACACTGGGCTCTCTGTCGTCTTCGCTAAATCTCAGCAGCGCGTTATTGGCGGAAGCTCTGCTCGATTGCCGATCTCCCGGCGACTGCGCGGTTCTTTTGGGAGACCGGCTTTCAATTACCAGGTCCTGAGCACCGCTGGATAATTTCTCCTTTTCTCTCTCTCATGCACCGCCCTCACGAGCTGCGCGTCAGCCCCGCCTCTTCTCGCGCCGCTTCAATGCAGATGATGTGCACGCTACAAGTGAATGTGATCCTTCCCCAATGTGGACAAAGGACACAGGGAGGAAACTTCACTGATTTGGTTGTCAGCATGGATTAGTTTATTTATTTAAGATAACTTTTAAATTTAAAAAAAGCAATTGTCAATAATTAATACAGGTTATTTTTGATTAATAGCAATTATTAAATAAGCTACATTTAAAATAGATCAATATTCAATAGAAAGATCACTGTTATGGAGTGGCTATAGTAATCTCAGTGTCCCTCTTCTCTGCAGCAAACAGAATACATTTTCTAGTATATTGTCCCCCTTTATTCAATCAAAAGAGCAAACTGAAAAAATAAGCTAAACTGTGCTGTTTATTTTATTTCGTTTTATTTGTTAGGCTATTACTCTATTCATAACATGACTAGTACTTTACTCCTTTAGACTGAGGCTCAGCACAAATCTCACAAAAGTTGTACCTCTTCAGTGTGCTACTGAAAAAAGTCACACACTCCTGGTCATTCAGTAGGCCTATATTCAGACTCACTCTTTGGTGGCTAGACCTGACCATCTGCAGCAACCCCAGATCATAGCACTGCCCCCACAGGCTTGTACGTTAGGCATGATGGGGGCATCACTTCGTCCTCCTCTTTTCTTCTCCTGATGATACCCATCACTCTGGAACAGGGTCAGTCTGGACTCATCAGACCACATGACCTTCTTCTATTGCTCCAGAGTCTAATCTTTAAGCTCTCGAACAGATTTAATCGTTTTTTTCCCAGTTAGCCTCACTGACAAATGGTTTACTTAAGGCTATACAGCTGTTTAGTCCTAATCCCTTCAGTTGCCTGTGCATTGTGCTTTTCACTATTCACCATTAAACATGTTTGTGAGTTCAACTGTTGTTATTTTCTGATTTGATGCGTTGGACAGTTCTTAACCCAACAACAAAAAAGTAGATTCAGCAATCTCCTTAGATGTTTTCTTTGCTTGATGCCAATAATATGGCCATTCCCACATGGTTGTTTAGGAAATTAAAAACTACTCACTGCATAATTTCGGGTTAAATAACTTGCAGCTAAAACATCCATGCAGTAATTATCCAATGGGAGGCTCTTAACTATTTGCTTCATTAAATCCAGGTGGTGACTTTTTTGGGGGACGGGCAGTCTCCCACAGGCATTAATGTGTATTGTTTGGTTTACTATACTGTATATACAATACAAGATTGACATAGACAGAACCATATTGTAAGGTCGAAAGGTCATGACAGTCAAAGGATTTGGCGCCTCTCTGTTGTCTGGGGATCCCAAACTTTATTTTAAGGGTCAGTTCTGCTGTTTCAGTCAGAATTTGTTTACACTTATCCCCATCAGAAGTACTACTCTAAACCTTTGCAGTCAAGTGCCAGACACAGCGGTCTATGAGTCATTAATGTGTGTAATTGTGTCTCTAAAGCTGTAGCTCAAGAAAAAAATCATCAGTATCCTTTATTATACTTTAACCATTGGTGTTCAAATGAATAACCCACTAATGAAGAATCTCCATATTTCTATATCTATTGAGCTAAACCTGCCCTGAACAAAAAAAAACAAGACATCCTGTTCTTTCTTTCCTCAGTAAAAGGGTTTTTTTGTCTAATACCAATGGTATCCTTTAGGACATTTTTATTCTTAGAAACCAGACAAATAACTTTATTATTTTTTTACAAACACCAGTCTCCATGGTGACGGGGATGCTTCTGAGCTCCCTTGAAACAGTGTTACATCCACGCTTCCTCTCTGTCACATCCACACACCTGCTGACTCCCAATCTGCTCGAGGTGTGGAGGTGTGTGAGCGACACTGACAGTACAAGCAAAGACACCGAGCGAGAAGAGAGAGAGGATCGAGGTGTGAAAAAAATAATAAGTTCAGACAAGGTTGGATCGCACTCTCCCTGTGTTTCTTGCTTTTCTGTCATCAGCGCCTCAACCAAAACAGACTTGGGACCTCTAATGGATCCCCACTCTCTCAAGTCCCAACAAATCCAGGATTAAAAACAAGATAAAAGAGTTACTTGGGTTTAAAGAAAAGGTGCATTGTGTAAGATGTTGTGGTATGCCGTTGAGGAAAACTAAGAACACTTTGCTTTAAGTATGTTTTTAATAGTGTGTAATAGAAATACAATCTGCACTTTGGGATCTAGATGTAACCAAAAACAGCACAATGCCCCTTGAAGGAAATGTACATTTTTTTTTTTGCAGCAACTCGTTTTTGTGGCATTTTTGTGGCACTCATGTGATTGAGAACTATTTCCGAGACCATTGTGAAGTCAAGGGTTGTTGGCGATGTATGTGTAATTGATAGCTCACACTAGATTTATTAGATGTAATGTAATTCTCCCAGGCATTACGGCTGCAGCAAGCCAGACGCATTTTCCTTTGTCTGGTTTAATTTATGTTGTATGGTTTTATATTATTGCCTACTATATTATGAAAACATATTTTACTCTTCAGGTTTTTGCTGATAAAGCAGCACACAAATCTACAGAATATAGTCTACAGTGTGCATTCTGTCACAGGAGACCAAGCTATGGAAATCACTGAAGGTCATACACAAGTGTGGCATGCTGCCTAAAGACAGAAAAAAGTGTGATTTATGAAACGTCAATCGTGGAGGATACTCCTGTCAGACCACATACATGTTTGTTATTTGTCTGCAATTATCACTAATGTGGCATAGAATTATGATTATCCAATAGTCACATTGTCTGGTCCTTTTGACCTTCACAAACCTTAAATATGTCCAAGGTGAGACTCCATTAGACCTCTGAATGTCTGCACCAAGCTGTTAAAAGTGATGTCCTGGCTGTTGTGAGGTGAAGTCCCCATGGGTTGGCATGTTAGAAGCCCTGACCACTGCTTTCTTCCTTACACCTGCAGTGCAGAACAGGACAAGATACAAGCAGTAGTTTTAGAAAAGCTCTGCCTCTGTCGTGTAGACATCACAGTGTGGCCCTTGTCAAAGTCTCTGAAATCTTACTGATGTCGCCCTCTTAGAAACACTTCAAGGACAAAATGTTTAATTTCTTTGCTCCTAATGTGTCCAACTCTGACTGATGCCATAGTAACAAGAGGAGGATGTCACTTATGATGTGTAGTTTGATTTGTATCTTTTTGTTTATTTGTGCTAACTTAATTCAAAGAGCTAGAGGATGCTATGCTAAATCAATTAGAAATGCAGAATAAAAAAGGTAAATATATATTGCAAAATGTGGAGGATTCTGATTCTGATACAGTACTGATACAGTATCTTAGCCAGGCCTTTAATTGTAGAAGAACTGATGGCCCTCTTTAAATTAAAACTTTGGAAAGCTATGAATAAACTATACATTGCAAATCTTTGCAGCATGATACAATTGTACTTTTAGCTTCTTGCTGTATAACACAATTTTATTTATTAAATTCAGATTTACTTGCTCTACTGCACATACCACATTGGAACCAGACCAAAGAATACAGTACTGACTTGACTTGTGCCATAACACACAATGGAAACGTGGATTATTTCTGACAATATAACAGGCCTCTGCTGCTGCAGCTCTAGTTTCCACAATAAATCGAGTTACAAATTGTGAAGTACTAAGAAAACAGCATCTGTGTGTGTCCTCTTATGGTTTGCCTGCATGCTATAATCCATTATTCAATTAGCCCTGAATTAATCCCCATTACCAGCCCTGTGAGAGGAGTGGTGAAGGAATGAATGAGCGAGTGTCTCCCTAGGGAGAAAGGAAGAGCAGAGGAGAAAAATGACATTGCAGAGAGATAAAAAAAGGAGCTTGGGGCAGTTTCTTATAACAAAAGAACTAATTAGGGTAGCTAAATGATTTATGGGAAATCCAGAAAAGTCTGAGGGAATAGGAAGCCAAGGTGTTGAGAATGAATGAGGAATGACGTTCCTTTGAGTGAGCCTATTTTCACTGAGCTATTTTCTGCTGCTTCACAGTCGGAGGAGGAGGCAAAGACAGAGAATCCCCCAGGGTCTGGAAACTGCAGCCTGCAAACACACACACACACACACACACACAACCTGCAGAAGACGGACAGAGGAGCAAGAGTCAACACAGTGTTTTCAGAAGCATGGCTAGGCTAAAACATTTGAATACGTTGATATTTGTTGAAAAAACTAAATAAGGATGTAGCAACGCAAAACCAATGTTAATGTTACGTTTAAACAAAATATAGAGTATATAGAGTTTGTCAAAAGACCGGGACTTTCATTTTGTTCTTTATTTTTCCTAGTAAACACATTTTTACAGTAAGCCATTTATTTCTCCTTCCTTCAAAGCAATGGAGAACAGTGGTTAATAAACCTCAAAAAAGTACGGAAGCAATGTGAAATGTAATATAAAGTATAAAAATAAAAGTAGGCCCTATAGTAGACCACATTTTATCTTCACTTGGTTCACATCTTTGCTAATTTCCCACCTGAATTTATCCATTTACCCTACATCCTCCCTTCATTATTCAAGACAGTCATGTGATCTCTGAACTGGTCAATGCATAAACCAGTCTCCTCTCCACTTACTCTTCGAAGAAAGCCAGCCAGTCATCCCTTTCCCTCTCAAACCCCTCTGTCAGCCCCTGGTCCATCTGTTTTGCTGGAACCCATCCATTAATAAAGACTTGTCCTTTCAATTCTATTTCCCTTCCCTTTCTATTATTTATTTACCCATCCATCTCAAGCTTTAGTGGGAATATAGTGACGTGAAAGCGGCAGATTGACCCCTGGATCAACACCATGAAGGTCACAGTCTCAAACTTAGCTATATGAAGCTCCTCATTTGAGTCGTGTTTGCCATTTAATTTTCACCATGGTTCACCTATTGCTCCTCTGTCCAGACAGGCACTCCTATCATCTTTAGAGGTATTTTTGACACAGTTAAAAAGATTTGTTTTTCTGTTGCTCCAGGAGGGATTTCTTCACATCTAAAAAAAAGTAATTCATGGTAGCTTTATTACCTTCTCTTTCTGTTCCTCAAAGGACTCACAATGAACAAACTGAGCACTAGTTCAATTGTCCAGCCTCGTTGTCTTGTGCCTCTGAACTTAACTCTAATTGTCCAGACCACAATGTTCAAAGGTCAGTTTTAAACCTGTTGAAAATAAAGCCATCCACTAATGAGACCAAAGGAAGCTTAGACTGTGATAATGAAATGCTAAAAAGAGTAATGAACTGATGCAACTGCTCCAGAGAGTATTAAACATCACAGTATGAAGCCAATTAAGACCTAGCTTGTGGAACATTTTGATCATATGCATATAATTTTGCACATGGTTATGCAAGCGTCTTGAACCTGAATTAATAAACAATATCCCACTGAAGAGGGGTGGACTACAAACGTCCCCCCAAATGTTGCACAGATAGAGACTAAAAATAGGTTGATCTATTCGTTAACTTTTCATTATGTAACCCTACAGTCTTGAGGTCACACAGTTTGAATCCTTCCTCGAAAAGCATACCTCTTTAGCCATCTACATCTTGTCCCTCTTTACCTCCCATTTGCCTCACCCTTTCCATTTATCCATCTGTGTTTTCCTCCTGCTATTTTGGTCTTATCTCTTCAGAGGTGGTCATCATTTCTAAATGTCATTTGTACATTAGCGGCAGGGCCAGGAAGGATGCTGTAGGTGGGGAGTGATGGAAGAGACCACTCGTAGGAAGAGGTCGGAAAAGACAGCGATCATCTTCCTGGGCTCTTAGAGAAGCTAAAATTTGATTTCAGCAACAGAACAAGACAAGATACAGTAGAAGCAGACAGACACAAAAATCTTATTCTTTTGGCACTGTGTCGGTTTCTACGCAAAAAGGCACAAGCATAAAAGCACAAGAGCCAGATATGTCTGACAGGAAAAGCAAATCTGCTAAAAGGTTAGGGAGACAGTAGAGAAGAGGCTTTTTCACCAATGTGCAATGTTAAATTGAATCTGTTACTGTACACATCTGTAATCTGCGCACCATCAACAAGGGCCCCTGGGCTTGTTTATCCTGCCCTCTATGGGACAGAGGGGGAAACACATCAATGCATATTATCTCAATTATTGTAAAGAAAGTGCAAGTTTCTTTGGCAACTACTGAAAATGAAACAACTTAAAACTTTGTTGCATTTAATATATTGATAAAAATGAGTCACTAGGGTTTGAAATATGACTTTCTCTTCACTTGTTTAGCTGTAGCCCTGAGAGAACTGGGAAATGAAAACACAGCAGAGCGAAGTACATTTTGATTCAAGTAAGAACAAGCAACTAGTCTTGAGGTCCTTGAATGACGCACAAACATGAAAGTTTGGATAAATCAACGCAATTAAAGGAGAAGACATTTTGTCCAAAGGGAACATTAAAAATTATGAAAACAAATCATTACAGCCATGAAAAATCTAATTCAAGCATTTGGCCATATGAATTGTCAAGAGTCCTTGAGGGACAATGGTGAGTCTAATATCTCAGTAATGACAAAGCAAGTCAGAGAATTCATGCATTCATTCATGAGCAGAAGATACACTGTCAATAATATGCTTTAACTACTGTCATTGTGCTTTCAATATGTTTTCAATTATTTTCAATCTTACGATGATCAATAATGATCTGAGGAGTTTATTATTTAAAATGAACTCCCAAAGGCAGTACATTAGAAACTACTTGTCTAAAATGATCTGAAATTGGCCCTTTTTGATTGTAACCATAACGACTGCTAATGCTAATCCAATTTTGCATTGTTTCTATTTCATTGTTGGCCTTCTAGTTTTTCTGAGACAGAGGCGATAGACAGAAAGATGGATAGAAAGTAAATAAGAAAAGTACTTTTATCATGTAAGTTTTCAAAAAGACATTAGGTTAACTGGTGCAAATATGGTTGTATGTAAAATCCACAATATCAGAATAATAGTCAGTTATAGTTAAGACATAAAAAACACATTATGTCTGTAACATGAACATATGGCAGTTATTTATTTCCTAAACTGTAAACCCAGCATGTTACAATTCACTGTTGTCATTACAGTTTGTCAGGTAATTCACACTAAAGATAAGGTGTCCACATCTGCAGCACAGTGCAGGCCTCTGTGCTTTGCAGTAGCTCATGACTCCATCTAGTGGTAAAAAGTGATAAAACAAGTTGTGACACTTCTTCAATGTTTCTTGTTTTGATCTCTTTTACTTAAAGGCAATGAAATGAATGCATACTGGTGAAGATTTGTTAAATTGCCTTAGTCATTTTATGATGAAGTGCCACAAAGTCATGTACATTTACAAAATTAAGTGTCTTAGAATAGAGACAGCATTTCTAGGAATCTGTCAGCGTGTGTGATTATCATAGACAACAGCAGGAAGTCTGGTTCACAGCTGCTAACAAACAGGGAAGTGGCATCAAGTGCAGAGACGTAACTAAAAAGCTCTGTTTTGTTCAAAGTGGCCAAAGCTGCCACTGATAATCCTTTTCTGAGCATAAATATGTCTGCCAGTGGTGTTATACATTACAGTGCTTACATGCGTAGTAAACGTCCTTGGATTATTCTTATTAATCATACACGTGGGGTGTTAAGAGTCTAATTGGTGCGACAGCCGCTGGTGTTCCCACAGATACAAGCCCCCTGCCTGGCACTGAAGACAAATGCAAAGAGAAGCACGCACACAGATATGTTAGGTTTGAGCACTTTCTTTAAAGAACACGGTAAGACAAAGTTACCATGGTAACTGCTGACAATAGTAAATGAGAGATGTTGCAGCGCTAAAGGCAAATGCAGAGGCAAAAATAGTTAAGAGGGACATGTGTTTAGATGTGTGTCCGATTTCTTTGTCTTTTCTGCTTCATCAATTAAAAGCTAATTATTGAGTCTAGTTGTGTTGTAGTACTCAACGCCAGTCTCTGGATCACTTTTTTTTTTTACCATCATTAGGTTGTCATTACTGTATATTTAAAGAGTTTTATAAATAAGGCTGGACTGGTTTAATGGTCACTCATTGTGTTGGAATTTAAAGGCACCTGTTACAATACCTGGACTTATACAATGCACCAGACCTGCTGAAAGATATTACCCACAAACCCTTTCAGTGTGATGCTTTAAACAAAGCAGCTGTTCTGAGCAATAAAGAGCAACAGGCAACAAGAAAAACTGAAGCTGTATAGATGTTTTAAAATAAAAAGTCAACTAAAATAACTACAACATTGTTAATACAATGGGTACATTCCTTGGCTTATTTCTGTGATCACAATTTCTAAATGATCTGCTGCTGGTGACTTTCTGTTAATCCCAGCAACAGTTTAGAAATTATCGCCACAAAAGACAACATTGTATTTGCTCTTTTTTCTGTTTGGCCATGTTCTGATCATAGTTTTGAGATGGTTAGATTCCCTAAAAGTGTTGGCCTTGACTTGTTCTCATTTAATGTTGTCTAGAAGGTGTCCTCAATGTGTCTCAAAAGCTCCACTCATCAAAGTAGAGGTTTATTTAATCCTAATTGACAGACACATAATAAAATAAAGTTATCAGTCCAAAAAAAAAAAAAAAAACTCCAAATATGGATATGTCATTAACAACATACCAAAAAACAAAAATGGCAGAAATCAGGGCATTATCATAAAATAACATCAAACTGAAAAATGTATATAATTGAATATAATATTTAATATGCAGTGGAGATATGAGAACACAATTAAACCTTATTATGCAACACGATTTGTTAATTCAAATAAACCTTTAGTATAAAGAGATTAAACCTGAATAGAAATCAACATGTATTTCTTTACAATACAGTGTAAGGTATTGAGGTTGTGACATTGACATAAGTCTTGACATAAACTGAAGAGCACTGAAGTGGTGCTGTTCACAGATGAAAGTGAAAATCCTTAATCATTCTCGATTATTGATATTTTAATATCCTCAATTTTCTGCTGTTATTGAATAACTATGCAATAAAAAGTTCCATTTATGTTGAAATACTGCAGAATTCTACCTGACACTGAAACTCCGCAGTGCAGTCCAGTCCAGTAATGCAAACAAATGAAGAGAAGGAATCTAGTTTGAGTGGTTGTGATGCTGAGAGTTCATTTGCTTTGAGCTGAATAGCTGCAGAATAAAAATTAATGGCTGAGACAAAAAAAACAAAGACACGAACTGAGACAAAGTTTTACCTTGAAACCACATTTAAACAGTTGTCCTTATTCTTTACATCGACACACAATTTAGAATCAGAAATAAAACATCACATAAAGCGTGCACCATTTTAGAAACAGTTGTAGTGTCAAAACTGACCTCTCAGTCTTTGGCACTATTGTATGGAATAAGTTATGAACGCAACACCAGATCCAATGCCATAGAGTCTTTATTGTCCACAACCAACACAATAAACGACCCGAGTAGACTTTCCCCAGCTCTACTAATTTTTCAACTGTAGACATAAGCTTTTATACAGTTTTGATATCAGTAAAGTAATAACTCTTTCTGATATCATTGTGCAAGGCTCTGGGATTCTCCTCATTAACTCCCTGATGTCATTTCTGTCTGGCCTTGGAGGCTACTTCCTTAGACTCTGTGTCCTCTGATAACAGACACCTGCGTCTTTATCTGGTCCTTCCTGTGTGTGTGTCTGACATTAGGTTTTGTCTTTTATATTAATATGTTTAAATGAATAACTAACTGGGTCTACATAGCTTAAAACGCATAACATATAAAATATTACACCACACAGTAAAAGGTTATAATTGGCCAATGGGATTTGATACAGAGTGGAGACTGATGTGAAGGGAAGGGATTACTGATGTCACCTCTTAATGTAAATGGGTATGTCCAGCCAGGTTACATACAAACGATTGACAGTAACCAAAAAAACATTGATTTCACAAAGAAAAGAGGTGTAAAAGTCAGGTGATCATCATATTTGAAAAAAGTTTAGAAAGTTCAAAACGTGAAAATCATGACCTATTTTTACAAAATGCCACTAAACTTCATAAAGCATTAGTGACATACACTGTACGTTGTCGAGAACACTGAAAAACGTAGGAGCAGACATCAATGTCAACAAATTCTTGTCTCCTATTTAGAATAATGAGAGAAAATTTAGACTGAGCCAATCTAAAGATGGACTCCCAGAAAGTAAGACTTTAAATATATATGAGTCAATTGTATCCAGGCTTCTTGGAGCCCCTCCTCAAATGAGTTTTCTTGACTTTTTTTTACTGTCTGTGATATGAACATACATTATACAGTACAAATATCTAATAACCAATAAGCTAGGCTATACAGTACATCACTTTACCATTCAAAGAGCAGATAAATACTAATCCCCTGTCACATTGTGAAATGTTCTCACACTGTGCAACACAAATGGGCTTCCAATCTTGGTGCATGTCATACTGTGTAATTGGAGAGTGCGTCGTAGGCTATAGTTCAACAGGCAGCGTTAGCAAGTGTTGATTATAGCAGCATTCATGTGATTACAAAAAAGAAAACAAAAGCGTGACTGACTGTTGCAAAAAGGAATTGAGGTAAATTGTTAGCATACATTTTAGTTCCATAGCAAACTGCAAATAAACTACTTTTAGTTACAGGACAACAGCTCTACCACCTGAGCCACTGCGCCCCTATTGGTTCAACTGTGACATTGATCCTAAACATACAACCACAATTTTAAAACCACAACTGCAAAAAAAAACAATAAAACATAATACCCTATTGTGCAAATTTTCTCCCATCTTGATAAATAATGCAAAGCTGCAGTTAATTGCATGAAGCTCTTTGTCTAATATTATAAGAGTATATAGCTGCAAATATCGGTTCTCTGAAAAACAACACATCTCTAAAAATTGTTGAGTGAACACAAAGCACAAACCATAATCTGGATAAAATGTCCTCTGTTGTAGTACAGTATACATCACATTACACCAAAAAATTAATCTTTAGTCCTTGAAAGCTCTCCCGTTTCCCCCGACTCTGCGTCTCAATGTTTCTGTGAGAACAGCGGGGCTCCAGTTTCACGTTGTTCCCATATTTTGTAAACAGCTTACTCTGGCCACTCAAGTCTAGGTCAAGGGTCACCACACCCGACAGGACAGTGCTCCCCGGTTCATTACGGACAACTTGGGACAGCTGAAGGCTCTGCTGAACTCCTCGTAGTTGCTCATCGCTCCAATGACTCTGCAACAAGACAAGAATGTTAAAAAGTTACTTTCACACGTTCACTGTTTGCTATGTCCTTTTTTATATATAGCCCTGAAAATATAATTTAGTCCAATGCCACTAATATCTGACAGGTCCAATCAGTCCAGCATCAACAAGCTGAAGCACTGTTATATGTTTTACAGTATTGTTCAAAATGATAGCAGTACAATGTGACTAACCAAAATAATACAGGTTTTTAGTATATTTTTTATTGCTAAGTGGCAAACAAGTTACCAGTAGGCAGTAGATTCTCAGAAAACAAACAAGACCCAGCATTCATGATATGCACGTTCCTTAAGGCTGTGCAATTGAGCAATTAGTTGAAAGGGGTGTGTTCAAAAAAACATTACTCTGTTTAGTCACATTGTACTGCTATTATTTTGAACAATACTGTACATCATATCCCAGGCTCTGACATGAACACAGACAATTATAGTTTTAGGACAATAGAATGCTAATGAAGGTATTAAATCTGAATTGTGTAATCATCTGCTCACATGTCAAGCACAAAAACCTGGAAAAGAATCTGTAAGCACTGCACTTACTGTGACAACCACATGTTTGTGATGTCAGTTTAGGTAAGGGTTAGAAGTTTACACAGGAACTTAGATGTTGACTGAGTTTTCATCAAGAGTTGAAACAATAACAGTAAAAACAACTGATATAAGCCGAAATCTGTATTGAGATGTAATGTTTGAATGTAGCCACAGTCAGTGTCGTTTGTGTGCTCACCTGTATTTTGGCGGACTGTGGGCTCCACTCTGAATCTGGTCCCTCGCTGCCTCTGTCCTGTAGGCATTACACCTCACCTGCAGCAAATAGACGAGGAATAGGAAGAAACAATTTTGCATTACAATAAATGAATATGAACTGACATTTAAAACATTCAGTTACACTGTTGAATGTGTAATTTGTGCATAAATACGACAAATGCTGTTTTGTAGCAAAGATAGGACTTACAGAAAGTTTGTTTTTTTAATTATTTAAAAACATCTCACTAAAATCTGTAGAGGTCTTTCTGTGTAAATTTAGTTTGTTTGGTAGAATGCAAGTTATTAAATGCACATTACAATGGTGTTATGTTGATGCCTTCTTTATCAATAAAGCCTATTAAACTGCTGTGACTTCCACATGTCCTTATAATGTCTAGCTTTGTAGTGAAACTCTAAAAATATTTCACTAAAACTTTGTAACAAGGAATTTGATTAGCAAAGTTAATTCAGTTCAAGAAGGACATTTAATCAGCCTATTCTCAAAGGTAAGTGTTTGAGCTACTTACACACCAGTAACAGTTTCATGTGTGTAAATTACAACTGTGTTCTCCCACATTCTGTGTTATTTCACCAACCTTGCAGCAGGAAGCTAATCAACCTTGAAGAGACATTTCTGTTGAGTGCTGAAGCAGATAGAAATGCTCTCGAACCCACCACAGAACACTTACATGTGCGTAGCTGAGGAAGAACAGCTGGTTGTTGTTTAGTCCCACTCCAGGAAGCAGCGGCTCCTCCACACCACCTCTGCTCTCATCCACCCACCGCCGGTACGCCTGCAAACACAGCAGGACGTCTATCACCTGCACCTTAAACGGCAGGGAAACTGACAGAAGGCAAATTTCATGCTGAATATTAGGCAGGGATTGTAAGATGGTATTTGTCACGCTTGCTTAAATGGCAGCGATGACAAATGTTACTTAAGCCATGTTTCTACTGAGAACGAATCATTTTGATAAAGTCGGGGTTGGTACAGGACATTTTAGGAACTCACTGACTCATTTAATGTTACATAATCAGGTTTATTGCAATGTTGACAGCAAATCCTATGTTTTTTATTCATGAGGCAAAAGCCATTAGAAGACAACAACTCTATATTAAAACCTAAATAAATGATGTTTTTAAAGGAGAACAATTTAACATTTCATCACAAGAACAAGACACGCTTCATTACTAGACTGTTGAAACTAGAAGCCAAGGGGTCACCGAGTTGGAATGTTTTGGATGCATTGTAAATTCCAGCGCGATAATATCATAATAATAGTGGAGCTGTTAGGAAATGATGTAATCATCATAATTTGCTAAAAGGTGTGGTCCATACAATTGTCAACATGTGGTTGTTTTTGTAACCATACAACCACTTACCATAATTACAATAGTAATACAACTCTATATTTTTACAATGCTATTGCTATGCTATTACTTAACTGGAATGTAAAGTGCCAATTGCCTCCAACCTCTTTTGACAATGATAACATTTCTAAAACTGACCCAACCCATATTGTTCTGCTCCAATGGAAATGAGGCTTTAAATTTGGTATTAAAGGCCCATATTGAAAATGAATAAACAGGAGCAAGTATAGACTTAGGGCCTAGCGCAAACAGACAATGACAAATAAAGACAACCTCTTACCCTAAAGGCTTCTCTGATTCCTCCGTTATCTGCAATGTTTTCAGCCAAAGTCCTTTTACCACGCACCTTTGAAAGGAAGAAAAAAAACGTACTTTCTTTGGCAAACATTTCTAATTAAAACTCACTGGATGTTTTTGATTGACTCTCATTACATTTTTCAGTTTCTGTGTATAGATTTACTAAGTTCATACATACATTAAGCCCCGCCTCCTCCCAGTGGTAGTCATTATATTGGTCAATCATACACTGTGTTTTCTCATTGAAGGCAGTTACAGAAGAGTTGCTCCACCAGTGATGAAGATTGCCATTTTTATCATACTTTCGTCCTGTTGAGAGGTAAAAAGAGTCCATTGCAAAGTCAAGGATAAAAAATACCATGTGATGATTCATTTTAAGCAAGATACTTACCGTTATTATCGAAGCCGTGAGTTAACTCATGGCCAACTATAACTCCAATGGCACCATAACTTAAAGATCTGGAAAGAAGCATAAAAGGTATAGAGATTTAGTAAGCAATGTTATTAATTCATTCTCCAAAATAAAGACAAATAACTTAAAACTCCAGTATTACAGTGGGCATAAAATAATACATACACTACCTGATGATAAATGCTTTTCCTGTATCTATCATTTGTCAGTGCATTGACAGCTATATGCCCCCAATTACTATAAAAAGTCTAACATATAATAATAAAGCATTTGTAAACCTCCGACAGCATAATAATATTTATACCAGCTTTGATTTGAAAAACAAAAAGACAGAGACAGCAGAGATATATTATGACATACTTTAAATAAATTCAATGTAGAATATGAGTGATGCTACTTTTGTGCAACGCTGTGTTATTACAGTTATTCAGTGACTCATGAAACATATACAAAAGGATCGAGCTACACAGGTTGTCTCGTGTCTTAAACAGCAGCTCTATTTCTCTGTGAAATTTTTTTTTGTGTGTTAGGATAGCGGTATCACAAAAAACGTATTCCCTCTGGGTTCTACTTTGCCCTGAATAAACCATGATGCAGCATTTCCTCGGTCTGTTAGTAGAGCATGTCCCATTTCGATAACCTCACCTCGGATACTCCTTCCCCCAGAAAAAGGGCTTCTGAAGTTCTCCAGCAGGGAATCCTAAATGAGAAAAGAAATTGTGATATGTGCATATAACCCCAGTCAGGCTGCCTTTTCAAATCCTGTCACATGTACTTTTACTTTTTGTAATTTGAATCAAATCATCTTACTGATTTGATTTGTAGAAGAGCTGTAGAACGCGTTCACTGTTGTGGGGTTGGTGAACCATCTACAAAAACAAAAAGCACACAAGATGTTTTAATAAAAGACAGTGACGGGACAAATATACTGTAGATAAGACAAGATGCTGGCTCAAACACTTCTTACTCTGTTCGTGGGACAGTTTTTCCGAGCCAGGCGAGGTCAGACCGAGCTATGAACTTAAGCGTCTGCATTACATTCCCGTAATAGTCTTTCTCATCGAACTGAAGCTAAAAAACACACAAATGCAGAGAAACATTACGAGACAGAGTCGATTATGTTATACAATGGTTTATTCTTAAATGTGCAGTTGTTATTGCAAAAAGCAGCTCCACACCTCAAACCTATCTTTTATACAACCCCTGTGCAGCTATGGTAGCCCTGTAGGGACATGCTTCTGTCTATGAACAAACTCATAGGGACAGAAACAGAATATTGTTCATAAATGTCTGGAGATTCAGTGTGTGTTCAGTTTATCTGCTCTGGGCTGATGGCTGCTCTGGGACAAACGGCTTCTTCTGCTGAGCACAATATTTGGACTTGTTTGTTGGAGACACATGCCAAGAAACCTGATTTAACAGCCTAGTGTGTTAACATGTATAGTACAGATTAGTCATCACAGCACCTTAAATTTAGAAAGATTCCAGTCCATCCTCCATCATCCTGAGTGCCCATGCTAAAGACAAGAATGTAGTGAGAGCAGTACCAACCTGCTTTAAATCTTCATTGAGGTAGGTGTCGTTCAGAATAAACTCTGGGTATCCGACCTTTGCCAGAACTGCATGAGCCTGTGAAGAAAGCAACAAGCGAGAAAACACTTTTCAAAAGGAGTACAGCCACTGAGAGTTTGGACTAAAAAAATCATTACTGCAGAAAGATTAAGAATCAAGGTCATAGTTAAAAAATGTTTTAAATAGATATGTAAGAAATAAAAATAAAACCCAAAACTTCCAATGGGAAAGAATTCCTAAGGTTATTAAAGTTGTGCAAGTATGTGCTTAGGTTCACCTTGTGTTTTAAAGCACAGAAACCTAAGATATATTGAAAGACTGAACATTTTAAGTTTTAAAATACTGCCTTGTAGATTTGTGCCTCAGTGAAAGATGGGATTTAAGTTTTTATTTTTCAGTGGAAGAGTGAGGGAGAAAAAAAGCTGTCTTTGCTAATAGAAGATAATAATGGTCAAATTAAGATTATCCTTCAGAATTTTAAATATTATAATTTTAAATAAATTTAAAGGCTAATTTGTATATTTTTAGTTACTTACTTTCCAGTTTACCATAAGAGAGGATGTATCAAAATAATGCAATTTAAGATTAAAATAACCTTAATGATCTTTGACTTTATTAGATCATTCATGTGGAGTCCAAGAGGAATATTTGACCACCCATCCCTTAAGGGCATCATTAGTGAGTGAAATGATGCAGTCAATTGAATTAACATGTAGTAGAATATATCGTTTTGATTTGCCACTGTTATTTTAACCTTTTACCACAAACTGAGCCATATTTGAATACATTTCTTTATGGAGTTTTATTAGGGCTACAAGGGCTAATGACCTATATGTAATTTCTACCCAACTGTATACAAGTTGTCAGTGCAATTTGAATGAAGACAGACAGCAGCAGTGGTATAAACATTAAAATGCAGTGCTGTGGATGGTACCAGCACAACTGTGAAAAAACCATAGCCATAGAAAAAGGCTGCATCATAATAAGCTAGATTAATATGCTCTGAAGCAAACTGAAGCAATGCTGATTCATTAAGGTGCTTGTTGTGTGTTTTTCTGCAGTAAGAAGTATACACAAGGTGAGAAAAAGCAAAGCAATCACAGATGTAGAGGAGTTAAAATCAATGGAAGCAAAATCAATAACTTAACAGGTTTGACAATATTCTAATTCAAAACTGCACCAATCAATCATTTTTATAAAAAGGTGCTCTGACAATGATGGATCACCAAACAGTCCTTGACCAACCCTTAGGCACTTTTACAAATACAGCTCTCTGTGTCTCAAGGGATTAACATGTGTTAGAAAAGTTAAGGAACATAATCTCTGGGTGAGTATGCAGTTGTGCTTACCTTTTCTATAGCCCTCTGCTTTGTAGGTTTATCCATCCAGTTGTTTTCTTTCTCTAAAATGTCGATAAATGCCCAGCGAATGCCTTCGATCAATTCCTCCATCTGGGAAAAGTGCAAACACAAGTTTAGACAGGAGTTTGGAGACATGTGTACAGCAGCAGGTGTTTCTTTAGTGCAGTAAGACACTGTACTTTAAATAAAGTCACAGTTACATAAACAGTGGAGCACTGGGAGCCAAAGATACCATGTTTTTCTTGTCCTCCTGGAAGTGTGTGCTGACAAAGAGGCGTCCAGTGGCGTAAACAAGCGTGTTCTCAACGTAGTTCACGCATTTATCCCAGCGCGGGGTCAGAGACGTCATTCCTGTGGTAACCTGGTGAGACAAGGTGAGACTGTCCTTTAAAACACTTTGCTCAGATTAGTTGAAGTGTCTAAAGGATGTATGAATGTCTATGGAGTGTTGAGACCTACTGTATGTACTGTATATTTCTGTTTCTGTCTATTTCTATGTGACTCAGATATAAAAGAGGAAACCAGACAACTTTTGAATGGTTTTGAACTTTGTAATTACAAACAGGAATTTAGAATCTAAAAACAGCACAGGTTGGAAAAAAATGTATGTGATGTTTTGTTTTACTGTTCTCTAAAAAAATGAAATGAAACATTGTTGGTGGCAAATGATTTTCCTATGGGTGACTGTCCATAAATAGGGCAGAGGTCATCATCTCACTGCTGTTTATGGCTTAGAGTTGTCTGTGTAGTTTGTTGTGTTAAATAGGAGAATATATAACTTCAGTAGAGAGAAATGTAAGATTTGTAATTTATGAAAATATCCAATGTACTACTCCAGATAAAATATATTTGATTGACATCTGGTTAAAAAAATGTATCGTATTTTTTAGTAGTCATTTGTGGGTTCAGAGCAACCTTGTGGGCAAGTTTGTTTTTTTCTTCTCAGAGATGTTTATTTGTTTTTTGACCTTGGCCCTTTTGGTCAGAAAGTCTTGAGAGCATTTTCTTTTAAAAAACTTATTTGAAAAGACCAATATTTTCTTTCAATTATGGATCTAGTGTGTTCTACCAACCCGTGCATAGTCCAAGTATCTGTAGAGGAATCGGCGGCTCAAAGTGGTGACTCTGGACAAAACTGTCCTCCACTGAACATAGTTGGCTACAGTCCTGAACAAACGAGAGAGAACAAACAGAGAACATACTCCAAGATTCCTTTAAATGTGATTTATCGCTTGTGTCAGAAAAATTCAAAAGTTCTATCGATCTGTTATACTAAGATGACACTTCCTGTTTCCAAGAGCAAGGATTAAAATATTGATTTCTTTTGGTGTTCATTTGAACATCGTTTAAATTATATTTAAATGTAATATTATTTGGGTACTTTGTAAATACTAATCAGCACATTTCAGGAGATACATATGTGTATCTCTGTTAATGTTTAGCTTAAATATACATAAATGCCATGACATATCAAAGTCACCATCCATTATTATCAAAACAATTTCTAAAAATAAGTTTTTGACTATTTAGGACAGCATTTTCTCATTAGCATCATAATTTACAACAGACACAATTTTGTTCATCAGTTTTTACCATGTATTTATTTTCTCTCTGCTTTGGTTTAAACACCAATCCAATGGCAAACTACAGAGGCTTCCAAAAAATAAAAACTGAAACTTAAAATTCCCAGTGGCTTTGAAGAGGGCATGCACAATTAATTGCATTTCAAAACCAAGTTAAAAAAATTAGTAATAATGGATCTTTTTAAGAAATTTCCACAACTTTCTAATTTTCCAGTTTTCTGTACAGTGTGGAAACCCTGTATAAAAATGATCATATAGTTTTTACACCTCATTCCTGACTCCTGCCTGTTTAAGCATTAAAACTTCCTTTACATATTACCTCATCATAGACTGTAATATCCTACTTATGACCGAAGTCCTTAAGCTCCAGTGCACACTCATCTGTCTGCATAAGTGTGTGTGTACCTCGGGTCGGTGGCGTTAATGAGTTTGAAAAGTTCCTTGAAGTACTGCGGCACTCTGACAATGACAGGCTCTGAGGAGGACACAGTGTGAGCCGTGTTTCCTGAAGACTCCACCACAGCTTTGACAAAACCCAACCAGTCGAACTGCAGCAGCAGAACCGAGATTAATACACAGCAATAAGAAGAAAAACAATGGGGAAAGTTAATATTATGTTTATGAAAAAGTAATAACGTTTCATTTTCTGCAGGCAATTGTTTCAGAAATTAGGTGAGACACATTATTAAGGATATATTTCTCATAAAACTTTATATATTGAGGAAAAAGTGAAGGAATGGCTCATTTGTAATCATAATTCTGCAAAACTATATAAAGCTAATTGCTTTAGTTGTAAGTGGAAACTGCATTATCTTATGAGCCCAATCTAAACTAATGTAAAAAAAATAAATGTATGAGCGTTTGGCCCTCCACTTGTTATTCCTATTTTTGAAATGGTTAAGTATTTCTGTACAATGTGTTCACTATACATTACATGTTCAATACAAAAACTGTACATAAATAGGCCTAAATTGAGATGCCTAAAGAATCTCCAGAAGCCACAAAAATACACCCATCAAAATAGAAAATTTGAATTCAAAAATACAGTAAAGCTAGTCTTTAACTATGTTTTGACTCCAACTGAGACAAATGAAAAAGTTTGAAATGTGTTGGTGTGTTGTGTTTTTTACTTTTGTGTGATTTACCTGTGGAATAGAGCGCTGTAGTTGAGAAATTGTTTGTTTGTTGTACATGCTCTCACTGGTGCGGCTTTCATAAGGAATGAGAATCTGCAAAGAAACAGACAAAGTAGACTTAAATTAACATCTCTACATTTGTTTGCACTCTGTCATTTCTTATCTTTACTTCACAGTTGTAAAAACCCACATTAACCCACTTAAACATTTTGACTCCATTATTTTAACCCCATATTAAGTATAATTTATGTCTTTACATGGGCCAGTTTGATCTCAAAGGAGAGAGCTTTTTCCATCTGGGTCAGCGCTGCCTTCTTTGGAGCTCCAAACATTACGGCCGTATCCACCATCAAACTCAGCAAAGCGTCACGAGACTGAGGAAACACAGAAGGACTGGTAAAACTGGACATTAATAACAGAACAACCAATTTGTTTCAATTTTAAAGCAACTTAATCAGTTTTGGTAAAGAAATTGATACATTTAATGCATTTTTAAGGATTATTTTAAGGTGCAGCAATTGTAGCTTTATTTACCCTAACCTGCTAAGTTTGGTAAAATATACAGCTCATATTCAAGCATTTTCAAGGTCCCTTTTAAGGTTTTGTGGAAGCCAGTGGGAACCTTGCATATCCTAGACAAACAGAACTAAAAACTATTCATTTTACCCTCTGAAGAATTGTTGCAGTGTTGAAAATTACATGTTGCTGTAATTATAACTAATCAGGGGCTTTTCATACAGCAACAATAATCTACTACACTCATTTTAATCAGATAAATTGGACAAAGTGGCTTTAGTCTTAATCTTTTGCTGCTGATTTACAAACTTGTTAAAAGTCTGTCATATTTCCTGGGCTGCTGGGAAGAAGATTTTGGATGACAGTGTCTGACAGATGAAGCAGAAACTCACAGTCTTAGCAGCGGAAGTGTTGGTGATGTAGTCCTCCCTGGAGGACAGCGACAAGGACGCCTGATCGAGCTGCAGGGATGGACACAACAAGTTATACTCTTCATGGTTGTGCCCAGCCTGTAACTACAGTGGCTGCAGTGGCTTTTTGGTACAAAGTGAAGTTGTGTAAATTGCCAATAGTTGTAGACTGCCCACTTTCAAGGACACTGCTGTTTTTTTTTACAGAGTTAATGTCAACACAAGGGACAGGAAACTAAGAATGAAATAACTTTTTTAGCAAGATAAATTCACAGCTATACAATATTTTTTTTTTTTTGGACCACTGCAATAAATGCAACTGGATTACATAATTATACATAGGGCAAGGTCCACACTAATGAACTTTCATTTTAAAAAGACACTGAGAAAATGAAGAGAATACTTGCATACTGTTATATTCTAATTCAATATTTAATTCTGTTAAAAAGACCTTAACTCATATAAAAATGTCTGGACTTGTGTGATGTATATTGTTTACATGCATGGCAACAAATTGGAAATGACAACCTCAAACTACAAATGCAGGTTGTTGCAATTATTTCCAAAAGTACCCCACACCAGAACAAAACCAGAATCAAAGTCAAAGTAAAACAGACTATACAATATTTTAGTTTAGTAAAGACATAAAGTCAGGACAATGCATGAAGTAAAACTATATTAGTGTGGACAAAGCCTTAGTCCCAGCCCAAGTATAATGTGAAAAGTGATTTTTTATTTTTCTGATGGCACATTTTAAAATCTACTTTGTTTATTATAACCATTCAATTTCTACCAAACCCTTAAACATATTGTTCCAAGTATGTTTTACTAATCTCAGCCAAGATCATAATTAGCATATATTTCAACCCATTTTGATTTAAAGGTAATTGAGTGTAGACACAGTAGTCTGTTTTATAAGCAAGTGGGATTACACTCAATTTATTAAAAGCCTTTTTTGCCAGACTCTTTGGAGATACTGTCATCTGTAAAGCATTAATCATTTTCCATTAACAAGAAATTCAGGCTTTAGTTTTCTACTTCTCTCTGAAGGCTATTTAAACGGGCTCATTAAACGGCCACATGTTTAAGTAAAGTGAGAAAAGTATGTATGTTCTGAGGTTTTCAGTCGTCCTTTTGCAGTCAGTAAATCTAGTTTTCACAACACCAAATAAATGCTAAAGAGTAACACACTGAGTCAGAGTCAGTCGCGTCAGTGTCTGACCTTGATGATGTAGTGCAGTGAGTTCCCTGTCGTCCGGTGACACATAAAGCCGAATGAGGACGCTCTTGCTGTGCTGATTCCTCATCTCGACCAGCGTCTTCAAGAGGCTCCACTGACTCTGGGACCACTCATAGTCCCCTCCTAGACCGTCCCCCACCACAGGCCAACGAAACTCTGGCTGTCTGAGGGTCATCAGCATCGGCTTTGTGTCCAACTCCTCCAACACAGCTACAAACAACACACAAGAGATAAACAGCTGGCATATCAAGTATATAAGAAGATTATCTAAGCCTATCATGTAATTGCAAGACCATTTGTAGCCACTTTGAGTCCAACTTTACAATCAGAGTAAGGTGTTATGGCTCAATGGCTCATGCTATGTCATTGTTAATTATGTATTTATTTAGCTGTATAAATCTAACCAAATGTTGCTTTCCTATTTGCAGACACATTACAATAAATGTTTGCTGGACAATGTGTTGATGTGATGTGGGAGGATGACCAGCAGGCAAACAAAATGCAAATATTTGAGCAAGCTCTGCAGGGATATGTATTTGTCTTTAAACACACCCAGGAAACAAATTAACTATAAATCATAACTGCTCATACCCTTAAATGCAAGATTTTGTTTGCCAAAGAAACATCGAGCATTCCCTAGAGTAGTGCTCAGTCACTGTCACGAATGCCTTTCATTTATCTTAGCTGTACATATTTTTGAGATTAATGTAAAAAAGTGCTGCTTTAATAAAACTACTTGATGTGTTTGTTAGCAGACAGGTTTTTATGGTTTTATTTAAGACTCACTTTCATTCAGACAAGAGCGATAAAGGATTTTTGCCTTCTTCACTGCGTCTAGTTCATCAGGGTTTGAAGGTGCTTCCAGTAACTCTAAGAGCAAAAAAGTAGTTATTTTTTCTCTTGATCTATTTCATCTTATAGAGCCAAACTGTTTCTTTACACTGGTAGATAAATTTATTCATAGATGTGGTACCTTTCAGTTTAATGTCGACGTGCTGCCGGAGCCAGGGGTAGATGCCGTGTGATGATGAATCTTCCGGGATGGGGTTCTCCTTCAGCCATCCTCCACAGGAGTAAGTGTAGAAGTCATCACAGGGGTTAACCAATTGGTCCATTTTACTCAGAATAGACCCAGCTGAAATAGAAAATCTGTATCTCTTAGACCAAATAAAACAAGGTTGTGAATAACAATTGTGTAAATGTTTAAAATCTCACCTGCTTCGATGCATTCTGGGGTCAGACAGAACTCTTCCTGATTGGACTTTTGAGAGACTGGAAAAGAAATGGGGTATATTTGGCGCTTCATTTTAGATAAAGAGTTACAACTTGTTTGACCGGAGTAAAAATAGATGTGAGGTGAATGATAATGGCGGGACACAGGCTGAACATTTGGATGAATGGGTCAAAACAGACAATGTCTTGTTCTGTCACATCAAAACCTTTTACCAAAGAATGAGTGTCCACTTTTATTAAATTACAATCCTTTCAATCTGACATCTAACACGTCCATTTAGTAAAGATTGCTGTAATAACCAGAACAATATGTAGTAATGGATATTCTCGCAATCTTCAAAAGAGGACAAATGGCGTCTTCAGTCATTGCATTTGTTTTTCCATTACAAAACATGCTTTAGCAATGACTGGAAATGAGCAGTCATCACCACAGACTGTTCTTCTAAATGGCCTACATCTAAAACACACAGTATTTTGAGATAGTGTAAAAAAGAAAGACTTTTCTCTCTCATATCATGTCCATTTATCTCTACATATGAGGTCAAATGTAGCCGAGAGATAACTCCATTCAGATATTATAACCATGAATGATGTATTTTATGACTAAGCAAAGTATGATTAAGCAAAAATGATACACTTTAATGAGACAAAAAGGCCATGAAGAGACAACATACATTAGTATTTTACACAGGAGCTGACTCTGTAACTCTGTGCATTTGCCTGAAGTCTTAAAATAGGTGAGCCCTTTTGGACTGTCCCTCCAGTTTCCTGACTACTTACATCAGCGTAAACACTATTTCCGACTTTAATTTGATTTACGACCGCTGCTCAAACAGGAGCCACCACAAATGGCAGAAATGTTTATGCGTCTTGCAGCGGGACCACAAGTTTACACCGCATTCCTCAAAAGAGATCAAAACATCCTGCTTCTGGGAGATTTCTCCATTCATCCTGAGACTGTAAACCACCATTACATATGTGTTTTTGTTGCCACTGTAGATATGACAGATTTAGAAACCTATCCTGTCTTTATCATAAACCACATTATTAAGCACTTTCGAAGTCAATTTACAAGCTTTCTTTTTACATTTTTCAGGTGCAGTCTGTACAAACGATCTTCTTTTTACTCTCCCTGGTATATAGTAAATTTGTAAGCAAAGTATTGAGACAGTTGTCCATTGTCCATTGGGTCAGAGGAGGAATATGTGTAAGATAAGACCACACACTTTTCATATCAGCGGTATTGTTTACTTTCAGTCCCAGAAATCAGAAACATAAACATGGAAACATGTCTTTGTTCTTGTTTTCTACCAGCCACACTGTTTGTTTGAGTTTTCAAGCACCACTTTCTAAACATTTTTTTTTTTTTTGCGTTCCATTAGATCAGTGGAGCAAAGTCTAACCTTTAAGAAGGCTGGGTCTGGTGGTCTTTTAAGAGGCTGTAACTTCAACCGTATATATCTCTAGTGTTACATTCCTTGAGACCTCTTTCAAGACCACTTTTGATGGTCTTGTCCTGAATCTGATTTATATTATTATTTATTATTAGCAGTCAGGCACATTGGTATTGGAGGGGAGTTTTGATTTGAATTTCAATAGGGGTGTCCTGACATAACCTTTTCTCCAGAATTAATATGAGGACAAATCGAGTACGCACCGAGATCGAGTAAAGACTAAAGTACTTCATATTTCTGAGCCATACACAGATGGTTTCAGTCAGTGACATGATTTATATAGATGTTTTATCTGTGACTTGTTTCAAAGACATTTTCAGGCTCTTCATACTTTATCAGAATATTATTTTGCCGTTTGCTTTACCTTTATTTTCTTCATGGACAGCAAAATATGTCTAAACAATGCTATATCAAAAAGGGTGAACAAAAACTCTACAGTAAGTAAAGTGGTCTCTGATATTTTATGGACAACCTTAAACTTTATTAAACAGTATTTCCTCCCTTGTACATTGCACTTTGAAACAGTGGTCTTGGTCTGAGTTAGTGTAGTCTTGACTGCAACACTACATGACCCACATTGGCTGAAACAACCTCTAACAAATCATCAAGACACGAACACAAGGCTTTAAACACATGTCAATATCAGAGCTTCTGTGTCCAATGTGCAGATACCAAACAGACAACAAACTTGTATATGTAAGCCAAATCAAATGATGTTATTCAATCCAAGCCAGCACTTGACATTCCTGGGACCAGGCGATCACACGGGTGAGAGACTGGAGGAGTGGGCGTGGCCTACAGCATACATTGGCACATAACATAATTACACTTCAATGCAGCCACAAGAATGTTGGCTTATATTCACTTACAGAAAAAAATAGACTTACCCAACCCAAGTCATGGAGACCCCTCCCTGCTGCGACCACCCCCCCAACCATGCACTGCTCAAAGTACTGGTATATATATGGTAAAAGCTTTAATTAACTCTGGGGGAGGCGGTCACAAGACACTGTAAAAATGAAAAGCTAAATGAAGGATTGGCCAATTTGAAATATACTCATTGTCTTAATTATGTGTCTGGTGTGGAGGTCTAATTATACCTATTTTGTTTAAAGAAAATAATGGATTTTAGTAGTGCACAGAAAGTCCCACTAAAGTGGCAAATGAAGAACAGCCCAATGTTAAGCTTTTACAAAAAGACAAATGTTGAGTACAAAATTACCATCTATGCTGCCCTGAAGGTTCAAAGTCAAAGTGATACCAGCTCAATGCTTTCATGCACCCTTTAGAATAATCCACAAACCAGGAACCCGAAGATCTTTACTAATGAATCAACATGTAACAAAACAAGAATATCATAAAAAAAATCTGGTATGCTGAGACATTTCATTTCATCAAGTATTTCTTGCTAAGCGTTACACAAAAGTATCAAACAATAACAAAGAATAATAAGCAAAGACAAGACATTACTCAATTAACTTATTAGCAAAAAAGAATTATTTATATTAATCATTTAGCAAAGAAATATGAGTAAAAGAGTTACCAATAGACATAACTGATAAAACCCAAGATATATAACTGATAATACCTTATTAGCCTTATTAGGCTTTAACAAACTCATTGTTTCCATTGTTTCTATAGCCCAAAACAACTACTGTTAAAGTCAAGACCTGGCTTCCCAAGACCAAGTCATGACTGAGACTTTTCAGGACTGAAACTTAGTCAGTCCCTAAAAGTGACTGAGTTGAGAGAACAAGGTGGGGGTTGGCAGTGCTCAGTGGGTTGATTTTGATTTTATAAACAGTATGTGGGATAAGAGTCCTTATAAAAGTGTTTTTCTGAGTAGAAAAAGAAAAGAGCTACTACACTATACAGTAAGTACACTAAATAAACTTTATGTTAACATTATCTGTTAACATTGTTGCAAGGCAGTGCCAGGCAAGATTAGATCTGTAATTTCATGACATTGTCAATCAGAGTTATGTAGTATGTTAACACACAGGACTTTTCCAACACAGCGGGGGACGTCAATACAAGCAACATATTTTAATGTTTTTGTGACTGGGTCAAGATGATTAAATTGCCATCAGTTCGATTAGATTAACAATGTTTAGTTAAGAAACCAAGGACATTGTGTGATAATCCAACTCTGCCTACATCTGTTACCTGTTTTTGTCATATAGCCACACTGATAAAATATGCAATCACTTTTAATTTGTAATCACTTTTAAAAACGCACTGCCCCCTGTGAATACATAAACAACTGTTTTACACAATATGCCACTAATTCATTTCCAATAAACATAAGCCCCGCAACAGAGCTTGTTCTTATTAGCAGCCTATTTCTTCCTGTTTGACTCCTACAGGACTTTACGGCAGGGTTACAAGGGTTCACATGTGTCTGAGGGCGTACACGAAACCTTATATGAACCAAAAATAGTTGCACACGAGGAACCAGCAAGTCCCATACGAGACTTTTGCCCCCACTTGGGTTATTTACAGTCAGCATGTACTATAATCTAAGATACATTTCAGTGGAATTCCTGTCAAATTATAGGATTTTGGAGAAAAAGTGTACACATGGGACTTACCCAGGATGAGTGCGAGCAGCAGAGCAGCGCAGACAAACACACACATGGCCAGAGCTATCCTGTAGAGACGGGTGTTGCCCCTCTCAAGTTTAACTCCACCGCCGCCTAAACGGTCCAGCTCCATGACTTATGCACTTAGACACAGTGGGAAACACTGATATTATACAAGCATGTGCATGAGAGTGACGGCTGCTGGTTAAAAATGACAAAACATTTTTAATGACAAAATGGAAGCGTAAAAAGAATTCTTCACAAATGTCTTCAAACTTCTGAGAAATGAATTGTTTGTCTAGAAAAAAGGAAAATAACAAAAACTAACAACAAAACTAAACCAAATTTGAAATCCAATTTTTAAAGGTCCCCAGATAGTCTTCACATTTTTTTGTAGCTCAAGGTCTATTTCTTAAGTTAATAAAAAAAAATGTTCACCTCTACAAAAAATTTAAGCTTAAAATTTAACCTAACCAAAAAAAAAAAAAAAAAATAAGTTTATAAATCATTCTACCCTTAAGACTGAAGAAAAACTAAATACAATTTCAATTTATGAAATGTCTCCCTTCTCTTCTCTTTCTCCAAGAGTTAAACTGCAGAGCTATATCTCTCTAATCCCAGTGTTCCATTCTTGTATTTGTCTGTTATTTCCTTAACTTCAGCCCGGCTCTTCACACTGTTCCTCCCTGGTCCCTCCGCCTTCTTTCGTCCTCTCCTCCCAGTCTGGTCCATCCTCCCTTTTAGGAAAACCCACTTTCCCACTCAGTGATGATTGCTTATTAAAAACCTCTCGCCCATCTGTGTTTGTGTAGTGGCCTTGGGGCTTGGTACGCATTACAGTACATGTGATGGTTATAATCCCATGTGTGGGACACTGGGGTGCACCGACAAAACGTTTATCAGATCAGACAGCCACTAGACCGGAACTAAATTAGTGCCACACACACATCCACAGACGGGCCGCTGATTACAATTGATTAATCCAACGATGATGATGACAGTAACATGGCCGCCAGGGTTTTTTGTCAGAAGGCATCAGTTCATTCTTTGAAGAGGCAGAAGCGGTGATGGTACAGCACCCTTTTGATCGGTTTGTTCACACACTACACTGTTGTGGTGAGAACACTATGCTGTATGTGCTCATTGCGGGTTTAGGGGCGTCACCCGCAGTCTTTATATAGCCTTGACCTCCTGTTCTGCTAAAAACACCCATTCATCAAACAGACACTATGACCACAATGCTATTGTTTACTGCCCTGACTCACAATACCTTTATTTTATTTTCTGCATAAGTGGCTCCACATAGAACAACTTAATTATGGTACAGAGTCTATAAGCTAAAAGATAAACCAATGCAACTCCTCTTGGTTACAGTTAATATATACGGCTATAAATTAGGGCTATAGGATTTATCAGGTACTATAACCCCCATAACTCATGTTTGAAAGAGGCTCTCATGTTGACCTTAATGTTAAAGGTTAAAAATGGAGATGTTGCTGTATTTCTTCAAACCCAATTCCAAAAAAGTTGATATATATATATATATGTACAAGTTGTGAATAAAAACAGAATGCAATGATTGGAAAGTTTCAAATTCCAATATTTTAATCAGAATACAACATAGATAACATAACAAAAGTTGAAAGTGAGACATTTTGTCTCATTTTGGATTTCATTAGAGCTATACAAAAAAGTTGGGACAGGTAGCAAAAAGAGTCCAGAAAAGTTAAATTAAAAATTAAAGAAATAAAAGTTAAGAAACAGCTGGAGGACCAATTTGCAACTTATTAGGTCAATTGGCAAAATATAATAATAATATATAATAATCTTTATATAGCTTTTCCACCTACTGTAGTAGGCACTCAAAGCGCTTTACATAGATTATCTATTCTACACTAGGTTAAGTGTTTTGCCCAAGGACACAATGGCAGTATGTGGGGGAGAGCGGGATGTTATGATGTTTTTAGAATGTTTCGAGCTGGGCTCGAACCACTCACCCACCGGTTGAAAGACGGCCGCTCTACCCACTGAGCTACTGCCCATGCTTGGGTATAAAAAGATTCTCTCAGAGGCAGTGTCGCTCAGAAGTCAAGATGAGCATTTCCCCAATGCTGCAGCGAAAAACAGTGGAGCAATATCAGAAAGGAGTTTCTCAGGGAAAGATTGCAAAGAGTTTGAAGTTATCATCATCTACAGTGCATAATATCATCCAAAGATTTAAAGACTCTGGAACAATCTCTGTACGTAAGGGTCAAGGCCGAAAAACCAGTCTGAATGCCTGTGATCTTCAGGCTCTTAGACGGCACTGCATCACAAACAGGAATGCTACTGTAATGGAAATCACAACATTAGATCAGGAATACTTCCAGAAAACATTGTCGGTGAACACAATCCACCGGGTCATTTGCCGTTGCCGACTAAAACGGTCAAAAAAGAAGGCAAGGCAATTTTATTTATATAGCACAATTCATACACTGGGTAACTCAAAGTGCTTTACAGGAATAAAAGACAATTTACAAGATTTAGATTAAGAAACATTAGAAAAATTTAAAACATTTTAAAAAGAAGAGTGCAGATAAAAAACACTTTAGTTTGTAGTGTAGGCGGAGCTAAAGAGGAAGGTTTTTAACCTCCCCTTGAACATTGTTAAAGTTGAGGCTTGTTTTACTTCACCTGGGAGGTTTCAGGTTTTTGCTGCATGAAACTTAAACACTGCTTCACCCTGTTTAGTTCTAACTCTGGGCACGAGCAGAAGGCCTGTCCCAGATGTTCACAGAGTCCGAGGAGGTTCATAAGTAACTAGCATGTCAGAGATATATTCTGGTGCTAAACCATTTAGAGACTTGTAAACCAGCTGTGCTGTTTTAAAGTCTATTCTCTGAGCAACAGGAAGCCAGTGCAGAGATTTTAAAACTGGTGTAATGTGGTTGTACTTCCTGGTTTTGGTTTGAACCCGAGCAGCAGCGTTCTGAATAAGCTGCAGCTGTCTTAACCCTCATTTTGAGAGACCAGTGAGCAGGCCGTTACAGTAATCTAACCTGCTGGAGATAAAAGCATGGACAAGTTTCTCTAAGTCTGGTTGAGACATCATCCCTTTGACTCTGGAAATGTTTTAAAGGTGATAAAATGCAGATGATGTAATTGACTTATATGTGACTGTGGAAATTCAAGTCTGAGTCCATGATGACCCCTAGATTTCTAACCTGATTTTTAGATTTTAGAGAAAGAGACTCGAGGTGACTGCTGACACTTTCTCTTTGTTTCTGTGGCCCAAAGATGATTAGTTCAATCTTGTCTCTGTTCAAGAAGCCACATCTAAACATGATCCAGAAGCGCAGGTGTTTTCGCTGGAGCCAAGGCTCATTTAAAATGGACTGTGGCAAAGTGGAAAACTGTTTTGTGGTCAGACAAATCAAAATTTGAAGTTCTTTTTGGAAAACTGGGACGCCATGTCATCAGGACTAAAGAGGACAAGGACAACCCAAGTTGTTTTGAGAGCTCAGATCGGAAGCCTGCATTTCTGATGGTATGGGGTTGCATGAGTGCATGTGGCATGGGCAGCTTATACATCTGGAAAGGCCCCAACATATAGAACAACATATGCTCCCATCCAGACGTCGTCTCTTTCAGGGAAACTTGAACATGTCTCCTCAGTCCCCAGACGTTTGCAGACTGTTATAGAAGAAGAGGGGATGCCACACAGTTGTAAACATGGCCTTGTCACAACTTTTTGGAGATGTGTTGAAGCCAAAATTAAAATTAACTTATTTTTCCCTAAAAATTATGCATTTTCTCAGTTTAAACATTTGATATGTCATCTATGTTGTATTCTGAATAAAATATTGAAATTTCTGTTGACAAGCGAGTATCTGCTTGAGTGCTGTAGGGCCACTATTAACAACATTATAATTTACTCAAAGAGTTTCTGAAAAGTTTTCTCTTTTGGCTGAGAAATGTATACAGTATATAGACATAAACGTAATCAATTAAACTAATATATGAAAAACAACAAAATATTGATCTACAATGGAATAGTCAGTGTTTCTTATGGATCTGTTGCTTTTACTAGAATTCTGCCTGTAGTCCTTAATCAACTGGAGTTCACAGAGTTAAGACAGTGTCCAATCTCTCAGGGTGAAGCAGACAGAGCAAAACATGCCTCCTACATATCCTCCCTCCTCTTGTTCACCCCTGCGTCTGTTCCCACTCTCCTGTCATTAACAGCAGATAAGCAACCGAAAAAATTCCAACGAGGTCACATAATCAATCTTTACACACGGACATCAATCTTCGACATTATTTCTTCACACAGTGAAGTCCTGAGGGGTTTGGGATTCACTCACAACACAACACTTTACAATCACATCTACATACCTGACCTTTGCCATTTAAAGTGACTGTTATATCACTTACCCAACTGCAATATAGAAACTGAACTTTTTTTTAACAGTTCAGTTTTTAAAAGGAAAATTAAATCTGACTTGTAAGCTGCATTAAATTATTGGAAAACCACATTAATGCAGCATATGCCTCTTTTACATTCAAGGTATTTTCAAGTCAGTAGTTTCTGACCATGGTTTCAGTGACAGCTGGCCTTTTGGGCTAGAAACAGTCGCAGTAGGTTTTTATGAACATTATGTCCAAACACAGGATTTTATCTATATTGAGGTCTAGTTTGTCATTTATCACCCCCATTAAAGAAATACAAGTTTATGTGAATAATTGGGTATTAATAATAATCTATAAACATATGAGTAGACATTATCCAAAGGGTAACACAATCAAGTTAAAACTGGTTTAAATCAAAGACAAAATGGCCAATAACAAAACTTTAAAATACAGTATATTTTTTTAAGCAGGCAGTATTTTTAGACAGACTAAGAAAATTAATAAAAAATAGCCTCGATAGACTGTTGTTAATATAATCACAAAATACACAGGTCAAGAACCAGAACCAGTGTTGCTTAAGGCCATGATACAATTATTCCTCTTAAATGATTCTTTAAGACACTGTAAGGAATGCTTACCACTTAGGGTTTCAAAATAAAAGTAAAAAATGTAATGTTTTTGATTGCTCTTACATGCCACAACTGAATGCCTAAACTCTACCACAACCAAGTCAAACTGCCTGACAACACCCAAATACATCGTCTATAGACAACAACCTCCTTAATTAACACCAAGTCTCTAAAAAGGCACCAATTCTGAACCTGCTGACGGAGGTGTCTGTCTGCTCATCTCCTGTAAACACACCTCTGCGGCTAAACGCAGGGGCATTTCAATATTTATACGTCTGAGTGAAACGCCCTCTTAAATTATAATGTGTTGTGTCTTCAGCTGGCACGCGCAGGAAGTGCAATCACCACACAACTCTTAAAAACACTTCAGGAACACACACGTCTGGAGCTGCTTTGTAAAGTGTAGCCTCTGTCACTGTCACACGACGATGAGGACGAGACTGTACTGAGTGTGTATAGTATAGTGGGATCAAAATGAGAGAATACTGTTAAGATGATCTTTTGGCAATCTGCAAGTTTCAGAAAAGGTGAAAGATGAAATGCTAACACCTTTTGAGATACAAAAGATTTTGCTCAATACAACTTTAACATCCTTTTCATTAAAACACAAGTTGACTGGGTCTAAAAAGTGATTTGAGTTATGTGATAGGTTATTAACAATACAATTACTTAAAGCATTTAATAACCACACATACTATAAAATATAGCTTTCAAAAGAGCCTTATTAACTTTAATTAGTCAGGAAAACTTTAAAATTATATCTAAGAAATCGTTGTGTCATTAGAACCAAAAACAACTAAAATAATAAAGCCTCTAAAACAATGCTTTTCTACTGCCATCATCAAAAATGTAAAGGTTTGGTTTGATTCATGCATTAAGGTTAGATTCAGTGCATGCTAGGAAACATGAAGTCATCTTGATTGATTTATTTGTATTATTTATTTGTTTTTTATTAGCCACTTTGACAGAGAGCACTTAAATACAATGCATTTCACAAATGAAATCAACATTTACATCTCAGTCCCAAACAGTGAGAGACCAAAGTCCTAATCCCAGAGCAAAGCCTGAGAAAGAAGAGACACTTATTGAACTGAATATGTCCATAAATGGAGAATCTTTCACAAACAGTAATAATGCAAATGTAAGAAAGAAGTGACCAGTTTTAATTCATTCATCAATTCTTCACTTTTACACTTACATTTAAAGCATATCCATGCAGTGTACAAAACATTAAAGCACTTATTTTTTTTCTTTTTAGAGTTTTTTTTTGTTTGAAAGCAGCCTCTTTGAAACACACATAATAAACACAGTTTTAAGGTGTTCAACTGGTAATATGGCGTTTTGGGATCGAGCCCTGATCTCTGTTTAAAGCACATTAATCCACAATTACTTTGTAAACAGTCCAGTGCTTAATTGTAAGTGCATTATTGGTTTGTATATGTGCTTTTGTTTTACTGGCGTCAAGAGTGTGAAAGAAATCAGTCGTTTATTGTTTTCCCTGTTGGTCCAGGAATCAATTAAAGGCAGAGCAATCTTCTTCTCAACAGTGGCCACAAAATCTGGCAGCACTTCTGTATGATGGGGTCTTTTCCCTGTTTGTTCACAGTTGGATGGTCCACATGCCTCGAATACAGTCCACCACATGGAGCGTAAACTGTTCATTTCTTCCCAGGTCATGCGTTTACCTTGCCGTGACCATCCACAGGCCCAGTGCCACGTTAGCCGCCAGCAGAGCGCTTCCCGCCAGCAGGATAAAGAAACCAATAAGCTCACGCTTCTGCCGCTCCGTAACCACGGTAACCAACGTGGCCTCCAGCAGAGCGTTGAGCATCCACTGACCGTCCAGAGCAAAGCACGGCACCGAGTTGACCACAGCCAACGCACCGGAAAGTGACACCACATATCTGACAAACGGCTAAGGACAATAGGAACAGGTTACACACACGGGGAGCACCGAGGTTTAGGCTCAGTCTGTGATCCCACCAACATCCCCTCTCTGTCTGATGGTCATATTTACACAAAAATAAAACAATCTACTGTGACATATCATACACACAAAATGAAATGTCTAACATAATGGGTAAAATAAGACAACACAAAAAAAAGGCTTAAAAATTATAACTTACCTGCACATGGTGAATTTGCACAAATCAAAACGCCATTATGCTTTACAATTTACGTCAATATGGCAATTCAAACTTTAATCTCTATACAGACATCACACCTGTAATAAGTCATGACATTTTGGAAAAGCATGAGTAAGAAACACTTCTCTGCAGGAAAAAGGCTCCAGTCTTACCCTTCTCAGAAAAAATATACTGTGACAAAAAGCTTTTTAGCTAAATGTAAAAGGATACTTGCAGAAAGTCTCAATAAACACAGGCAAGTCCAGATGGAGAAAACCAAACCGGGGAACAAAGTTGGTAAGGCTCACTACAAGAAAAAAAATAAATAAATAAATAAAAAAACACACACTTAAAAAGATAACAAGAAAAATAACATCAACACATCATCAGTATTCAGCATTATTTGAAATCAACGTGTCTTTCTGCCACATGAGTAAATGAAAACAACAATTATAGCGATGTCACATGTAATTACAACACCTGGCTTCATCAAGGTAAAAAAAAAAAGGATTCAGTTGCTTTTATTTTGACAATTCCAGCTGTGGATAAGATGTTGTTTCAACACTGTTCATTTTACAAAAAGTGACTTGACAAGACATGCAAAGACAGCACCAAGAGCTATCTAAAGAGATTTTTAAAAGATTATACCAAATATGTTGAATTTGGACTCATTTTAGTATCAGTAACTAATAGAATACTTTTTGACAACCTCATAGACAGCATGTGTACATACCAGCGTGGTGAAGGTGCGGCGGAAATCCCACAAACAGCATGTGTGTGTTTGGTGGGTGCGTGACTCGGATGAAGCGGGTCTGGTTTTCTAAAGACGGTGTGACGCAAATGCTGGAGACATGTGAGTGAGCAGCACAGTCGTCATCGGTGCGACACACTTTAGTTCCAGTTACCATCTTACGAACGGGCATACAGGCGTACTGCAGTCACAGGGTGGGAGTGGAAAGAGAAGACAGGTGAAAAGACATCATAATGACTTCCTTTTTTCCCCATTCCTTTATAAATTGGGTTGTTCAGATACTAATATTTCCTCAGGTACTGCCATACACATGCATTACTCACTGCAGGAGTTTTCAGTTTCCCTTTTTCTCTATCATCTCTACCATTTAGAAAAAAATGACTCTAAATAAAGATGCTAAAATGAAAGAACTGTAAATAATATTCTGTTAAGGTTTTGTGAGGCTTAGAAACTGTCTTCTTCAAAAGATTTCCTGAAATAAAATGTTGATGACTTTGGCCTGTTTAAAAAGCAACTTCTACAAGACTTGAAGCCACTTTCATTTCTGGAGGTTGCATGATGTTGGGGTTGAACTTATGTTGAAAGCCACTAGTAACCAGGTACAAAGTGTTGCTTTCTGTACTAAAAGGCTACTTAAAACCAAACAAATACAAAAGCCTTACACAAGTATGTTCAGATTATATATATTATATCCAATTGTATTTATCGTTTTACACAAAGAAAGTTACACACAAAAGTTAGTTGTTGATGGTGGTTAATATTGTAGTTAAAAGCAAATGAAAATAGCCTGAACATTACCAAAAAATAATAATAGACAAGAAGAAAACTACTAGACATATTTTGGTGTTGAATGTTTCGAGGCAATGTTTCTATAGTATATTCTATAGTATATTCTTAGTGTGTGTTTACACTTGCCGTGTTTGGTGCGGTTCAAACAAACTCTAGTGCGGTTGCTCCGATTGGATAAGTGCAAATGTTCCATACAAACCTCAGGGCAAACCAAAACAGGTGCTGAGACCCCTTCAAAAAAGAAGTCTCGGAGCACTTCCAAGTGAACTCTGGTACTGTTTGATTCCTCAAACTGAAATGAGGAATCTTAAATAGGTGACAAAAACTGTAAAAAAAAAAATGTAACGCATAGCTTTCCCGAGAGCAGAAAAAATAATACTGTCCAACAGGTCAAATATGGAGCACCGAGTAGGTAAACATGCTTCATTAGCATTTGGGCTAACAGCACCATCTAGTGTGTTTCTTAAAGAAGGCATGTTTTTAGGTTTGGCCCGCAGTTTAAAATGCCAGCTGTGAACGCTTGCTGGCTTTTTGCAGAGGACAGAACTAAATAGATATTGTTTGTTTTTTTAATGAAAACTAAATGAAGCAAACTACAAGTGTGAACACACCCTTAGACTAAGGGGAAAAACTTTCATGAACAGAACTGAGAAAGTACTATAAATATGTATTTTTTGAATGGGTTTGTTCACATTGTGGTAGTCATAAAAAAACTGTCTTGTGTGTCACCTCTCTGTCCCGGTTGCCCCAGCCTTGTGGTCTAACGTAGTAGAAGCAGAGGTCTGTCAGGCTGTTGTTGCTGCAGCAGTCAATTGTACCGTCCAGACGCTTGTAGGCTACAGCCACAGTGAAGGGACAGAGATAGAACTGATTACACAGGGGCATATATTTTTCTAGAGATCAAGAGATGCAAGACATTTCTAGAAAACTGGTCACAATGTTGTGCGACCAATTGAGAGGTCAGTAGTACAAATGAAACAAAAAAGAAATGGAAGCACCAAAAAAAAAAAAAGAAACACATATGTCACTTGGCATAGTGTAGTGTAGATGAACACATTTTAGATGGGTTTCAACAGATTCTAGTTGGATTGGAACAGGTTTTAGATGGATTTATAGGTTGGCAACAGTCATAAATAATACTATGCAAAGAAATAATTAAAACTACAGTATAAAAATGGCTTTAAATAACTTAACACAAAATGTTGCTAAAACAAAAATTGGGTCATTTGGTCTTTTGAAATACAGGTCCCCTGAAAAAAAAATATTTTTTTTCTATCGTCTTGCAGCTCTACTAAGATGAAAAAGACAAATCAGATGCTACAGAATAATGAAATAAGTAATAGTAGTAGTAGTAGCAGTAGAAAGGAACATCACTAAACCAAATTGTCTAAAAAGAACCTAACCATTTAAAATGCCTACACTGAAAGTATAATGTCATTTTTCTTTTTTCTACAGAACACAAAGGAACAGATGAAACACAATTATGCTGGATAAAGCAGTGGCAGCATTCCCAGATCTGTTCAGTTGTAAACCATATTTTGGAACCAAGTACTGCACAGGGTGTCCGTTCTGTTTTGTTCCCTTTGGTTAAATTAATGATAGATTACACTTTTTGGTCATTTAATTACACAGACTGATGTGCAACAATAACAGCCCACAGAGAAACAGAGGGGGCTCTGATTGGCCAGCTGTTGAGCTCTGACCTCACACTTGGACTGCGTTCACTGCCAGCTGGCCAATCAGAGCTCCTGTTGCTGCTCTGTGGGGTCAACCTCAATTCAGTTTTAAACACAGATGGGAGATATAGGAGATGATGCATTGTGTAAAATTCTGTAGCATACAGTTGAATAAAATAAAGGACATTAGTCAAAATTAGTTTTAGTGATGTTTTAGTTGTGGATTATGTGACGATTGTAAAAGGTTATATGCAATGGAGCTACATATAATTTTACTAACGTCGACCGTGGGCCCAACTCGGCTGCAGACTGGCAGCAGGGACACAGTATCCCATCTGTGGAGAGTGGGACAGATGAGACAGACAGCTGGTCCAGTCCTCAACCCCTGTGACAGGACAGTCTTCAAGTCCAGTTACTATGTCTCCAACTGAGAGGCCCCTGGGACCATCGGCTGCAGAGCCCTGGAAAGACCACATTGGTTATGATTTCAATGCTTAATATCAAATAAGCTTAAGATTTCAGTGGATAAAAAGATGATCAACTGACCGGTACCACTTCAGTGACTAACGCTCCGGCCCCAGTGGTGTAAATGGGAAACAAAAAGACAGGCAACAAGAAGAGGAAGGCCAATGCTGCCACACACAGAACAAAGTTGTGCCAAACACCTGAAAAAGATAAAACAAGAAATACTTCCACAATGAGCTTTCACTCAAAAAAAAAATAATCTGAAACTGTTTATTAGGGTCAATTTTTACAACATCCATTATCAAATTCATTTTGTATGCTTAGTGTAGGGAGTCCTAGTCTTTAACCTACGAGTAAGTGTGATTTAAACTTCAGGTTTATGTCATTTTTACACATTATTTTTTTCTTTCTTTTGAGTTAATATGCTTCTGTCTATTAATCCTATTTCCAAAGCATCTATTTTTAATAAGTTCAAAAGACTCTCACAAATGCAGGTACACAAATACACTTTTTACAGTGAACTGCCGGCAGTAGCTCAGTAGTAGAGTGGTCGTCCTTCTAACCGGAGGGTGGGCGGTTCGATCCCCGCTCAAAAAATCCCAAAACATCATAACATCCTGCTCTCCCCACAGTTCATACTGTCGTTGTGTCCTTGTGCAAGACACTTAACCCACCTTGCCTCCAGTGGGGTTCCAGCTGTGACAATCGTAAAGCACTTTGAGTGCCTACTAGGTGGAAAAGCGCTATATAAATAAATAAAAAATATTTTTTATAATTAATAAGTAATCTCTATAGTGCATAAAAATAGGAATTCCACTGTGTCCTATCTTTTTGTATAGGTAAGGACTCAGATCTTTGACAAATAAATTAACTCAGCATATCGTTGTGTCACCACTTCTCACTCCCTGATTGGAACATAGAGAGCCATAACTATGACTCCAAGTGTGTATGCCTTAACCAAGGTTGCTTACAACAAAAGCTCTTTACTGCCATCTAAAGGCAACTCATGCACATCAGAAGTGTTCGATTTGCTTGGGCACATTTTGCTGAGTAACGCAACTGGAAATAGAGAAAAAACTGTCTTTTCATCTCTTCAGATACTTTCCAATTAAGCTCCAAAGCACCCTATATTATTATAATGATTCATTTCTAAACCTACATTTATAAAATAATAAGTTTGCTTGGGCAGAGTAACAGTAAAAACTCTTATCCATGTGTCCATTGTTTTTCTACATAGGTTTCAAAGCGTAAACACCATATATGTAAATAATGCATGTATTTTTTTTTTTTTATGTACTAACAGTCTACTATGCGATTTCATTTCACAGAGTAACAAAGTAAAACCTTTTGATGTAGTTTTGAATTGAACAACTAGATGTGTCAGTCAAGCAGTTTTTTTCCTCTGATGTCCTATTTTAAGAATATTAAAAACATTGCTTGTAAGAAGTAAGCATTTTCTTCCTCCTCCCTGTGTAAGTTTTTTTCAAGCTGCACTGAAAGTATTCATCTAATTCTTCTCATATCTCCTACAGAGGCCTGTGAGGGACATGCTTCACATTCATGAGTGACTAACTGCCAGTTTATCCAATCGCTCCATTAAATTGCCATTTTCTTGATTGCAGAGTAAAATGATTTGATGTGCAGTAAATGTCTGGTGCTCACTAATACCAGACCTCAGTGTAACCTTCGGCGGCAAAATGGAACATCACATATTTAGCTAAATGCACGGACTAATTGTGATGAATGGCAGTGATCACTTTAGTTGGCAAAGAGGAGTGATTAAGCAGATCTTTATTTGAATGGCCTTACCAGCGCAGAAGATACGCAGCTGCTGGGTGGGTGATATGAGGTTCAGGTGAGTTGTGAAGAGGTCAACGAATGCACCAGGATAGATCACAAACACAAAAATGCCGAAGCCGTTGACTCGAACCTGCTCCCTGAGGAAACAAAGAAAAGAAAATACAAGATCTGAGAGGAGAATTAAAGGAACAGTATCTAATCCCTTGGTTTATGTCCTTCGCATTGTATTTTTATGCTAGCAGATCAACATCTTGAGTGTGCCATCAAAAGGAAAACAGACTTCAAAATGTTCTAAAAAAAAAAAGTCTAGATGTGTAATAAAAAAGGTTTCCTGTAGGATGGCAAGTTTATCATTATTGCCATATCAACATTTCACTGAGCTGCACCAAAAGTGAAAGTATTCCTCTGCCAGGGATACACGCTAAGATAAAAACATTAGCAAAGGTTAATGAGACCACAAAAAACATTTACTCTATGTGGCCAATTTAAATACTACAAGTCACATTGTAATTGCATTAATTAAGAACCTTATGTTGCATAGAGATTATAAAGAAGTAGAACTAATATGCATTTAGATTTTTCTTAAATAAAGCAAATCCCCAAGTAAGGCTAATCATTTCTCCTTTTTATATATAAATGCAATGTCAAACTCTGCCCCTGATCCTGGTGTTCCTTTTTGTGTGTGTATATATTGTGAAAGTTAAAATACAGTACATAAAATAGGAACAAAAATATAGCATGGCATTGTGTGTGATCAAAGCAAAAGAAGGATAAACATAACATATTCCATATCTATTCAGTGCTTCTCTGTCTAACATCCAGCACACTGGTTTAGTCGGAAACGTAATACCCAATGGATATTCCCCTCTCAGCTGGTTGACATGGCAACACATCATTTCCAAAAGAGGGGCTGAGATTGTACCTCAGTGCTGCCACCGCATGGCCCAGCTCGTGTATGACTCCACTGAGCAGCAGAGCGATGAAGAAGTAGGCCATCTGACTGGTGGGAAGGTTGACACCCGGAACCTGAACACAGCACACAACAGTGACAGATACAGCAACAAAGCAAACAAACATCCAAAAGACACATACAAATATTATCCTCTGGAGCACTCATGTGTCCTTTATATGACTTTCACATTTGTAGATGAGAGGAAAACTACCAGCCTCTTGACACTAAGGAATCATTGTGGTCACACAGTCCAACCCTTATCTATTAGAATTCTCCATCCGCAATTAAAAATCGGGGGTGTGTATTGGCAAGCACCTAGTAATTCGATACATATCACGATACACATACCACAATACAATATATCCTGATATTTCCAGATACTGTATTGTAAGACGATATATATAGCGATTATCAAAATAGTGAGCAATAACATGTTTTTTACCTATTTAAACAACAAACGTATTGCTTGCTGAATTTTCTTTCATAAATAACACGGTGTTTTATTTTGATTAGAAAAAATCAATTCGGCTGTAATTTTAATCGATACGAGAATCACGTCATGAAATATCGCACAATATTTAACAGAATCTACTTTTTCTTACACCCCTATTAAAAACATTAATTGTGAGAAATTTTCTAATTTTTCTTATTGCATGAAGTTTGACTTAATGGTAAATGTGGCTGTTTTATTTTACATTGGACAAAAAAATAAATAAAAATAACAAAACATCACATACTCATCATCACTTACTTTATTGTGTAACCAGCCAGAAATGTAAACTCTTACATGAACTTACCACAACCTGTAGCGTTTGCTGGCCCCCAATGCGAGGGTTGTCTGTGGTCATCTGAGCGAGGGTCTGCTGTAGAGTCTTTATGAGCAGTACCACTGAGCCCACCATGGCCACCACACCAAAAACCAGACCACTGTTGAACCTGTAAGAGAGCACTTATTACAAAGTTGTGACCCTATTTATTGACACAAGTCAAGTTTAAAGGTTAAACTCTAAAATAAAAGACTGTACACTGACCAGAGGTAGAGCGCTCGTGGTTTGATGCGTGCGCAGTAAGCAAACAGTCGGTTGAACATTGTGGTCTGCCATCTTATGTGGAAAGGAGACAACATCAGGCCTCGACTCGCCAGCCATGACTCGTAGTTGATCCTATGAGTCAGTGACAACTGCAGGAGAAAGCAAGTCAGTAAGGATTACAGTCTAAAGCTGCAGAAAGAGAGAGTGTGCAAGAGACTGTTAGTGTGCAAATATAAACCAAATAGATTTGACCAGTAGAATAAAAAGGAGGGGTAAGCTGCCTCTTATTTATTGTTTGAGTGAGTTGCTACTTAGTTAGTGGACAAACTACAAAATTTCATTGAAAAACAGTGACAAAGCTCGTACTAGTAAGGGATGTTTTATGACGTATATGCATTGAATTGATAGCTTCAGCAAACCGCTAGACTGATACATTTCCAGTGGGAAAGACTTGAGTAACTAATAGTGGTATAAATGAGTCAAGCAGAACGCTTATGAACTACTAAGTAGCTTCCAACAGTGTATTAGATGGGCGATTAGATGATGATTAAAACCTTAAGATGTTAATACAGCATATATGCTGTATTAACATCTTAAGGTGGGTTATCAATACATATATTGATAACCCACCTTTTCCATCTCTTACAGGAAAAAATGATGGTCGTAATCTTGTCAACAACTAATAAGAGCAGATTTACCCTTAACAAAGTGTCGGCGAGATAGACAGCGCACCAGGCTGCCATCAAACCGATCAGCAGAGACACGGGGATCATGGTGCATCAACAGCAACCTCTCCGCGGGCAAGAAACAGCAAGCAGCCCGCTCTCCATCACCCCTTGGCCCCGGTTTTTCACGCAGTTATCCACAGAGTGCCACGTTCAAAACCGCATATAAAAAGTGTGGCTATTTTGCCTAACATCTGTAATTTTGAGTGTCTAAACTGATCTGCGGCGGTTTTAAGGAGATGAATGAAGACAAATCATCGTCAGCGGTAAACTTCCGTGTTGTTTCTGATTTGTTAGGTTTAATGGAAGGTTCATCGCGCGGTACCGCCACCTACTGGACTGGAAGAAAGTGACAGCTTACAAAGTAATAGAATGTTTACTATTGATGTAATAAATTAAAGTTAAAAGAGTATAGAAGCTCCAAAGCCCAAGTGATTCAAAAGAGTAACACGGTGGGTAATGACTGAGCTTAGGCTGTTTATTCAGCAAATAATGCAAAAAATTTAAATGATGAGTCATCGAAACGTGTGCTTCACTATGCTTTTCATAAAGAACTCAAACCCTTCCTAAATGTAACCTGTAAGATGCAAATTGAAATTTTACTTGGCACAGTGGAGTAGAAGAGTTAATCAAACACCAGATTTGAGCTACTTTGGATATGTTACAACAATAAAAACATAGCCACATGAGTAGGGATATTGGATTTCTTGTTGGTAAAAGGTCAGGATATTAAAGGGACTCTGATAAATGTAGACGGACTGAGTCAGATGCTCCCAGTCTGACTCATTAGGCCATAAAAGTGACCATGGGAACATAAAACTGCATGTGGATTACGCTTGTGTTGATGCACTGCATACTAATATACCCCCTGCTCCAACTTCTTTAGTTCAATAATACATCTATCAATGTGTTGAGGTTATCAAGAGAATATGTTACATATTATGTGCCAATTCACAGATTTTGCCCACACAGGACAGACATGCTCACATGGCATTGCTAGGTATGTGTGGGATGCTCAGACAGAGACTATTATCTAATGTGAACAGCAGTGGGAGGATTTATTGTGACTGAGATGATCACCACTTTTGATTTAAAGAGCCTTATTTATAATTCAGCGTCAATTTATTTGTCATTTTGTTTTGGGGAAATCTGTGTTTCATTAGTTCAAATGACAGATGACAACCTCAGATGTTGCACTAAAGTTAAATGGCCTTAGCGATGTCATTTTAACTTTAACCTAGAAAGAAAAAACATTAATGTTTATAAAAATGGACCAGTGTCACGTGGCTCAATACTTCCAGGTCTATGTAGCAATTTTTTTAAGGGAGTTGTCCACCTTGTGATCCTACTTCATGGTCTTATTAAAAACAAAATCCTTCATTTATATTGATGTCCGAAGCCCTCATCAATGTACTTCTCCTCAAGCAGTGCTAAGTTTGTCCCCTCTGGCCAGTTGTAGGAACTTCCACTGGTTTCTATGGAGCTTTGAATCTTTATTTTAGTTGGGTTTTTTTTATGGATAGACAAACACAGTGAAAATAGAGTTTTGATTGATGTCTTCCATACTACAAGATTACTTTTCCACCTTTCCACTAAAACAACACACTGAACAAACATTGCTAAAGTTATGTGTTATGAAAATGCATTAGGGAGGCTTCACATTCTCATCAGCCGTGCCAATCATTGTTGGCGACATTGTGCGCTAAGAATGAGTGTGCACTTGGCCACAGCAGCTGAACACCAGACCTACATTGCCATCTATCATCACATTACCTACTGCTCAAAGTGACCTACAGCTGACACTACACACTGATGCAACTTTAATGAAGCCCCTGCTTTTTTATTATTACAATTTCAGGTTTATCCAGCCTGTAACTGCTAAACTTATCCAATAATGAGGTGTTTATTTCTATTAGGCCAGGGTTGTCCTTGCCTGCAGTGCAAGCGAGGAATAAAATTTGCATTTTGTGAAATAAATACAGCTTCATTTTCCTACCTGGGACCACAGATAACACGGAAGAGTTTGGGAGTTTAGTTTGGAAAAGTCTTACAAATGCAAAGTAGAAAGACACACATGACAGACGGCTTGTTCATGTTCTGATGCCAGGACTGTTTCTGTTTCGGGGGCAGGGCTTGCTGTCACTCTGAGCCAATAGGGACGAGAGGAAACAGGTCAGGTATTGGAAGAGGACTTCAGAGGCAGAGAAGGCAGGACAGAGCAGCCACGCACTGCAAAAGGTAAGAGAATGCACACACAAACACACGACGAAGTTGTTGTGTTACACTCGTTGGTGAGATATATGTGTTTGAAAGCTCTGGTAAAGCCTTAACTAGTTCTGTGTGTGGATGACTGAGTGTGTCTTTAAGTGAGTGGCAGAGTGAAAATAGGGCAGTGCCATTTTTGTCACTGTTTAACTGGAGTCATTTTAGGACTTGGTTTGAGAAAGATGAAAAGGATAAAACCTCTTTTTCATTAGTCTCAGGTTACTAAATGTTAAGTTACAGTGATGTGCTAAAGTTAGTACGCACTTTTTTAACAGTATATTTATTATTTATACACTTTTTTCTGAGGACATTTGTCTAATACTAACACACTAAGGTATTTTCAAATATGTAATGCATGCTGCAACACTAATTAAAACTGTAATAAAAAAGGTGAATTTTTTAAAATATTTTTTATCTATTTTATCACAAATTCTATTTTGTCACATATCCTCGCACATAAATTTATTCAGAACTATATCCAATACCTACATAATGTTAGGTTTTAGTCTCATCTAAGATAACAGGATTATTATAATTTTTCTTCTTTTTTGCACAGGATGAGTGACAGGGCAATTTAATCATTAAGTAATAAAGATTCTAGCTAGAGCTTTTTAATAACATGTTTTTTACAGCAGCTATTGTGATCAACAACAAACATTAGGTACAAGCTCAAAGCAGAGTTGTCTCCTTCAGCATCTGCAGAGGAACCATTGTTTTGGAGTGCATGCTAAATCTGGTTACTATAAGTCTTTGCTCGTGTCCATGTATGCCTAAGTGTGTGTGCAGATATAAAACAGGTCCCCTCTGTGTATCACCGTCTATTTATAGTCAGAACAAATCCCAGATATGACAGGAATCCTCTGACCACTTAGAGGCAGTGAGAGAAACTCGGGGCGGAGAAAGTGAAAGAGATGCAGACAGAGAAGAACAGGTTTGTATTAACGAGTAGAAAGTTTACAAGAGGGCAGCCGGTTTCTGAAGGCACACTACAGCAGGGCAGCAACAGGTAGGTTACTGGTTTTTAAAAGCATAGCTCCTTGACGGATTTCAACATTTGAAAAAGATTAGTTGAAGTGAGCTACATTTTTGTGAAACAAATTATGTACTTTAAACGTATTTGCCTATTCTCATGTTCTGTCCTGTTCCTATAAGCTTCCTGTAATGCAAAACCTTCAAGGAAATGCAGTTCACTAAGCATATGTGGCTTAAAATGTTTTCATGGAATACTTACCAACTCAATGTAGTAACATGTGTCATATTATATCCATATTATTATTATTATTACTATTCAAGGTAATTTCAACATGCAGTTAGGTTCCACCACACAGCGCTTTAACTCTTGTCTCCAAATGGACCTTTTCATTTACAATATTTAAATACAATGCATTATACACCAGATGAACCACAATAAGACAAATATAACCTATGTCAACAAACAGTGAGATACAATGAGAGTCACAGCTTTCTCTTTGTTTGTTCAAAGATAATATTTCTGTAAATGCAGCTGCTCCCATTTGAATGATGTGTATTAAAATCTATTATGTGTCTCAATCAAGCCTCTCTAATGGAATCCTTAAAAGGTCCTAGAGTAAGGGCACCACCATACAGCGATATACAGCGATATACAGCAATATTCAGTGATATACAGCAATATTCGCGATATACCGGGGTGAATTTTTGATTATTACGTCCGTTTATGCTAACTGAAAACTATTGTTTTACTATGGAGTAAAAGCCAAAAATCCCGGATGTAACCACCATTTTATTTATGACAATATCGGTGAATAGGTGACCAATGGGCAGATAACATCCATATTTTTACAATCTATGGTAATATTTTCAAAGGTGCTGTGTAGTGGAAAAGGCGAACAGAAAGTTACACTTCAGTGAGCGCATGTACTGATATAACAGTAGGTCATAGAGTACAAGTATTAGTACAAGACGCTACGAGATGCAAGTATGAGTACGAGTACGAGTACAAGATGCTCAAAAACTGGCGAGTACTTGTTTTTAGTATGTTTTTCTAGACAACCCTAATTTAAAATTATATACGTACCACACATTTCAACAGTGTTTAAAGATTGCTCAATGCCCTCCCAATATAAATGCATACATAGTATATTTATGGAGCGCTTGCCATACTTTGAAGCTCAAAATAAGCTTCAAATGTAATTCCCTTCATTAACACCTTATGTCCTTCTATGTTCAGTCTATGAGCACATGCAAAAGATACTGAAACTTATTTGTGATTTGTTAATTAAATTTGACTTGATTTGACTCCAAAGCTTTGACTATCTAAAAAGTCATGCAAACATTCACCCAAACACATGTGTCAACAATTCATTGTGTCTTTGTTTTTAGAGTGCACTGTAGTAATACGCACTGTAATGGTCAGCTGTTAGCATTAGTGAGTCTATGTGTGGTTCGTTTTAGTGAGCCCGAGCTTTTGGTCTAACGCCAAGGTCAGCAAAGCTCACTCTCAGTGTTGTTACAAAACAGCACCGTGGAAACAGCACAAGCAGTGGCCCGAGTCTGAGAGACACTATTTTTTAGCCCTTTGCTCTGCTTTGAGCTCTTCAGATAAGATAAATAAGCCATGGAAACTGCTACTTACCACGTTTGTCAGTTTTGAACGGTGATCTGCAATTGGAAAGAGAATTACAAGGGGATTTATGGCAACAAAAATAATATAGATTTTTTTTAAGTGAGGGTTGGTTTCATAAAGGTGTGTTCGATATATATATACTCTTAGGCCTAGCTTTGTTTTAATTTTGTATTAGTTCAAAATATAAACTAAAAACATATTAATGGGACAGTTATTTGTAGTTAGAGAATAGACACAACAAAAAGTCCGGCTTTCCTTCCATATTTACTTTTGTCAAAGTGTTGGTCACATATAAAGATGCAGATAAAAAGGCCACATGTAGCATCATCTGTATATATGGATGCGTTTGAGAAATAATACTTTATAAATAAAGTAAAATAATAAAAGTTAAAGTTCACATGAAGCATATACAATTTTCAGAGCCATGTTGATTTTCAGATGTTTATCAGTGACCTCAGAGCCTCTTCACACTAACAGAGCATTATTTACATTCTGCTTTACTTTTATCATCAACATAACACAGAAAATTTTGTTCAACCAGTGCATAGAGAAAAAAGGAAAAGAAGACTAACACTAGAATGAGTAAAGTACTCTCAGGACACTATAGGAGCTTAATGAATGAATGAATACAGCAGACAGTCTGATCTCAGGAACATCTAATTATAATCAGTAGATTTATTCATAATTATATTGTTAAGTAAGTTCACTTTATTATTGCCATGGAAATAATGGGTTCATTACAAACAACATTTACCTAACTGTTCAATTTAAGACCTCTTAATATTTACACAGCACTGGTTCCTTAGTTACTGTTGCTACACTTTTTGATGGAGAAACCACATTCATAACTAATCAATAAAACATAATGACCATTGGTTTAGTTTTTAAACACTTACATGTGACGTGCGATGATTGTATTCAGGTTAACTAAGATTTCAATAGAGGCACAGTTACTCTGAGCTTGAAATAAATAGTCTACTTCAACTCAGCACTTTCCTCAATATATATACTATATATAATCCTACATGAAAAGATCCCACAAATGCAGAATTACAGGTGATGTGATGCTTTTACTTCCCTCTTGTCCCTCTGTGGCCCTCTCATCAATGATTCAGACGACAGTTCCTATACCTGCTTTTCTCTGTAAGAGTCGCTAAGCAACTGAAATGCAATCCCAGGCCTTGACAAACAGACAAACGGACTTGCATTGCCCCTGACGTGCACCGTACACAGTGAGGCAATGAAACTCTAGGCTGAAAGTGTGTTATCTGTGTTTGTTGCAGGTCAGTGGACTCACAGGGACTATGTCCAAACCTTCAACCAACGTTAAGGCCCTACAGGTAAAAGACTGTGTGCACAATAACGATTTGCATTGAGGTGTGATTACTAAAGTTACTGCAAGACACAAGAATATTCCACAATTATAAGTTTATTGTTAAAGGCAAATTCAGACTGTGCATATAGAGTTTGAAGGCGTTAGTGCAGAAGCATAGGAAGCAGCCTGCATGTGTTTATAAATGTCTGTGTATTAATGGCTTTGTGTGTATACAAGTCAGAGAGGGCTTCATCCATCGTTTCTCTTTGTGCTCGTTTACTCGTCTAACCATGAGATAGGCATCGAGTCTGGGGGCTTAAATAGCAGCACAGTACAAGAATGAGCTGAAAAAGTCTTTTCCAGCAACTCACCTGTACTGAACTATAGAAAGAGATAAGCAGCATGTTAATAAACACCTAAATATACAACTCATTTGGACAGACTATTCAAATAAAGGTGATTTCTTTAGCAAAAGCATGACATTTGATCTCTCTGGTTAAATTTGTTTATACCTGCTTTAAATTCTAGCCAGTGTTGGACTAGGACCAAATTGTATCCAATTTGGTCCTAGTCCAACACTGGCTACAACTGTGGCATTTTGGTAACAACAACTTATACTAAACAAACCTTTTTTCTTCAATTTAATTCTTTCTACAATGGCTTCATGAAGGTTGATAACTATACAGGTTGTTAGCCATGTTTTGCCACCAAGAAAATGATCCAAATCCATCACAGCATGCATTAAAAGCAATGTGTTTTGATTTGAGCGTACAAACAAAAATTTGCATTTTACAATTTCCCATTGACTACAATAACATTTTACAAGCTGGATAATATACTTAAGCAGATTGGCTGATGTTGGCATTTGTCGTGAACTAAACAAACTAAACAGACTGGGCTTCAAGATGGACAAAGTGACAAAGAGGCTTGAAACCCTGCATGTTGTTGGCTTGCAGGTCAAATGCACTCAAAATGTGTCTTTTTGATGAAAAAAACTCAAATTAATTCATTTATCAAATTTGGTAAAATTGGGCTCAGTTTGTACTAGACTCTGGACATCTATTAGATGACCTCTAGTGGTGACATAGCAGGTTACAACTCCAGACCTCTCACCACTCCTTGCTACAGCCTGTAAGCATCTACAGTAGCCCTGTAGGGACACTCTGTTGTCTATGAATGAACCCAGTGCAGATACATCAGATTAAACAAATTTAGTTCATAGATTTTATGTCTTTATTCAAGAAAGAAGGAAATTAAAATTAAAAAAGAAACATGATTGTGCTTTCTCTCCAGCAGTGCTCAGTTTGTTCTTTCTGAGCAGTTGTAGAAACAGGAAGAAATGTCTCCAGAAGATCATCCATTTTGTTCAACTGTATGATAAAGATTACATGATTTACCTAATTAGTAAGGAGAAGGCAGGGTTTAAGTCTGCAGCCAGCCTCTAGATTGCAACCAAACTGTTATTATTGCCACTTTGTCCATGTTTTTTATACAGTTTATGACTTAGATAAATGTTTTATCTAAATATAATCTTTGGTTGCACCGTTGGAATGTCACAAGATGATTGCCAGCAACTCGCAAAGCATAAGGCGGTAAACATTTCAGGCAAAAGCCACATCAATAACTTAAGCACACATGCCGTGAATGTCATGTGGTTGTATAGCTTTCCTTCCACTTTGTAACTGAATCTAGATAACATAAATCTATGGCAGAACAGGCTGCCTCCCTCTCTGTACAGCTGTACAATAAGAGCCTATATACAAAACAGTACAGTACAGAACAATACAAGACACATCAAAATTTAAAGACAGGCAGCAGTACATCAAGTTAGCAGGGAGATCGCTCAGCTCTGTGGTTCCTGTGTGTATGTGTATGCCCCTTATATTTCCATAAAGTCTCATTTAGTGACACAAACCAGGATGTAGTGGTAATAAACAAAACAAACAAAGGAAACACTAGGAGGCACATGTACACATAAACAGCAGACAGGGGAGAGTGAGTTGTAATATAGCAGTAGTAGTAATAGTGTCGATCTCATTGGCTGTCCTCAATGTTTGTCAGGCTAATTTAAACATCCCGATGGGGGCTCTGCGTCCAGGGGCGGGACATCCTGTCAAGAGAAGAGAAGAGTCAACAGACACAGAAGAGGTAAGACCGACAGAACATTAAACATGTTGTGTTAAACAAGACTTGTTTGAAACCAAGTGCACATTGTCTTAAAAGTTCTTCACACTTTTGACATCTCCTGTGGAAGTAGTAAACTGTAATAATCAAACCTTAGCTGTCATTCTTCTGATGTGATATCTAACGTTACTTTAGTTTTACTTTTAATTAAACACATTTTGTTAATTTTACTCAAGTAACATTTTAAAATCTATAAACTAAACCTTTCTCACTCAAGTAATGACTGTTATGATGAAGTTATCAAAGTAATGTTTGACTGTTTTTACTTCTTGAGGTAATATTAGTCATTAGTATTAGATTTACATTACTGATTTGTTTGTCAGAAATGCAAATGGACAGGGATTTGTTAGGTTAATGACCTTTGCTATAAACTGGGACAACATATTGTAGAAATTAAACACCAATAATCCAAGGTTTAAGGCATTAATGGATGATGCTGGTAAAAAATACCCATTCCACAGTTATGTGTAATTTACTGTGCTTTACATATGACACTTTATTTTTACTGATGCAATAATAATACCTGAAAACAACCTCAAATAACATGATTTACATTTTTTATGATAAAGTGGGTAATCCCATTGATGGTTATAGTCTTTCACAAACAGATGCACAATTATCCCTTTAAATCCTAAATGAATGAAGGTGAGCTTTTTGATCCACATTAGTTTATGCTCATACACAACTAAAAAAATATATTAGCATAAAAAGTAGGTGCTGTATATTAAAGCCAAATTGGGTTCAAGTGACAGAATGGTTAAATTAGAAACAATACAATACTCTTTGTTAACTACCATTGTGTTTTTATGTTCTCTTGATAATGTCTTGTGTATGACCCATAATGAGGTGGAATAATGAAATGCTTGATTAAACCCCTCATACATTGTGCATGTGTTATTTGTGTGCATCAGGCTCCATCACCGGAGCAGCCCACAGCAGCAGCCCTTACGCCCGAGGAGAAGAAGGCGCTACCGGGTGCATTTAAGCTCCCGGGACCCACTGTCAATCTGTCAGAGCTGCAAAATGTCAAGAGTGAACTACGATATGTCACCAAGGACTAACGTGTATGTGACACTCAGACCCTGCTTAAAATGTATTCAACTAACTCTAATTAGGCAGATCATAATACATTTTCCAAAAAGAAGATGACTTTATTAAATATCGACCAAAGTGTGTGCAGTCAGTGAGTGGGTAGAGACTTGTTACTCAGCTGCTTTATACCACATGCATTTAAGCTACACCAGTAAAAGGCTACATGCTAAAAGTTACTAGATACTTAGGGCTTTGTATTGCTGGACTTGAACGGAATGCCAAATAACACCACAAAGAGGAAAAAGACCGACTACATTACTAAAACCTCCAAATCTACACCACATTTTAGACATTACATAATTGCACATTAGTTAAAAAAATGACCTGCTTAAACAAACAGCAGCCAACTTACAAGTTATACAGTAGAATATAACTCTGTTAAACTCACATGGCTCAACAGGCTTTATCTCTGCCTCGAAAGTGTCTAATTTAGTGTTTTGATGATGAAATTAATGGGAAACACCACTGCTTCTGTTGCTGCTGTCATGTATCTTTTTTGGTGTTGCCGCTTCTATGTACATCTATGTTGATATATTTTTCTTCCTGAAGTTTAATAGACTTCCTCAAAAACATTTTTACAATGGCCAGGTGTGAATAGGTCGAAGAAATAGATGCAAATCAGAACCAAACTAAAAAAAAAAACACAGACTAACTTTACAAACAGTCCCTTGTTTTGTTTAACTCATGCAAATGCAGTCAGTCCTCTGCTGCCAGCTCAGCCCCTACAACAGCTGTGACAACCTGACTTTACTATAACCTGCACAAAATATGATAAATGATAAAAACATAGCTGATGTGTTTGGTGGAAAAGGAGGAATTATTATTTTGTGAAAGAAGGGCTGCAGCAGTTTGTAGAACTAATAGCACTGTAGGGAGAATAAAGGGGATATTTAAAAACTTTATGGATCAGCCCTGGAGCTAAAGCTGGCCACAAATGGATCTTGGAGCAGGATAATGACTCTCTGAAGAATACCTCAAGATGAAAAGGCTGTAAAACATTGAGGTGAGGTAAACAAGTTAGAGTAGCTATCACAAAACCACAACACGGATTGTTTGTCGGCGCATTGGAGGGAAAAAAAAAGAGTTTTCAAGTAGATGTCCAAAGAAATCACTTGAGATGAGATGTGCCTAGCATTTTGAAGGCTGTGTTTGGGGGTTATAAAGTCAATGCTATCATAACTGGATCTTTCACCTGAATCTAAGGACAGAAAGCTTTATATATATATCTTGTGTGACTATTAAAATATAACTAATCTAAACTGTAATTGTCCTGTATCTGGTGTGACATACTGTATAAAACAGTGTTTAAATATCTACTGCCATTCATTGTGAATACACAGTGAATATATTAAACCAAATGACTGTGGAAATCTTTTTGACTCATTAAGCTGTGAAATTAGGCAGTTTCTAAATCCAGAAGTACTATATATTTAAAGAAAAGTTAGATTTTGGGAAACCTCATGGTGAAATGTTGAACATAGCTGCAGGTAATATCAGGTAGTTATTATCACTAATGGTAGAAGTTGCTGTAAAGTGAATATATGTTAACTTAAATTCAATAAAAAGGTGTCATATACCATGCTTTCCATATAAACATTACACATACAGGATGATCGATATAAAGTGACTTGAGGTGATTGGACTTATGTGAAGGTCAGAAAAGCCCTAAGTGGATTACATCATGTTTTGGCCCACACAAGACATTTGACCTTTAATGACCTCTAGATCATCACTGGTCGCCTTCATAGAGCTTTTCTTGTAGGTTGTTTACTATTAGTGTAAAAGTGGATTGTTTTAAGGATAATTATACTGATGGAAACAATGCATTTTACAGCCTAAATATGTACTTAAAAAAAAAGAGAAGTACTATTTCAAATCTGACCTATAGATATACCAAACTAGGTAAAGAAAAGGTTTTAGGAGATTTCAAGGATTACCTAAATATAAAGAACTTATCATGTGAACCCTGTGAATCCAACATCAGTGTAATCACATGCATTGTTCGCTCTGGCCACAGGGGGTCAGTGTGGGTTGTCATTGTTGGGTTGAGCAGAGACGTAGTGTGTGGGCAAAAGAGCTGGAGTCAGCCTCTATTTACACTCTATAGGAGCGTTTGTTGTGATAAACATTCATGTTTGACATAGGCTCGGCCCTCAGAGACAGTCCCACTTCTCAGCAGGACACACACAGATCGCAGAATCCACACTGCGGCTGCTGCTGCTGTGCCCTGCCCAAAAGTAGTGGCTGTGCTGCGTGGGAGACAAATGAGAGAGAACAGCAGGAGCTGTACCAACTTTTAGCTATGAACATATTTCAATTAGACAGAGCTGCTCTGAGAGAAAAGCAAAACAATGACCTTTTTACAACAGTAATATACTTCTTTCATTGGCTTTAAGATATAAACTGTTACCTTTTCTGTGGGTGGAATAAGTCTGGACTAAGGTGTTAGAAAAAGATAAGGAAACACAGACAGAAAGTGAAAAATGTCACACAAGATAGGCCACAGTGCTGAAAATTCACTCCTATTGGATTTGTCACCTTTTCAACGTCAAGTCATTGTCAATCTGATCAGATCCATATCGCAAAAAATACTTATTCTAGTCAATGTCAAACAGATTTTTACAATGCAATATTAAAGAATACAATACAAAAAAAAGAAACCATGCACTGGGGCTAGACAGTGTTTTCAAAACTTTACATAAATCAGAAAACAGTGCTGAGCAGTGAAGTGAAAGTCTCCCAAACAAAGTAACTAAACCCTTCAAGAAATAAGTAAACTGGCTTCAAATTGGTGTGAAAATTATAAAACCCTCAGTAAACAGGAGATTATCCCATTAAAACAGAATTCTTGTGAACAATGACAAATTATATCTTAAAAATATAATTTTATCTAAGTGTCCTGTATCTGTAAGGTTCATAGATATGATGATAAGTGTGTTTTGTTATTGATGTGAAAAGGCATGTTTTGATGAGTAATTGTAGATGCCTAAGTGTGAGTAAATACAGAGATTTTATGTCACAACACTGTAGTGAAATATTCCCAGTGTGGTAATATATATAATTAATGCATCATCTTATAGCTTAAAGTAAATCTCCCTGACTGTTTTTTTAATCTGCCGTTTCCTTAAAGGAATCCCAGCTGCGCAGAGGAAGAAGCAGGAGGAGATTCATAATCTTTACAGACACAGACTTGACCACTGCCACTGAACCAAAATAAACCAACCAACTGCTGTCTGTGAAGCCAACCTCTCCTGATACAACGAGAACACACACTTCCACAAACTCTCTCTCCAACAGCGCTGTAACAGGTTAAAACAAAGTTGTATTTTTAATTTCAGCTAATTATTCTACCATTTGAATCTGGATTTGTACAAAACTGACAATACTTATTTTATGCTTGTGCTTTGTCTAGATATTTAAAAACTGTTACCACTATCATGACCTACTGTCTGTAAAACTGAATTTCTAAATGCTGCTCAGTTAATGTTGACATTTTGAGGAAAGTTGTAATATTTTGGAGATTATTCTGGTGAGTCTTCTACAAGTAATGATGTGTCTGTCCTATGTTTATTGTCATGAAAGCAGTAAATGGTCTGTTATACATCAAAAAAGCTCATAATGGATTAAATGGAAAAAAATACATCATTCATTTCAGCATTATGTGACCAGCTAAAGCCACACTATGTTACTTTTCAGCATTTGCACATCTAAAAACACATTTGGTAACACTAAATACTCACATGGGATTGTTAAGTCTTTGTATTTGTCTTAAGAAGTGTGATGTGACTAATTTTAGGTGTGATACATGCCCTCACATGATGCTAATGTGCCCTGTCAATCATTGGTAAATAGTGGAGGTGAGGTAGGTATTAGCAGTGTCATAAAAAATGACTTGAAAATTATGTATTTTTGATTGATGGTGCATTTTACATTTACATTTACATTTATTCATTTAGCTGAAGCTTTAATCCAAAGCGACTTACATTGTTCTAATGTAATTACCAGTGCCACAGACAAGGCAAGGTGGGTTAAGTGTCTTGCCCAAGGACACAACGACAGTATGAACTGTGGGGAGAGCGGGAATCGAACCACCTACCTTCCGGTTGAAGGACGACCGCTCTACCACTGAGCTACTGCCGGTAGTCATGATGATGGGGTCTCTGCGTGTATGTTTTGTTTCACCATGCTAACAGAGCAACTGCATCAGAGTTTGTTTGAACCGCACCAAACACGGAAAGTGTGAACGCACCCTTAGTGTTGCTTTTATGGAGATCTTAAAATGGGCAATGGTGACCTTTAATGTGAGGCTGAACATGTAAAGGTAAGTCTTGGCTCACTTTTTTGGCAAGCTAAAGGTTACCACTGGCACTTTACTAATGTGCTTGGAGAGTTTATTATTGATATATAGGTTATTATAAATGAAAAATGACCATAAGCAATTAACAAACCATTCATTGCCCTCATTTTAAAGTGGTACTAAAGAAATGTGATGTTTTCTGGAAGGTAGATGTGTTAAAGTTTAAAATATCTATCACTGATTCTGTTAAGTCAAAAGAACTTACCTTCAAATCTAACCCCACTGGGAGTTGAACATACCCCTTTTAAATTAGCACATTAGAAATAAAGTGTGACTCTGAAGTTTTGAAAGTGGAATAATAAGCAACAGTACACAATCTTTTTGTATTTATTATAATACACAGCCTTTAAAAGGATGTTGATGCTTCTGTGACATGAAATAGGGAATATTTCTTCTTTCATAGACAAAGTGAACAATCTCAACAGTGAGAAAAGTAAAAGTAAAGTAAAGTACAAGCAACTAAGCTATATCTTGAGGCTTTATAATAACATGTGAGTTTGTGACATGAACTTTGTGGTCCTAAAAAGGCAGTCAGGCAGCGTTTCAGTAGTCATCAGAGATGACAATACTCAGAATGAAGATAGAATTAAACAATGTTAGGCCAAAAGAAACAAGAAAGTAAAATTGTAATGGAAAATGTATTACAGAAAGTTTTGAAATCTCTGGAGTCTAAATACAAGTTAAACTGCTCTATCCTAGGATTGTGTGCATTTATATAATGGCTATTGTTCATTTTATGCAGGTGTTATGTGTAAATCTATGCGTAGAGTCACTTTAATCCGATCTAAACCTGAAAATCCTTGGTTTTATGGAGGAATGCGCACACATGCCAAACCCTTAGATTCATGGTGACCTCTACTTTGTTTCTGCATGTATCCATCACCACATCACATGTCCTTGTGCACAGACAAAAACACTCACACACACACACAGCAGCTGTAGCTAAGTTTAGCCTCCATCAGGTCACGCAGGAAAATTCAGCCAAGAGAGAGAAACACTTGTGCTTTAACAGCCGTATACGATGAGATCTAACTCTGTGGGGGAAGCATTAAAAACACTTTCAACATTTATAAAAGGTGTGAGACGCTTTCTCTTATCGTGAGGAGCCTCTGTTCTGGATTTTGAACTTGCATAATAACAATCTCACACATAAGAGCTCGTAAAGTCAAGGCTGAGGGAGTGGGAGAAAATGTGAACCTCCATTTTTTTGCTTTGGTCTCTAACCATTGGAACCTAAACCCAACAATAATTTATTCTATCTTTACCAACACCTCTTCACTGAAGCTGGTCCTGTTTCAGAGCCATACTTCTTGAGTCGGACAATAAAAGGAAGTGCTTGCTCAAGGTTTTAAAACCTGTCTTGAATAAGTTGCATTTACAGCCAAAAGGTGAATAGGCTTTGTGTGATGATAGACACTCATGGTTTTCAAAGACTTTGCAATTACCTGAGGAAAAAAATAACACAGCTTGTCAGGAGATTTGTGTGGGTAACTAGTACTTTCTCTTTCTTGTGACTCTTAGCTCCAATTTTATGCAATTCAGCAATACAGAAGATAATATTGGTTTGAATGCAGACAGTGAGGATGAAACCAAATCTGATATTCTGATATAGTGGCACATTTGGAGAAAAAGTGTGGTCTTTCTGTCATCCCGTCAAGATTTACCAGGTTATAATCTCTAAACTGGAAACAGCTGACAGCGTGAGTCAGACATTAACTACTTCATATTTATTCCATAAACCTATTTCCTTTACACAATATGCTCATTGCCCCTAAAAATGCACCTCAGGCAAGAGAGACACTATTGTTTCAAAATGATTGGAAATGAAATCATTGAATGAAATGCAACTATTATTAAGTCCTCACTTTTACCAAGGCTCTGTAGCCTACTTTAAAATAGGGATTAAGGAGTTAGCAAGGTAGGCCTAGGTTTTCAGTGTCATGTAGTGTTATGACACCCCTAAAACTGTATTTTTAAGATCCTGAGATCCTGGGTCAGATGGATTTGCTTTGACATTCAGGACTCTGGTGGTTTTATGGTAACATGGCAACTGACCTGTTTTGTTGTGCAGATGTAAGTTGGAAGAACGCAATTGTTTTTTTGATTTTGTGTGCAGACTGTAGCAAATCTCTCCGCCCACAGTGGCATTACTCAGACAACAGTAAACACGTTGGACAGCTCTTTGCCTGATACTGCAAATAATCTTTCTTCTTCATTATTTCCCTCCCACATGCCCCTCCTACTTCTGCCCAAAAATAATAACATGACATCTGCATGATTTCAAAACAGCACAGGGGCATAAAGAAGGTTAAACGCCTGCCAAAGGACACAGCTTATGCTAATGCCCTGAGCTGTGCACTACTTTTGACACTTGTAAAATGTTTGACAGCTTGGCAACAAACTCGCTGGGGTTTGATATGTACCTCGCACTGAATCCGTCAACTTGATGTGGCTTGGCTATCAGTGTGTGTTTCTATTCTTGTCACCATGGCGATGAGGGCACAGATAGGCGCCGTAGCAACCGTGCCCTGGAATCTTGGTCACAGACGAGCAGCTGTATTTACCGATGAGTTCATCCGCCAGGATAGACACTAAAACCTGGCTGGTGTGTGTGTGTGTGTGTGCTTGAGCCATGTATTTGGGTGATACTCCCTCCTGGACATGGACTAAAGGGCAGACAGCAAAAACACAAGTCTAGGACATCACAGAAAAGCATAGCAGGCTTTGGGACAGAGAGGGTTTAAGCCTCAGAGGGTGGAGTTATAGAGGTGGTACATTGAGAGAGAGGAGAGGGGCACTTGTCAATATGAGTGAAAGTAGGACAAAAACACAGATGGAGAGGGCTTGACTTAGGGCTCAGACGACACTCTGAAGTTATTTTAATTTCTTTTCCGCTTGCTTGTTGCTTTCCGATTCCTCTTCGCCTTCCTCACAATCCTTTTAACAGCTACTATTTGAGCTACAATTTAAAAACTATGCTTTCATTCTTTTGCAGCCTTTCATCCACATACTAACATTTAGCCAACATTTGCTTTGACCATATCTTTCACTCAACTACTGACCTTTGTTGTTAGCATTTTAAGCTAACCCTTGTATCCCCAAGCTCCTTAAAATGTCTTGCTGCAAATCTATTAATACCTACACTGACATTCAAAATCATCCTTAACATTTCTCCTCTAATCTCATTTCTGCTTTGAGCTGATTTTTTTGGATGGATAGCTACTCCGTCCTCTACAGTTCATCCCTCCGGACAGGGCTTCTTGCTGGCTTCCAGCGTTTGCGCACAGAGCGGAAGATGTGTGATGTTGTCCTACACGCTGGAGGGGTAGACTTCCCCTGTCACCGCGCCCTTTTAGCCAGCTCCAGTGAGTATTTTTGGGCGCTGTTTGGAGAGACTACAGCAGAGAGATTAGCGGCCTCCATCAACCTCCCAGCGATAACACCTGAAGGCTTAGATGCCATTTTGGACTTTCTGTATTCAGGCTGGCTTAGCATTTCAAAACGGACACTTCCTGTTGTATTGGAGGCAGCCAGATACTTGCAAGTGCACACAGCTGTGGCAATAAGTGAGCAATTCCTTACCGACGGGTTAAACGCTGAAAACTGTTGTGGATACGCCAACCTAGCTGAACGCCATGCCCTCTTGGATGCACTTGAAGCTGCAAACCATACCATTGCTGTGGAAATGAGTGTTTTGCTAAAGGAAAGCAGGGATGAACTTCTTGGGTTGAACATCCAATCAATGATGGCCGTTCTTGACGCAGATCAGATACCAGGTGTCAAGGAAGTGGAGCTTACACAACTGGCTTTGGATTGGCTGGATGAAAATGGGCCCCTCCCACTTTTAAAATCCAATCTTTTGTTAAGTAGGCTACGTTTTGGATTGGTGGCTGCTTCAGATCTTACAAATATCAGCCACAAAGCAATGAACACGCCTCTGATTAGAAGTCACCTGACTCGAGCGTTGGAATATCACAGATTGGGCGTACAACAGCCAATCAGGCAAAGCAAACAAACAACTCTTAGATTGATGTCCAGTTGTGTTCTTCTTGTCGGCGGGGGGTTGAATCCTGATTGGCCAGAACAACAGATGATGACATTTGACTCTCGAACCAGAAAGTTTACCTGTCTGCGGTCAAACTTACCGGTACAACTAAAGCGTCACTGCGTTTGCTCAGTTGGCGGCTTCCTTTTTGTGATCGGTGGAGAAGAAGTGACTGATGGACTTCAGGATGGAAAGAACTCAGTGACAATGGTGACAATTAACAAAATGTGGCGCTATGATCCTCGCTTCGAACAGTGGGAACAATTGGAGTCCATGTTGGAAAGGAGGTCGCAATTTACCTGTTGCGTTGTAAAAGATGTTATTTATGCCATTGGTGGAAGACACACTCAACAGCAAGTTAATACTCAAACATCTTTAGCTTCTGTTGAGTTTTTTGACATGACTGTTAACGCATGGAGAAAGGGAGCTCCATTACCAAACCCTGTCTACGGTCATGCTTCAACTGTGCTTGACAATGAAATCTACATATCAGGGGGCATCCAAGGCAACCATGGCAGCATCTTGGGCAGCAACCATAGCTATAACCCAGACGACTACAGGGAAAGCAGCAAAGATGTCCTGTGCTGGGATCTTAAAAGTAGAGTTTGGGAAAAGAGGGCTTCCATGTCCATTGCAAGATTTGGACACCGTCTGGCCTCTGCAAATGGTTACATATACTCCTTGTTGGGAATGTACGAGCCTTTTTGTGACATTGAAAGATACGACCCGGAGTCAGATAACTGGACCCGACTAAAGCCACTTCTCAACGGTTCCTTTAACTACGGGATGGTGGTGATGCCGTCTGGGAACTTGCTGGTTTTCGGGGGGAGGAGGTGGAGCGACGGACAGGAGGTGATAGTGAAGAGTGTGTTGGAATATGATACCAAGAAAGACCACTGGAGAGAGGTCTGTCAGCTCCCCAGACCCCTCACTGGGACCGAGTGCACGCTGCTGCCCATTCCAGACTAAAGCAGACACGCTGTGAGAACATATTTAACAAGAGGAGTGATTAAATATCCAAAGCAAAAGAATACTACGCCAAAGTGGGTGCAACATAGTCCTGATGCTTTAGTGGTATATAAGTATAGTAACAAGGTCATAGCAAGACTTGTTTGCACTTGGTTTGAAAATACAAACTGGTAGACTGCGTGAGAAACCGTATGATTTAACCAGAAGTGAGCAGTCAAATGCTGTACACGAGTTATTTGAATTATTATAACTTCTACTACTGAATTGATCGGAGGACATTACCCCTTTTTTTCAAGTGAAACTCAGCTAATATTTAGAAAAACTAAATAAGAAGGTGGTCTTTCTTTTGACATTAACATTATAGAATATGAACAGTATTACCGCATACTACAGTAAACACAAATTTCTGCATTACACTGTTAAATGTTCAGGTGGGGGCAATAACTCTGATTACAGCATTTGATTTAAAACATATTTATTGCTTTGTTATAAGGACAACTGTACATACATAGTACCTAAGCCTTTTTGTGTTTGTGTGAATCTATTCTTGCTCCAGAAATTAGAACTTTTTTAAGTCAACATGCACCTGAGATGTCTGAATGAAATCATTTATGTATCACACCAACATTGCAAGGGCTCAAAACAATAGGCTGAATATGCTTGAATCTGGCATGAATCTGTGAAAAAAAGCAGGCATTTTCACTGCAATATATCTTTCATCTCAGTGTCACTTTGTGCTAAAAGGGGAAATAAAATAAGCGCTACTGGGGAATTAAAAATATCTCTAAAACCAATTGGAGAGAACATTATTTGATTTAGTGCAAAGAAGGTAATTCCTGAACAGATAAGTTTTCGGGATGAGGCTCAACCCAGCAGCAGAGGAGATAGGACTGAGGTGAGAAAGGTTGAGTGGGACATCTTTGAAATAAAATGACATTGAGCTAAGCTAAATATTGTAAGTAGATAAATATATTATGCATGTAGACATTCCTGTTTATTACAAGTGTTGAATAATTTATATTTCTCCTGTTGAGGCCATATGGATACAGAGGTAAACCAGTGGATGGGTTTCTTGTTTGTCCCAATGCATCTGCAGTGACAAAACCACTGCAATAGAAATATTAAGCATATTTTGGGGCTTTAAACCTCTGGAGCATTGTTTTGTACTGCACTGTACTTTACATTGCAGATCACTTCTAATGTCTTGTATTACTTTAAATTTGAGGCAAGATTCAACATTCCTATCTATTACTATTGATCATCATATCCTATCTATCGTATGATACATGTTTGACCTTTGTTCAGACATTGTGAAAGTGTAGGTTTAATTTTAATTAGTGTTACATTTGTTATTTAATGGCTCTATACAAGAGCTTTTCTAAGGCATCAAATATTTCTTATGAATAATATACTATAATAATAATATAAATGTAAATCAGTTCTCAGAAAAGCCCCCAAAGGCAGGCAAACACGATGAAGCAAATCAGTTTTTAATAATTTGTGAAATACTATCAAATGTTTGCAAAGTGAGCAGATGATGTAAGACATATTTAAATTGTTAACAGTGCTGACGCCAAATTTAGTGTTGTAATTTTCAGAAACCTTTTAACCAGAGCAGCAGACTTTGTAGCTCCATAGAAGAAAGCCTTCTGTATTGACCCATCTGTATCCTATCTTCCCTGTCAGAGTGTACTTTCTCTGTAAGCAACAATAAAAAACAGGATCATTGATTTGTTTGATGCAATGTATTTTGAGTTGCTTCAACAAGCTCTAACAAGGAACAACATTAGACTATTTTTCTTTCACTAAGCCAAGATGTCCACACTCAAAGGTCAATCCTAGTCTAAAGTTAGGTCTAGATTTGGCTCCAGTACAAGGAGTCACAATCTCAATGTGTAAAAAAAAAAATCAAAGTCAAAAGGGGCATCAATGATCAGTTCTGTCACTGAATCACAACTGTGTGCCAAGTTTTGCCAAGATAAGGAAAAAAAAGAAGTTTGCTGACAGTATTTACTAAAATTTAGTCAAGACACTAACGAGATAAGCAACTACTGCCTCGTTTCCACTGGTGGTATGGGTCGGGTCAGTATGGAATGGTTTGGGACATCCTGAAGTGGCACACGTTTATACACTGGGTCACTGAGGAGCGGTGCCTGCTACGTAAACAATGAAGCCACTGAAGTGGCCAGAATTTCTTTCTCTATTTAAAATATAAAACATTTTTGAAGCAGACTTTTTGGATGCATTGTTAATACTTCCACAAAGAGAATAAATCTTGGTGTAGCTGCGCAAGAGGAAAGAACAACATTTAGCCTGTTTGATGTTTATCATAAAACAATGTGTAATTTATTTGGTCTAGTTACTGCACTTTGGCTTTGTAAGACAGAATAGAAGTTTAAGTGACACAATGCTGTTTGTGAAAGGTGAAAAGTACAGTTGTACGTAATTTATTTCAAACACTCCTCTGGTAACTATAATCATTAGAAATCAGCCAGTGATTATTTCTAATACAGTCTGCCATGTTTTGTCGAGGCACGTTCTTCTACTTTAAACTGGAAAAGGCTACACAGGCCTTAAGGGAAGGCTGCCCCCAGTTAGAAGTGTTTGGACAGTGTTAAATTCATCTCGAACACCCCCTCTTTATTGTGCTGACAGAAACCGTACAGCAGCTGCTAACGTTACCATTACCCCACACATCCGCTCCCTCCTCGCTGTCGACAAACCACAACAAAAACCCACAAAACGTCTTCATCCAAACGACTAAACTTTATTGATCCGACCTTGTCTCCTCACATTTGAATGACCACTTACATAAATACTTCTTTTAACTATTATTTATAGATTAAACGATAAACAATCTTTACTCAACGACAGTCTGATGTCCAATGAATAAAAGATGTGAACATTATCCAAGACGGTCTATAAAGCGAGAATATAGAGAGCTTGAAAACACAAAACAAAAAAGGAAATACTGTGTTTTATCTACAACAAAGACATGCTACTACGACCAACCACGGGCAGCAGCATATGGATCGATCAGACGAGAGCTTGTTGGCATGTGCTTACGGGTTTGATTGCTTTTGTAGTTTTGTGCAATGTCAAGTCATTTGGCAGCAGCATACAAATATCTATTTAAATATATTACTTCTATAGAATTATTAGATCCATATTTCAGTTTCGATGCAAATACTTCTGTATATTCCTATGGTGCATGCAGGATCTCCAAGGAAAACTCCACCCTAAACACTTTTTAAATGATTAAATATAGACTACTTAACTATTTGACAATTAAAAGTAGCAGCTCTGTCTATGTGAGCTGTACCACTAGATTATTAACCTTAATGGATCTAAATAAATAAATGTGTGTTAAAAGCTAAAGTTATTTAGGGTGATTCTTTCTTCCTGTCTTCATAAAGTGTGCATGCTTCAGGTCCAGCCCAGCATTATAGTGTTATCTATTAAAACCAGCACAAACAAAGGTCTCTAAAACTAGTTATAAACTCAAGACTACTTCATTTAAAAAAGACCTGTATTGTCCCCTTCTGTAACACTTTTACTGTACAGTAAATATTATCATAGACACTGCGTATAAGGCCTGAAAGAAGAATACAATCGATGTCACTCTGTGGCTATTAGACGGTCTATGACTCATTGTGCAGTCAGTATAAATATGGCACCACAAGCAGGATGAATGGCAGCTCATAAATAGACTACAGTGAAAGAACAACCCAGTCTCCGTCAAATGTAATGGAAAATGTGACTTTGTGTGACGTTTCTGCAAATTACAGAAATGAGGACTAACAGTGTTTTCACCAAAGACTAAAAAACACTGCCTAACGACACATACAATATGTAAGTGTTGTTTACTGTTCTAACAGTTAGTGGTGCACCTTAAAGTTGTTAATAAAATACATACAAACTTCCTTTAAACATAACTGGAGGCATGTATTGAAACCCTTCCTAATCCCATTTTAACAGTTAAAAATAATCAATGGCTCTTAACCACTCTTTTTTTTTTTTTCAAACACTGTTAAACTCCCTGAAGTCAAAGGCCAACTGCTCATTTTAGAAAGATTAAATACTAATTGCAAACAGTACATAGCTGGATAAATATCTATGTAAATTTCCCAAAATAAATGAAAGAGGTCAGATTTGTGAAAGTGTCTTTTGTCAGGAGAAAAAACTGATTATTCACTGCAGATATTCCATGTATTTCTTGCGTAATTAACATTATTTTTCCTCATATCTGTGAATTTGCAAAAATGTAATCTAACAACAAAATTACTGAGAGACTGAGTTGATAAAATGCTTGAAGAACTCTGTCCATGGTACAAAGATGTCAAAGTATAGTATTGCACATGTACTGAAGTTGCATTAGCAGTATTTAAAGCACAAAAGCTGACATGTAATATATACGTTTGTCTATCGTCGCCCCCGAGCCAGCTGGAGTGGCAGAACCAATCAGTTTGCAGACTGATGTGACATTAGGAGCACGGACGACCCCGGAGCATCCTCTGAAAGCTTTCATGTTGCACTTGTTGTACACAGCGGCGTTTGAAAGCAAATTGTGCTGTCTCTACGCGCCCCTCTTGACACGGTCCATCAGTGTCTGTGCCGATGCAAAAGCTCCACTTTACTGATCGAGATCCTGATGCTTAAAGTCACACGTCAACTCCAGTTTGTTCACCTCCAGACTGAGAAGACGGAGCGTTTTTACAAAAAAGCGTGGGCAGATCAGACGTGGGTCTCGATGTAAGAGTGAGTATGAGCGAGAGAGGGGGTGAGTGGTGGTGGGCCGGGGTCAGACTCGGCGCTCTGGTCGGGCTGGTCCTGAGTGAACTGCTCCTGATAGGCTCGTTTCCACTCCTGGAACTCAGAGGACGACAGCTGGGGATTGGCCAACAGCCTGTCAATCAGCGCTAGCTCGCCCTCCCTGTCCTATATGGGGATGCAGAAACAAGAGGCCCGGGTCACTCTTTTTGGTTTCAGCCCATTTGCTTTAGAACGAAGACGTACGGAAGAAAGACACACAGTTGAAGGAATACACTAAGTATTTTTTTTTAGTTTGTTTGGGTTGTCCTTGACAGGAAAAGAATAAAGACACCACTTTATAATTCACCCTTTGTATTGTTTGTGAGGATGTATTTCAGTTTGAATTTTTTAAATTTGGGTAAGTGGAAAAAGAAAGCAAAATCTGTACTCATGTAAAAATAACTAAAAAAGAAATGAAGATATGAAGTAAAGAAAACTCATCAAAATGATTAGACTAACAACATTTTCAAAGTACAAATACTACTGCTTACTCCTTCTTCTACTACATTGGCAGTACCTTCACCACCTTCTGGCTGTGTTACGTTTTTTTAGTTTTACTCATCTACTGTACTTATTTTGACTTTTATTTGAAGTATTGTGTTCCTTCAAATTATGCAAAAGTATATTTTCTTTAATAAAGCTTCTCGAGTTGAGTGTAAGTATCTATCACGGACACTATTTTGTAGACTATGTTTGCTGCATGGCTTTTTCTTATAATAACTTTAAACACACCAAACAAAGTTATAACTAAAGCACATTACAGTTCATTACTTGCACTTGTCAGATGACTGCCTCTATTTGGGGATTATATTCATATACTGCATATTTCTTCAACAAAGTGCTTCCTACAGCAGCTTAACGATGAAAGGTGCTGCAGACGGAGCTCAGTTGTAGGAAAACAATACAAAAATATATTGCTACTTTATATCAAAAAACAGCTTGACCTTTTTTTGTTTAGAAAATGAATTGTTTGTTTTTTTGTCCAGTACAAAACTGAGAAAGCCACATAAATCATAAAAAGACATTAGTCAAAAATATCTCTTTTGTATTTATACATTGAGAGTGTTTTATTGAGTGCCACTTGAAAAGACAGGTTGAAATAGATCATTGTGGTGTCTTATTTCAGTGTTCTCATTACTTTATAAATTAACTTTTGGACTTGACCCAAAACTTAGTGTATTCTTTTAAGAGACGGCAGACAGGGACCACATTTAAAAGCTCCTCCATCCAACCTGCACCAGAAACACAGCCAGACAAATCCACAGAGAGAGGCAAAGAAAATAAAAGAAACAAAAACTAATCCTACAAGCAACAACATTCCCATCACTGCTGATTGTCACTGCAAATGGAGACGCAGGAAACAACAGAGATATATGTGTAGTTCTGGGGACAATAAGACAGCAGCGACTCTACACAGGCACCTGGCCCTTAAACATAAGCAGAGCTCGTACAGCGTGAAGGCACAGGCGGCTGACAGGGTTTGATAGGAAAGAAGGAGACAGACTGAGACAAATGACTTTAAAACTAACAAGACACGGATGAGGTGTGTGAATACATCATGAAATGCTGAGGTGCTCAAAAGTGTTCATTGTTAGCCGGACATTTTTGACTGGTTTGAGAAAAAATGAGCATTAAATACAGTAAAGAGTAATTAACGGACAATGTATGTCACAAAACTACACAAAACTAAATTTGTATTCCTGTGTATCAACAAGATTATAATAAAAGTCAAACTACAGTTGTCCTATAAAACTATATTAGTGGATGTATTGTGTTGCCATTTTTCTATCCAGTTTGTGCCTCTTGACTTTAACAAAGGATTATTTACAGTCCATTAAATTTATATCATCTTCATTAAACTGCATTGAAAAGAACTTGTATAAGATAGTAAGTATTAAGAGGCTCTGAGTAAGTATTGGTACAAGCCAAATTTAACATCAATCAAGAAATGAACCTACTTTTTTTTAACTTGTGCTCCTTATCTTCATTGTTTGTTTATTTTTGGTGTGGAGTCAGTGCTTAAAGCCTCAGACGACAGAGTGCGTGTGGACTTACCTTGAGTGTGGAGGTCAGGATGCGGAGGCGGTGGAGGCGTTCATTCAGCTGAGGGTCAGCCGCCCGTCGCAGAAAGGACTGTCTGAACTCTGAGTGGTCTCTCCCTTCGGACCCTCGACCCAAAGGACACACCCCGCCCTGTTCACAGGCCCGAAACAGGTCGCCCAGTGATGCACCCTCACTTCCCCCTGCAAAATAATGTATGAAAGATATTCTTAAATAGTCAGTAAGATGTCAACTGTGAGCAATTGGAAGGAATTTTGGAAGTTTCTTTGATTTTTTGTGTGGGGGGGTTACATTTTCTGGTGAAAGCCTGGCTGGTTACTGTATATATTTCAACCCTGCCACTGGAGGACAGCAGCACACTCCTCACCCTCTAACGCTTTACTGTATAATGACTCCTATTAGCTCCGGAAAGGTTATTAATAATGGGCCTGTCTATCTTCCACTGCAGCCTTAGGGACTTTTTAAACGCAGTTCATAACAAGTGAAGTGCAATATGAGATTGTTGTTCTATCAAATCAAATTAAAAGTTCATTCCTCTTACTTTTTTTTCTCTATCTGTTAAAAAAATCTGCCTACACACTCCAGACTCATTTGGATCACTTTAATCAGCCTTGTTTACATCTTTTACATGAACCTTCCTGTTTACCGCTGGTCTTATCCTGACAACATCTCTCCTCTGTCTGATTAGCCTCATTTTGCAAATATATGAATGCAATGCTGCTAACCTAGCCATTCACTAACAATCATTTATATGATAATGAGTCCAGCCTGACAGCAGTTTCATTTCAGGCACATTTTCTGACGTCAGTATTTTCATCTTTAAAAAAACCTTTGTTTCAGTCCCGTGTGGTTGTCACGTAATATGCAACATTATTCCCCTTCCCACTTTACTGAAACAATAAAAAAAAGCATGTACTTATCCCAGTGTGTTACACGATGCATGTTCTGTATGTTCCTGACTCACATGGATCAAACTCACCGTTGTGGATTTGCTGTTCTTCTCTCGTGGAGGGAGTGAGCAGGGAGTGTAGGTTGCTGTCTCGTGGCAGTGTGAAGCTGCGGGGTTTCCCTCCTTGGGTTGCCATAGGAATGAGCCTTTGCATCGCCATGGGCAACGGGACATTCCTTTGAGCAGGAAGAGTGTAAACGGCACCGGCCATCATCGCCCCGACTCCCGGACCAGGCTCGACAAAGACCGCATCTTCTGTAACAGTTAACATGAGATATGACAAATTAGAAAAGAAAAGTGATACTTTACTAAATACTAAATAACACAAACCTTCTTTTTGTGTTTAGTATGTCAACAAACTAACACTTTAGACATAACAGAAGTTTGAGTTTATGTGTTAATGCCATAAATACTGCAACAGATTTTATAAAATCCTGTTTTTTGCAACATACCTTTTGCTATAGTATATTTGTATATTACCTAACGGTCCTGTTTGTAGATAGTGTAGCCCTGCTTCAGTCAATGGCGTCTCAATCAGGTCCTGCCACGAGCGTCTTTGCGAAGATGAAGAGCGACCAGGAGATCCAGTCTCACTGCTGCCTCCCGCAGGACTCGAACGGTACTTTAAACAAAGGTAGAGAAAATGTTAAAACAATAAATACATGTTATGGCCAGTATGGAGTATTGTATGGTTTCCTCATATATCCATGACACCGCCGAACATGTATTGTTTGACACTTCAGTCTGTCAAACAAACATCCCACTTGAGAGATGTTAGCTAATTTTAGGCCAGAATTAATACTTTGCTGAGTGTACAAAAAGAATGTGTAGTTAGTTTCATGGGAACACAAGTACAAAACAAGCCTATTACCCTTCAGCAGTTTTTGTGGACAGCTGTTATTTTAGTCTGGTTTTGTTGCAAAATGCTCTTCCCTGAGTACCAAAGATGTTCACCTAAATTCTATGCACATCAGCAGGCTAAGATTTAGCTTCAGAAAAGTTGACGAATAGATTGGCCAAATAATTACCTTTAATTATATCTTTTCATCTGTCTTTACAGCCACTCATCAAACCAATCATCTTGTGACTTAATTAGCAGCACAAATGAGTTTTTTAATCATTTAACATCATTTAACACACACCTCTACAGTGTCACATCGATACTGCGCATCACTGCTGTTGCTGCCTCCGGCCTTTCTGCCACTGTGCGTGGTGCCTCCCCCCAGAGGCCCAGGGTGGTACTGCGGCTCGGCGGCTGCAGAAGACGGCTCTCCACAGAGAAAGTCCTCCTGCGAAGAACGTGAGCGGGACGTCTCTGTGGAAGACAGTCGAGTCCGGCCTTCCAAGTAGGCACTCATCTGAGAGGAAAGAAAGAGTCATTTTAAATAGAATAGAATAAAACAAACTAAAGTAACACAAAGAATGTTAAGTGTTTGGCAACAACAACATGTCCCTGCAGGGCAACCATAGGTGCTCGCAGCCTCTATAAAAGAAGGGTGTAAGGTTTGAAATTGTAATCTGCCCTCACCAGAAGTTTTAAAGTAAAATGAAGAACAAAACATTTGTTATGATACTATCTTATTGGTTTGCCTGATATTACTTTTTTAATGGTGCAGCCCTAGTTTGGAGATGCACATAGTAAAGTAGACCAACATTTTTGTTTCCGATGACCCTAATTATTTAATTTAGTAAGCAATTATCTCTGCATCTTTAGGCGATAAACGTGAAATAGTTATATTTGTGTGTGCTTCTATTTGGCTTAAAAATAAGAATGTTTGATGTGGAGCAAACTAGTCAGAGGCCCAATTATAGCATCAATTATCTCACTTTTATCCCTGTCGCTCCCTCGAGGCTTGATTGGCAATAACTTCACACAAACGATGTAGGAGCATATTGCGCAGTATGTTCAGTATACAGTCTGTGTGCATGTGATAGAGTCATGTATGTGCATGACTCACTGATGGAGGCCGTGGGTAGGTATCGTACGGAGGTGGGGGGCTGTCCTGTTTCGGGCTGGAGGTGGCATCGTCTTCATGTTCACTCTCGCTCCAGTAATCTGCTGCAAACCCACACAAATGGTCAGAAACAGTATTCTTCTACAAATAGCCAAACAAATAACCTACATTTAAGAAATGTGATAAGATCTGGTGGTTTAAAACAAAAAAAAGAAGAGTTAGATCATTAAGACTAACCTTGCTCTTGGCGCAGCCTCTCACGCTCTGCGTAGCCCACAGCGGCCATGTTAAGACGGCTCAGCCATCTGACACAACACATTATAAAAATTTGATCTTATTTGTTTATTGTTTAAAAATGCAGTTAACATAATCAACATATCTGACCTGTTTTGTAGTCAAATCATTTTAAAGGTCTCACACAAACTCTTTTTTAACTTTGATGTCTAAGACCAAGAAAGGCAAAGTCTCTGGATTATAAATCAAGGATGGGACCACAACAGCTTAATTTGTCCAAATCATTTTTGGGATAGGATGGCAAAAGTTGATTATTTTATTTCTAATAATTAATAAACCTCTCTGCCTCATTCTCCAAACGCTAACACCTCCAGGAGTTTGGACTAAGACTGGGCTAGGACTGTTTGGATTTTAAAATGATAATTGGTTTCCGTTAATGTGGTCTTGACTACAATCCCACCTGCTTCTGGTGTATAAGTGTTTAATAAAGTTCACAAACTAATGTCTTGTTTACTTGTCTATATTTTTTCAATTGGATTATGCTGGTCACAAAAGCAGCTCTTTCAGGGAAACCATCTGCTTTAAAAATGTTTCCCTGTGTTTTATATTTTTATAACGTTATGTAAATAAGAAAACAGCGCAAAATAAAAACTCAACAGATGACATTTGATGAACATCAATAAAATGTCTCATTGTTTTGCTGCTTGAGGGAAAACAGCTGAACATTATCCTTGTGCATAACCCTTTTCTGTGTCTAGTAGATGATGTTTTACCTGTTCATGTCATCCACTCCATCTGCTGCAAAGTAGAAGCTTTTAACCTTTGGGTGACATGCTTTGAAAGCACTAGTGAGATATGGAGAAAGAGAAAGTAATTACAGTCCCACAATATTTGTAAAAACATGTGGTGTGCATGTGTCCACACAAAAATATATCACAGATATGTTTGTTGTGATGTACACTTACTATTTCTTGCGACATTCACTGGCTCGGTCGATCTTAAACTCTGGAAGACTGACAAATCCTTCTGCCTTCTCATCCTAAATGGGAACATAATTGAAACACAAGATAAGCTTTTGTTTGCAAATCTGTTCTCTTTGAGAAACATACACAAGTCCAACTTCAAATTCTCCAAACTCTCCTTTTGTCAAAGTAAATTTCAACAATGTGAACTTTCAACAGCTACTTCCTGTAAATCCCCAAAGTACAAAAGCAGACCTACCTCTTCATTGATGTACCAGTAGAGGCAGTTGTCCTTCAACACAAACCAGTACTTCTTCCATTTCTGTGAAAAGTAACCCTTGGCATCTCTCTTTCTCCACAGCCAGCCTTCACAGTCACCTCGTCCTAGTGCTTTGCAGGAAACACGCCTCCGACTGAGGGACGCCAAACCTCTTCCTGTAAAAACAACAGAAAAGACTGAGTACAACATTTTGGACAGGACAAACAAGTGTGTTTTAAAGCTAAAACTTGGTATGAAGTGTTCCTTGTACTCACTTTGTCCCTCACTGTAAACAAAATAAAGACTATACTGGAAACATCTCAATATATCTTGGCACAAGTTCAGGTTCTGAGTAGTTGACAAAGGCTGCAGCACTGTAGTGAGCTGAAATGTGTTAAATAAAAATTGCTTTTCTTTCTGGTGCAAAAGCCCTGTATCATTTTTTATTGGAGTCTTCTCATTAGAGATTTTACAAAGAATCTGTCTCTGAGCTGAGGATCAAGAGAAACTTTAAACAAACCTTTTAATTGTGCTTTGATCAAAAGTCTTACAACTTTGAAGAGAAAGGAAATTTAATATTTCATTTCTTTCAGTCCATTCATTTTGGCCAAAAAGAAAGTAACATTACCTTTTTATCTCTTGAGTTACATGCAGTCTTTTTTAGGCCTACAAAGTCTTGGAGGAAAACAAAACTAAGCCTGAATCTAAACTATTAAAGTGACAAAAGTTACAGTATATCAAAAGAGAAGATCACTTTTCTTTAATGTGTAATATCTGCAGAAGTAATTTGGCAATGGCATGTCAATCAAAGCCCAGTTTTATGTTAAAGGGAGTCAATGAGATACAGCACTAAAATGTTAGCACAATCCTATTATTTATTTATTTATTTAAAGCAGACAGGATCAGGCTTTGTCTCATACAGTATATGGCTGCTATTGGGGCCAGTAAAAACACACTTTTATAAGAACACTATTAGTGCAAGTGTGAATGTATTTAAATTAATTTATTTAGACATATAACTGCTTCTCATTGTGTTCCTCATTTATGAAACCCCAGAATTGACCTAAATATGAACTATGTATGTCCATCTCAAGCAGTATATCCACTGTGGGCCACACATAGTAGTTTTGTGTTTTAAATGAAATAAATCCTTTTAAGGATTATTTCAAAATGAGAAAGGACATGTCTGCTAATTACCTGTGTGTATAGTGTCCTAGTCAAATATAATTAGATAAAACAATAGATCTTTATCACTTTGATCTTGAGACTTTGGTGGTAATTAGCTGCAAACAAACAATGTCGTGTTCCAATGCTGCAGATGGAGCCAGTGCTTTCAGACTTTCGCACAGAGGCAGATGGTCAAACAAGTGAAAGGCTGTGGAGTCGCCAACATGTTTATCCTTGTCAGTGTGGGAAAAAGGGAAAAAGTCTTGATCAAAGAGCCACAGAACGTTATAACAGAAAACAAGACTGGAACTATCTTCTAGGCAAAAGAAATATGTGTGTAATTGAATATATAATTTGATGATAGCCTGATGTTAATGCCCCATAAAATCACTGCGACTAAAATGTACTTTCTTCATTCTATTTTGGCAATGCCCACTCCCAAGAAATGAAATGCAGATGAGAATGGATTTTCAGATGTAAATGTTCATCGGGGTAAAATGTAGTAATTGAAGTGCCTGCGGTCTTCTGGTCTGCAATCATGTAAATCTGAGAAATGAGCCTGGCGTGGTAAAATGCTAATATGTTCTCTCTTTTCTACCAGCTTCCTGTCTTGCAAAAGTGGTTTGTAACAACTGGATTAGCACCTTGTGTTCTTTCACAAGAATAAAATATGTGTTACAATGAACTGAGACAAAATGAATCAGCAAATATCTCATTATCTGTGATGGACATGTGTCACTAATTTGCAGCATTGGAGTGAAATTTGGAAAGGTTTGTGGTTTAATATGAGGGAGAGGGCTAGCTTGGCCATTAATCCTGTTTCTTTTAGTTTGTCTTGTCTCTATAGATTCAAGATGGATTTCAAATTCAAAATAATTTTATTAATCTTCAAGGGGAAATTCAGTATTACAGTCTCTTTAGATAAGCCGACTCAAACTTTATCTGTCATAGACTGATTGTACAGGCGAATGGCAGTCGGGAAAAAGGAGTTCTCGTGTTGTTCTCCAATAAACTGCAGCAAAAAAACAGAGTTAGCCATTACCGCCTGATGACACAACTGGAGAGTTTGTTGTTTACATTAAAAGACCTTGGCTTTTTTAGAAAAAATAGCTGCCTTTGGCCTTTCTTTGTCCAGATCCTAGGTATTTATAGGTGGACACTATTTCAGTTTGTGTTGGGGGTAAAGTCAATGACCATTTCTTTAGTATTTAAGATGTTTAAATTGTGACAGATTTCTTGGCTCCATCTATAAAAGTTTCCTGTATTCCTCTTCCTGACCATCTTTGATACAAGCCATTATTGCTGTGTCCTAAAAAAAACGTGGCAGGACTCGCAGTTTTAATTAAAATCTGTAGTGCATAACGTGAAGAGGACTGGAGCCCCTGTGCTACTAATGACAGTTTCTGAGATATTCTGTGGTCTACCTGTCAGGTTATCAGTTATCCAGGTGGTAAAGGATGAGTCCACCTCCAGACGCCTAGGTTTTTCACTAAATAATGGCCAGTGTGATGGTGTTGAATGCACTTGAACATTCACCGGAGTCTGATGTGGTCAGTACCAACAGATGCAAATAGATGCAATAGATAACAATTAGTGAAGTAAAGCGCTGCATAAATTTTTACAAAGGGAAATTGCTGTCACTTAAAGAGATACCAGACCCATTTCACTTGGCCAAGCTAGAAACAGGTGTGCTCTACCCAACTTAAAATAGTTGTTGCATCACAACTGGATACTGACTCAAAACCATGGCACCACTTACTTCTGTTGATTTATTTTGTAGGACTAGTAACATATAAAGACAAGAGTGAGTGCTGTCGTGATTATGTCTTGATTGATACAGAGGGTTCCTCATTCAGCTGATGTCTTTTTCAACTTTTTGAGTGTGTTAAAACTACATAACACTACATATCACTTTATTCCTAGAGATAGGATGAAATGAATGTTTTTTATTTTGACATTTATCCATTTTGCTGGACACCATCCTGACAACTGTATTCCCTTTAGTCAAATACATTTAAAGTCACATAAGAGTCAAAACAGGTAGCACAGTAAAATTAAATTCAGTTTAAACTTTAAAGGTAATATAATCTGCAATGATGAGACACTATTACTCAGTCATTCATTTATTATAATTTTTTTTTTTGGTTTGATTTGATTCAACAGTATTAAGCCACTGATTGAGTCAGAACAGGATGCTAAGTACAAAGTCTAAACATTGTCCAAAATCCAACTTAGACAAGCCAGTCACATAACTAAAATAGTTTGTCTTCTTACTTACAAAATAATTGGGACATTACTAGCTAAATTAATCCTGTAAATGAAGGTAACAAAATAACTGGCTCCGCTAATGCAGCAGCTGTTGTTACAAACATTGTCACGCTACACTCATTAGCCCATTGTCATTTTTGCAGAGTGAAGAATTGCATGAATGAGTGACCACAGTTGCTAAATGCTGCAGCAGACTCTTGTGCTTGTGGCGAGTAATGAAACCGAACAGGTGGCTTTAGCGCTTACCTTTATTCTTCTTCCTGTTCTTTGATTGCAGCGAGGTGGAGGAGGAGGAGGACTGTTGGTATGTCTGAGAGAAAGAGCAGGCAGCCTGTCACTATGAATCAGTGGCCTTTGTTTGCTGCAAAGGATCATGGGGTATAAAGGATGACAGATCTTAGGGAGCAGAGCGGCGATGAGACAAGAGGAAGACACATGGACACAAAGAAACAGGGCTCGTCTCATTATCTTTTTCCCACACGAGCGTACACACAGACAAAGGGTGTGGATGGAAAAGTCAAGCTCATGGAGGACTTTAGCTACTTTCACGGCTCTAAACATAGAACAGAGAAAGGAGGGGGGGCAGACAGTGGCTATAGGACGTCCAAGTGATCTAATGTAGGCACAAGGGCCTCTGGGATATGAGTTCTGTAAGCAAAATGTGAAGGACAAAAGTGTAAAATAATTAACTTAGGGTTTCATCTTTGAAACCAGGGGTGTGTCTGAAACCACTAATCACTAAAGTGATTATTCCATTCTGTAATGTTGTCCAAATGTCAAGTGAAAATTGCCCATAATGCATTGCAAGATGGAGAAGAACAACGTGACTTGTCTATTTCATATTTTAAAAGACCAAAAGATATGTGACCCAATTTCCTGGTTGGTTTTAACATAGATTTAATTTTTCACAAAGGTTTGTTAATCTGTTTTTTTTTTTTGGTCATTTTAACCAGGTTTTCTACCACTCTACTGCCATTTGATTAGTTTTGAATGCTATTTTGAATTAATTTCCCCTGATATTGTGTTTAGTTTTTGCTGTATTTTTAATTGTTTGCAATAGATTGCATAGATAATCATAATAAATAGATAAATATAATTCAGGTAAATATAATTGTGAGGTGTTTAAGAGGTTAGAAACTAGGGAGGGGTTTCGGACACAGCCCTGACCTCTCTGCACAGGTCAGATGGGTCATCAAGAAAGCTCTGATGTCACAATGTTACACATCTCAAAGTCTGGAGCCCAGCCATCATCGGCCCCAGGCTCAGCAAGACAGATGACATGGGCCTGCCCACACCCACTGACAGGCCATCTGCCATCGCAGCACTGTGCACACTGTAAATACACTCACAGATGAACACTTTTCATTTTTTAAAGAGATGCTGTCAAGACTAATAAGGTCAAGGCCCAGTAAACTATCTGGGTTAGACAGAGAAAAAGCAGACAGGCCTAGAGATAGATGCCATGACAGAACAGGGGCAATAACAACTCAGCTTTTATCAAGCTAAATGCTGGAAGTTTATTATATATAAGTAGATGGCAGCAAAAAAACAAAACGTAGTATTGCAGCACTGTTTAATAAGTTGAAGGTAATATAGCGACACATACATGATAAAGTGACGCAGGGTCTCTTGGTGGAGAATCCTTTTGAGTTGATTGGAGAACGTAGTGGGAGGGGCTTTGACTGTGGTGGCTCCGCCTCTTGGCTCGTTTGGCCGTGTCATTGGATCGTTTGCCCGGCCGTGTGGTGTGAGAGGAGTAGTCCTCATTCGTAGTTCTGTCGTCCACCACAGAAAGTCCACCGTATCGCATTAATGACGCCTCTGTAAAACAAACAAGGAGACAAAGTTAATACATGCCATGTGGGAAGGAACTTTTGTGCCACCTTTCCACTGAGGTTAGCAGTATAATGCATGAAAGGTCAGATCAATCTAAGTCAGGTAGACCGCAGGCGTTTAGAGCAAGAGACCTTTAATCAAATCAGAGTCGTGTCAAACTGAACTAACAATTTATTAATACAATAACTTGGAGGAAAAAAGCTAAAATGCTTTGTTATTCCTCATCTTGGTGAATAGGATTTTATTTCAACCAGCCAAGATAGGTGGGAAACTCACTTTGTTTTGAACCTTTTAAGAAGCTGTCTGTCTTCAATATACAATCAGAACTAAAATAAAATAAATCAGGCTGGGGCCACATTAATGACCAGTAATTTTAAAACAGCATTTGACAAATTGAGCTATAATTACATAATTTAACATGAAGTGGTTGTCAATACCAGATTTTTTTCCAAACAACATTATCGAGTAGAATAGACTGTTTCAGAGGTATAAAAGTAATTATTTTAATTGAAAAACATATGAAAGTTATCAATTATGCAAGTCGCCTGATGCAATCTATAGAAACAGCTGTGACATCCCCGAACACTGCAGCAAGTAATGGGGCGTCTATGCATACCAATTGTTTCCACTAACAGCCATGTGTTCATGTGGGGAGTGAGAAAAGCCATTATTTTATTGGATTTGTGATTTATATGCATAGTGTACAGTATTTTATGACTTTCCATGTTTGTCCCAGTGACTCTGCGCATTAACAGCTCCAAGCACACTCTGGGACTAACTGTATTTTTCCCACAGAACTTCCCTCTCTTATCCTTTGGTAAGTAAACTCAGGATTCACAACCCTCTGCACGACTGCCACACTGTCGTCCCCCTGGTTGCTAGGTAGCGGCCGGAGGAAAGTGAGACACAGAGAAGAGCTGCTGTCAGCGTCTCCATAGCAACTGTGTGAGTGATTCAGGTGGAGGTCAGGAAGAATGGTGTTTTATTCTTTTTATTTGTCCCTCCTTTTCTGTCATTTCAACCCTCTGTTCCTCTGCGTTTCAATCGCTTTTTTTATTTTATTAATTTTTTTCATCGCTGCCTTTCAGATGTCTACATTTCCATCCATCCCTTCTCTGATAGTGCCTCTCTGTGATGCTAATGACAAACTGAATTAGAAAACGAGACGGTAACAGCATTGAACATCACAAACCGAGTAATGAGAGTAATGTTTAACACAATCTAACAAGCTCCAAGGGGGTGCGCTCACCTCTGCGGCTTTCTTTGTTGAGCTTGGCTGGGTCTTCGTAGTCGCCCACCCAGTTACACTCCACAGGCATGGAGATAGGCCGCAGCCTGCCTACAACCATATATGTAAAAATGTAACACAGTCAACACAGGGTCGGCTTTGAAAATTCACTCATTTGGGATTAATACATCCAATTGCATTTAATTGCTTAATTTTGCCTTATTTTCTATATTGAGTTTTTGGTTTAGTATTCTGTGAGAATTTTTTGGGATTAGAAAAGTTAAATTTAGTGTATTAATTTTTTTAACCAGTAACCTCAACTTATAATTAAGAACAGCGTAGATTTCCACTCAAGGGGTGTAACAGAGGGATTCTTCTAAAACTACTAAGCTTCATTGTCTGTGAACCCCTTCAAAACTTGTTCAAATTGCAGCTGCATTGTGAGGAGAGTGATTATTTTCTGAAGCATCTCAATGAAGTTGAACTAGACTAAACTCATTCTACCTTTTTTTTCTCGTTTGGCATGGTGGTTCTGTTCAGACCAAGCAAGTGGTCAGAGTCTTGTCAGAGCTGATAAATTTGGAGGTAGCCTGGTACACTTGGCATGGCAGTCTTACAGTATCAGGAATATGTCCTGGCTTGCACTGAAAGACCTCCTACACAGTCAACATTGTGTTTATCAGTGAGCAGTATCATATTTAGGTGTTTAATTGTGGTGGGTAATTCATTGATATGCATTCAGTGCTGTTCTGGCACATAATCTCTGAACAATTTATTTTGAGAGTATAACAGCAATGTGCCATTTTCTTAAACATTATGTAACAGTTGTCTGTGACACAATAAAGTCAGCTCTATCATTTGTATAAAGTATGTGAAGATGTAAATCACAAAAACAGTCTTATACCCAATCAGATAATAGATGTCTATGAAGGTTCTCAGTCATCCAGGACATCTCTAAGAAAGGTTTAAATCAAAAGCATCTGGAACCTACAGTACATCTAGATGCGATTGATTTAACCTTTGCTTGCCCGGTCTAAACGAAGCCTAATTCTAAACTCTGTCCAATTCTCGTCCCAAAAAGCGTACCATATGTAGGTGTGGTGCAGTAAACGGGCTCATCCTCTTCATGCCGGCGAGACTCTTGATCCAGAAAGGAGTTTGGTGAGTCAGAGCGCTTAGCCACACTGATGCCACCATGGTTACGGGATGCCTCATCTCCAGACAAGGTTCCTGTCTGATCTCTATGGCAACAGCAGTTGCAGATGTACATCACTCTATTATCAAGCAATTTACTTTTACATACATTTACAGACAAGACCACACATATACCTGGGGACGTACGGTTCGGCTGGGGGAGGGGGGATGTACAGATCCTGAAGGGCGGAGCTCTTGGTGGGCGTCCCTGACGGTGTACCCGAACTACTGCCTGGACTTCTGGTTGGCTGTGAACAAAGGTGTAATAAAGATAATAGATATTAAAGGTGCAGCGTGTAGTTACTGGTTGTGAACTTACAGATTGTGACAGTACATCTCACAGCCCTCTTTTCTAAAGCATGTGAGCACCTGTAATATCTGCAGGGACATGCTGATGTTTAAGTGGAAATTAATTAATTAATTAATGAAAATAAATGAAAATGATCATACTTCTCAAGCAGTGGAGTTTCTATGGAACTTTAGATGTGTATTTTTCTCAAGATTTTCTGATGTTATTCTGATGTTTCTAACACTGCAAGCAATAGTTTTGACTGATTTGTTGTATTTTGTTCCTGTGTATACTACAAAACCTATACAATGCTCCATTTAAGAAAACAATGAATGCTTTAGTTAATTGTCTACAAAAAAATGGCGATGTCATTGTTACTTAGAGCTGCATCACTGGACTGCATTATTTGGCAAAACCATTTTAGGCGCCAATCTGATATGGAACAATGCTTCCACAATGTTTAATCAAGTATAAAAACTTTGGAAAACAAACAGTGCTAACAAATCTAAAATCAGACTTTGGCTCAGGCTTGAATTGTTGTACTTGCTATAGTTTTGTAACAAAGGCACAAAAGTGAATTATCTTGTCAATGTGTCATCAACAAACAGCAGTAAAGGGCAGTGGGATGTTATTTTCTTGATTTGGTAGTTTACCCGTGTTAACAAGAGACATCCTTCTCACAGTTTGGAGTAGCACTGGGAATATGGGCAGTGAAAGTCATCAATTTATCCCGCGCCGTACGTTTAAGTGGATTTTAGCAGGCAAACAAAACCCTGCTGAGCCACAGTAGCCTGACCTAATTACACGCTTTGGCGGAGGCTGTGTAGGGAGTGGGTTTACTGTGGGGATTTATTTGGGCCAGTGGAGTGTTTTAATAAAGCCCATAAAAGGTAAAGTCAGCCCCACCTGCAGAGCTAGGGGTTTCCAACGCATGTTCTTGAGCAGTGCAGGGGCGGAGCTAAGTGTGCTCTGTGGACGCTTCTTAAGGGTCAGGGACACAATGCCTTTGTCGGCTCGGAGTGAACCAACCAGATTACGTAACTGCCAGCCCACCTGGGAGAGAGAAAAGACAATGAACATCACACATGATCCAGGCTGGTAATTAAATATGAGGGGGATTCTCTACTTTAGTAAAGTAGGACTGGTATAAGAGGACAAAGGTACAAAATATTTTCTGCTAATTAAAAAAAACTTTCCATATGTAATGAACAAATGGCTGCAAATTCCTTTTGTAGATGAGCTTTTGGTTGATGATAAAAATATATTTTTGGACATGCCCCTGCATCAATAAAATATGCAGCTTGAGAAACCAAATGACCTTTCTTCCTGTTTCCCAAACGGCAAGGCTAACATGATTGTATACTGGGGTCAGAGTTTAATGACTGATTCGATGAAATTTTCCTTGACCTTATCACTTTCAAACTGAAGCTGTTTAATCCTACCCCCTTTTCCTGCCATTTCTTGTTTAAAGACACCTTATTATTATTCAAAGTGTACATTTTTTTTACTAGTACATATAAAAAAATAAAAAAAAAAATCGATAGATAGCTTTATTTGTTCCGTGAAATAATGTCCCTCTTGGAAGTTTAGTGAAGAGTAATTTTGTCTATTGTTATGGTTTCACTCCTGAATATGTGTTACTTTTTTACAATAGATTGTTTCACCTTGCAATCATCTTTAATTTGTTCATTTATACAATTTTCTTCTTTTGTAGCATCCTTTAGCTCCATTTTAGTAACATTTTTAATTAAGATGCTCAAAATATCAGTACTTGTACTTGCTGGTATCAGACCCACTTTGGCACCAATACAAGTACTTTACTCACTGCAGTGTGAGTTTTTGTGACTCTAAACATGGCTCTTTCAAAATAAGTTACCATCAAAGAAAACTGAAAAATCAACATGAAAGCTCTGAAAGCTATGTACAGTTTTTAAAGCTCTACTACATACAGTCCTCTTTTCTGTTTGCTTAATAGCCATTTTATGATTTTGAACCCATCACCTGTTATTACAACGGCCGCACTATTGACAACAAGAATGCATTTTCCCGACAGTAAAAAAACATTGCAGAGGGGTTTATTTGCCCACAGGCCTTGATCTTGACATTATGTGCTCGAAAGTACCATTAACTGGGCTATCATCAGTGCAATGGCAATGTAGTTTAGAAGAGGCAGCTCTACGCAGGCTGTAGTTTGAAGTCTGTCCACGTCGTGATTGGATTGAGCTGGTTGAGCCTTCTGTGCGAAGCAAGTGGGTGTGGAGGTGGTAAGTCTATCTATAGCACTTTCATGTGATGTAACCTGCCCTCAGTTTAAAAACAAATTCATCTCATCTCCATCTCATATATTTAGATACAAAAAAATGAGGCCAGGACTACATGCTGTCAAACTGTAAACAAACACAAGTATATTTATTTTCCACAATTTATTCTCCTGCAAGGATTCTAGTGCTTAGTGGAGAGACTATTCATAAACTGATATTAATGTAAAGGAATTATTAACTTACAAAACTATACAATTATATATATTATAGTAGTATAAGTATAACTTTTAAAATATCCATTTTAAATTATTGCAGTAGCGATATTACCTGCAGTATTTGAATACTCTTTTACAATGGAAAAAATAAAATAATGGGACTAAACCTGGATTAAACAGGTCTAAATTAGGACTAAAGGAATGTAACAGGTTTAAACTAGGCCTAAACCAGGATTAAACAGGTCTAAACCAGGATTAAACCAGGATTAAACAGGTCTAAACTAGGATTTTGTCATTTGGTTGCACCACAGTTTGATTTAAAACTTTGTTTGAACAATTTTGGAGGATTTTGACCTGAAAAAAGTAAGATTCTATAATATTGAGAGTATGGCGTTATTGCGATACAAGTCATTCTTTGCAATACAGATATTGCGATAAAATAGTGCTAATGATCATTTTTGCAATATATTGTACAGCCCTGGTGATAAGTGGCCCAAAAACAGTTACTCCAATTGTACATACATCATTTTATGAAGTCAGTTGTGCAATTATAGTTTGCACTTCCAAAGATTCAGACAGGCATCAGTGCCACAAAAAGATTTAGTTCTAGATTAGACTAGATACTTTATTGTCATGGTACAAGGATATACAACAAGATTCAAGACTCAAGACAGATGTATAAAAATCCATTCCTACAAACCAACACACATTCATTTGTAATCTTTCACTCAATGATGCATTAAAAATGGTAGCTATATCTAAAAATGCTCATATTACACGTGGTCCCTGTTGCATTTAAAAAAGAATTTAGTGGTTCCTCTGTGCTTTAACAATCACTAAGCCAACAAAAAAATATGTGATATTTTAGGAGTGAAAGGTATGGTCTTTAAATAATTAATGTCTGATATCCTCCTTCATTATAGATATTACACATTATTGCTACCATAAGTGTAGATATGGGCTCACTTTCCTATGGGCCCCTTAACCTCCTAGGCCTATATCAGCCTTAAATAACTGTCTTCTTGTGACAGAATGTAAGACTTTCAATCATTTCTGTATGATTTTGTAGTGTAGTGTAGTGTATAAACCAACCAGGATTGTATTATATTGATTCATTTATCTCTGCTCAGTCCCCTAAACCATAAAAAATACATAAGCTTCTTTAGTTGTACGCATGTATCCAACACAACAGTTGATATTTACTTGCATTTAAATAATTTGATAACACTAAGCCACACAAAGAGGACACGGAGCATAACAAAAACCCACCACAGTCTGGTGATTGACTTGTATGACTTCATCTCCCGCGTGGATCTTCTTACAGCGGTCAGCCGGCGACTGCAAAGACAAGAAGCCAGAGGAGACAGAGTTAGAATTCAGATGGCTTAAAATTGATCTGAGTTTATTGATCTATGGGCAGCAGTGTGGAAGTTTCACAACACAGTGTGCTTAAATAAGCCATAACAGAGCAGGGAAAGGTCTTGTCGAGTCATCCCCATGGAATCCAATATGCTTTTATAGACACATAGGCTGTTAGTTCTGCAGACGTTAACAAAACAAATCAACCCTGTATACTGCATACCATTTGACTTGAAGAGTGTTTATGGGAAATACTTTTGTCACAGCTGACTACTTTTAATGTACAGTGAGATAGTTTAAGCAAAAACATAGTCTTAGTATGAGGCTAGTAAAATCTCAAATGAATAACAACATATAACTATACACTTAAGGCTGTAGATAAACATTTGACAGTAATAACCTTGGAAGTAATCATTTTCATTTGGCCCATGCTTCTTATGGCTCATTTACGCTGCTGCTACTTATGTTTCAAGCGTTATCAATGATCACTTTGATGTTATGCTAAAAAACCTGTAGGGGGCGTTAGGCAGAGTAAATAATTTCAGCAATTTTGAAGAAGATCAAGCACTACAACAACAAACATGGCAACACTGGACAAGGTAATGGGGAAATCTGAGGCTGTTGCTCGTTGGTGTAGGTATGTAATTATAGGTGGCTCTATGCCATCAGCAGAATCCGCCAATATCCCTTTTCCACTTGCTATTTGCCTTGTTGTGGGTTCAAACAAAATGGTCACCATCAAACTCAAGTTTAAATCATGGCCAATCTCCTTCCAACTGTTTAGGATAAGTTTTTTGTTACTGTGTCCTGGAAATGTCATAGTGTTAAGATGTAAGTAACTTCTCACCAACTCGCACAGTCGCTCTAACCTGACTCCACCAGATAGAACTGCTCACAGAATGTAGTCTGTTTTACAGTAGCATCTGAGAATGTTTCCCTTACAAAAGGGAGGCGCCTTCTGTCGGAAACTTGGTATGTGATTGGATGAAGCACCGACCTGTCATGATACATGTTTTAGCTAATCATAGCAACAATTCATATTGTAACCATAGTGCAGCTGATATGAAGAATCAAACAGCTGCAACAATAACAGTTTTTGCAAAGTGAGCCTGCAAAGGAACGTTAACTAACATTGAACTGGTAACAAGGACGTCGGCCGATGAAAAGAGCGTGTATGTATTTAGGATACAGTAGTAGTAGGATCAGTACGAAGAAGAGCACAAACATATTTTTCTTCTAGAAAATTATTTAGTGCCACATTTTTTTGCGTTAGCCAAAGACGTTAGCATCAACGCTAATGTCTTTCAGCGTAGCCATGTTTACAAAAAGAGGAGAAGAGGATGCTTGTTGCATTCGTCAAATTTTAAAACCCGTCTCTTCTTGTTTATGCTGCCACATCATTGGTCATAAGAGGCCGAGGAGCCCATGGGTCACTTCAAGCGGTTTGCTTGGCGCAATACAAGATGGATTTACCCGACAGAGGCAGCGCAAGGTTAAAGTCGCTCCTCTGCTTCAACTTTAGGACAGCGCTCACCACTGCCCCCTATGGCCAACATATGTACTGCTCTGTTGGTCCGTATCCACAAGCTTATAAACGCTGTCCGTATCCAAATGTAACCCCTCAATTTACACCAAAAGCGTCTCACGAGCGTTGAGTCTTACTCGCGTCTGCTTTAAAAGCGTCAATGTTGCTGCTACTGCTCTGCGTGTGTGGCTCACTCTCTCTTTTGCCAACTACATCCATACTTTTGTGATATTCTAGCTTTTTCAAATGGCTAAGCTACATTATCTACTCTCATATTATATTTGTTGCACTATATTGTATTTCTTATCCTTTAGTTCAAATGAAAGGTTAAGGCATATTTACGGTTGTTTTTTCAACATTTGAGCTTGCCCTGTGATCAGACAACATAAACTATCAAAAGCGCAATGTTTACATCACCGCTATGTTTTAGTGAGCTTTTATTTTGATAGCATAGTTGAAGTTTATTTTGAAATTTGGTGCCTACTTCCTGTGTTTTCCTGGTGGAGCTTGCAGCTTGACGCAGAGCCGCTTGAAAAATAGAGGTCCAACATATTGATTGCGTGGCGTAGCTTTCGGTGTAAATTGGGGGAAATGGGCAGCACTGCAAGCCACTTACCCCTTCAGTTGTCCCAGTTATCACATGAAGACCATCGTACGTCGACTTGATGTACATTCCCTGAATAAGACAAGCACACACAGTTATTACATGTTTACACATTACACTTTTATGATGCAAATTTTAAAGAGCCTGTTTACCCTTGTTTTGTCCCTTTTTTGTTAATACGCTATATAAATGCACGGCACAAGTGAAGGAATCCATTTAATGTTTATTAATTTCTGGATGGGAGCACACAGTCTTTGGCCTCTGTTGTAATAGCTCTGAGATTATGTTCACTGTTATGGAAATGTCCCTTGATAAAAAAGCATGCAGTGAAGTAAACTGGATAATCTACACAGAGGTTTTTCAGAAACACAAGCAGAGAGAGTCGTTACCAGGCCTTCGGAGGGTTTGATGTTGGTGAGGTGAACCAGCTCGAGGTGGGCTGACTGAGAGACCAGTGGGTCCGAGGACACACACACAATGTGCTCACACACTCCGACAGAGTCTTACACTAAAGAGGAAAGAAAACAAGACAAAAAACTATAATAAACGTATCAGAGCTTAAATACTAGATCAACTGGTTTCACCTTTTATGTGTGTTTTCCCACTGTATACGTTTAGCTTTTGTATGGACCTTTTAATTATATAATAAGGTAGTTTAAATGCACCTATACTATCCTTAGTTTATGTTATTTGATAATTGGCTCGTCGCAAAAGCTTAGAGTGAATATGGACATGATCTTTCTCTTCCTATGTGTAAAAAAGGTTTTCTAGAGCATTTTAGTTTGTTGAACAGGGAGTAAGCAATTTTAATTTTAATCACCTAACAGCACATTGTAATCTTTGAAAAAAACAAGACTTTAACACACCATCTAAGCTTTATTATCAAGGATTTCAATAGATGACAATTTTCAGCTTGGGTCCAGAGGGGCTTTGGCCGAATACAGCTCAACTCCGGAAAAATGAGCGCTCCCATTGGTCAACATCACTTCTAGTATAACTATCTAACTCCTCATTTACCTGGTGTAGTAGAAAAAAGACAGATGGAACCAATGACATAAAAAAGCTGTTGTGAGAATGTCTGTACAGCTATGTAGCCATTATCTTGTAGTAACACCTGTGGATGACATCAAGCTTAATCTGAGGTAAAATAATGGTAAATTCTGCCTTACTGACATGATTCTGTTTAACACACCCACAGACATACATTATTACTGCATTACCAACAACCAGCAATTGCCTTGCCTTGCCTATGTCATTTTTTAATTAATGATGCTGATAAAAGTGTTCAAACATAGCTGTTGTAGTGTTTGTATATGTCTGCTCCAAAAGAGAAAACTTTTTAAATCTAGCATTTTCTGGAGCAATATCAACAAAGTCTGAAGTTTATATATGGATGCATTAATAGAAAGTCTGGAGAACAAAATTGTTGTTGAGCTTGCCCACATGGGTTTATGTCAATGCTATGCAGTCCACAGAGCAGGCACACTACAGCCCTTGAGCATGGGGACATATGTTTTACCCTCGGTTTTGACAAAAGATGAAACAGAGTGGTAACTAGTCACATTATGGTCTTTAGGGAAAATACTTTTTCACTGCAAAATCTTTTTATACATCTATGGCTGTAATTAACTGAAACATCATAATTTTCTCTGATATACACCCTTGAGGCTGTTTTGAAAAGTCTGTGTTTCAATAAAAGGTGTAAATGAAAGAAAAAAATTCAACAGAAACTTCTTTTTGGTCAAAACATGGAAAAACTGAACCCATTAACACAGAATAGTAAGTGACAGCTGGCAGAGAAATCAGGACTCACCACATGAAGGATTTTGTTCTCTGTCTCGAACACTGTACAGTCCTGCGGGAAAAGCACAATTTAATGTAGCACAAGAAGAGCATCCTGTATCTTAAAGAGATTCCAAAACAAACCATCTCTCACAGCTGTATACTGTCTAGGATTCACATCACTGAACTCTGCTCCATACCTTCAGATATTTTCTTTATCCACCCACACACACATTCACATATTTATCTTTTATTTATACACGTCAGTCACATAAAACAGACCATAAGCACATAAATAGAAAAGGATCAAGCTTCGCTCAAGGGTACACCGAGCCGAGTCTAAGGCTGCTGCGCCTCGCCCACACAAACCATTCTTTTGGGGATATGACAAGCCTCTGCTGCGCTCTTCAAGTGGAAAGGCATAAGAGCCATCATCTGCCTGAAAACACACAAATGTACACAAACACACACACTCGAAACGTCACGGACGATGCACACACCTGCTGTACAATGGTGGTGAGCTCCAGGCAGAGCTGAATGACATTATTTCGAGTTACGGAGTAGTCAGCCACTGCAGCAAAGGGAGACCTGGAGGAAGCAGATAACAATAGGTAAACTTTTACTGAGGGATTGGATTAATGTATAGAGAGTGTGAAGAGGACAGGAGCTGGGAGAGACATAGATATAGCACATTTTCTATAAACTTTTCTTTTCTTCAGGCCACCATCTCAGGAGAACACATAAATAAAATGACATCATTGCAGCTTTACAGCCTACACATGTTCACAGAGTTGCTTTAAAGCAGTTCTGCGTAACTTTTAACTTTTGAACTGTAACCGGCACAATATTTATAAGTAGAGACTATCCAAGCAGCAAGTTTTTAAAGAAAGTACAGGTCTTCTGAAACGGTAGGGTCATTTTAGCGTTTTTAGAACAAATAGGATTCTGCTAGGATCCAATCTATTGGCCTATTATATGCATAGTGTACATTATTCCCATAATCTCTGTGATATGTCCTTGACAGGAAAGTTACATAGGCGGTTTCTGTCCAGCTGTTTCTACCAATCTCAATGTCCAAAAACAATAAAATTATTTTGACAATATATATATATATTTTTGGGAGCTAAAAGTTACACTGGGCTGCATTATTTTCTGAAGAATTCTCATTGAGATGTAAAAGATCACCCCAAAAATATTACTTGGATATTTGAAGAAAATTGTTTGTGGTAGTCCCTATAGGCATTAAATGCAAAAATGTTTTACTAGTATTTGTTAAGTTTTATTGTTTTCTTTAATACAATATTTTCAACGCTTTCCTTCACCAAAAGGGTGTATGTTTATTTTTATTAGAAAAAGAAGACGCTCGAAAGGAAAGACGTTAAACTAAATCAGCACTGTTCAAATATTACAGTGAGGCTCCTGTCTTGTCTGACTAAAACTAGCTCTGTTTAAATGGTTGAGCTATTTATAGAAGAAACCCCTAAACTTTCACTAAACTATAAAAAACAGTCCTAATCAGATAAAATCATGATATGTATAATAAATACATAGCTCTATATATTTATTATATTCTCCACTCTTTTTATTTCAAGCTGGAGTTTCCTCACTGATATAATTTCATATAGATTACATTTGACGGCTCTTAAGGGCAGTTAACAGGCCACTAGGGCAATCAGCCGCTGATGTCGGGCTTCTTTAAGTGGGGCCTCAACAGTGACGCTGGTTCACAGAGGAACGAGGACACAGTCCCAGCGGATGGTTAAAGGGAGCTGCAATGTAAACCAAGTAAATAGGACAGTCTCGTTTTTGAGCACAGAGTTAAAAAAAAAAAAAAAAAACACTAAGAAATAAACAAGTAAAAGCAACACTGGGGATTTGTTTTACCTTACAAGCCATCTATAATGTCTAAATGCATGCTGTCATAGTGCCTTTAAAAGGCAATATTTCCAGAGAGAACAGGTTCTTTACACAGTGAATTGTAAGATAATTGACCATTTAGCTGTGAACAAGGTGTTAGTGATAAAGAACATGCTGAAACTAATGGGGTGCTAATGATTGCATTAGGCATCGAGATTGTAAATATGTGTGTATCTACTGCATATATACTTTACAACCACTATTAGACTGATAAAGTGAAGTGGCACTGTTCAGAAAAAAAAAAAAAAAAAAAAATAACACTGCTGTCTTTTGTTCTAAAGACCCAGAATTGAATATGGCCAGAGCCTCCAGTGTCGGAAATATCCGTAGTGTCTGTGATTTGGGTCATCAGTATTGAGGCTGTGTGCTATATATACGCTAACCTAAGGCAACACAGACTGTGAACTAACCATTAGGCTACTTTTCACAGACAACGCTCAAGCAACACTTGGTCCAACAGTGGCCAGCTCAGACTCATCTTGCATTTCACAATTAACTTAAACTTTAAGTAGCTTTACTCCACAACAAACAACAGTATGGAAAAGGAGACAGGGTGAGCAATCATGAATCCATGCACTTTATTGATTATACAGTATTTAAGTCCTACTGTGGGAAAAGGCCAAACTCTTTTTCTTGGAGCCCACTGTCTCTCTAAAAAGTAGAACATCTGGTCAATTAAGTCCAGTCTCAATCTAATAATGCCAGATTGCCCTCTCTATTTATCAGATGTGGGTGTAAAGCCATGATTAATAGAGCAAGTTTACTACATGAGCATTAGAGAAGTGAGTCAGCAAAAAGGTTGCTATAGGAGAGGAAAAGTTTGCGTACTCTTGAGTAGAACCTTGATAACACCTGAGCTTAGAGCGCTGCTTCGCTGTCTTACTCCTCTTATCTTTGCAGTATGCTCCACTTAGGTTTAGTTTCCAGCACAGACATCAAAGTACAAACAGAAAACAGTTGCTGCATCAAAAAGTTCACACATCACAATTTGTTGGTAATTTATTATGGAGTAAAAAATAAATGTGGTCTGCACTATGTAAGAGTTTTATTCACTGATTAGAAAACATTGTGAAGGGCTCTATATATGTATTAGTAATAATTTTTGGGTGAAGAATCAAATTTTCTGGTCTTGTGTTTTACTTAAATGACACTGGACCTTCTCTGAAATTTGGGAGATTTTATATATGTTGTTATATATTATAGCTCTCATCCATGAGGTTTCAATGACAGTAAATCACAAAAAACAAATTGTCAAGTTGAACTTACAAATTACAGGACATTTAGTGATTGAACACAAAACACTGTATCGTATTTTTGTGGGAACTCTTTGTCAAAGTTAAATAATGTCATTTAGGAAGTGCTTATTTAAAACTTCAAAGCTTTTGAATAAATTTAAATCCACAGCCGACACATTATAGTACTTCCTACAATAAGTTATACCCTAATTTTTCCATTTCCAAACTCTCAGCCAAATACATTACAAATAAACTGTGCTCATCGTGCCCATGTTATTAATTCATAGGAAAGAGGTTTTATTAATGTGCATAAAATGAGCAGAAATGTTCAATGAATTACAAATGAGGCTAGAAATTTCCCTCATTGTACATCCATGATATTCATAAAATACAGAGCGAGCATCTGTGTTGCCCTTTAATCTCCACTGCTCTTACTTTCGACATAAAAGGCTACAAAATGTCTCAAGCCATTTGGGATAAAATTGCAGGGCTCCAATTTCAGACTTTTCTCTCTTTCCTGAAAAGTCAAACAAGTAGTTTCCAGAGATGAAAGTTCATAGTGAAGCATGATTTATGCAGATTTTTCTCTGTTTCAAATCCTTTAAGAAGATTTGATTGTGACGGTGTTAGTGCCATCTGTGTTGTGGGTTCTCCCTGAAGTCTCTTCTTTTCTGATGATCTCCAGTTTTTTATGTTCGTCTGTCTCTGATCAATCCTAATCAGACTAAGAGATAAAAGGATGAAGCTGTCAATGTCCTCATAATACATCTCAATCTGTCGTCTCATTGTTGGTGATATTAGATACTATTAGTTATACACTAATACATACAGACACCGGTGTTCAGTTGGAATAAAAAAGCTAGATATGACTTTTTGAACCAATCCATTATTACTCTTAATTAACCAACCAACTGTTCAGTAATATTTTCTGAAGTACTGAATTCAGCCCTGCGTGAGTTTCATGGTTATAAACAGGGCTGCACAGTATTAAGAAAATGTCCAATATTCAATAACTATGTTGACAATTGCAATTGATTTGATTATTTGATTGCACTCTTTGACAAAGTAGTTAAATCAAATAAAAGAATATCAGGAAATACAAGCCTTTAAATGATTTTCCACTGGTTTAATAATTTTGTTGCAATTTGATTTAAGGATCTGATTTCAGCCTTTGTAATTACATGGTTCCAACATATTATGAACACAAGTGGCAATATTTTTTTCAGTATTTACTTTTATTGTCATCTTATTGCCCCACTATTGCCATCCTATCACTGAGTTAGAGCATAAAGTGCACTGGAGTGTTTAGTACATCTATACATTTCCTCACATTTAAAAGAATAAAGGCTTTAAAACAGTCTAAACATGAAGCTGTGTCTTAGAAATGATGAATGCAGAGCATAAAAAATGCTTTGATGAGTCTATCCCTTTCTCATTGTTGCTTTGCCATTTACAGTTGCATCACTGTGTGTAGGCGTTGTGTGTGTATCAGTGTGTGTGGCAGGTGTGTGTCTACGAGTATCTGTGGGCGTCTCTACGGTTCGGTGTGTGCTTGTAGACACGGCACTATGCATTTATCTGTGTCTACGTGGCCTAAGGACAGATGTGGGTGCATGACATTTGGAGAACTGATGTCAAAGACCGTCTTCTCTATCGGATGTGAGCGAGTCATGAATAAATGAAGTGACAGAGAGTATGAGAGAGCAACACAAGACAAAGAAACATTCAAAGAAAAGGGTTGAAATTATCTTTAAAAAAACATATATTTCAAAATATGTCAACAGTAAAAGAAATTACTGTCATTTTAAATGAAGATGAACACAAAACTCTTTTTTAGCCTTGGTTGACTTCTTTCTATGGTATACAATTATACACATAGCACTTAAAGTACTGTTTACCTCAGAAAAAGGAAACTTCAGATTTTTACTGGCAATTTGTCTGTGTCAGTGTAAACTTTATAGTATACATATTTAAAGCACGTTTCTCATGGTGTAATGCTAACTACAATCACATGTCAAGTGTATTTGACTTTCAGTAAAATCAGTCTCCTGTTCTAATAAAGCATTTACAAAAGAGGATGCTGTACAAATAAGGACAAACACATGAAGAGTCTGTTAACATTACCTGTCCAGCCAGGCGAGCAGGCTTTTGGCCGCAGTGATGAGGTCCACCACAGACGTCAGCAGGTCGTTTGGAAGCCGCCGTGATGACCTGCTCTCTGATTGGCTGCTGCGACGCCGGCCAGAAATGAAGTTCTGTAGGTTTTTGGCTGAAGCTCCCAGTTTGTGAGCCAGAGTCCTCACACTCTCTGTCTCCAGACCCGAGTTCTACACAAATCAGACCCCAATACTTAAATGTCATACAAGGTGTTACATTTGATGAGGAAATTTAGTACAATATAGTTTAAATTTAAACAGGTTCTAGTTGGATTTGAACAAGTTGGAAGTGGATTTGAACAGGTTTTAGATGGATTTGACCAGGTTTAAGTTGGATTTGAACAGGTTTTAGTTAGATTTGAACAGGTTTTAGTGGGATTTGAACAGGTTTTAGTTGGATTTGAAGGTTTTAGATGGATTTGACCAGGTTTAAGTTGGATTTGAACAGGTTTTAGTGGGATTTGAACAGGTTTTAGTTGGATTTGAACAAGTTGGAAGTGGTTTTGAACCGGTTTTAGATGGATTTGACCAGGTTTAAGTTGGATTTGAACAGGTTTTAGTGGGATTTGAACAGGTTTTAGTTAGATTTGAACAGGTTTTAGTTAGATTTGAACAGGTTTTAGTGGGATTTGAACAGGTTTTAGTTAGATTTGAACAGGTTTTAGTTAGATTTGAACAGGTTTTAGTGGGATTTGAACAGGTTTTAGTTAGATTTGAACAGGTTTTAGTGGGATTTGAACAGGTTTTAGATGGATTTGACCAGGTTTAAGTTGGATTTGAACAGGTTTTAGTTAGATTTGAACAGGTTTTAGTGGGATTTGAACAGGTTTTAGTTGGATTTGAATGGGTTTTAGGTGGATTTGAACCCTTTTTGTATAAAGCTGCTGTTGTTGGGGCCATAAACAATACATGTGATCACAGAAGCTGAGCTGAAGCCCACATAAAATCTCACCACGGGCCATGATTGGCCCCTGGGCCAGACTCTGAATGTATATATTGATTAAAACATTACAACAATCAGCCATAACATTAAAATGACTGTCTACAACTGTGTAGCTCCTTGTTTACAGTCAAATTTCCCCTGAGTCATTAAGGCACCTTTCAACCTTTAGTAGTTTAAATTTCTGAAGGGCTTCTGTCGGATCACACCACACTATCTTTTGCTCTTCAAGGACAACAAAGAGTTTGGGCTGATAAATAAACCTGTCCCCAGTTTATTCCTCTTTCTTTCTTGCACCACTCTGATAACTGCAGATGGTAAAGCACTCGCAATAGCTGCAGTTTTGAGAGCCATCTTAATCTCATTTATTGCAAAAATGCATAGTGGCAAGCCTTGAGTGCGGTACATTTGAGTTCACTAGACATTCAGACACCACTACAAAAAAGCATACTCACTATATAATGCACTATATAGTGACTGGGAAGTGGTTTTAGACACAGCTTTTGATAAGTTTTAAAATAAATCCTACCTACTGACAGCTGCTAAAGATAGTATCTTTGTAATCCCCTGAAGTACCAGACCCATGATTTGAGTTCATATATTTACACACAAACTGCAATGAAACATTACAAATGCAATATTTATCATACTAATTATATGTTAAGGCTGTAAAATAACAACAAGCAAGTGATTTATTATCCGTTTAATTCAACAGATTTGAAGAAGATTTATTGCAGCTTTTATCACTGTAAATTAAGTCTGGGTATATCTGCAGTCAAAATGAAAACACATTTATGTCCTTTGCCTATTTGTCCGGTGCATTTGCGCGAACATCATATATTATCCCCGGAGCTGTAAACAAGGTTAATGAGTGTCCACGCTTAAATTTAAACAAACAAACAGTCGTCCAAACCTGGAAAACAAACAGGAGAGAGGTTACAGATGACACACAGAATCAAATTGGTTACAAAATAAGATCATGACCGCAGTAAAAAATGAATTGATTTTCTCATCTGCAGGAGTGGAAATAGAAAACAACTTTTGTGGTTCCTCTTTGTCTATAACTGTCCTCCTGCCCCAAAACTATTGCCTTTCCAAAGCTGCAGTCTGTAACTCATCTCCAACACATGTTTCTAATAAATAAATGTTTGTTGTATCACATTTCTCACCTGTTTTTTGCAAAAAAAAAAAGATATTGCTGAGGGAGAAGGCAGACTTTATAGATGGATTGAAAATGTGTGCTGCCTGGTTGAGAAGAGTTAATTAACATTAACATCGCAAAGCTATATTTGTCAAGAAGCTTTTGCATTTTGGAGGAGTTTTGCTCAACGTACAGGTTTTGAAATGCTGATCACTGGCAGTAGAGTCTAAGTTAAAAAAATCAATAGTATAACAAAAGTCTTCTGAAGCACTATTGTCGGTATCTACCGCTAGGTACTCACTGTAATCATATAGCATTAGGTAGCTTGTTTATTGGACTCAAGAAAAGAGGAAAGTCTAATCCCAGACTACAAACTCTTTATGACCCTCCACGGCTCAGACACATTAAATCTCTGATCAATGACAGAAAATCCCTTGTTAAAACTGCAGCTTTTGGCCGGTCCTCCAAAGACACTTATCAGCTTTCACTGCCACACTCCCGCCAGATATTTCACTCGTCTGTCTGTCTCCCTGTAGGGATGCCTCATTTCTTAATGCCTGCAGAGGAAAACAATTCAAGTTTTTACTGCTGTGACTTCAAGCTACTCTCAGATAATCTCACATTAGTTGTGTCAAGTTTAAAAAAACCTGAGTGCAGCAGGGAACACTGCACTGCACCTCATGTGGCAAATGTTCTTTACTATTGACTTCTGACAACCAACTTACAGTATATTTATTTTATTTGCCATTTTTTATTTCTCAATTTAAGCAAAATAGAACCTAATATAAGGTCTTGTAGGTAAGATGCAATATAGTCAGGCAGGCAGTAGGTCAATTTATAGTTGGGTATAAAGTATTACTGTCCTTGTGTTTCTCCAAAGGTGTTAGCAATAGTAGTTAAGTAATTTTAAAAAAAGGTTGCAGGGCACTTAAATCCCAGCCATTAGGCGTGCTATCTAATGCTAATGCTACAAGATAAATTTTAGCTAAGTTAAATTATTGGAAGTAGATAAAGACCAAAAAAGGCTAATAATATTATAAAAAGTTTAAACTTAGCTTAAAGATGATTAAAAACACATTTACCACAATAATACAGTTTCTTAAGCTTGCAGCAGGTGTTGGAGACATAGATTGTATAATAATTAATAGTTGGAGAGTTGTAAATTCATCATTTATTTAATCAGTGTGTTATTCCAGTTAAGAGTCTCTAGAGGGAGATTGCAGCAAAAGAGGTAATAATTGCTGAGTAGCACAACAACACACACTTTTCCTAAATTCTGTTCAGATGCAGGGTCACTGCCGGGGTTTTGACATTTTGCATTTGTTTAATCCTTGCTCTGTATATTACTATGTTTTGAATAAAAAAATGTTGGGTGACCTCAAAGCCATGGCCATTAATATCAAACAGGCTAGATCATCTTATTCAGGAAGACAAAGTAACTTGTAAACTTTATTGGGGCATTTCCACAACAGAAGGAATTATAATACTTTATTTTTTTATGATATTGCTAATGGTATTTCTTGTTATTACACTGTAGTGAAATTCAATTTTGGATGCCTTAAACTTCAACTTAATATATATTACATACAGCAATAGGATATGTTGGCTGTAAATATTTAACAGTAATTTCTCATCCTTAACCTTTCAGAAGATTAGTAGGTGTGCATATAAAGCCTGAATAATTCACCCTGTAAAAAAATATACCTAATAATAGTGTAACTCCACTAAAGAAAGAGCACTTAACATAAACTTATGGGCACTTTTAACTGTATTTATGAGTGTGTGTTCAGTTAAGAGTCTCTAGAGGGAGATTGGTCCAAAAGAGGTAATAGATGTTCAATCAGACCGCTGTTACTTTACTCTCTGTTGTATTGTGTACTATCTGTGGTGCCAGTGTGTATGGGGTCGGGCTCTTCTGATCTGCGGTTTGTGTGGTATTGTGGCCGGAGCGGGTTTTGCTGAGTCAAAAGAAAAGCAGATCAAGACAGAGAGGCTCAGCTGCAGCCCCTGGCTCCCAAAACAATGAAGGTATCCAGCTTCTAACCTCTTAACAAACAGCCGACTGGCAAACACACGCTGCACACAGAGTCCACACTGCACACCTCTGAGCAATGAGCATTGATTTCCCCCGCTTCTAGTCTCAGCTTCATAATACACTCATCTATCATAACCACTCTAACAAAGATGAAGAAAAAAAAAAGTGGGGGGGAACTAAAAAAAAACAATCCCATGAGCCAGCTGTTAAATTGCATGCAAACTATTTCCACCCCACACAAATTCATCTTTCAACAGAGACATGAAGCATTTGTCACTTGCTTTTTTTTTTTCTTCCTCCTGCAGCCTCTAAGTCTAAATGATGCATTCAGCTCCAAAACACCATATATATGCCGGATAATAGCACAATAAACACACCATCTAATCTTTAAAAGACAAATAACCAACAAATAAAAAAGATCAGATGGTCCTCACTCTCAAAGACAATAGATGTCCTTTGCCAGTGATAGACTTAAAACCTGACGAATTGTTTCCTCAATATCTCAAGAGTCCCCAAGAGTTTTAGCTCAATATAATGACAAGATAAGAAGAAGGCATTGATTATTTGTTGACATTTACAGAGGGTTACCTCAGGTCTTCTGCTGTAGTGAGGTATTCCCTGTTACATTTAATGTAAATTACATATAAGACGTAATGCACTAAAAGGTCACATAGTAAAACAGCAGGTCATCAATCAAACTCAATCTCTGTATCTTTTCATCTGAGGACAGTTTTGAGATGTAGTCCTAATCTGGCAACAACATGCACAACCCAGAAGAAGAATGAATGTTTTCAATAGGGGTATGACAAGATATTTTTTTTGATTGACTATGATTGATATGACTGTGGTTGTTCTGTGTCTTTGCATTGTGCTCGTGTTGGTCGCAGTGTACGGCATTATTTTCTTACAATTGTTGATTGTTTGGTTCTTGTCTATCACTCTTTCACACTGTGACATTTTTTATTAAATGTCACAGTGTTTCAATGCATTTTTTATTTGAGTCTTTATCACATGAGTTTTTTTTTAACATTTATTTTCTTATTCCCCCATTTATGCCCCATTTTCATGCATCATTTTGTGAATTCTCTCTTGAACCTGTTCAAATCCAACTAAAGCAAGTAAAAGAGCCAAACTTGAAGCTCAATTATCATGTATTAGACTTTTATTGTGAAAATTATAGTTATTCACTTATTTACAATAGATTTTATTTTGATGATGCAATATAAAACACAGGCTGTTTGTACACTCTGATCCTACACTTCACTGATTTGAGAAAAGAAACATGCTTTGTGCAATTGGCCAAGTATTGTACTTTTATTTGAGGTATTGCTATTTGTTCTTGCTTACATTTACATCCAGAGTCGGGTTTAATGAGTCCTAATAGCGGGGGGTTCTTAATAGACGTGGAGCTGATTAAAAACAATGCTGGCGCTCTCAGTTAAAGTGTTACTATGTCGCTGAGAGAAGCAGGGGAAGCACAATGTGAGTGATGCACTGTGTAGCAAAAGTTCAGCGATAATCAGCATCACTTATCACTGGCAGCGAGTGAGCGAACGCGTGAATGCTTTCGAATACGAATGAGTCAAATTGTGACATACGTGAGTGCACAGACGCCCACACTGGATGAAAGACAACAAATGGTTTTACAGTGGATACAAACAGTGCCTATGGCTGCTGCATGAGACAAACACTGGAGTGTATCACAAGAAAAGCTGCATATTTATATGATGTGTGTTTCTAAGCAACGTCATGTAACTAAAGGGCTGAAAGTGACATGTTTCCTGTTGCTACTGATACAGAAATCACAAAGACTTCAGTTCAGTTAATCATCATTAGCTATGCCAGCCACTTGCCTTCACAGCAATTTCTACTCAGTGAAAATCCTTACGTTAGGATTCATAACCGTTTAACTAAAGAGGGGTGGGATTTATGCAATACTCTCTGATGGGTTTTGTGTCAATTTAACTCTGTCATAAGTCATTTTATTCTGTGTTCGTTTGTACTACTCCCTGGAAATCCAACTCAAATATGCAGAGACTCTACTAGTTCTTTGAACAAAATAGAAACAGAATTAGGAAGTCTGGCCAGGCGAGACATTTTCATGCATCATGATTAAAATAAGAGTGGGCAATATTTGGGTAGGTATTAGATTCAAAGCAACCCAACACCACCACCACCATAACATGGCTTTTGATTTACGTTTTTCTCATTAAGGGCTTTTAAAAAAGAATAAGATGATGTCGGTCACTACAGTTCCTTACAACATTCAGTCTGTGGCTCTAAAATGTTTTGGAGTGGTTTCAAACAGTTTTTTGAAGAATACCCTTTTATATCTGCCAAGAAATGACACTTTCAACAAGCCCCTTGCTTGCTCTACATCAAAAAAAAAAAAAGATGTGAAGAAAACAATAAACTTATAGAAATGCCTCTGGAGGCAAGTTTGAGACATGATGGCTTTGTCCAAAACCACTCCCAAGTTACTGTGTAGAGCACTATATAGTCTTTTTGTAGTAGTGTGTATTTTTAGTGACTGAAAAATAAAGAGTTGTTAACAGACGTCCAATATCAGCAGAAACAACTGACTTTTTTCTACATATACACCAGCATAACGTAATTAATGTTGTTGTGTAAGGTCCAAAACGTTTTGATAATTGAGTCCACTATAGTCCATTATGCAGGCCAATGTAGTGATCGAGGGGTTAGGGACTAAGGAGAGGTTTCACATACAGCCAATTTGACCATAATATTAGATGTAGACAGGAACACAGTAACTGAAACCAAGTCATGTCCAAGAAAGACCAATCTTATTGCATGGGACTAAGACAAAACTCACACCTAGAGAAAGACAGTGTAAACTCAATTTTAATCAGTGGAAGTCCTATTTCATTGAAAAAAGTCCAGATTAAACAGGTTAAGTAATGTCCTTGGTTGTACTTAAAGACAGAAGTGTCTTTACCAGTAATGCAGAGTTCCCTGTGGTTGTAATATGAGAAAAGACTGAAAACAGATTCAAGTCTAGTCCTTTAAATAGCGGTCTTAAGAACATCAACACTACAAAAAAATGTGGAAACTACTATGTTGTGGCATTCCTCTGTTAGTCTTTGTGCCCCATGGCTGCACATCCACCCATTAATATTTGTAGACAACAGACCCCTGGATACTTACACATCTGCTCCTGCAGTAAATCTGTACATTAACGTGCACCTTCATGTTTGTGCCCAAGCGTGATTCAGAGCTGACTCATTCACTCGACTCCCACTGAGGCACACTTTTCACAACGGCAGGCGAGCCAAACTCCCACCAACACCCTCCATCTCTGCCGTACACACACACACAGATAATAAAAGTGGATTTGGTGATGACTTCTGGGATGTTTGAGAGACCTATAAAGGCTGCGGCCCTCCCTGTCGGGTTATGTGTCATCTGTTCCTATTGCTCTGTGAAGCGTCAGCAACAATAAAAGTGGCACTAGTGTTTAATTTCATTTCTGAGAGATGGTTATTAGAAGTGTATTTATGACCGGACTATTCTCTGTCATCTGGGAAGCTTCCGATTATGCAAAATGAACCAGGCATCCTGTTAATTTATTACACTATGTTTAATCGCAGATTGAGATTGTAAATTAAGCTAGTTCCTTTTGTTGTTGTAAGATTTTCTTGTTGAATAATCACCCGGCTTCACTCGTTGTATCGTTCTTGTGCCAATATAATTACAAAAGTTGAAAAAAGCCCAGGGGCCTTGTGCAGAACAGAGCCGACAGAGAAAAGCAACTAAAGCTAAAACAATGTGGATTTGCTCCAGGCGAGAAAAATCATACGAGTTAAAATTTTGTTTGAGTATGAAAATGAGCACGCAGCATGTTTATGGATGGAAATGTTACAGCAGGTTGGCATTTACTGCTGTTAAAATGTCCCTGAAGTGTCCATTAAGACACTTGTGCAAGATACTGTACACACAGACCTATAAAAGACACATAATGAAGGGAATAGCACTTTGGGGCTTTGCAAAGCTTGGATGTCACTTGGGGTCAACACTGAAAAGTAGCATAGATTGTAGCATAGTTGTAATTACCAAGCGTTGCATTTTAAATGGATATTCAAGGGTTTTTGAGGTAGAGGTGTGTATGGCACTTGTATAGTTAGTGCCTGTGTATTTCTGTTTGGGGAACTGCAGGCTAAGAGAAGCAGTGCACACCTGTTTAAGAGGGTCTATGGTGTCAGGGAAAACTAGTTAAAGGAGAGAAAAGAAGGCATAGTTATATGGTCTTACCAAAGAGATGACAATTTATAACAAATGCACAAGGTATGTGTTGGTGAGTTAATGAATTTATGGATAAGTGTATGTACAGTATGTGTGTTTATGACAGAGATTCATGCCAGGAACATCAAGAAATGTTAATTTACCAGCAACAAGCACTAAAGGAATAGCTTTCTTGTTTACTCTAGTACGGGGAGCTTAGTGACACTGGTAATGTGTCAACAGGAACACAAAGCTACATACTGTATATGGTATAAACCTAAAGCCTGTGCTAGAGATAGATTCTGTCAAAAGGCAGGTACTAAATAATTGGTCGGTGATTAGATTTTGACAATCTTATCCAAAGCCATGTTGTTTGTGTTAGTTTCATTAAAACACTTGATACTTTACCAGGAGCAGTACAAGATGGATTTTCGTAGATTTTGTGAAGTAACATTTCTTAAATCAGAATAGTAATATTCATCTCTTTGAAGTTGCTGCATACCACTCAAAAGAAATATCCCTTAAACAAATTTCTCACTATCCTTGTTTTTTATTTTTATATTCATCTCTATTCTCTTGAGATTTCCAGGACTCACCTTTAGAGCAGGATTAAACCCAGACATAGCCCTTTTGGTTCATCAACACTGTGACTACACTTCTGGCAGGTCCCTTTTTATGTCAAATGCTGTCATCAAATGTGCTCGCGCCAAATTTCACTGCCCATTTTCAAGTCTGGCGATCAAATTCATGTGAGGCAGTTGAGGAAGATTATTTGGCGGATTGATTCCTGCGTGAACAGATGATAAATACATGATAACAGGAGGTGAACGCAGGGCAAAGGCCTGGCACTCCCTGCTATGCCACTTCTCATGTTACTACACCACTCCCACATCCCAAAGCCACGCTGTCGCCAAATCAACAATGGGCTGACCTTTTGGCCCCAAATGCCACCTGTCCATGTCACTACAGGGCAAACATAAAGAAGCACAGATGTAGGGTTTGACATTGGTTAAGACAGAAAATGGTCCAACAACAACTTTTGTGATGACTTTGCTTTCCCATTTTTCTTCTTTCATATTCTTCCATACATCAGAATAAAGTTACTAACTCCCATTTGGCTTTTTACTTTTGCTTCTTGGGTGGCACTTTTTATTCCAGCTCAGAAAATAAAAGAATAGGGGAATCAAAATTTCAAATCAGAAATACCTCAAAATCTTTTTCTCCAAAAGTAATGATATGATCCAAAAATGTCCATGAAAGTTAACTTGTTTGTTTTCTTATAATCAGACCAGTGTTTGGAACCGTTAACCATGAAATGTTTTGACTGGCTGAAACAAGTTAAAAAGTTAAATAATATGGATAAACAACTCACTTTTGATCAAGGCCAGTAAACCTCTGAGTCCTCTGTGGCTGAGTCAAGTGTGATTTTAACACTAGATTAACACCAAACATTGCTTGTCACTGCTCAGGTCACTCCCATGGCACCACCAGCCTTTGCTCAAGTCGCTGGCAGGAGGTGAAAGGTTCAAGCCACTATCTTTTTGCTTAGACCTATTATTCTCTGTGTCTATCAATTTTCTTTTCTAATGTTTTTTTGTTTTGGTAATGTTGCTCTTTAAATGCATTTAGTAAATACTAATCATCAAATCTACCCCCAGGATGCTGGGTTTGAGTATCTTGAGTGTCTTCAGCGACTACAGCATTTTCTCCTGATGAGAAACATCGAACATCACAAACAGTGATGTCTATGAAAAACACATACCTTTGTTGACATTGCTTTGGATGTGAACCTTGACTAGGGTTTCAGACACTATCACTTACTGAGATTGATAATTCAGTCATGACTAACCATACTAATACAGAAATCAATAAGAAGCTCAATGTAAGTGACTGGTATGGTTTGACACTAATTGACAACCGCAGCTGCTTTTTCCCAGAACTAACGATAAGGACAATTTATACATCTCTGACCTTTGGTCTGCATATGTCGCCAAACTTTACAACCCACTGTACTTTCAGTGTGTTGTAGACTGGTCCACATTTTAAAGGTCTCATGATCAAACATGTTAAATTGTTCCTGTCTTGGTCTCAGACTCAGAGGACTTTTAAATCAACCTGGCCAAAACCTCATTCTTGTGATTGGATGGGGAACTACTATCTCCAGATGCAATCAATAATTCTAATCACTGTCTGCCCCCTCCGTCTCTGAAAACTAGCAAAACCCTTGGAGTTTGTCATTGATGTCAAACTGGACTTGTATGTTTAAGTTCTAGGATTTTCCTCAGGCATCCCATCCCATAAATCATACATTCGTCTCGGTCTCGACTTGGTCTCGGTTAGTGTGGTCTCGACTAAATCCTACATATATCAGGTTACGTTGTGTGGCCGCAGACACACCCAGGAGACGGGTAGAACGAATACCAGGAAAAGCTATTGCCACGTGTGTTGTTTGTAGCTGGAGCCGTCTTAGGGCCCGGGTGGAGCCTTCTGTTCAGCGCTGGTCCGTCAGCTGTTCGGCACAGACGGTCGGAGACTCACCACACACCCACTCCCTCACAGTGCACACTTATAAACACGAGCCATATGCACACGACCATCCAATAAAACCAACCACGAGGAGACAAAGCGACACAGTGCATCATGTAAATAAAACTCTGTCACCATTCCAGTTGGCATTTCATCGAAGCATGTGACTCAACAGATCCTTTTTATTTTGACCCCTATCAATCACTGTTGGTCATTTCTACACTTTTGGCAAACAGTGGCGCATGGTAACCAAACAGCACCATCACAATACGCTGGTAAAGGTCATGAGGTTGGGTTTTTTAACACGTAATGGGATGTTGTATTAATATTATACAGGTGCCATACTGGGAGCACCTCAAAGAATGTTAATTAATACAGTATATTGACCTACTGGGCTAGTTTTATCCAACCCAGGTGAACTTCTGGACATACATACATCTTTTCCAACTGTAAATTCTGTAAAGGTCAGACTTTAGGGTCAAACTAAATGGTAATTTACCAAATTTTGTCCATTTATTATCAACAAAATAGGGTTATAAAAATGATAAGAAAAACTGCAGAAAGGTTAACCACTGCTTTTAAAGGGTATTCGTTAAGTGCATTATGGCAGAATAACTTGAATATCGCCAACCACCTACCATCTGATAATGTTTACAGTGGCAATGTTAAAGAGTATTCATAATTTTTTTTTTTCTTTACTGAAACTAAAGCATTAAACTAAACAATAATTAATACAGTTTGGATGTACAATATGCTAGGTTTTGCAAGGTTTTACAAGTTTGACAACACAAACATGCTTTTAATGTGTGAAATATTAAGACATTCATTTACAGTGGTACATTAAGATGTAGCTTGCACATTAAAATTTTGAAGCAGTTTATCTTAAAAAGAATGAATTTGATCTTAATGAGTTTAGAATCATTAAACCCGTTCATTAGGAGATGCTATAATATGAAAAACCTCATGCAATTGCACTGAATATTAATAAATGTTGCTTTATTAGACTTTTTGACTTTCTGGTCTTTTCAGACTACCATAACATACTAAAATTCAACAATTGTCTGCATAATTGTGCGTGTTGTTGTCTCGATTCTAATATATGTGCGACATATTGTGCAACCAATTCATTACCATCACAAATGTTCACAAAAAGACACATTTACAATCGGACTCCTCAGCCTCTGACCATATTTTTAAATCCGATTTGACAAATGGCTCTATAGTGAGATAAGTACCTCAAGCACTTTGCAGGGACGAACAGTTAATTGGAGTTCAGTTCAGGATCCAGACTTTAGACGGTTTGAAGCATATAGGCACTTACATTTAAAAGCAGGTGTGTGTCACTGTTCGCTTTCATGTTTCTGCCAAAAAATGTTGTCGCTGCTCACTCTTGAACCTCAACTTCAAAATGGAAAACAGATATTTGTCTTAAAAGCTGGGAGGAAATGTCTGAGGATGAGCCGAAATGCTTTTAAAAAACTGGATCATTAAGACAGTTCTGAATGCCCTTCACTCTTTGAATTAAATTGATGAATAATGCACTATAATGGCACCTACTTACAGTGTTGGCATTGGCTTTTACAATAGGCTTAATTTTGTGTGATAAAATGGACTCGTCTTCATGATACATTTGGAAACCTTGTAATCCAGGCGCTATACGTTGCAGATTTTCTCCCAAGTGACATACAATATATCAACAGCACATCACATCCTGCTGTTTTTGAATAAAGGATACACGAAAGATAAGGAAATTAGTTTTAAAAGTGAGTATTTGTGTTCAATGCAGGAATTATATACTTTACACTATCCATATAGGACCATTATCAAGAAAAATAAGCAGCAGTAGACACTTATTTTTCACGTGCAAATATATTCTACAATGTTCGCTCAAGCCTCTGGGCACTCACCTAATCAGACTGAATTATGCATGACTGTAATGGTTTAGAGGTATTACAAAATTCTTATATAAACAAAAGCTGGCATGTTGTAGCACTTATTACAAGCTATTCTGAGAGACAATAATGCAGGAGCTGTCATTTTAAAAGGCTTTATCCACACACAACACTGTTTCTTGGTGGTGGTGAATGCTGTCACTCACTCTCACATTGTGTTGACGCTCGGTTGTTGGTCATCAGGAGCTGAGATGATGCACAGTCACACACAAAGTCCAGAGTCGGTGTCATTGAGAGGGCTCTGAATCATCACCAGTAACTGCTAAAGTAACAGACATAGGCAAGCACTTATATCTATATATGTCCTAATTTAAATCTGGTTTGGACATAAAAGTCTGAATTACAATGAAGCTTAGAGAACACTTATAAGTATGGTGGCCTGTTATTTCATCAGGAAGCTCTCTGACTGGTTCAAACAGGATTTTCCTTTGCCACAGTGGAAGAAAAGGTATTCCCTGATGAACTGTAAATGACTGCATGTAATTCAGAGTTGTGCTGTGTGCCTGGCTGAAACAAATGACTTCATCATATACTTTAAATGCCATAAAAAATGTCTAACCACAAGCTTTACCATATCCTCCAAGTCAATCAAAGTTGTAAGAACCAAATCAAATGCTGCCAAACACCACAATGAGCAATGACACAACACGGGAATGTCCTACGGTCAGTATCCAAGCAACTATACACCACCCTGGCGTCATCTGTCCACGCTCTATTATTTTACTGTACACCATGCATCAGTCAACACGAGTTGGACTATGTCACTGTCAGTCTAGGTTAGTACATGTGTCTGTCTCGGTATACGCACCTTTCATCCAGTCCACCACCTGACTCGTGCTCCATTTGCTCACCGGCTCCATCACCAGCGCCATCGAGGAAACTTTACGCCGACTCTGGTGTGGTTACGCGCCAAACAGAAAGAGCTCTTCCACCGCGGAGACTATAAGCTCTCTGTCTCCCGTTTCCCTCCCCTTCTCCTCGTCTCCCCCCTGCCTGCCCTTTTCCTTCCTTCAGCAGCCAGGTGCCTCTTCCAGCTTTTCGGCGCTGTCCTGTCCGCGGTAAACCTTTCGTGAACCCCCCCTTTTTTTTAACGCAGCGTAGCCGGGCGTGTGTGCTGCGGCAGGAATCCGGCACATCCCCTACGCGCGTTTTGCCGTTGTGACATGGGTCCTCTCCTCTCTGCTCCTCTCAGTGTGTGTAGGTGTGTGCCTCTCCAGAGCAGCAGCAGCAGAGGATAGATAAGTCACTTCTCTCTCTCCCAGCCTGATTAAATCATCGATGCTCAGTGGGTGGGTGGCTTCCCGTGAGCATTATACGTCCCTTTTGAGTGATAGCATCAGGCAGATACGAAGGGGGTGAATGTTCAGTGCGTTCACGAAATGATTAATTAGTGGATAGAGAGCGCAGTGTTTTGGACCCGTACGTGAGACCCTCAGGGGACGTGGGAAACGTGGGGTCCCTTTTCACTTTCGTCTTAACTTGAAAATATATTTAATTTACTGCCAATCTGTCTACCTCAGCTCCAGTGCCCTTTGTTCTTTCTTAAATCGTTTTAATGTAGTGTTGCTGACGTTTTTAAAATTGACTTTATTGAAACCAGTGCTGCATTATGAAAAATCCCTAAAGGGTTAACCCCGTCCTTCACAGAACTCTGAATTACAAATGATTTTAGCTTTCACCTCAACAAATTCAAATGAAGCTAATAATAATGTGTGGCAAAAGAACCATGGTTGTAGTTATAATACATAAAACACAGCCTACTTTACCATACCGCCAATCAGACACTCTAATATCTAAAAATGAACAATGTAAAAATCTTACTCCCAACTGACTGCAGTGCAAAAAGAGACATATATAAGTTAAAATGATTGTATTGTATCTTGCATTTGTCACTGGCTGATTATAGTCAGGCAGCTATAACTAAATGAATGTGCGAGAATTGAGTTTGATTTGAGACAAAACCTTTGCCACAAGGGGTCACAACCCATTCTACGTTTGTACTGGTCGCAAGCCCGGACAAATGGAGAGGGTTGAGTCAGAAAGGGCATTCCTGATTCACTGTAGTGACCCATAAAGAGAGCAACCAAAAGAAGCATTTTTGTAATAACAAAAAAAAATTGTGTAACATGAACAGAGAGACCAATGAGACAAGTTACTGTTATTTACTAAATTGTTAACCATTATTTAATTGTTATATTAGCCCTGTTAATGGCTGTTCTGTCAGAGTATGTCTCTAGGTTTTTGCCTGGCTCCCTTGACCCCTAGTGGGATAAGCAATAGAAGATGAAAGAATAATATATTTGTTGATTTTACAATATATGCCAACCAGCAATTAAATAAATAAATAGATGTCAGCCATCTTTTAATCAGAATGCATGAAATGAACCTCCCCTTTGAGCTGGACTGAGGGTGACTGGGGCCAACTGCTGCTGTAGCTCATGAATCCATCTAGTGGTAAAAAAACATATTGCAGTCAATTCATCTTTTGGTAAATTTTTAAACCATGTATTTTAGGCATGGTTTCACATATGTATTTATTTTTTCTGTTGCTGCTTTTATTCTGGGTAGCACCAAAGCCTATCCCAGCTTCATAGTGCACAGAGCAGTCACACTCATTCTCACTGTTTTCCCATGAACCGTGATGTCATGTGTAGCAAGACTGTTCCTTATTATGTTGCCCTGTTATAGACTCTTTTTAAAGTAAACATACTACTACAACCACTTGTACTTTAACAACAAACAGTCGTTTTTAAAAATAGACAGATCCATTAATGAGATGAATAATGGCGGATGAAGCGAGGGACTTAAGTGCCTCACTCAGAGTCCACAAGGGATCAGTGGCTGGTTTGATGAGCGGGGAAACGGTGTGAATCATAGGCTACGGCCCTTGCTGTCAGCAGATATCAAAGAAATTAGACACCTGTTGGGAAAAGGATTGGTGCTTCATCTCAAAGTGGCACCGAGCTGCTCTTCTCTTACGCTGTCACATATGACCTCAGAGGCTGCATATAAAGATGGACAGGGCTTCAAGCATAAGAATAGAAAGTCATTTATTCACCACAAAGATCTAAAAAGGCACATTGAAGGAAAATGTTATGTATTCCCTATGATTGTTACTACTATTGTTAGATTTTTACAAAACTATATCAGCAAGCCCCAAGCAAGCATGCATATGAGCGTATAATATTAGCTTGATTTTTCATTGTAATTAGTTCATTAAAAATTCATTATTGCTGCTGTTGAGTGTGTTATATAGAAACAGCCCTCTTTCTCTTTAGCCATTTTTAGAAGCTTATTTCTTGGATGCATCCATTAGCTTTGTATGTTCAGCCATAACCAAAATATAAATAAATAAATGCGTCCTTTTCTTTTCGTTTGGTCCAAGGCTGCGTCATGTTGTTTGTAGGTGGATGTATGCACAGTGTACAGTACAGAGAAGGCTTTATCTACCTAAAGCAGTACAGATGGACAGAGTTATCTTACCAAACAGAGACCCCTAGTGGCTATAGGTGTCACTGCTGGAGTTGGTTGTGGTAAAAAGTCAGTATGATTCAGTTAACGGCAGGAAGGAAACTTGAGAAACAGTGTGATTTTTTCTGTTTCCACTTCATGAGAAAGGATTTAGTCATAGAAACCTTTCTACAACCAGACAAATTTTCTTCAAGATGACCTGGATGACTGAGATTCTTCACTGACAAGAAAAAGCAATGCATGCATCCCATCACTAGCATAATGAACATTAACACTGTTATTTGTACATTTACAGGTACACTGTAATTTAAAATTAAAGGAGCACTGTGTAATATTATGTAGCATAAAGTTGAGTAAAATGTAACTAACTTTTATTTATTCCTGTACAGCTGCCCAGACAGGACCTCTGGAAGGTGACACAAAAGAAACACTGCTGCACTGGGTAAAAACATCAGGTAACAAATGGCACATATAGATGGTGCAACAATGGGTCAAGTTGTGCCCTGTTGTCAAATTTTATTCTATCATTTATGAGTCTATTCACCCAGCAGGCTTGTGTCCAACTTTATGCTTTCATGTCATACTTTATAATGTTGTTGCTGCTGTACAGTACATGTTGTCATTAGTTAAATCATACCATATATTCTCAAGTGACAAAACATCTCAGAACGTGTGCAAAATAAAGCACTAGCAAAAAAAACATTAATGTGACATCAGCGTTTGCACACTGCTGTGAAAAGATAGTCCTTTGAACACTTTCATTTGTACTATATGGTTAAATATGACAATTCTGACATTACTGTCTGTCCAATCCCCAACAAGGATCACAACCTCAAGGCAGAACAACTCCTCAATGGGCTCAAAAAAGAGGAATAAGGTGGAAGAGGAAGATCTAAAAAATGAGGATGTTTGAAACCAACCAGAGTATTTACAGAGAACTAATTTCTGTGTAATCCACACAAGAGGGTAAGAGGGGACATTTATTTGTTCAGAGTTCAGGCAATTGAAGTTAAAAATTATGTTTTGTTGGCAGTGTATGGAACTCTACAAACATCGTCTTACAGTTTAGACTGATGTTTCTAAACTGTGAGTTTTGCATATACAGTAGTTGTATGCATTTACAGTATGCACACATTCAGACCCGTTCACACCTGGGGCAGACAGAGAGGGTTAGGGTACACAAGGTACTCACAGCCTTCGCCGACTACCACCAAACTCACCTCTGCAATCACACACATGCATACACATGGAATAAAGTTTTGCAAAACGTGTGCTGCTAAGAAGAACCTTTTGCTCATCGAGTGTCAGGTTTTGAAATTTGATCCATTTATTTTGACTTTAGAGGCTTAGCAATTGCAATAAACTGTTAATGGCAACCGTCATGAAAAAAGTGTAACCGTAGACAATAAAGAGGAAGTATTAAAATACCCAGCAAAAGTGGAAGAGAAAATATCAGTTCCAGACAGTTCCCATAAATAACGTTTCATTAGAAGTGAAATCGTTTTTCTTACTTACAAACAAATGTGTATGTTTGCATTATTTTGTCACAATTTTTTTCAAAGCTGCTTTGAGAAGATATTGTTTTCACTTCCTCTCAAACCCCAGAAATTTAAATGTCTGTCGGGTATAAAGTCATACTTTAGACCACTGTCTTCATTTGAGGCAAAGTGGATAACGCAGAAGTATCACAGAGACACAGTGAGTATTGAAAACATGTTTATATATAACCAGAGGCAAAATTTGTTCAAGTATAAAGTAATTAATTAAAGGCATCCTGTAAAGTAAGGCAACAACTGCAATGTAAGAAAGTATGTATTTTTTTAGCAGGAAACAAAAGCCACCAAGACACCTATAAATGTCTTAAAGTGGCAGCAAAAAAATGATAACATAAAATCCAACCAAACCTATTAATCTTCAAGACCAGAGCAGAGTTTTGAGACCAGAATATGTTCTATACATTGGAATAGATCAAATCCAAACAGAATAATGGAAGTCAGTGTTTGGTGATATGTTTTCGACCAATCATAAGAATATCAAACACGGATTAATAAACCATTTGTGGTCCAGGTTTGTCTCGATAACTGAGACAAAACCAAATAAAAATCACTTTAAGAGCAAAAGTATGGAGAATATCCACCTCTGCATATAATACTAAAAGTTGGTAAGATCAGTTTATTCGTTCTTTTTTTACTTCCTAGAAACAGATTTATCAGAAGCGGACATTTGATGTTTGACAGCACTTTTTTTTTTTGAAAATGGACACCAAGTTTCAAGACGAAAGGCTGAGAAAACATGTAATAATTTTTTTCTTCTTGTTTAACATAAATATTCTGGTCGTCAAAGGATTTTCTCTCAAAAGTTGCTACATCAGTCGAAACAAAGCCAATTGCTTCATGAACAAACTAACCCAAGTTCCCACGGATATTCCTTCAACAGTGAAAGGCATTGATCTGAGCAGAAACAAGATTTCAAAAATACAAGTCTCAAATTTCACTAATTTTCCAGTTTTGACGGAGTTAGACCTAAAACAAAACTTAATTTCCCATATTGGAAAAGACACGTTTTCTCTTTTATTTTCTCTCAAACGGCTAATACTGAACAACAATAAACTTGTCAGTCTTGAAGATGACGTTTTTAACGGCTTGACCAACCTCGAAGAGTTATATATCATCTACAATAAGATCCAAACGGTGGCCTCAAACGCATTTCAAATCACTGAAAAGTCTTATGTTACTGGATTTGTCTGGCAATAAACTGAAATACATGAAACAAGTTCATTTAATTATACAACACATGCCACATTTGAAGATTCTTAGCATTCAAAACAATGGGATATCCACTTTTAAGTCTTTGGATTTGACAAACAAGTCGATCGAACTTAAGACTCTGGATTTGTCAGGAAATCCAATAAAGGAATTTCAGATGACGGCACATGTCTTTCCAAACCTAACCCGGTTAAACATCGGCGCGCCCCCAAAGAAGCTGAACATGGCATGGGACGTACAGAACAAGACGATGCTCGGACAAGTCACTACTCTTGACATCAGTGGTGTCCGGACGGAATCAAATGAAGAGATGAGAAAACTACTTTCAACTTTCAACGCCTCCTTGACCTTTCTGAAAGTGAACGCGATGAAATACAAACCGACTGAGCTGATCAACATTTTCTGTTCAATCCCATCTGTGTCCACTTTGCTCTTCCAAAGCAACAAAATGTCTTTTATCATTTCAAATTTATTCCAAAAGTGCAGTAATGTAACTGTGCTCGATATAGACAAAAACAATATAGAAAAAATAGACAACGACTCCTTTGCGCCTTTTGTGCGATTACAGAACTTGAGAATGAGCTATAATAAGCTTCCATCCATCCCATTCGCCATAAGAAACCTCTCCACGCTTTCCAAACTGGATCTCAGCTTTAACTTAATCAAAACGCTTGCTTGTGACGATTTTGCCAATTTGACAAACCTCTCGCAGCTGAAATTACAGTGGAACCCAATTTCTGCCTTAAATTCATGCGTTTTTCACAATTTGAAGAAGCTGGTCATTTTGGAACTACAGGCAAACAAAATGACCACATTGAACGAAGCTTTCCAAACCAGCTTGCCAAATCTGAAAGTTTTGCGTTTAAATCAGAATGAACTAACTGTTATTAAAAAAGGGGTGTTCAGCGGCTTGGGGTCTCTGGAGAGTTTGTCTCTGTTTCAGAATAAAATACAGACACTGGAGAATGGGTGCTTTTCTGGTCTACACAGCCTTTTGTATCTGCAACTACAGAGCAATAACATCACAAAGGAAACTCTAGACAACGCTCCTTTTAAAGGTTTGGTCAATTTAAAAAGTTTGAATTTAGAAATTAATCACATCAAATATAAAAAAAACACATATTTGCCAGAGCCGCCATTTATGTACTTGTCCAGTTTAGAGTCTTTGAACCTGAATGCACAACATTTCACACGTAAGGCCTGGCTACCAGAAAACCTTCTCCAAGGTTTAACAAATCTGTTGACTCTCAATTGCAAAAATATGCAACTTTTATCCTTCCCTGATGACTTCCTTACCTACACGCCTCGGCTGGACTCACTCGACATAGGCGTGAACAGCCTCATGGACATCTCGCCGGCCTTATTCGCACCGATTGGAAATCTTACAAAGCTGAGAATATCCAGCCTTACTCTTCACTCGCTGGACTTCCTCATTAAAGCTAATCTTACAAAGCTAGAATTTCTCCAAGCAAGAAAAAATGCCTTCTCTGTCATCAATGAGAACACTTTCAAGTCTGTACCAGGTCTTTCGTATCTTGATCTTAAATATAACAGCTTTACCTGTGATTGTGACAACTCTTGGTTTGTTAATTGGGTGGAAACCAACAAACAAACCCAGGTTAGTGACGCCTATAGCTTTGAATGCTTATTACCGCCACTCCGTAAGGGAACTAAACTATTAGACCTCAACGCCCAGTCTTGCATCATCGACTTCGGCTTCATTTGTTATGTGTCCACCACTTGTGTCACTATTTTAATGATGGTGGCTTCCTTCGCCTATAACTTCATGAGATGGCAGCTCGTCTACGCCTATTACATCTTCTTGGCCTGGCTTTTTGACACAAAGAAGAAGAACAAGCAGGCGCCCGATCAGTACGACGCCTTTGTCTCGTACAACATCCAAGACGAGGCCTGGGTCTTTGGAGAGCTGCTGCCCCATCTGGAAGAGCAGCAGGGGTGGAAGCTGTGTCTGCACCATCGGGACTTCCAACCAGGTAACACCACCACTTATATCTTTTCCCCCCAAAAAAGAATTAGTTAAGGTTTTACAAATGAATTGTACAGACACAACATGGTGTAAATGTATTAAGACAGTCAATCAAATGTGTGTCTTATTGTATAAATAATGCTAAAAATGCATCTTACAACACAACCTATGAACAAAAAATGAACTTAACAGAAAAGTAAACAACAAAGGACATTGGTTTTGGCTGTGGTCCTTAAATTTTTGCAACACTGATCACTGTATTTGCATCTATTTTAGTCTCAGATGTTTCCATAGTCAATTTGTTTTACACCCAGCAGTGTAAAAAAAAAAAATGTAGCTGATCCTTCCACATTTTGGGGAAACTCATGCTCATCTGCACCAAAAAGGTTTGTATTTATAGTTTAACTGCATTTCATTTGCCCCAAAATGTGAACCTAGTTTCAATTAAATTAAGCTTTCATTTTAAACCATGATTAAATGAAGTCCTTTATTATAGATTTAAACAACATTTTAACCTGATAACCTAAAACTCTGATTGTCTGAAGTGTTATTGAATGTCTCTTTAGATCAATCATACATTCTAACAGGTAACAGAAAACATTACAACTGTTTTAGGTTTATTTTGTCTGAAGAATGGGGAAGGATTGTAATATGTTCATTACAGCTTTATTTGTTTATTTATTCATTGATACCAATTGTGTTTTTGTCTTAAAAACCCTTCAACAAAGAAATCAAAATGAAAAAAAAAATCAAATATGAGAAAGTGTGAATGCCAGGATCATTGTTCTCCCTTTGCCAAGACGTGTTATGTCCGGCATATTAAGAAACAAGCATTTTAAAAGTCCCATGAATAAATACAATAAATCGGTAGTTGTATAAAGGCCTGTAGTTTCCTGGTTTCCTCTAGGTGTCACTGCCGTCACTTTATTGATGGAGGTTATAACATAAAGTACATGTGTTTGTTTTCTCAGGGAAAGCCATCGTGGAGAATATCATAGATGCCATTTATGGGAGCAGGAAGACCATCTGTGTCGTCAGTCGCAGCTACCTCCAGAGCGAGTGGTGCTCCAAAGAAATACAAGTGGCCAGGTATCCAGCTCATATTTCCACATTATCTAGTATTTTGTCATTCTTCGGAGTCAATAGATACAAATACCCACGACCAAATCCATTTAAAATTAGTGATTTAGACGGTTTCTTCTCTATGTGTCCATCTTTTGTAGGATATATTCTATTCTCCTGTCTTTTATGTATGGGTCCTCTTATTAAACCCCATTATGTTACTGGATTACATCACTTTGTAACAGGAAGTCAGTCTGGAAATCTGTTTTTGTGTAGGATATAGCGAAAGTACTTTGTGTATTTCCACTTCCAGCCATTTTAATTACAGTTTAATTAGTTGTGTTTTTGCACAACATCAAAAAAAGCCTATCCTAACTTTAAAACTATGTGACTCTCTCTCGGACTTTCTGCTCTGTCTAGTTTCCGTCTGTTTGATGAACGCAAAGACGTGCTGATCCTGGTTTTCTTGGATGACATCCCCACGTCGCAGCTGTCTCCGTACTACCGCATGAGGAAAGTGCTGAAGAGGCAGACCTACCTGAGCTGGCCTCGGGCTGGAGAGCACATCGAACTGTTCTGGGAGAAACTGCGGCAGGCTCTGAGCTCCACAGACAGCGCTGCAGAGGACAGGCTGCTCCTCGTTGTGCCAGATACACAATGAGACTTCTATAAATCTGAGCTACTTCACTCAAGACCATGTCATGTGTGAGACCTGAGTGAACTTGCTTATGTTTGGTCCAGAGGTCTTAGGGTGTGCTTTGGGGTTGGTCGCTTTATTTGTACACTTTTCTTGAAAGTGTGAATGCTGCCACACAATTCAAAAGCTGGGTCTTGGTCTTTAATATATCTCTAATACTAATTTATAACTCTGGCTGTAGAAATTGCTCATTAGTTTGTCAAAAGGCCATAGTTTAGTTACAAAATAAACCTATTATGCAGCCTACATACCATTGCAAGTTCAATTACCTTTTCTTCCTGCTCTATGCTACGGAAAATGCCCCCAAAATACCCTTTCTGTGATCCCTGATTTGGTTTTGTCACAGTTGATGTAATGTTTAATCTGGTTGAGCCATTATACACACACTTTACAGGTAGAGACCTACAGTGTTTTTCATCAATGATGCGATCAAATCCTTGGTTTACAATCAAAGAAGCCCATGTTACTGATCTAACACAAGATCTAATGTTAGTTTTGGTACACATACGTATGTCACTTACTTCTACTTTAAATATATATCTAATTTTGAAGTGCTTTGAATGCACAGGTATCATTATGTTTGACCTAATTGTTTATTTAAAAGAATAATATGTCTCCTAATTCAAACACATGGAACTGTCACTTAAATATCAAATGTATTGTAATGTTGAGGAGGAGGAGGAGGAGGAGGAGAAGATGTTCTCGAGACTCGTTGCAAGCCATGCCACATTTACATTTTGTGGAATATAAACCAGACTAAGTTCAAGAGTGTTTGTTCTCCTTGTTTAGCTTCAGGAAACCATCAAAAATAATTTAACTATTATTTTTATGATTTTTGGATAAGTGACTGAATCTGGTGCTCTGTTTATAAAAAAAGGGGGTTATTCTGTCTTTGTCCTGTCAGTCATTATGAAATAAGTTACTACCCTGTTGACATGTGCTCCCATTTCGTCATGACACTGCATATTCTACATACTCGTGTAGTTCCAGTTGGTTTCCACTGTCAGTCACTCAGTGCATTGTATGTCTTACGTTACACTCTCGTTTTCACTGTTTGAACACAATAATTACTCTCTAGGACTCTTTATATTCTTGTAGTATTGGAGGAACTCTAGAAAACTGCAACCTTTTGCTTTGGCGTCATCAAAATATCTTTAATCTAATCTCTCTCATGTTTGACAACCTGCACAGATATCAACAACAGGATATTATTACAGAACCTGCAAGTGTTTCCTATACGGGCTTCAACAATTTTTCTAAAGCTCAGTGCATGCCTTCCATGTGAAATGAAAAACGAGGAGTGACATCACCCACACACAACCGAGCTAGAAATCCAGGTTATGCTACTTTAATTTTCCTTTTTAAAAGAACTCCAGGTATTTGCCCTGGAGTTCCTTAAATGGCTCTATTTAATTAATAAATAATGGAGTAGTTAATAAATCAACTAAGTCTCTCCTCTGTTCTTTAAGGGGATTTATCAATCCAGTGTATGTACTTCCTAAAAATTTCCTGAGTATGACGTTCACAGCAAACAGTGAGACACAGTGATTTAATACATGCCTTGATAAATCCTTTAGCATTGTTAAAGATACAAGAACAATGCTTACATGTTGTCTTTCATACTGCATCTTTGTTGTAAAAAGTGAATATTAAGTAATTTCTTTGAGTGATTTGTCTGAATGGTTGCAAATGAATAAATGTTGAGGTGCTTGTATCAAAAAGACTGATCCCCATCTACAGTGAGAAGTTACTTTTCAAATAGCATCATGTACTTTCCTGTAGAGAGACAGGTTTGTAGCCATGGTTTATAAATAAGTAAAGAGTCCAGAATAGTGGCTCTTAAGTATTATATCATGTTCTAATCCATGCCTTAAACTACCACAGGTGTGTGTTTGTTTTTTTTTATTATTATTATTATTGTGAATACCAACTGTTTAAGAAAAAGAATGATTGTAGCTAAACAAACTGCCCCTTTTTTCTTCACACTTACTTAAAAGATTGATTTGAGTTTGTGGCATAAAATTCTTCATTAGACTTAAACATGAGAAATTCAAGTGTGAAAAGTAATCCTGGACATTCCCACAGTAAAATAGTCTGAGATATAGATTGAATTTACTATTAATCTACAATTATATATTAGTTTATAGTTTATTTCGCTCACCTACACAAACAAACCAGGGCACCGTAAACGCAGTCGGGCCAAAACTTTCAAACAAACAAACAAACCAAAAAGGTGTAGGCTGAAGCTTAAATGCTTAGTATGTCTAACCTTTGTACATTGTCTCATAATAAACAATATTATAAATATAAATATATTTTCCATAGTTACAAAGAAACAATGATAGCACAAAAATTTCAAGAATTAAACTTAATAATTTAGTACTATTTACGTTAAATAATTTATGATGTTGAGTTAAAATATTTCATAACAATAAATTTTAAAAGGTTTTTTTTTTTTAATGGATGAGAGCGCTACATATTTTAACTCAGAGATCACAGAGATCTACTCCTGTAATAGAGATACAGGATTTCATAGTGTTGGTTCTAAAATGTTTGTTTCAGGAATATATCGACTCCTCTGACTCCTCTGACTCATATTGACTTTCTCTAATTATTACATATTACTCTAATTATTCATTTATTACATTTATTACATTATTAATTATTAACATTTCCTGGAGTGTTTTTGATTTGATTTTGATTTGATTGAGTGTGTTTTACTTTTGCTTCATTATCAATGCACATTCAAATATAGTACTGTCTTGATGGAGCTGTGTTTAGGCTATTATTATCAACTATTATCGGCTATTATTTATGATAGAGACTTTACTTTTCAAACCTAATAATACTTTGAAAATGTAGTTTCTATTTATTCATTGTAAATAAAATACCCAGACATATCTTTGCATAAAGTTAACATTTTTATTAATCTTTTGAATTTACTTCAGTAAACATATGGATCAGCTGATGTCACGGCAACTTTTGCTTTTACAAAATTTACAAATACATAGTATTATAAAAACTACTTTTCTCTGTTCATAAAATAGAACAATACACAGAATATTATACAGATAAATAGACCTTATAGTAAGGTTAATATAGTAGCACACAAAAAAGTTAGAAAACAAAAAAATAGCTTCAGCTTTGATGTCAGCAAAAATAAAGCAGTTTATGATTTGGCTGCAGCTTTGGTTTCAACTTCTTTCAAAACAGTATCTTCCTTTTGGCGCCTTGAACTGAAAAAGAAAAAAGAACAAAACACACAATGAACAACTTGTAAAGTATGCACAGCGGATTAATTTACAACTTAGACTACGACACGGACTATTGGTACAGTGCACTCACTTCACACACTTCATGCCGCGCTTGGTCCAAAGAGCCAAAGGGTCAGCACACACAAACTTCCCATTGGACATGTGGAAACTGTGGGGTAAAACAAACAAAAGAGCCAACATTAATCGCATGAGAATTCCTCTGAACGAGCCTCTCTGTGTGTGACACAATGTGATACAACTCAATGAAATCAGATATGATGATGCAATGATGCAATAAAATATGATTCAATACAATGATGCAATGATGACAGATGATATAAAGTGTTACTATACAATCAGTGTGATTTTGTATATCCAGTTTGTTTGACAGGATGCATTCACTACTTTTACTACAATTTGAATAAAATGTTTTACAAAGACGCTGAGGTGACTCACATGACGGCGTTGATGTCACAGTTCTGGTTGATGTTCTGGTAGCTGTAAGCCAGCAACCGATTACATGACAATGGACGCTTTGTGTACTTCAGGCAGCAGCTCCCTGCAAAGACACACATCAACACATTATTCAGTCGGATTCAACAATAATAAATGAAGGCTTGTTGTTATCCTTTACAAGTCGTATACTTACAGGACTCGGCCGGCTCAATCAGCTGGGACAGGACAACCAAAGTACAAAGAGTCAGGAGACACAGTTTGCCGCACGCCATGGTTTTACAGGAGCTGTTAGCGCGTTTCAGTCGTTGTGAAGAGCCTGAGGTATTCAGCAACAGTAGAGTGCACTTATATAGCAGCCAAGGGGAATTTCCCTGTTCAAAAAAAATTCTGCCCTGGACGGGAGCCAGGAATAATCAATGTTCACACAGACAATGATTTTTTTTTTTAAACATATAAGAATAATGAATTGTAAGCAGTTTTAACCATATAACCTCAAAGGTTTATGAAAGTGGGTCACCTGAAAATCCACAGTCAGCTGTTTAGGGGTAAAGTTACATTGTTATGTTAACAAAGAAAACCAAAGAAACACATATTTACACGTTACACACGTTAATGCTGTGCTTAAATATGATATGTGCAGAAATATTTGAACCAGGCACTGCACAGCATTAATGTCCAAAGCCTGACTTTTTTACACTGTGCCCCGTGAGACTTACCAAAGTGGTTGGTTTAGCTTGAACTGGATTTGTAGATCTATGTAATATTAGTGTTTCATTAATACCACTTTTTCTGTTACAGGTCACAGGACTGGAGTCTATTGCAGCTGCTGTGGGCGTGAGACGAGGTGCACCCTTGGAAAAGTGGGTTGTAGGGCTAATACTTAGATCCATGCACTGACACTGACACATTTATTTCCTACGGGCAATTTAGATGTGTACGACTGTGTACTTTGTGGACGATGGGGGACAAAGGAAGGTCACACAGGGAGTAAGAAGAAGTAAGTAAGAAGTAAGTCTAACCACTGTTACCTGTACACCCATTTTCTCAGCCTCAATACACTTGAGAATGATCAGCTTTTTTGTCTGAGAACACAAACTTGACACAGAGCTGGGCACTTCCACAATGTAACTGATATTCTTCCTTGACGTCCACATCATTGTGCACAACAATGTGTTTTCACCTCCTTCAGTGCCTGTGTGGGTGCGGACGAAGCCCACACCTTCATAAATGGAGGAATGCAAATAAAATATCCATGCTTTGATCATAAAATCATAAAAATGAGATGACCTGGCACAGTGGCTCAGTGTCCCGCTCTCAGTTCATACTGTCGTTGTGTCCTTGGGCAAGACACTTAACCCACCTTGCCTCCAGTGGTGTTCCAGCTGAAACACTGGTGAATAATAGCGTAACGTAAGTTGCTTTCAAGTGTCCGCTCAAATGACAAAAAAAATGTAAAATGTAACACTGGTGTAAGAAATGTAACACTTCATGTAAGTCGCTTTGGATAAAAACGTCTGCTAAATGACTAAATGTAAATGTAATGTAAATGTAACTTTGCTCTGGCTTATGTAAACATAAGAATATGGCAGGCAAGTTTTGAATATGGCGGACAATTGCCTGGGGCCCCGAGCTAAGAATGCCTGTGATATCAGCGTTAACTACAGTAAAAAAATAAATAAAATGAAACACCTATGTGAGGCAGCCCCGTCCTCCCACACGTCCTCCGCCCCGTCTAGAGAGGTCCTACGTGCAACGACTAAAATGAAAACACTGTAACGTAGCAATGACACCCCCCTAAGCGTCCCTATTGCTCTAGCTGTCAAAACAGTGGTCACACATGCAGACTTAAAATTAAGCAATTTTATCTACCAGGCTTTGCAAAGCTACAACAAAAGAAAGAAGCGGAAGCACCCGTATGTTTTTCAGCTAATCTGTTTCTTTCATACTTTAATAATTGTCCCTAGTAATTAATTTAACTGGCTGGACTCAGAGAAGCAGTGCGAAGTGTTTATTTATGACACTGGCCTTTTTTTGGCAGAGAGATCTATGTATCCGCTGCTGAGCAAACTCAAAAAAAGGTATCTCTAAAATACTGTTTGAGCATATACTTCCAGATGCAATTATTCAAGAAAGACTAGGTTTTTGAATGAGCTGACACTAAAAACTAAAGGTTAAGCTACACACCGCTTTTCTCAGGAGTGTGCTTCATTGTGAGCTCTACCGCAATAGTACCTGCAAATACGCTAATAACTTCCTTATTGGCAACCTTTGATATGTGTCCAGGAAGATTCCTATTTAATAAAAATGTTTTTAAAAAGTCTGTGGAAAATTGGGGGGTATTTTGTTTTGGAAGCGGGAAGACATTTGCAGAAACAATGTTGTTCACCTGCATCATTCACTCATTTTCTCATAGTCCCATCAGGGGTCGCGGGTGACTGGAGCCTATCCGTGCAACTTTGAGCCTTAGGCGGGTTATGGTTAGGAAAAGTTGTTGTTTTTAGATGTTTGTTTTAGAAGATGCCTTCATCTGATAGATGTACCTTCAACAGATCCCACATTATAATAAAAAACTTAAATGCCATAAAGATATTTCCTGTAATATTCCCAAAGATAGGAGGGATCCACTCCCAGGACGGAAATACAGTGCAGTAGATGAGCCCGGGACAGATAGAAACAACACACGATACATACAAGATTTTTTAGCAAATGGGAAATGACTGATGACATGTACGTGTGTGCTCATACGTACTACGTCTGAGCATTTAGGCTGCCGCAGCTAAAAGCTTCAAGCTACAAGTCACAAGGCTGAGGGATATGTTATGCTGTATGTCAATGCTGTATGTACAAAATGACAACTACATAAGACTTGGAGGAGCTGTAAACAAAGCAGTTAAAGCGTTTAAGCAGTTCCATCATAAACAATAAAGCCCCATCCTTTAAACATTTTTTGGGATGTCCCTCTTCCGTCTTATACTGCAAACCTTATTTACCTACACTTATGAATAAAGCAACAAAACTTAACGCTAAGACAGAGGACCTAGACTTGATTTAGGACCTGTGCTTCCTCATCAAAGACTGTTAAACTGACATCGGCCTGACCAGACAGGCCAAACACAACACATGCTGCAAAAATCTACACTTACATACTACACTTTTTATTATTGACATATACAGTACATATATTACACAAAGTAACACAAACAATTAGCTTCAGGGCTTTACCAAATTAGGCGTTCTCGCTCCAACAGCAGCCAACATAAAGACGAACTTGAATCCATTGTTTGAGTTTGCATCATATTTCGTTAACGTGCATATTTATATCATTGAATGAGTGTGTGTGTGTGTGCGTGTGTGTGTGTGTGTGTGTGTGTGTGTGTGTATGAGTGCGTGTGTCTGTGTGTGTGTGTGTGTGTGTGTGTGTGTGTGTGTGTGTGTGTGTGTGTGTGTGTGTGTATGTGTGCGTGTGCGTGTGTCTGTGTGTGTGTGTGTGTGTGTGTGTGTGTGTGTGTGTGTGTGTGTGTGTGTGTGTGTGTAGGCAAAGTGCAGCGTAAAGTGCAGCGTGTGTGTGTGTGTGTGTGTGTGTGGGTGTGTCTGTGTGTCTATTTTTGGCTTTCTGTAGCTATAACTTATTATCTTAGAGTGCTTTTAAAATGATTGTTATAAAAATAATGGCTCTACAGACGAGTAGCAGGTTTAACAGTGACGTTTGGGTGTAGTTACAGCATTATCTCTGAAAGGAGTGTCAGAAACTAAGTATGCATGATATTACACAATGTGAGCAGGAGCCAAAGGTTACAGCAGGTTACAACTTTCAACACTTAAATGGATTTCTAAACGTCAGTCTGAATCCAAATGCAAGTGTCAGCAAAATCTGTATTTTTATTCTTTAAAAACGTTTTAACTTTTTTTCCTTCTGTTGAGGAAACATGCAAATTACTGTGTGGGCTTTACGCATATGTAAATGTCTAAAAGTACCTCATATGTGGGTGGTCTATTTGACTTCTGTTCCACAACAAAGTTTAGCCAAAGCTAGTTTTTTTGTTTGTTTTCTTTTTAGTTTTGAGAGCATCAAACCCACAATCATTTCCTCTGAGGTATTCATAAAGCTTGTTATACTGTTAATCAAATCCCAAAAGACTCACTCATATATTACAGCAGCAGGCCAGGCTTTTAACAAACCATGGCTAAAAATAAATCCTAAACAGCTGTGCTAAAAATAGAACAATGTTAAAGGTGGAAATGTCCAGGTATGTGAACTCATGCGTCATTTAAAGTGTGGAATACTTCCTCATGTGTGACCCAAACGATTGCAGCAATAACACAGCTTCGTGATGATTTGTATGGGCTTGACTGCAGTAAAGTAGGGGATTTTACTGCGTTCTTTATTGACACTTGCAGCAATGTTTAGGTGCAGCAATGTTAATGTTTAAAGACTGTTAACTTTGCCCCAACTACCACTATACAGTTGTGCTCATAAGTTATGTGTCTTTTATAGGCCATTTTTCAGAGAATGTGAGAAAGCTTTTTGTGTTTTCATTGATATTTTCTAAAACAAATCACAAATTCTGCCAACTGCACAACTGTATGTGGTGTTTTTATGCTTAAAGCTGGAGTAGATCAATATCTGTTTAAGTATGAACCTATTGTGAGTCAAAAGCGATTTATTTTAACTTTCAAATAATGAAAAAAATACAATTTATCAGATTTGTGGCTCCAAAATGCATCCAGGTTTTTAAAAAGACTTCTCTGATTTTCTCATGGCTGTTGTGACCATTGAGTCCTATTCTAGCAACTGTACCTGATCCCCACAAAACTCCAAAGTGTCCAAAGTTCTGGTTTTACATGAGGGTCCGCGTTCATTTTCACATTCTTTTTTCCACACGTTTCCAACTAGGTGGCCAATGACTAGGTGGTACCTTTCTGTGTGGAGTTTGCTGGGGTGGGTTATCTCTGGGTACATTTTACATTTACAGTTTTATCCAAAATGACTTACATTAAGGTTCCATTCACCAGTGTTACAGCTCAAACACAACTGGAGGCAACGTGGGTTAAGTGTCATGCCCAGGACCTGAAGATCTGCTCTACATGTGAATTTCCCCTCTGTGTGATCTAAAAATCTTATCTTATCTTAAAACCATTTCCACACTATTGAGTTTGATTAAGTTAGATAAAGCTTCTCACACAACAGATGCACAGCTGCACAAGTGAAGATAAACATTCTTGGATACACAAAAACAGAGATAGAAGAAAATATGTAAAAAAAAAAAAAAATAAAGATAAAACATGATACAAAATAATTAATAAAATTTGTAAGTATAATGAAATAGAAATTGTACAATATATACATAAGAAAAAAATATATTTTGTGCATAAATTACAAATCTTGTTGATTTGTTTTTAATTGATCAACATTTTACACATAACATTACACTTTTACGAGTCTATCTTCTTGTTTCCTCCATAAATTCCATTTGCTTCTGCAACATCAGCTTTGACGTCACTGCTGTTATTTAAAGCTGCAAGGTTAGTAAGTTATTTAGTGCCGAGGCTGTGAATAAGAACTATGATCTCATTCTGGAAATGTTTGCTCGACAAAGAGTTGATGCTTGTTTAAAGTGTTAAAAGCATGAGAAAAATCAACAAGTGGTAAAGTGTGTTTGTGTTTTCCCAGATTTCACACCCAACACTTTCCATCAAGCCACAATTACAGAATAAAGACCATTATTTTATGTTGTTTAATCAAGATCTATCATGTGAAATGCTTTTACAGTGCTCCAATAGTGTTTTACTTGTAAAAGATCTTCCTGCAAATCCTGCCATTGTGTGATAGCACTCCTCTGAGATCAGTTTATTCCCATCAATGAAAATGAATGAAACCTTATACATCTGCTGTTTCATGGACACAATATGTACGTAACCTTGTAGGCTGTTACATAATCCTGTCTTCCCACAATAATGGGCTTGTGGTTGGGTCGCTTTTGTCTCATTTAGGTTGTATGCATAAACACTGTGGGGAATGCACATTTTTTTCTTTATACATTTATTTACATTTTGTTATAAAATAAAAAAACAGGGAAAAAACTTTGTCAAAGGGCTTTACAACAAGGGATCATCCACTTGACTACAGTAAAGTGAGTGGAACTGCTTCATATAGGCACACAACAGGACAATTACACTCACCGGCCACTTTATTAGGTAGACCTCTTCAATTGCTGAATAACACAAATTACTAATTAGCAAATCACATGAGCATTTAGGCATCTACAGTTGTGCTCATACTTTGGATTGTTGTCATGTTGGAACGTCCAAGTAAGTTCCATGCGCAGCTTCTGGGCTGATGAGTGCAAATTTTCCTTAAAGATTTTCTCATAACATGCTGCATTGATCTTGTCCTGTGCCTTTGTAGATCACACATCCCCAAAACATCAGTGTTCCACCTCCATGTTTCACAGTAGGAATGGAGTAACTTTCATCATAGGCCTTGTTGACTCCTCTCCAAATGTAACGTTTATGGTTGTGGCCAAAATGTTACATTTATTTTGGTGTCATCACTCCAAATTACCAAAGGTTTTGAGGCTTGTCTCTGTGCTGTTTGGCGTATTGCAGGATGCTTTGTTGCATTTGTAGAAATGTCTTTCTTTTTATTTTTTTATTTTTCCTTCAAGTGCCTCCTTATTGTGCATCTTGAAACAGCCACAACACTTTTTTTCAGAGACTCCTGTATTTTAGCTGAAGTTATTTGTTTTTGTTTTTTTGCATCCCAAACATTTTTCCTGTTTGCTATGGCTGAAATTTCTGTTGGTCTCCCTGACCTTGGTTTGATTTCAACAAAATCCCTAATGTTGTACTTCTTAATTAGAGTTTAAACACTGCTGATTGGCATTCTCAATTCCTTGGATAACTTCTTATATCCTTTTCCTGTTTTATACAGTTCAATTACCTTTTCCCACAGATCCTTTGACAATTGTTTTGCTTTCCCCATAACTCAGAATACAGAAACGTCAATGCAGCACTCGATGAAAGATGCAAGGGTCTATCAGGCGCCCAGAAACTCACTGACCTTTTATATACACACACTGATTACAAGCAAACAGATCACAGGTGAGGATGGTTACCTTTAGTAGACATATAAACTTGTTTGTGTCCTTGTGTGCATGTTATAAGTCAGAAATCACCAGGGTATGTAAAATCAACCTTTCTTTATTTCAGACTCAAAAGAGGTCCATATAAAAAAAGGAAACAATAAAACAAACCAACATAGAACATTAATAGAATAGTTTACATCTACAGTAGTAGTAGTAGAGTTCGTATAAGCACTTTCTCTAGTGCTTCCGGAGTGCAGAGGTGTACGTGGCACAGCTCTTCTCTAAAACCGCAATCATTTCATTTTTGAGACCTGAAGTTGCTTTATAAATGTATACACAAAATATCTGATAACAGCATGTAACGTGGGCACAGGATTCTGAACAAAAAGCTGACTGGCACTTCCACTGTGGGACTTTTAGTAAGAGTCGCAGTGCATCATTGTATGCAACTTGCAACTTGTTAAATTTAGCTTTACTGTAATTGCACCACAAGTGAGCAGTGTACAGTAGAAGCTTTAAACAAAGCTATTTTGACATTTTGCTCAATTTACGTGCAAGCATGTTAGCATGTGCATACAATTTACAATACTGTCCCTGAAGGTCATCATTGTAACAGAGGTCACTTCTGATGATGTGGCTGACCTTATTCACCACAGTTAACTCCTGTCTAGCCAGATTGAAAGAGGGAAACACACCCTTACAGACCTCCCTTATTCTCATCAACACAACCACACTTTTTTTGGTGTTAATCTTTAGATCAAATTGCTCATCATAGACGGAGCAGACTCTAAGCAACTGTTGCAGCCCAGCTGAGTAAGACATTACAACTAGGTCATGTGCATGTTCAGAAGTCTTTCTCCCACCATGCTGCCTTTGTGCCAGTCTTTGAGTAAGATCGTCCATATAAAGGTTAATGGGTGACAATATTCCACCCTCTCTGACCTCGTTTGTCACTATAAAAGACTCAGATGTTGTTGTGCCCCCTCCATTGCTTGGTGTGTAGCCTATACCAGAAATGCAGAGCCGGGGCTAGGTATGGGGGAACTCCTCGCTGTTTTTACAAATAGCGTTCCATGATGGATGTGGTCAAAGACTTTGGAGGCATCTAAGAAGCACAGAAACATAGTGGAGTTCTGTCTTCTGTACCTGCTCACAGCCTCATTCAAAGCATATATATCAGTCCTATGTTTACTTTTAAAACCAAACTGCTCTGCTTATCAGTCATATTGTCTGAAAAATGGCCAAAAACAAATCAAAATTGTGCTAGGGTATATAAACTTATGAGCACAACTGTATACCTGAGTATTATTGCTGACCATGTCCATTCCTTTATGAAAACAATGTACCCATCTTCTGCTGGTTTCTTGAACATGACAATGAGTCCACTTTACTTAAATGGCCTCCACAGTCACCAGATCTCAACCCAATAGAGCACCTTTTAGATGTGCTGGAACAGGAGACTCACATCATGGAAGAATCTGCAGCAACTGCGTGATGCTATCATGTCAATATGGAACAAAATCTCTGAAGAACACCTTGTTGAATCTATTCCACAAAGAATTAAAGCGGGCAAGGTGTACCCAATAAAGTGGTCGGTGAGTGTAGGTTGATGTCTGATAACGTGGTTTTAATGTGTGTGTGTTAAACAAGTCCTGTTATTGTATGTCCGGTCATATTCTCAAAGAAACTGCTAAACCTTTTGTTTTTATGTTTGTTTGGCTAATAGGGCAAATGAGTTATATCTCAGCCTGAACCCTGGCTTGACTCATAAAGAGCACTGATTTCCAACAACCCAGAATGCATCGCTGCTGATGGCTTTTACACTTAATTTTGGCAGCCTTCAGACTGAAAGTTACATTGGGTCACCCTTCTTATGATCTGCCTGTCACCTATATATATCTGAAGTGACTGTTATTAACTGGTAAACTGGTAATAGAGTTAATAAAGTAAACTGGTAAATAAAAACATAGATAGTGTTGGCATCTACTTCCATTCATTGCCAATGTGTAAAGAGTTCTGATGAGTTCTTCCTCAAAACAGAACTCAAAACTTATTATTGCTTGCATGTTTTCTGCAAAAAACACATTTTCTTGAATTACATGATACTCCCCTTGTAATTGTATAGAACATTTTATACAAAAATGACACCATACATTTGGCTCTTGTATTGTTAAAGGCTAAGATGTTAAAGCAGAAGTAAGATTTGTGCAGTTCCCCCTACAGCTTCCTTCAATGTCTGTCGTAAATACTCCTATTGTGGCTCTGGACAACAACGCTCACCAGCCGCACTAGTTCTGCTCCTGAAACCACACAAAAGCATCAAAGCATGAGACAGTGAACCACTTCTGCTAAACCTTTATCACTGTGTAGACGGTTCTGTGTGGTGTGTTTCACCAAGAGGGCCTTTGAGGCTGCTGTACAACTTTCTCCAAACCACAATCCATCAATCACACTCCCCGTCTGTGATTATTACAAGGTGTAAAGCAAGATTGTGTTTCTATTTTCTCAGTGCCTGATACTGGCTTTGTGTATCTTGGATGTTTGGTATGACACAGTACACCAGAGCTACCGCATTGTTTTCCTATTTACTACTTATCCTCCATACTAATGTCTCCACAGACTGCAGTTGTGTCATTTTTTTTTTTGAAAAGGGACAGTGTATCATTTAATCAACATTAAAATGTACCCGAGTTAGCTAAATTAGGCAAATTTTTGTCGGTAGTCCCTTTGCCAGGTATAAAAAAGCAGCCTAAAGGTGTCACACTGTAAGAATTTTATTTCACCATCAGTCAACTCCACAGGATTTATGCCTTTCTTTCACTCTTTTCAAGTGTGCTAAAGTGGTCATAAGCTCGATCAGGTGACTTGTAAAATGTTGCTGGAATTTTGGCATTGCGTCAGTTCAGCAGACTCCATTGTTCAACAGATTATTTAGACTGCAATAAAGAGTGTGTGTCCTTGGTGACGTCTTTTGCAAATAGCCTGTCTTTGGCACTATACAATAACAAAGTGCTGTTGATTTAGCTTAACTAGCAGCAGACAATAGCCTCAGAAGTACACACCTATAGCTGATTGTATGCAAAGGACAACCCAGGAGGTAGTACCTATTTGTTACTTCATAGTTGGAAAGTACAAGTCTTAAGGCTGAATGACATGAGATACTATATCCAGTGTATTATATTTGTATCTGGTTTAGCTATAGCCCAAACATTGATACTTGATGCTATTATTCCAGAGCTGCTCAAAGAATGGCCTGTTCTAAACACATTTGAAGTAAAAAAATAAAATAAATGTTATGTATACCGAGTTACTAAAGCACAGGGTCACTGGATGAGTGACTGAATTATATTTTGTGACATGCATTATTGAAATCATTTTTGGTTATTTCTATTTTATGTTTATGCCACTTTCTGCAGTGGGACTAGAAAAGACAATATCACATTCATAAAAGAGTTGTCAGGTTTCTGTGTATGCTATCAGAAAACTATTGTTTTACTCTGCAGTAAAAGCCGAAAAGCCTGGATGTAACCGCCATTTTATTGCCCTGTCGTAAGGACAATATCAGTGAATAGGGGACCAATGGGCGGATTACATCCATTTTATAAACAATCTATGGTTTGAACTAAATAGCAAATATTCTGATGCTAGAATAAGACTGTGTGTTTAGAACCATTCAGACACGTGTTTCCTCGTTCCTCTTTGACTACACAACCTGCTTAACTAGAAAACGTGAACTAGGAGCATGATGTCACATGGTTTATTGCCTCATTTTCATTTTATGCTTCAGGTGTGCGTCTAAAATGATAATACAACTGATTTCCACTATGTAATTATGAGCTACTCACGTGGATAATCTGGAAGCAACAACTGACAATATTTGGCACAGTGTTAATTCATGGTTTATTGCACTTGTGCAAGACATATGGAGTCAGAATAGAAAAAAAAACACACTTTATAGATTCAAAAAGAGAAGGAAAGCGTTTTAGATCAAAAATATAAGCAAATGTTACACGGTTATTAATAAATAACATGCATTCAAATTAAGGCAGTGACGTCTGTGCATGTTTAACAAGATGGTGGCTGTTTGTTTTTAATGGAAAGTTGTTTATTGGAGAAACGGTTAAAAGGTTACTTCTGGGTTTATTTGCATGTTAAATGGCAGCCTATACAGCCAACCCTTAACACGTGATAATTATCAAAGTGCTAACAAATGATGCAATGTGTTCACGTCATGTAGTTACATTTTACCAAATGAAAAAGTATGTTATGTTATTGTATAATTTGGTATATTATAGTACTGTATTGAATTGGTATAGTACAGTATGGAATATGGAATAATATGGTATGGTATAGTAATATATGGTATAGTATAGTATAGTATAATATGGTAAAGTATGATATAGTATAGGATATGGTATAGCAAAGCATGGTTATAGTATGATTTTTTTAACCAAGATTCTGACCAAATCACTCATTACTACCAAAATAGTTTGCTACTTATACCTATATACTGGTGCATTTTAATATCTTGATTGTCGTGACTAAGCCATTTACATTAAAAACAGTTACTGGCCAATGGCTACTGTGTACATAATATATATGAGGTTTTATTATTGGTGTCAAGTGTGTAATAAGAATAATTATATTATCATACTGTGTGAAAAGTGGATTTAGCAGCCATTTGAAGTGTGCATTTTCATTGTGCATTGACAGCACTGACTTAATGTGAAGTTTAGTGTCTTTTATAGTAATTTTTCATTCTGCCAATGAAACCATAACTTTAAAACTTCCTATATGTAAAAGAAGTTGGTGATTTTAAAACGTAACCCCTCAGCATTTTCAGGATTCCTCAAGAAAAATCTGACATGTATTGTAACGTGATTTGGAGTAAGTCTACAGGTGTATGTCCTTTCTGTATGTCACCACACTGGCTTGTTATGATTTTAGATATAGATAAGGAAGGGACCAAACAATATATTTTTACTTTGTAGCTCCTGGGGAAAATGCTCCTTCTGTGTCATAAGTGGCCACAGATGTTTAACCAATAAGCCAGAGACACATATACAAATACAAAGTAGCCTAGTCCCTGCACAAAAGCGTTTGGTCAAGTCTGATGTGTGCAGAGCAGAGACTCTGGGACATTGTGCTGAGCAACAGAGAGACAGCCACAGAGAGCGAAAGAAGAGAAGAAGAGAGCTCTGAGCTCAGCTGGCAGTATGTGGGCGTGTGCATGTTTCTACAGATTTCAGAGTCTATGGGGAGTGTTTGGGACTTTTCAGCCTCTGCCGTTCTCTGTGCCGCTGGATCGCCCGCCATATACGACAAAGAACACCGCCCCTGGAAAGAATATAATAAATACTTTAAATATGTCAACATTACATTCTGCACACCACTGTTCATATTTAACACGCAATGTCTTCAAACTGTAAACAAAAAGTGACAAGTCCAGTAAGCAGCAATGTGCCAAAATATCTGATAGCGTGAATAAACACAATACAATCTAATATTATTAACTAACACAATTGTTTTTTTCCAAATTCCGCCTCATATGAGCAGAAAGAACTAAAATAGATGAACTCTGCTCTGCAATTCATGTGACTTAAAGATCCTGTTCCTAATATTTTTTTGTTCTAGTTGGGATAAATGTTTTAAAATCCAAATAGTATATTATAGTGAAAAAAACTGTCTTTTCGATGCCATCTACTGTTTATTGAGGGAATTGAGTAAGTTATTCAGGGACGGAAAGAATTGTTCAATCACATGCGAGCAAACGACATGCTTGAAAGAGGAGCGCTCCTATTGGTCTACACCGGCTTATGATCTAACGTTCAAGGAAGTGTAATAGCTGCCGATAAAGTGTATTTTCAGCTCTGAAAATGTCTTTTAACACAGAGAATAACCTAAAAAAAGAAATATATCAACAGATAAACGAGAGGCAACGTAAAACGCAGATAAATTCTGTTTATTCAATCACGTAATGTTTAACGAGTCGGAGATTATTGCATCCTGGCGCTAAAATCGCACGATAAGCTAACAATAAGCTAATGCTAACCACTAAACTCAAGTTTGGTATAATGTACTAGTATTTTGTAAAGGGTTTGTTTTTTTAATAAAAAGAAGCAGGATAGGTCTCTAGGCTGCTTTTGGGGGGAAATGGAGTCTGAGACAGGGATGACAACAGAAAATCAGGTACTGGAGCTAAATCTTGATATAAACATTATACTACAGTCAAGTCTCATATCTTCTACAAGAATATTTCAATATCTCTTGAGAACTTATAATATTGCCAGGCCGTAAAACAAAAGTGGTTCAAATACTAGACTTGTGGAAACATAGATATGGAGCATAAATACCGCAAGTGTAGGCAGCGAAGATCATCTCTGGTGATATCATTGAGTATATCAGCCAGCGTATACTCTTCAAGCATGATCTAGAACAAGAAAACACATCTATCTTGTAAGCTATCAGATGCAAAGGAAACTATTATTTACTGCTAGTTGTACACTTCCTCAAATCAGGAATGTAGGCTGTCTGCCAAATGTAATGTGGTTATTACCACAGGCCTTTTTAGTCCCTTTTATTTCTCAGGATTAGTGAGAAGCTGATCATCTGGAGTTATTCTGACTACTCCTTTCTGCAATGTTTAAAACCCAAACTTAAAATTTGCAATGGGTTCATGGAAGAGCTTGTACTTAATGTGGGCATTGTTTATCAAAGGTTAACAGTTAAGTTTTAAACAAAATGCACACCACAGTTTACAGAACTAAAATTTAAATGATCCAGAACAATATCAATTTTTAGAAGATATTTTCATGACCCAAGTTGTTTTCATGACAATAAAACGTTAATATACAGTTTTTCCTGTTCTGGAATACTACACCAACACAAATGTTAAATGTCCCTGTGAACATCAGCACGACGTACGTCATAGATAAGATAAAGTCATTAAACTTAAAGTCCCAGGCCAAAACACAAGCCACGCAACCTTTTTAATACCTTTTCAATAGTGTCGGGATCTGCACCCTGCTCTTTCAGCCAATCAGTGAGCTCCTTATCCGGCTCAAAGTCAGCTGGAATTTGAAAGATAGAAGGAGGAGTGATGTCTGTAAGAGTAAAGCACATATAAAATAGACTAAACTTATTCTATTCATAATCACAGGTGCTCAGTTGGTGTTTGTACCTAGAGGTCTGTGTCGAACTCGGACCAGGTCCAGGTCGTGGGCTCTCTGCTGCAGTGTGGCCTTCAGGACCTGCTGGTACTCCTTCTCTTTCTGAAGCAGCTCCTCCAGCAGCCTGCAGCACAGTAACAGTGTCTCATATTCTGGCTCGAATACAGATTAATGGAGAACTTTTAGGAACATACTACCAAAGACCCTCTTTATCATCCAGTACATAGTATAGAATAATATATAGCTTTTAAGACAATCAACACAAAAATATATTATTATGTCTGCTTTTTGAATTAAACGTTTGGCTATATAATTTTGTAATACATGTTCATGCCTAAAATAAAAAATACATAGACTAAAAGATTAAACAATTTGGCAGTGACTCTTGCTTTAGTGGTTTAATGAAGACTCAATTTTTCTGCTGATGCCTGTCTATAGCACATTCTTAACATATTAACTAAATAATCATATATCTAATCATAATGCGGAAAACATGTCTGTGCATTGTGATTGTTTAAGGAAACAATATGTCATAAATGAATAGTTCTGAAGATGAAAAGTCAAGATGTTGTGTTTGCTTAGGAAAGTTATTATATTGATAATCCACTTTAGATTCTCATTTCTCAGCATCTTCTCATAATGTTCCAACAGTGAGTATGAGCGAGAACAGGCGTGTCTCTGGATAAATAAGACTTCCTGTCCTAGATATGTGGGGATTTCATCATCATTGTGTGCCTAGTTCAACATTGACTGAGTGGTGAATATTTTTGAATGACACTCCCTTGAAGTTACTGCCATGTTGTTGTGTGACTTTACAAACCAGTGCACATTTCACATTGCATTTCACGTGAGGAGGAGTAGGCAAATTTTGACCCACAGAGCCAAGTTTCAAGGTCAAGGTTCCCACGCTTTCAATTTTATTTAGGACATTTCCTTTTTTTCTCATAAATGATAACATCATTTCCAACAGACCCACTTTTACTCCTTTGTATAGTCCTCAACCACTCAATACAGTTGCCTTAAAATTTCCATATTTGTGATTCTGTGTTGTGATATGTCCAAAATTATTTTAGACTTTCGGGTTGTTCCTTTACCTGTTGGTCTCCTGTTTAAGCCGTCCGAGCTGGGCGCTGAGTTGTGGATGTGTGCGCTGGTGCTCCTGGGATTGACCTGAGTTTAAAGTGCTCACTGCAGATGTGGGGTCAGAGGTAGTAACGGGATCTTCATTTGTAGACACTAAAACTTGCTCATATCGTGCCTCCTCTTCATCCACCTCGTCTTCCTTTTCGGCTCCTTCACACTCCGACGCTGGGCCAAAATGCATCTGGAGCTCTATATGTGAAAATACATTATACAGTGCTGGTAGTTTTAAGCATGGCCAGAAGATGGTGCTAAAAGCTTGTTGCCCACCTGGTATGAGGATAGTAATAGCCGCCTGCACAGCTCTGCGGATGATGTTATCCATAGCAAACATCCAATGGGGTTTAATATGATGATTCCTTAGAACTTTATTTACCTTAAAACACCACAGACAACTTTAGACACTCATAAGTGACATTGTGATTTGTAGATGTTTTTACTCTATGAGTGCTTACCGAGTCCTGGAAACCAAAGAGCACCAGTTGGATTTGGTTGATGGAGGTGGAGTCAAAGTCGAGATCCAGTTTGAGCTTTGAGATGGTGGCAGCCATGACTCGTCGCTCTGGGGAATGAATGAAGTCTCGGAGGATGCAGATGATCTGTTTGATGTGTGCAACTGACAACTGGAGCTCCTCTATGCCCTGTAGGCCACATGTATCCCAAAAAAAATCTATTTAAATATTGTTACTAATATTGGTAAGTGTTGCAGTGTTTTTCTAGATGCATTATGTAATATTTCATAGTAATACTGTTAAACCAAATGGAAAGCATCAGTCAAAACCACGTCAGGTGTAAAATTGTAGTCTGCAGAGTGGCCACTAGATGCTGCAAAAAGGGCTATTAACTGAATTCAAATTTAGATAATTATTGGAAGGTAAAAAGAAATGTACAAAAATAATAGTGTGATTGTTTTTGTGTTTTTCTTATACAAGAAGACATTGGACACAGTGTTTAAAGTGAACTACTATCATTGACAGATGAGTGGGATTTGGCACTACAGATCAATTTATTAAAAGAGAAGCTGAATCTAAAAGTAATTTAATAATATATATTTGGACATTGATCTGATTTTAATTTACCAAAAGAAAAGCAAATGGTGCAAGGCAAATGGTGAGTTTTATATCACTACATTTGGGTCTAGAAAATCTAAACACCTTGTTCTGAAACTATTTTGTATAAGTCTACACAGAGCTAACAGCGAGTCCTGGCCAAAGCACAGTCAGTTGATAATATTACAGCTGTACCCAGATGAGAACACAGGATTACGTTGCTTGGTTGTGAAAGAGGTCATACTCAGGTCTTGAAAGGTTTTATCTCCTGCTAATGATATTGTGAGGGTAGTCTCTATTCTCGGTACAAGTTCAAATCAATAGTGAAATCTGTGTTAATTTTAATTATTCTGTAAAAAAAAATCATCCAATAATTACATTAGTACATAACTATAGCAATAACATACAAAATCCAATACAATAAGCACCTGTTTGCCCCAATGAGGTGAAGTGACTTATTCTTTGCTAATGGCATCCTGGGTCTTAAAGGCATTTGGTGAAAATGATTAAAGTATTGATTGAACCTTAAGTGAACAAGTAGAGAACAAACCACTAATTTAACCCTGGCCTCTTTTATTGTAAGGCAACACCACACCATCCATGTCCAGTTTAATAATCTGGTTGAGGGTGAATGGATCTTGCTGTGTTTTTCATGGTTGTGACACATACCTGGATGTAGTTCTCCTTGAGGTTGGAGATGACCTTGTCTTGGTCGTCATTAAGGACCTTGTACAGAATGGCCCTTCTCTCACTGTCCTTCTTTAACAAAAACAGACCGCTGTCTCTGTCCTCGGGGGACGGAGGGATACTGCGGTCCTCAGACGCTGAGCCCTCGTCGGGAACACTGCAACACACGCACTCACAAAGTGACCTCAGGGTGATATTAAACAAGCCACAAGTGATTTACAACTCTGTGACACGTGGGACGGTCTATTTACAGATACAAGCCTCTCCTGGCTACTGTGTGTGCCCAGGGGACAGCTGAGACAGAATGAGTCAGCGGTATGGGTGAGTGTCTGTACGCATGAACATTCGTACACATGTGTGTGCTAAGCTACCAGCTGAGGATCATAAAACTATCAGGGCTCATTATATTAGCATTGTAAAAGGAAATGGGGTGTATGGGGGCATCAGGCCACCTGCCAGCCAGACACAGGCACATTTACTAAATAACACATTTCTATGTGACATACAGGTTTCTCATTTTGACTAACCTCAAATAATTAGAGTTGGGAGGCTTGAGCAGGTTTTCGGAGCAAGAGTTTTTCTTCTTTTGAAAGAACATATCGTGTTTTGAATCGCAGTCTGGACTCACAGAGCCATGCTCACTGCTGCTGCTCCCAGTCGCCTCACACTGCAGCTGCACCGGCAGTGAAACATTGGGGGTATAGTCTATGAACACAAAACACAATACATATAAAAACTGTATGTCATGACAAGAAAATTACCATATACCAAGTACCATATACCTTATTTAAAAAAAAAAAGTTTGTCAGGTTGAGATGTTTGCAGTTCAGTTTGCTACTTTTTGCAGGTTGCTTTTGGTTGCTACATTTTCTTTTGCAATGTTTCAAAATCACATTTATTACCACATCACAGTTACAAGGACCTTAAATCAGCTTGCCTAATTGAAGAATGAAGTAACTGGTGATTGCAGTGTTTTTTTGTGTAACCTGAAGGTTTGTAGGCGATCTTGCTCTTCTTCCCTTTAGTGTTCTGCCTCACAAAAGTGTCTCGAAGCAGGTCAACTGCGAGGGCTCTCTTGTTTGGGTCTGGCTCAAAGCAGCGCAAGATGAACGACTTGGCTTCCAATGACAGAGACTCAGGAATCTCTGGATGTATCTTAAACATACCAACCTGGAATAAAAGCCTTACTTTAACAGTTGAAATATAAAGAACAGTTCTTAATAAATCTAAATGTGTACCTTAAACATAGCAGCCTGCGGTTCACCCAGTTCATGAAAAGGAGGCTTCCCAGTGGCCATTTCTATGACTGTACATCCCAGAGACCAGATGTCAGCTGGGGCCCCATACCCTCGGGGGCCCTTATCAATGATTTCAGGAGCCATGTACTGAAGGGTACCTGAAAAACAGAAAGGCATATATTATCAGTGAAAAAGCTCTGGGCAGTTGTAGATGAAAACTGGAGGTACTCAGGCTAATTGCTATGTCCACTGGGTTAAGCTTAAAACATCTCTTGCTTAGACAAATGCAAAGTGTTATATTAGGGCAATTATGTTCTTTGTTAACCTGTAAATGACTAAATCTGCACATTTTCAGCTTGTTTCTGTTGCCTTTTAGCATGCTAACAGGGGTTAAAACAGGCAAAAATAGATTACGGTTATCTGCCGTTTGGTAACTCATCCTAACAGAGTGACACATAACGCACTATAAAAAAACAGGGAGTGTTAACAAGTCAGACAGAGGAGCAGCAGAGGACAGCACACACCTGCTAATGAAATGTAAACACCCTTCTGCCTGCGCCTGATTAGCTAATCTAATTACACACCTGACTGGCAAATAGAGAGGTCCAGATGGCCTATGACTGTCTATGCCCCTATGCGTGTGAGTGTGTGTGAGTGCACATGGATATTCGTAGAGTTTCCATAGCCGCTGATAGTGGCTCTTGACATTTTGAGGGTCATTCTATATTTACACTCATGTTCAGCATTTCTGTGGCTCCATTTATGCAGCACAGACCTTTACAACTTGTCTGTTAATGTAAGAAGCACCAAACTTAAGTGCATTATGATTTGTCTGACTGGATTTATTTGTCTAGTTGAATACACAGGAAACAATTTAGACAGTCTGTTGTGGTTTTGCGTATTAGGATTTTTTTTTTTTTATGCGTGATTTCCCTTTATGGACAAGACAAAGTATAATATAACTTGTCTTACTGGATAGGGGTGAATCAATTTAAAATGAACAAGTTACCAGTAAATGTTTCAGTGCAGGGATTGACACCTGCCAGACGTTTCGAGGTACCAAAGTCTGAGATCTTCAAGACACCACTGTATGTGTTCACCAACACATTGTCACCCTGATGGAGATTTAAACAGAAAAACAAGGCTCATATAATGTACTTAGGTAAGTCCCTACATCAGATTAATGCATTACTTACTGTACCTTTATATCTCTGTGGACAATCTGGTTTTCATGCAGATATCTGACCCCCTCTAGGATCTGTCTTGTGTAGAAGATAATGGTCGCCTCCTTCAGTGGACCCCATTTAGACGTCAGCAGCGCAGACAGGCTTCCTGGAGAAAGAAGACAAGGAGTGTCCAAAACTTATAATGAAACGGGAACACGACCAGGCAGTTAGAGAGACCACTGGGTAACTGCAAGGTCACAAGCATCGATCTCTTTCAGTTAAACAGAGTCTGCCTTTAGTAGCACTTCCGTACATACATATCTGCTTTTGTGTGTTGCTCCAGTGCACACAAATCTTTTTACTCAAACGCACCTCCAGGGACTTGTTCCATGAAGATCTTAATGTAACCGTCTTCGGAAACTGAGCCCAAATACTGAACGATGTTTCTATGTTTTAAATACTTGTGAAGCGCAATTTCTTCATGAAGAGGCTGGGAATACCTGAGTTAGACAGAAACAGAATTAAAACATCAGACTTTACAGCATACATCATTATCAATATAATGCCTTTTGCTTCACAGTTTAGGAGACAGTTCTGCAAATCCCCAAATTAGAGATGTTACTGGGATTATTTGACAAAGTAATCATCATTGCAGATTATGTTTATTAGAGGCTCTATGTGTGACTATTTTTTGATTAATTGCCCAGCCCTGCCTGACACCCTTACCTGCTATCTTTCTCTGGGATTTCTTTAATTGCAATTCGGACTTGGTTACTCAGATCTCTGCCGGCATAAACCACACCATATGTGCCTCGGCCCAATAGCACTCTGTCCCCATTCTCATTAGTGTCATACTCATACTGTAAATGGTAAAAAAAAAGACCATTACACACACTTCAACCTCAACTTCAACCCTTACTTAACATCTTATTTGTCAAGTGTAACCCTTACTTCAAGTGTATCTCCATCCAACTCCCCGTCCAGCTCGACAGCATTGCCTGTGCCGTCTGAAATCATCTCTTTTACCATTGAGCAAAACCTGGGTGAAATACACGTTAATACATACAATCCTGCATTTGGTTAACACCAGCACGGACAAACACACACACCTACACAGACACATCAAGAGGAGTGAGTCCTCACCGACCGCACTGCTCCTCCGTGGAGAAGTAGATTTGGAAGTCATCCGAGTTATCGTGGACGTACAGGAAGCAGCAGCGCTCATCAAATTTACTGATACTGTAAGAGGTAATAATGCAGGGGTCATACAATAATATTAGGATAAAGTGATAACAGCATAACTTATTATGATGTTCCTATTAGCCATAATAAAGTTAAAATAACTAAAGTGCAGCAATAATGCTTTTTGCTATATCTGATTAGCCAAATTTATCTTGACAGTTGCAGTAAATTCCTACCTAATCCCCTTGATGGACGGTGCTGTGAAGGTCCACTCATGTATCCCCTTCTGAAATAAAGCAGTGTTTAGCATGTCAAATCAACATAAACATACAAACTTTGAAGTTAGTACAACATAAACTGGTAATGCTGACCGTTTCAGCTGGAGAAACGTGCCAAATGGACACATTCTTCTCCTCAGCTTCATTATTAATGGACACATACGACGGCTGGTAAACCTTGGTCGGCTCTAGAATCAAAACCTGGAATAACCGTAATATTTAAGTTTAAGGCGATATCTTAGACATAAAGAATACCTGATCTTTATATCTGTGTGTAAATACTGGAAATCTGCGGCGATTGGTGGTGCGCTGTGTGGCCTCAACAATGATATCCATCCAAAAGTTGAGTCTATCTCGCAGCGGGGAATGCTCAATCGACTGCTTTTTAAATCTCTGAATCAGCTGCAGGTTTTGAACCACTGACTTTAAATACCTGGAGAAGAAAAATATGCATACATCCATATGTTAAAAAGAAGAAATTGGTATTTTGATTATGGCTCAAGCCAATAATAGTAATTCTGATAATTGTGTAATCTTTGAATATTTATTTACCAGATAGGTGGCTTTAGTTTGAAGAGCTTTTCAGCAGCTTGTGTAGCTTTGGGAACATCATGAGCTAACATGCTAACAGTGAAAAACTGGCCCACGTCCCAATAATTGTTCATTTTCTCCAGGGAGCCTTTACGCCCAAGAAGACTGTTTAGTCTCACACCTATGAAAAGATCATTAGAAATATAGATTATAGAAATTAAATATAAAAGTAAAATTTTAAAGATTTTAAGTGATGTAATTAGGGCAGCTAAAACCTTACCAAAGAGCATCACTTACCTATTTTCCTCAGTTCCATGGAGTTTTCAAATTGATGTCCGGCAACTATGAGCAGGACAGTCAGGTTTATCCCAGAGTAGAGAGTGGGTTGCAGCTCAAAACCTTTTCTGTACCTATAGTTGAATGAAAAATGTTTCACAAAACGTACAAAGATTTAGAAGCTGGTTATGACTGAGAAAGAAGTTCCCACCATTGTATAGCAAGGTCTCTGTTCTTGGTGTCTTTGCAGTCTGAGTCGAGAAAGATGTCCTTGTAGATTCGTCCACAAAGGCAGAACATGTCCGGAGCTGGGTGTTCACAGGACTGTAACACCTGCAGCATCACTCTGAGAGCCTGCTCCCTGTCGCCTGGGCTGTTCCTCCTTCACATGTGCACAGAAATTCAAAACAGGCTCATACCTTTCCCCATGAGAATTATTGGTGGCAAAATGTACTCACCTGTTTAGAGCAAAGGCATAGTGGAATTGAATCATGGGCTGAGTTGCCAGATCACAGGTCGGCAGCATCTCCAAAGTCTGGACAAGTTTCACCATGGCGTCATAGTCCTGATTAAATATGAATATAATACATTTAACACAGTGAACCATCAGGCTAGTTAAACGTGGTAATACATAATAGATGTGTATGTTTGCACCTGTATGTCTCTGTAAGAGAACAGAAGGTTCATGACAATGTCCTGTGTGAGGACCTCAGTGTTGTCTATGCGCAGTTTGATTCGGGATAGCTCTTTGGCCAGCTCCTCTCCCTGGTATTTCTCCCTGGCCTTTCTGATGTCATTTAGCAGGGTGTCCTTAAAGGAAGCACTGCAGCCAGAAGATAAAACACATACAAGATGATTAGAACCAGATCAGATTCTGCAATTTTAAGAGCAAGGCTGTAATCCTAAATTAACATATGATTACCCTCAAGCTTAAATAACATTAGAAAATAGTGTTTTGTAACTGAACAATTCACTTATACATGAGCAAAGGTACAAAAAGTACATGTGCTTTGATATGGTTCATAAAAATGGAACGAGTGAGATTCTACACATTTAATGATACATAAAATCTAAAACAGTTTTCAGACATATTGTACAGTATAGGAGTAAGTTATTTACAAAGTTTACTGTCTTTTTGAACTAGATTGATGATTCAAGGGATGTAGGAGTGGATAAGCAATTGATTTCTACTTTAATTCCTTAGTCTGCAACAGTTTTTATTGGACACTAATTGGACACCTATGGGAAAAAAGTGCATCAAGAGCATCTTTGAGGGCACTCCTTGGTAAATTTATACATGTTAGTATGTTAGGATGCTGTCTCACCAGGAAGTAACATGGATGTCCTTTAAGAGGTTGGTGAAGCGGTCCATGAGAGGCACACAGAGCGGTCCCAGTAGATTGTCCCAGCTGGGTTGCATGTACTCACTGGCTCTGCGCTGGGCATCGCTCTCACAGCACATGTACTCATGGTTAGGAGTCACTATGTACGGGATAAAGTAGTAGTTCCCACTGGAAGCCTAGAAAGAGGGATCTAAGTTGCATCAGGGCATTTCAAACAGGATTTAAACAAATGCAAAGCTGACTTTCACTGCATGCTGTGTGTAAATATAATACAGCACACATCAGATTGCACTCCGGATGCAGAAGAAGAAGGAGGGATGGGAGAAAGGGGATTAGAGTGATTAATGGGCTCTATAAACAGATAGGGTAATGGAATACTGTAAAGGTTAGCAGCATGCCTTGTAGGGCACATAACACAATCTCAGCCAAACACAGCAACATCAATAAGTTTGAGAAAAAATAGATAAGGTAAATTTATATTGGGATCATATCTAAAAGCCACAAACTAATAGCTTTATGGCTATAACTGGTCAGTTTAACTCAAACATTAAGTGGAAATGTTAGTAAAAATGAATGACCACGTATTTTTGATGTCTGCCCTTGTAAATGTTTATGTGAACAAATATAGCCCATGTTGTCAAACCTCAGATACTGCTATAAAAGCATTTTAGTCACTGCAGTATGAGAATTAGTTCCCCCTTTTCTTTGTATGGACATCTATTACTGCAAATGAAGATGGCAAAAGTACAGTAATGCTGTTAATGTGTTAACAGGCTCGAAAGGACTCATTTTAAACAAGTCACGTAATGGGAAAACAATGGCAGTATAGTTCATTAATGCAGTAAATAAAGATTCCCCATTCATGAAGCACAAGTTAAGACCTATCCTTACACTGAGTCATTACTGGAAGGTGGAGACAATGTTTTTCTAGCATGAACATGATACAGATATCTCATTCAAAGCCATGCCCTCAGAATATACAGTAACTGTGAGCTGAAATTAGTTTCTAAGAAAACACATTGAGTCATTATATCCTCCTTTGGCTTTGTTAGCTGTGCATTGTCTGGGGAATTGTTATGCACACATTTTCCACAAGCACATTCATTGGCCACACATCTATGTTAACTATTACGTATATCATTATTATTATTATTATTATTATTATTAGGCTAAACATGCTATGGGGCATTGGGGGTGGTACCTACTTTATTGCGCAACCCAGAGCCTCTGTATTCAGGAGGCAACTGAACCCAAGGAAAACCTAGTGTTGAAGGACGAGAGGCCTACCCCACCAACACAAACAGGGATAGACAGACATCATCAAATCAAGTAGCGGCTGGTAATAATGACAGCCCAATTATAGAAGCTGTCACATGGTTGTTCATGTTGTTTGAAAGAGAAAGAGAATGTGCTTGTTTATTCCTGTGTGCACCGTCTGCCACGTGAGAGAACAACTGTCACAGAACAAAGTCCACAAATAGAGTGTGACACTGTTGGCACATAAATCACAAACATACATTGAAAACTTACTGTGTTTTTCTGTGCCACCATGTCCTGCAAAAGACATTGACATACATGTGATTAGGTTGGCTTGAATATGAAAAGTTACACCTAAAAACTGGTCTAAAAATAACACAGTAGATAACTCGGCTCAAAGGAAGCGCTGAGGAATGGCATCCCTGGAACTCCATGACCTCAAAACTACACTGAAGGAGAAGTGTGTGTACCTTCAGTGACTGCGCAGTGTCAGGGTCAGTGTCATGGTACAAGATGACGTTATTGGCCATGTCGAAGCTCTCTCTCACTCCCAGGTGGTAAAACAGAGAGGGCTGCCGAAACACGTCGCTCATGTCCACAACGGCTATGTCTGCAAGAAGACGTATATAAGTTATACAAAAGTTATAGGGTTATCCAAATACAGATACCAGTACTTAGTAATTGTTGTTATTGGTGGTCTTTTTTACTTAAAGACATTCTTTATAGGGCATTCTTTGAGGATATCTTATTGTAAATACAGACAATAAAGTACAGCAAATTGTAAAAAAAAAAAAAAAAAAAGCTCTGTTAAGAGGCTGAAAACCTGCCTCCATCAAAATAAGTCACTTTCTGATACATCTGAAATCTGATATTGTTCATAAATGTATTTGTAGCTGCTCAGGAAAGTCTTATTGGGACACATTTTAACATAAAAAATATATGTATTTAAAAATAGGCACATTGATAAAAACAAGAACAATAATTTAGTCAAGTTCTTAATTAAAGTCTGCAGACATATTTGGACTTTTGGACACTGAACTTGCTTGAGCTGTGATGAACTCTGAGATCTGCTTGAGAACACCAAGCCTTCACAAAATTAATTAAAGGTAAAACAAGAATGATCATGTGTAAAAATGGCCTAGAATATAGTCCAATTAATGTTCAATGTATTGATAAGTTTCATCTGCAGATACTGTAAGTCAATGCAGTTAGTTTTAAACTGATGCCTAAATGATTCAGGATGAAAGCTCAAGTAACGTTACGTATAGACATCCCTTAAAGAAGATTTCTAAACATGTCTCTACATGAAAACCACTGCTAACGTCATAAATACATTCATTCTACAGTATCTAATTTCAATGGAAATGCCACAGCATTACTGTTCCTCTAATTATATTGTGTAAATAGTACTTAAGGTACAGTGTGATTTACTTCATATGCTTTGACTTTGTAGACACATTACTATTAAAACAGTGAGACTATACTTTACCCTATTTTGGACAATGACCATACTGGAGGTCAAATCTATCTGTAAGAATCTGGAAGAATAAACTTTTACAGGCAACATAGACATAGACAGTATAATTACAGGGCAATTAAAACCTTTTAAGAGATTATATTCTTTAGGGATTGTTATTTGCGGGCAGTCACAAAAAAGGTGTCAGGTTTTAATGATGAAGACAGATGAATTAATCATAGGGATTAGTGCATTATAACTCAGACAGGGCATGTGGGGTCATGTATTAGAGAGATAAATATCAAATTAACCAGTAAATAATGTGGACGTTCCTGTTCCTAGCATAAAAAACAAGCCATTGCAGGTCGGATCTATGTTTACCTAGGGTTACTACTTTCAATTAAGGCTGATTTAAAGGTCATTTTTGCTGCACATTTGGAGGTACAATTTATATTTAATAGATAAACGCTAATCTAACTGTCGTTCTCAATTTCCCCTTAATGGATATCATGCCTGAGTGCATCTTCTGGCCTGTTGCCACAGTTGACACAATAGCAAAAAATGCTTGTTGAAGCAGACTTATGCCAAATTCCTAAAGGATATGTCTTTCCTGTAAGTGAATATGACTCAAAGACCTCTTTCCTGCTTCTGTTTCTCATGTAATGAAGTGTTCACTTGGTATAAAAGATGGTAATCATTACAATGGAATGCAGTTTCAAATAAAAAAACTTTGTATTGGCCATGCACAGGATCTTACAAATACTGAGGTCTGAATCTGATTATCCTTTTTTAGAAACAGTATATTTTAGGTCATTAAGTAATTCAAAGGTGTAAAATATGTCAGGATATTGGACATAATCCTCAAAGAAATCCGTAACCTCCCAGTCCTCAGTGGTGTCTACGACTAAAAAAGATCCCAAATCCCTGCATAAAAACATATCATACTTACATACTTATTTTTAATTTGTGCATTAGGTAGAAAAACAGGTAGCCTACAACCTAAAACCAAAATATTGGCTAAGTCAGGTGGCGCAAATAAACGGTCTGCTTCTTCAACAACTATAGTGGAAGCTATTGAAAATGTCTTAAATGCATTTACACGTCCATCTATGATTAAAATCACATCTACATAAACTTTACGCATGTTTTACGCAACTTTTTTTTGGTTTACTGGACGTTTAAAACCAAATCTGCTTTTCCTCCTTACTCCAAAGTGAAAGCGATAGCCTGACGGTTATGTGCACACTGAACTGAATATGCTACCTTTAAGTTTCCACACACACCTGCGTCGTAGAAACTGTCCAACACTGACGTCTCTCCAAAGTCTAGTCTCCCAAACGCGACGGTAGTGAGCAAGGCACTCTCCGCGTCGCACGCCCTCTGGAGACACTGCAGAGCTCCAGACTCGGGACTAATGGCCATCGCCGACTTCATCCCGTCATTCAGGACGTACACGACGCGGAGGGATCTCTGCTTGGCTGCAGCCGGACAGGGACTGGACACGTCGCCCCGCTCCACAGAGCACATCCCGGCAGAGTGCTCCCCGGCCATGTCCGTCACCTGCGAACTCTGCATGGAGTCCATACTGCCAAGCTCGCTCGGTCTGCTCTTCTCGCTCCCGCCTATTCCTTTATTCTGAGTTGTGATGGAGAGGCGCGCGTCTGGGGTTGTCCACCAGCATTTCCGCGTCATTAACTCACATCATGCGCCAATTATCTCGCAGCCAAACTGGATCCGACTAGATAGATTACGAGATAAAATATGGACTAGTTTTAATATGGACTAGTGTTTCATAAAGCTGTTAGACATAGCCTATATCGTTAACATGATGTAAAATCTAGAAAAAGCCAAATAGATTCTTAACATAGTGGTTGAACATTTTAGGTAAAAAAGTTAGCCTAGCCCTTGTATAGCTAGTTCTTCTGGATAACAAAGATGAGGTGTTACCTTGGTAACGGTCAGGAGGCTTTCACCTGCTAACTTGTTAACAGCTAGCAAGAGATGCCTCAGTTTGTTAAGGTTTAGCAACAAAAGACATAGAAAGTTAAAAACGTAGCAGTACTTTGGTTTAGTAAGTATTAACATACTATATATATATATATATATATATTTTTTTTATTTAATAAAGAGTAACTAAACCCTAAACCAACTCTTTTTAGTTAATGATCTGTAAGAATGGGGCCTTATTAGTGCTGTGCACTGATCTGAGTAAAAGTTTTGACATTTGAGTATAAAGTATATTAATTTTTCATTTTATGGTGTAAAACCGTCTAAGTGCTGCCCTCCTCAGGTTAAACGGTAGTTACTGCAGTTGAATTTTTAGATTAGCTTAGTGTTAGCTTAGTACACTTAAGTTAAGATCATGATTGTAAATAAAAATGGATGTCATCCGCCCATTGGTCCCCCTTTCACCGATAGATTATGACAGAGCAATAAAATGGTGGTTACATCCGGGATTTTCGGCTTTTACTCCATAGTAAAACAATAGTTTTTAGGATAGTATAAATGGACATATTAATCAAAAATTAGAGTTGTCACGTAGTAAAAACTTAGCTCTGGAGACCGGAGCCATCTTTTGTACCCGGCTGTAAACATGAGTTTTATACTTGTAAAGTCACCATTGGGTTTCTTCTTATATTTCCGCTTTTGGGGCCTGCCTTCTGGTGGACGGCGGTATACCGCTGTATTTCGCCGTATGGCAGCGCCCTTACTCGAGGACCATTTAGGAGGTTCCATGAGAGACGCTTTGTTAAGATGTTCAGTTTGAGTAGCTAGTTAGTAGCTTTTATTTGTAATAAAGATAGACTTAGATAGTCACATGTTTGGGTTGTATGACATGTAAAAATAATAACAATATGTATTAAGAATAGATTGAACATGTTATTAAGCCTAATCAATTATATTTCACTAACTAACTATTCTTTCATTTTCTACCGCTTGGTCCCGTTAGGGGTCACGGGTGACTGGAGCCTATCCCAGCAGCTTTGGGCCTGAGGCGTTCACTCTCACATTCATTCACTAGGGACACTTTAGAGTTGTCAATTAACCTGTACATGCATGTCTTTGGACGGTGGGAGGAAGCCGGAGTACCCAGAGAGAACCCACAGTAACACGTGGAGGACATGCTGACTCCTCACAGAATGTTTGAGTCGGCCGGGTTTTGAACTCACGACCTTCTTGCTGTGAGGCAGGAGTGCTAACCACTCTGCCACATGCACCCCCTAACTAACTAATAATAATATATATATATACATTAGTTTGTTTTAATATATATATATATATATATATATATATATATATATATCAGATATATATATATATATATATATATATATATATATGTTGGTAATGTGGGGGGTTTTCTTTGGTGAAGTTTACCTCCAGTCACCTGTGAACCAAAGCCCCATCACTGCAACAACTCCCACAACTGTTATAACATTTATCTTCTCATGAATGTTGGACCCATCCACAGTGATTGAATATTATCATTTTGACGTGTTATATAAGCCATAGATTAGGCTATATATTGACCACAGTCTCAAGTCTGACTTTTGGTGAAAAATGAGTCCTAATCAGATTGTATTTCTGTCCAACTGGCTCCAAATGTCTGCACAAGGGAGGAGAGAGTAATTTATAAACATTCACTATATATTTTATCTCCCCCCACAAGACTAGTGAGGCACAGTGTTCAGTCACAGTTGCACTCCCCTCTGAAATGCTATCTGTCCACTGGCTAAATATAAAACAGCTTGTCCTTCTGGCCTTGTCTAAAAACTGGACACAGAGATAAACATCTCTAGATAAACATCTGATACGCTGAGTTGAGACTACATAAATGCATAGACCTATAAGTTTAATTTATTATTAGGCCAATGAGTTTAATGGCTTCTTGGACCAAGGGCTAAGTTACTGGACTGTACACTAGCCAAACATTTCCCTCAATCAGAACAGATATAGATTACAGGTCAGTTTTACTCTGCACTCTTACATCAAATACCTCACAGGCTTCTTTCTGTTATGAAAGTTTTGTAACAGATATCCATGTTCATCACCCAATTATGTGATTAAATAACCACATCAACAGGTCAACTGACAGTTAATCCAAAACCATATGGACAACTCATCCAGTTAAGTCACATGTCTGTATTTACTTTGCTACTAACAGTGCTACCCGCCTTGTACCGCCAATATTTTATACAGAAAAAATATTTAAACGCAACACTTGTTTTTCCCCCTTTTTCAATAGACAAACTCAAAGATCTAAGACTTTTTACACAAAAGGTTTTACACAGAAGGTTTTTACACAAAATACCTATTTCTCTCAGATATTGTTCACAAATCTGTCCAAATCTGTGTTAGTGTGCACTTATTTTTTGCAGAGATAATCCATCCACCTCCTAGGTGTGACATATTAAGAATTTGATTAGAGAGCATGATTATTGCACAAGTGTGCCTCGGTTTAATCACAGCCCAATGCCACAGTCATTGCAAGTTTTGAGGTAGCGTGCATTGGCAGGCTGACTACAGAATGTCCACAAGAGCTGTTGCCCATGAATTTAATGTTTATTTCTCGACCATAAGCACTCTCCAAAGGCGTTTCAGACAATTTGGAAGTACATCCAATTGGCCTCATGTCTATAGACCATGTGTAACCACACCAGGCCAGGACCTCCACATCCAGCATCTTCACCTCCAGGATCCTCTGAGACCAGCCACCCGGACAGCTGCTGCAACAATCAGTTTGCATAGCTTTAAATATAAATTTCTGCACAAACTGTCAGAAACCGTCTCAGGGAAGCTCATCTGCTCGTCGTCCTCATCGGGGTCTCGACCGGCTTGAGTGGGCAAATGCTCACATTTGATGGCGTTAGGAGACACACTTTGGAGAAGGGTTCTCTTCTCAGACAGCGTATATGACCCCCTCCCCCACCTGTGCAATAATCATGCTCTCTAATCAGCTTCTTGATATGCCACAACTGTCAAGTGGATAGATTGTCTGGGCAAAGGAGAAGAACTCACTAACATAGATCTGAACAGATTTGTGAACAATATTTGAAAGAAATAGGTCTTTTGTGTACATAGTAAATGTCTTACATCAGCATTACGTTCAGCTCATGAAAAATGGGGGCAAAATCAAAATTGTGATGTTTAAATTTTTGTTCAGTATAAATATCACACTTACTTGTTAATGCATTTTAAAAGTTTACTTAACAAATTGTAACATTTTCTTCAATATATAAAGTATGTTTCAGTAAATATTTTTGTGATCCTTGAAAATGAAGGCTGTTTAATAAATAATGAGGAATACAAGTGGGTCTTAATGAGAAAATGCTGTTCTAAATTGTAAAGAAAAATTCTGGGAATGTCCTGTCCACCGTTGTCAGATTTAATAAAGAAAAGACACACCCATACAGTACATAATAGCATCTTTATTACACCGAAATATAAAAGTATATATTTATTTATATATTTCACTATCCTGGAGAGAAAGGACCAACTCAAGAAAACATCTTGCAGCTCATTTGTAGCAGATTCTTTTGTTGTCATACAAAAGAAAGAAAAAGAAAATAAAAGAGTAATTGTTTGAGTCAGAAACAGGAAGGCCACAGTGACGGGTTGCCATAGATTCTGTGCACATTTAAGGAAGCCATACACGCTCCAATAGACACATGCATACACAGATATAATCTCTCCTTACGAGGACTATTCGCTGTCTACATTTCTTTAACCCTGTGCTAAAATGTAAAGTCCACACGCCGCCGGATAAAAGCACGGAGGCGTGAGGTGAACGTAGACATCAATTCAATCCTGGGGCTGGACATGAGGTGCAAAAGTGCGACAAAATAAAGGCAATAAAAAATATAAATTGATAAAATGCAGTCATTCAAGTAGGTATTTAATAAGCAGTCAAAGATCACAGGGCAGTTTTCAATTTAATCCCGAGAAATAGTTGGATATTGTGCTACTGTGTGTAAAGATAAGAATTGTAAACATATCACAGGAAAAACTTAATTCATTAAGTCAACTTTAAGGTTGTTAATCTAAAGGCATGTTTTGTAACCCTTATTCTAAGCTAAATATAATTCATCTTAGGAGTGCAAAATTATTCTCGGATATAAAAAATTTAACTGCATTCCTGATTTTATAAGGCAAATAAGACAAATTGCCCAAGGAAATTGTTATTACATCTCAAATAGTGAGTGCAAATACTCCTTAAATTAGCACCAGAGTAATTGTACTTGTCGTCTTGGATTGTTGTGAAATCCTGTGCTTATTTAAGTTTAAAATAAATAGAATATTTGACTGCCAATTAAATAATATTAGAAAGAAACTAAGACGTTAAAACCGGGTACAATATGACTGAACGCCAGTGTCGCAGCAAAACACAGATGTTTCAAAAATCACCAGCCTGCAGTGTACCATAGAAACATCAAGCTCAGTGTGTCAAATGTGCTTTAAACACAACATAAAACATAATCTGAAATTAAACTAAAAGTAAAAAGTCCACACTTTCCAGTAGGTCCCTATTCTCAGACTCTTTCGCTCTGTTCACACTACAGAGAAAAGTGGCCCAGCTTTGATTTTTGGGATCAGATTTAAAATTTCCTTCTTGGCACGTCACAATTCTTGTTCTATATTAATCAAGTGTGGGCAAAATTAGACCGTAAAGTGGTCTGGTCTATGTGTGGGTCAATTATACTAATTAATGATTTTTAAAGCCACCCTGCATTACTTTTAGTCCAAATACATATTTATTCTCAAAATCATTTTAATGGTTCTTAGGCATGAGATGTGTAGAATCATGCCTATCTCACTGACACAGTACCCTCAGCTGGACAGAAACCCATAATGTAACTTTCCTGCCACTGGGCCAGTGGCTTATGGAGAGAGATTACAAAAGTGAGGCGCTCTATCACACTACGCATATAATAAAGAAAATTGGCCAATAAACTGGACCCTAGCTGTGCCCTGCCGTTTCAGAAGACCTGTTCTTCCATACAAACTTGCCGTCTTAGATGTCTTTACTTTTAAATAAAGATTGCACCGGTTGCCGTTGCACAGAGAGGGAACTGAGTCCTCTACTGGCTAAAACTTATGCAGGGTGTCTTTAATGTCATTTTTTATATTGTGACTTGAACGTTAGCCTCTCCTAAAATCCTCAATGTCTACACGTTAAAATTCAAGAGAAACATGAGTTGCAAGCTACAATAATTCAATCTGAACTTGATGAACATGAAGGACATGACACTGAACATTGGCAGCACCCACTTGAGGAGGAAATATCACAATTACCACTTTAAATGCTTATGATTTCCATAAAAATTGTACATAGGCAAACATTTGGGGACTTATAACACACAACATAAAGTACCTTAACTGTTGTGACACTTTAATACCCTGGCATACCTTGCATTTGGTTATTACCACATGCCTAATTGCACCTCAAAATGTCTTTAATGACAATGAACACATACAAAATGATCAAATCTGGGCCACTTTTGAATCCAGTGTGAACGCAGCCTTCCTGTCACCAGATACACTCTACTTACTACAGACACACGTTTTTAAGAGGCAAAGGCCGCAGAGTGGGCACAGAACAGCACAGAGGTCATCTGAACCGGCCGGGGGCTACAGTGGTGGTTCCAGGTACAGTACCGGTGAGGTCGCTCTGTGTTCTGTAACCACGGCAACGCACAGCGACGAGAGGCCAAAGTCCGGTGGTGGCATGGCGAGCTCTGACGGATAGAAGGAAACGCAACGAGAGAAGCCTCCTCAAAAATCAAACACTGGAGTAAACACAGGATAAGGCGGTGTCGTGGGCTCGGGGCTCATTCCGTGAGAAGGAGGATAAAGAAGAGAAGAGGAAGAGGGTTGTCGATGAGCATTTGGCACAAACTTAGATTTGGCTGTGAGGTCCAGCAGTGACAGTGCTTTCAGAGCTGGAGTCTGATGTGGTGATGGTAACAGGCAAAACGGATGCTCTAGTCTCATTTCAACAGGCTCTTCTTAATGTGCTCTACTTCCATCTGAAACAAGAACACAAATATCAATCAAGTAATGTATTTAAAATAAGAAGTGAATAGTGCTAAATAAAATATACAGTACAAATGAATAGTTATTCTATATATGTCAGGCACTAAACTGCAACACACTTGAGCTATTCCTATTTTTGATTATAACTTACTGAAATATTAATTTCAGCACAAGTTTAGGTGTAATAGATAAAATGATTGGCCATATATATATATATATATATATATATATATATATATATATATATATATATATATATATATATATATATATACCAGTATTATCAGAGCCTCTTGTTTAGCTTCCTCCAATAATACCATTTTAATACTGTAGTTTTTAAGTACTGTAGTAAATGTTTTTGTTCTTTCTGTCTACAGCATAGTTTGAACATATTGTACAGTAAATAAAAATCAGAAAAGTAAAGAAAATTGTTAAAATGCTCTGTTAAAAGTCAAAGGGTTGAAAAAACTAGTTCCAAAAAAGATTTTTGAAATTATCTTTTAAATCAACATGGCTCTAAAATCTGTGCATGGTTCATAAATATAAGCTTTTTGTGCTCAATTTTAAGTTGTAATCCAGAAAGAAAGAAATTACAAATAAGGCACTTGAGCACAATACATTTGCCATCATCTTATGCAAACATAGAGTTAAGTACAGTATATAATTTATTTTCACGAGCACATTTTGACAGCACATTTTGACAGGTCATTGACTCCAGCATTAGCTTTGATAGACTTTTCAGAACCTTATTGAACATAACCTGTACAGCCATCATCATACATCATCAGTTGGATGCAGAAACTGGACCAAGTAGACCAATCAAAAACAGACTGCCCACACCATTTTAAATATACCATTACATTTGTTCCCTGTTTTGACAGAAAGATAAAGAGCTGTGAAGGAAAGGGTTATCAGAATGGGCATGTGTTGATGAATGGGTACAACTGGCCAGACTATAGTGAACAGTCTTATTTACCACTTAATGCTTTAACATAAATGGGTTTAATGAGAATTCATATAGGTTTAAACCCTACTGTATCATATAAGTTTACATTAGTAATTAAAATTGTATTCCACCCTTTTAAGTCTTTCCATTTATTAAAAAAGATCTGCATTTGTTATCTCACCTCATTTCAGATTTATGTATGTGTGTCTCACCTGTAAACTAATTCGAATCCTCTTCTCCTCGTCCAGACTGTTGGTCAGCTGCTTCATCTCCTGCCTGAAACCCATAAATACAATCAGCCCACCTCTTAAATACACATGTCCCCTTCTCCACCTGTGTGTAATACAGACCTGTGCTGGCTCTTTAGCAGTTCAATGGAGGCCCTCAGGTCTCGTAGCTGGTTTCGTAGGTCCTCCAAATTGGGAGGAGTCAGAGGTGAGTGTCGCAGCTCGGGGGAGGGGCTTAGACCTGACAATGAAGTTGGGGAATAGGACGATGACTGGTGTTGGGTGGGTTCAGAGTCGAGGGTTTGGCAGGAAGAGGTGCTTTACCGTCGGCAATCTACAGAAAACAGACCAATTAAAAGACCAATCTTTGTCACATTTGAAGTTCTGTGGCCCTAAACTTGATTAAGTCTGTGGTGTGGCTCCCTCTGCTGGAGGGGGATAACTGTTGCATGGAGGCAGTGTGTCTTACGGAGACGGTGGGCGCTCCTTTTCTCAGAGACGAAACAGTCTCCGGCTCCTCTTTCCCTTGGTCCTTGTTCTTTCTGTCGTCAGCTGCAGTGAAGTCTAGGTCTGCGGAGGACAAAGACGACTGCAACAGAACAGCCACAGAACAGAGTTAATAAAGCGGTCAAAAGTTATTACGTATCCCTTGAGCAGTTAATATAGACCTATAATCTAATGTCAAAATGCAATATGCCGTCATTAGATGATCAGTTAAGTATTGACACTAGAACTGCCAAAACCCCACTCTCCCTTTAACACAGAGGTTTTTTACCCTTTTCTACAACAACGAACAAAGACAGTGTACTTTAGTAAGCCAGGATTAGGCCATAAAAGTAAATGAGGATTGGTTAAATGAAGGCTGCAGGTTTAAAATGGCCATTATTCTTTATGTATCTTCATCCAGTTTATTTGTGTTTTTTATTTGGGAATTAAGTATTTTGTGAAGGTTGATTACAACAGCATAATACATTAACTATGACACTAGTGACACATAAAACCATACATTTTTCTCATGATAACATAAACATTTAAAATATAAAAGTAACTCTTTTTCAAGTTTTTCACTTTTCTACCTTAAATATTATTGCACTACTGCGAATGTTGCACATTAATAACACTGTGTTATGTTACAGCCTCATTTCAAAATGAATTAAATTCCTTATTTGTCTCAAAATTCTACAAACACAGTTAAAGAAGGTTGTATGTATTCTTTGCAAATTTATTAAAAATAAACATGGTCATGCACATAAGTATTTACAACCTTTGCTCAGTACTTTGTTGAAGCACCTTTGGCACTAATTACAGCCTCAAGTCTTTCTGAGTATAATGCTACAAGCTTGGCACACCTATGTTTGGCTGTGTGCTTAGGCCCGTTGTCCTGTTGGAAGATAAACCTTCGCCCCAGTCTGAGGTCCAGAGAACTCTTGAGCATGTTTTTGTCAAGATGTCTCTAAACATTGCTGCATTCTTCTTTCCGTTGATCCTGACTATTCTCCCAGTTCCTGCAGCTGAAAAACCCACAACATGATGCTGCCACTACTGTGCTTCACTGTAGGGATGGTACTGTCCAGGTGATGAGCGGGGCCTGGTTTCCTACAGACATGATGCTTGCTATTCAAGCCAAAGAGTTCAATCTTTGTTTCATCAAACCAGAAAATGTTGTTTCTAATGATCTTAGAGTCCTTCTGGCAACTCAGTGGAAAAAGGATGTTCCTGAGCTCAATTTTGAGTGTCATGGCAAAGGTTTTTTTTTTTTTTTTAATAAATTTGCAAATAATTCAAACAACCTTATTTCACATTGTCATTATGGGGTATTGTTTGTAGAAATTTGAGGCAAATAATGAATTTTATCCATTTTGAAATAAGGCTGTAACTTAACAAAATGTTGAAAAAGTGAAGCGCTGTACATACTATATTTATTTTATATATTATTTATCTTTTATACTTTTTATAAATTATGAAATCTATTGTAACAGCAAAGACAGAATTCCGTTATAAAGTTTCTTTTGAAGGTTATTTTGTTACTGAAAATCATTTTGTTATATGTTAAATTATAGCATATCTGTTGTGCCAGACGTCCTATTTTTGGCGGAGACAGCGTTACTCACTGATGAGAAGATTTGCGAACGCGGCCGTCTGTCTAGGACTCTCGGTCGAGACACTGTTGGGTGATTCAGTTTGTCTGTTGAAAACACAACTGCATCTAAATCCATATCTGGACAAAAACACACAAAACATTAAACATTTTTAAAAGTCAATTAAAATAACAGAGAAAACCAAAGCAGTCAAATCCACAGTTTTCTAAACCCTGATCTGATTGGTTGTTCCCTTTGGTCAGACTCACCAGCGTCTTGTGACCTGTCAGGGGCAGAGTCTGGTGTCGAAGCCCTGCCCTCAGACTTGGGGCTTTCACACCTGAGCAGGTAAACCACATGACAACATTAGGCTAAAAGCTAAGCTCAGATTTTTATTTCTTGCTGTGAGATTGTGACAGTGTACTAACGGCGGAGCGGGCGGTCTATCGGGACGCCGTGGAGGAAGGGACGAGGAGGAGGAGATGGTTGTCTTTGGGGGGAGGGGTTTCTTGGGGAGGACAGAAGGAAGGGAGGGCTTGGGGATGTCTCCAATCTTCGCCTCTTCACCTACATTCACAGACACACAAGGTCACACAAATAACAACACAAAAACAAAATGAATACACTGTTAAGGCTAAAGGGGCGTACACAAAAAGTACAGGTCACTCAAAGCCATGCATCTTCAGGTGAGGGCAAATGAGCAAGAGTTGAGGGGTTAATACAAGCTGAAAGAACATTTAAAGAAGGAAAAGTCAAAGAGAGCTAAAGAAAAACTAGTATTCTGCTTTTGGTTAGGTAGATATGTCAAACTCTGTAATTTATTTAGATACAAGGTCAGTCTATTTCTGTTAGGATAAAGTTTTAAATGCCTGTAAAGAAGTGAAGGTTTTTCACACAATGTTTGTTTTCCATGTACCATGTGTTATGTTAATGTAAATAGGACATTAACTCTTTATGTTTTAAAATGGCTTTAGTGGACAATTTATCTAATTCTGACACTTTCGGTGGAGCCTGTGTACAGTATATACCCAGGTAAAGCATATGTGGTCCTCGTTTAAAATGTGTTTTGTATAGTTTTTGTTTTTTTATTTTATTTTTTGACATACATTTGAATGTATAGGACATCAAAAAACATTTGGACCTTTTCTTTGTTTATTAGTCAAGCTAATCCTCAAAGACTAATTCTGTAGCACACAATTTTGGATCATCATAAACTGCTGCTGCATTTACATAAACCTAAAAACACAGCAAAATCTGTGGAAAAAGACCAACTCCAGGGAAATGTTAATATAATATTAACATAATTTTTTACAGATTGCCCAGCTCAGGTTTAAAGAAACTATATATTCATTTCTGAACAATTTGTCATTTGTACAATATATTTCCACCAAAATCAGATCACTGCAGCAACATCTGGAAGCTTTTACACATTTATTTATTGCCCCATGAACTTCTTTTTGTGAACAGTCAACATCAAGTAAAGTGTGTTGAAATTCCTCAAAAGGACACAATAAAAGCTTCAGTAGAGTGTAAGTGTTATAATCAGAGTAAGAGGCTGTAAGAAGAGCCAGAGCTGGTTATTCAAAGCTGACCAGAGCAGGTCCAAAGCCGGGTCTAGACTTTACCTTGGTCCTGGTCTCTCTGTGGAAGATGCTCAGGTCGCTCTGGAGGGGCTTTCTTTACGTTTGACTTTTTCTCTACAGGTCAAAGTTCACAGGTTTTTGACTTTTCTTTTGCTTTGTTCAAAAGAAGAACAAAATAAGCTCTTACCAGTGTTGTGTTTAGCTGAGGGTGCACTGGGAGGAGGCGGTTTCTTTGGTCTCTGCAAACACATAAAACAGGGTTCATACACAGAGACAAGGAACTTAAGCCATTTCAACAGGAATATAACAAATTTAGGCCAATCACAAGCAAAACCATCACTTTTGTCTCATGTTGTCGTATATGTAGCTTTTGAAGATGTTTTGTTCAATGTAAACTACCTCTTTCTCCACTTCAGGAACTAGCAGCTTGACAAAGTTATCAGGAAAGACTCCTTGCCGTCCTCCAATCTCTCCCATCCACCAGCCTGCGTCCGCACACTCCTGCCAAAAACACGACAATCAAAGCCTTTAGGATCCTGTTAATCCTAGTGAGCGCTGATTTGCAAATCTAGCTTTCCCACAACCAAATACATCTGACCACACGCTGACAAACACCTGGAGGATGGTGTAGGAGTGTAGTAGGCTGTGGTTGTTACCTTGGTGATGATGTTGATGACTTCACCCTCTTTGAGCGATAGCTCGTCTTCATTTTGTGCTTCGTACGGGAAGAGGACTTTACACTGTTCCCGTCCTGATCCTGAAGAAAAAGATGGTTATGGTGAGGTTAAATCTTATGCATTTAATCATACTGGTCAAAAATGTAGCAATGATTTATGACACAAAACAATTAACCTCCAAAATGAACTGGTTTGTTTCACATTATAAGTGTACTAACAATTTCCAGAAGCAGCAAACAAAGAAATTTTCAATGCTGTAACCTCCCAGGCCTAAAATAACAATGTGTCAATAACAAACTCTATTAGAATGAACGGAAACCTTGTACACAAATAGGAAATGATGTTGAAAGTGTGGTATGCTGCAAAGCTCTATGTTAAACATGTTCCGGTTAAAAAAACAGCATATGATATTTACATTCTCAACATTGTTTGTTTTATTATATAACGTTGGTGTGAGTGTTCACCTCTTGTTTTCACGTCTGGTTCAGTCTTCATGGTTTCTGTGGCTGCACTTACTGCTTTCCCCTCGTTCACCTGAAACAAACACAGAAGAAACCCATTCATGTAAGACCTTAAATCTGGAGACAACACCTATTTTTTAACAAGCTTCAGTAAACACGAGCCATGTGACCAGCTTTTGTCCTTTTGTTTTTTTTACACGAGGTTCATTAAACAAATACTGTGATGTGGGTTCATTTAGTTTTTACTTCTACTGCTTGTGTCAGAGTTAAATTAACAGCATGGGCCCAAACCCTTTTTATGTAAATAACTGTTTAAGCAGTGCACTGAATTGTAGCAGAACATATTTGGACTTCCTTCAGATCTGACAAAGTGATTATCTTTAAAGTGGCCAGCCTTAAAGGTACATTGTGTATAAAGTCAACTCTCCGTTTTATTAGTAGATCCTGTAATTGCCTGAAAATAACCCAATCTTTTGAAAAATACACATGGTACATGTATAAGTATTCATTTGGACAGTCTGTTTCAGGTAGTGGAGCAACAGACAAACACAGCTGGCTGGATGCAATACTGAACAACATGGACCACCCCCTGTACTTGGCTTTTGAACAACAGAGAGTAACCAGCGTCTAAGCTCAGTGAGCTACAGAATCTAAAAAAATATATTTAAAGAGATCTAACAACTGAATTTATCCTTGGGATTAATAATGTTATTTTGAATTTAGAAAGCTTCATAAACACAGTGAGCCGTCCCCTTCTGTTCCTGTTCCTACAGTTGAGGACAAACTGAGTACTACTGGAAGAGAAGCATACTGATCTTCACTGAGCACACACTCAAACATGGAGACCTAGGACATTTTATTGTTCAGCAATATCCATACAGGGCAGCATATTCTGGAGGAGTTTAATGCAAAGTGGGAATGGGCTAAATAGGACACTTATATCTTAAAATGGCAAAGACAATGTCAAAGCTACTGTATATTAACAACATAATCCCTAAAGTAAACAATGCAAAATCATGTCCTGTGAAAGTACAAGAATTAATTGAGCTAATCTCTTTTCTCCAGACAACAGCACTGTCCCACAGTCCTATAACATCCAGCTAATTAAAATGTCTCAGCTCAGAAACCAACAAACGATGAAGAAGTGCAAGCTCATGTTTTTGTGTCTAAATGTGAGTGTATCCAGCGTGAACCTCTGTAAAAGGCCTGTTGTGTTCTCCTGGAGTGGATTTCTTGACTGTATTTGTGGAACCAGTGAGGCTCTTCCCCAGGAAAACACTCACAGGGCCCGGTTTGTCCCCGAATACACACTCGCCAGTCTGTTCACTTCAGACGAGAAAGACCGCAGCCCCCTCCCAACTCCAAAAGACCAACTGCAGACGTAATGAGACCCATGTGGTCCACAGACATGAGGCATCATTACAGACGTTACAGATAGAAACTCTCAGCGTTTGACAGTTCTTCTGAGTTCAGTCATAAAGGAACTTTTGAACACGTCTAATTTAACACTTCTCAGAAAACTGAAAAGGGCTTCTTTGTAAAGTGACCTGGGTATGAAACAATTTACAGTTAACTTACATGTTTGACTTTGACTAAATGAGCAATATTTGCAGGAGTACATTTTATCATGAGTTCTTTCTAAAGGTCGTCACAGTAATTTTGACTGTACCTATTTGTACCAGGCTGTAAACATGATTTTTATCACCATTGGATTTCCCCTTATATTTCCGCTTTTGGAGCCTGCCCTCTGGTGGACGGAGGTATATCGCTGCATAGTGGCGCCCTTACTTAAGGCCGTTTTAAGGGGTTCCATGAGAGAGGCTTGATCTAGAACCAGGCTGTTCTGCTCTCATAGTCGTTACCTGGGAAGGGCAGTGGGACTCCTGAACACTGTTCCAGGTGTTGTTGTCCTTCGAGAGTGAAACTGTTTTGATTTAGTTTCAAAACCAGAACAGCCTGGTCCCATCAAGTTTAGTTTCAGGTCAAACCCCTCCCTCTAGAGATAAAGCTCAGCTCTCGTATCAGTTGAACTCAGAAATGACAAAGTGTCTTGGAATTAAGAGATGAAGCCTTGAAACCTTGAACAACAAAGTCCAGATGACTTTGCTTTAACCTTTTCTTCAAGATGACCTGGATGACTGAGAAGGCTTTATAGGATAATATAAATGATATACACAATCAACTCAAACAAATACACAACTCAAACAAAGCATGCTGTGTGCCTCTTTGCATGATGTATCTATCTCTGTCTTTAAAGTCCTTTTAATAAATTCTCTTTTGATGAAGAAAACAAAATACGGCAATAAGACTTTGATGGAGGGGGGCTGGTCAGAGTTTAATGAAATAGTTTAAGAAGAAGGCATTGCTGTATTAATATTCAGACTGTAAACAATAATGAATAACCATGTCCTGTGAAAGAACAATTACTTACAAGAACTAATCTCTTTTCCCAGTCAACTGAAATATCCCACAGGAGTGTTTTAGAAACCAACAAGACGACAGAAAAGCACATGTTTCTGTATGTTTTGAAAGTGACTAGAGACATTGTGAGCTTTAAGCAGGTAAAATTAGGGCAGATGAGATATTAATCATGAATGCATGCACTGAGGATTGTACAAACACATGTTATATTTTCATGAGTGTGTCAGTGATAAACAAATATCTGTGGCCATATGTACATCTGAAATAAATATGACATATTTTAAGGCTCATTCTTGGTTTGGGAAATGGTCTTGTTTGTCTTCTTTATTTAGAGATGATTAATAAACAACAAAACATCTTCTATTTTCAAAACTGGGTCTACATGACAAGACTGATTTACACGGATAACAACAAAACACTGGCTAATTTTTGTAGTTTTACATCCTCTGTGTCTAAAAACAATCCAGATGTTTTCTTCTTCTAACATTTTGTATTGTGTCTAAATTACAAACATTACCATTTCTAACAAAAGGCTAAAAAAAAATGACATTACAAGCAACAATTTTAGTCTTAGTTCACTGCCACAATAACAATTAAAATTACACAGTTAAACGCAATGAACAACCTTAAACTACCAAATCAAGCTATTATCTAGTTTATATACAGTATTACCACCATTATATCAAGTTGCTGGTGCAGTTGAATTCATTAAAGACTAAAAACTATGTTCATGAGTTGTATCTGAACAAAAAACATTTAACTTCAAACAGACTTATGTCTTTATTTAATGAAAATGAGATGACTATTGTTCCAACTATAAAAGGTTACAGTTACAGAAATAACATTTTATGCAGCGCCGGCCTTAAGGACTCATTACCAACAGTTCAAATCTCCTTATGCTGTGTTTTAACAATGTAGACTCAGCTAATCTCAAAGGGAAAGTGGTTCGGCTTCACCACAAAGAGGATGCCCACGTCTTTTGTTCACAGCAGAAGAAACACCACAGGAAGTTAAAGAGTGGCAACAAAAACTGTTCTAACCCTACATTTGAACAGGTTTGTAACAGAGACTTCTGATAGAGACAGCTGACGTAGACGTTAGCTGTGACTCATGGGGCTTTGAGTGACCATAAAGCAGCGTTACAGCCTGGTGCTCAGCGGGACAGGCTGACAAACATCCTTCACACACACTCAGACATCTGCAGGAGGTGGTCGCAAATATGTGTGTTCCAACCTCAAGCCTAGTTACAGTGTTACAAGGCTAAACTAGACCAAGAGTTTTAGGAACTGAGAGAGTCAAGACCGGAGTCGAGACCAGTGAATAAGGGAAGAGAAACCAGAGGACAGTGGAAGATTCAAGACCAATGTCACAACCAACAACAAATCTATGGCTGGTTGGGTTCTAATCATTGATTCTAATCATTCAATCTTTACTTCACACTAGGGCTGCACAATATCAGAAAAAAACATGTGATATGTAATGACTATAATGAATATTGTGATAATGATCAGCTATAACAGGTCATTATTGTTGATTGATCTCTTGATATTTTAAAGGTTTTACCTGGTTTAGAAAATATACAGAAAAACAAGGCTCTGGACAAACTCTCCTGGACAAAACAGGAATAGACAGGTTTTAAACTGGGACTAAATGTTGGAACCAGGTCTAAACTAGGACTTTTAGTTGAACAAACCTTGATTTAAGGCTTTGTTTTAATTCTGATTTTGACAAAGTAAATGACCATCAGATGGACCATAAAGTAAGTACAGCCATAACAATACATTTGCTTTCCAAGGCCATATGTGCATCTGCAGCAGCTCATTGCAGGGTTGATTAGAGCCTCTATGAATTTAGTTTGCTGCCTTTTTCATTACATAAATATATAAGGTTCAGGTTAGGGTTACTTTATTTGGATAGAATCTTTGCCATATTCAAAGTAGAGGCACATAAATAAAATAATAATGTACTAATGCATTAGTCATGCATTAATTAATGCATAAATTCATAATAAAATGTGTCCCCTAATCTACAGTGTTCCCATAATGACAAATGTTAAAGATAGAAGTTTTTCAGCCAATCAATCACTATATTCATGGTCAATAAACTAGTTGTAGTATTGGCCAGTTTAGATTTAAAATTAATTTTATATGTACAAGATGGAAACAGGACACGCTCTGCAACCAAAAACTACAACACCTTCACCTAAAGACTATTAATACTACCAGATATGTATGCTCAACTGATCAAATATAAAACAGGAAGCTTTAAAGGCACCTGAAAGTATCTTGATGTAAAATCAAGATTAACATTTGTGCAAAAAAACACAAATGGAAAACCACTGTCTGGTCCTCATTTGCTGTTGTTTCTTCACCTCAAGAGACAAAATAAATACAGAAAAGATAAAAAAATATATATTTCCTTGTAAAAGAATAATCAGGACTTTAACCATAGGCAATTACACAAAAAGAATTATAATAAGAAATCATACTGCAACATTACACAAGGTATAAAAGTAGACATCACAATCTGAAAAAGTTAAATTATTCAAAAATTAATCTTGATATGTCCTACCGTGTAACAACTGGTTCCAGCCAAATGCAGTCAGACAGTTGAATCTGTGCTACATCAGCTCAGTGCAGAGCAGTGTGAGGATTTGTAAACGTCAGGGAAAAAAACGTCCTCCTCCTCCCTACTCTTGCTCAGTCAGCCTGCCCCGTGGAGCTCTCACTTCTGCTTCTCAAATCCCTGCAGGTTTTCTGTGTCTGTGAGTGTGTGTAGGTGTGTGTGTGTGTTGCAACATGAACCCACTTCCTGTGCTGCATAACTAAAACGAAGGAAAAGGAGGAGCCACGGCTGAGACTTCCCTTTCCTTGTAATACAATGACTGTATTAAAATGTCTTCTGAAGGAAAATATGTGTGTGTGTGTGTGTGTGTGTTTTTGGTTTGACCTTTTCCTCCTCTGCGTCCACATCCAGAGACCGAGGTCTGAGCTTGATCGGCCGGTCTTTGAAAATGTCACCAAAGCCAAACCCTCGCACCTGCACATGGACAAACCATACAGTTACAATTGATGCAAACACATTTAAGGGTATATCTTACCTTAATAACACCTAAGTGTGGATTTTGTTCAGCAAATTTAATCCATGCTTCTTAATAGCTGTTGCTGCTAAATTGTGCTGTGAGTGCTTTCAAGTCAATAGGCTACATTTTCTATCTTATCCCCTGTTTTTCTTCCTTCAACAGTGTCTCTTTTTGCCAGGTAATTTCTTGTAACAAAAAATTTAAAATAGAACAATATTAAATAGTTTGAGTTTTAATAGGTATATAGCTTAAATGCATTATGACAAAGCTAACTTGTCCATTACAGGCTGGACTAGTGGTGCTAGTAGAAGGGTACATGCTGTTCATCTATTTAGCTTCAGTGTGTTAGTTATCTACCTCACTATGTAACCGAAGGCCAAATTGAGCATCCATTTTGCATTAAGTGTGCATTGACCTTGAAATTCTCAAGTTATTTTGTTTTGTTTTTGCAAAGATAATACTGTTCTGAGTTGCCTTCCTGTCCCGATACAAGTAGACACTGACACATGACATTTTACCTCAGACCTGATAATTACACTGTGGTGATAACTGTATTTACTGAACACACTGATTACCTTCTTAGGTTGGATTTCGACTGATCCCGTATCTGAGCGACTGTCTGCTCCGTCACTTTCGCTGCCGGGACTGTCCTTACCTGCAGCACCAAACACAAGAGACATCAGTATTCAGCAGCACTGCAAAGGAAAAGGTAACTCAGGGTTGATTTATCAAGACATTTCAAGGACTTCCCTCAATGTTTTCTTCTTAATTAGCTTATCAACCTAACTTTATGGCATGTATTTATTTCTACTTTAAGAGCTCTCCTTAACATAAACACAAACATGTCGTGAGCCAGTTATACTTAGAGCTTCTTCCAGTCTCAATTAAAGATAAAAATATATATTCAAGTCTCATTGCCTAAAGGTGTCTCTCAATGTGGAAATTATTTCTTATCTACTTTAATAACTTTGACTTAAGTCTATTTTGAGGGAGAAAATATACTTTTTAGGATGTGTCTGTATGTGGAGGACCATCTGTTTGATTATCAGAAGCTGGATGGATGTGTGTGAAGAGAAATGGCCCTGAATGTGATCCCCTGTCCTGTCCTTGGTACATTTTCCAAACTTGATGAATCATTCACATACTTGCTACAGACTAATCCAAAGATAAAAGCCATGAAGTTGTAGTAGTAGCTCAACTTATTTACCCCATTAATCAGTGGTAACGTAATAATATTTGTTTCTCTTACTTAAGTAACAACTCCATTGGATAGTTTTACTTCTACTTGAATAGTATTATTATAGTAACAGTATTTTTTTGCAGATTTTAACGACTTTACCCACCTTTAATAACTTCACTGCCTATTTGATTCTAGGAGCTCAACACCAGAGTCATTTCCAGACTATTGAAGCTGGGTAGGTTAACAGATTTGGCGGTTTTCATGTTACACTGACATGTTACCTTGCGGTGTTTATTTGTCCAATTTGACTCAAAAACTAACCTAAAACATACCAAATATAATACCAAATATAAAGGACAATTTCAGTCTTTTCCATAAGTGAAGAACTATAGATTAAATTTCCAGTGTGTATGAGAATCCTGCTAATGCATGACCTTTGGCACAAATGACAATGAACAATGAATGCAGAGTGACTCACTTGTGCGTCCGCTGCGGAGGTCTTCCTGTGAGGTGTCTATAGAGGACGTTGCTGACTCCAGGAGAATCTCTTTGGTGAAATTGGAAGGAAACATCCCGGTTTTGCCATTGAGTGTTCCTTCCCACCAGCCTTCCTCCACCTGAACTCACACAGGAAACAGATAGTGACACACATGGTACACACAGAGAGAGACCAGACAATAATTTACAGACAAGTGAAGTTGCACATTAAATGACAAAAAAACAAAGCCTTTTAAGGGACTTAAACTCTGTGTGTGAGCCCTACAGGGACACATTGTTGTCAGTAAACAAATCCAGAGGAAATGCTTCAGATGGTGATTTCTCTTAAGCACAGCATCAACAATCCATTGTTTTTTATGAAGCTTTAAAAGTCTATATTTCTGATAACAACAAAATATAAAGTGTTTGTTTAGTTTAATGTTTTAAGTAAAACCACATCAAATGTATAATTTTTTCATGGCTTTCATTGGCCCTTTAGGCTCAACTGTACTGACTGGCCAGAAGGAATGTGATTGGCTCATGGCATTTGAGGGCGAGGCTTAGTAAAACCTCACCTTACAGTGTCCTACAAAGCCATATGTGTCTGTGCTGCACTCTCACTGTAATAACTCATTAAAATTCATGCTGCCTGTGCCTTACCTCTGTCACGATCTCGATAATGTCTCCTATCTTCAGCTCCAGCTCGTCCTCATGCTGCGGCACGTAGCTGAACGCCGCTTTACATCTGCGCTTACGGATCTGCTCTCCTATCGACCACACACATGTTGGACACAATTAGCTCAGATGGTTTTACATTATTTTCTTACAGTACAGGGTTTCCTCTGTCACAGCCCCATAAGCAGAAGGAGCTTTGACCTTTTAATTAGAAGCCAGTCACACTAACGAGCTCCGACACCAAATGCTTCTCTATGGCCTTGGAGTTGTTTGCCCTTCTTCCATTAGCTGCTCATTACTCTTTGACTCATTCAACACCAGCTGGGATTTAACGTGGTTATACCTGCTCTGTCCACAGGGTGTCAGACTTCTTCATCTCATGTTTTCATAGATTTTAAACACTTGGTCTTGGTTTAATGACTGAACCCCAGGAGTAAATGTTTTGTTAGACTGTAATCACAAAATTAACTTTACAAATGGTTATACGTGTTATGTTTTCAGTCCAAAGAGTGAAATGTGAAGCCTTTCTATTCATTAATTCATTTTTAAACAGCTGGTATTCTCTTCATTTGAAATTCCTTTATAAATAAAAATATCACATTTAATTAGCTTTTCTTCTTTAGATTTATATCATACCAGTTTTAACCACCTACTGTTACTTTTTTGTGTAAAATATATAACATCCCACAGTCATATGGCTAACATTAGATACCTATGGACATGTAAATATGACAAAAAGCTAGATATGCCACGTGATCATTGATTATACCATATATAATTGTGTATTATTTTATGTAATGTTAATGTTTTTGTATTGCAATATACAACAGTAAGTTTTTCAAAACATTTTTTAATCCCTACTGACATGCTGTCTACATGTGTTTTGGGAGATAAGTCACAGCTGGCTTTAGATTGTTGTTGTTGCGGATGACAATATGTTCCAATTGGACAGTGTTATCATCTACCACTGTTGTTTCCTATCATCTTTGTGGGCCTCACCTGACCCATGTTAGACAAAGCCAGCTGAACAGTCTACCCTTCCCAGTTAGACAAAACATGGTCTGGATTAAAGGAATAACGAAGTGGGTTACCAACACATTCAATGAACCCTTTTTCAGTGAAGTTGTGAAACAGGTGGAGTCTGCACTAAACATTACATTGACAGAGTCTGAGAAAATTAAGATTAATATGAAACTATCAACCAATCTGCAAAATGAAAGTGTGTGGAGTCTATTGTTTAAATGTTAAGATATATTTGTGTATATTTTGTTTTATTAGTGCTGTTTAGATGAAGCAAAAAAGGAAGTCATAATAAATCATTGGACATGATGTTACAAAGTTGTTTGCCCAAGTTTATTGGTTAACTATTACATACATTTCCCTCTGCAACACCACACCTCTGTGTTTCCGCCCTGAGGTGTTCAGAGAAACCCTGTATGGTACTTTCTCTTTTTGACCAGGCCAACATCTTAGGATCAATGTATTAAAATAATTATTATTAGGTTCAGATCACAAACAAGACAACGGAGACCGTGCATGGTAAATTTAGAAATTGAAGACCGGTTTAATTCTTGCAAGAATTAAACAAATCAGACACATGTAACAATGGTATATGGTGATTTGCTTCACATGTTTACAACACATGAAGCTTTTATAGATGTACATTATGCCCGCCTCTCAGCTCCAGGGTCGTGGATGGACGTGTAATGAGCTGATGTGTCAGTCATAGATGTGAATAAGTTTATGTGTACATGTCACTAAGTGTACAGGACAGAGTGTCCCTGAACAATGATTAGATGTAGTGCAAATTGATGTCTTTGTCTTGTTTGGATTAGCATAGGTATCTCCAATAGGAGATACAGCTAAAGACATTAAGTCATACTTGTATGTGGATAAGCATATAAACTGGAGCAAAGGTGAGAGCAGAATATATAATATAGAATTACTATGACACAATGTCTCATTACTGCAGACTGTGTTTGCGTTTACCTTTCTTTCCCGGCCGTACACCAGCGTCTGACACAGGACTGGCCCTGCCGTTGGAGAGTTCAGATTTGATGACACTGGCTTGTCCTCCGTCCCTCTTTCCTTCTTTCTTTATCTCCTGCAGAAACAGATGAATAAACATAATGACAAGAAGAACATTTAGAAAAAAGGAAGGCTTTTCCTGATCAAACAATGGACAAATAAGCTTAAGCACTGTAAAACCAATTAAAAAAGCCCAGTACAGTTGTGTGAGCATTTGTTTCTAATGATGCAGATGGCCTGAAGGTAAACTGCAGCTGCTTGTGTTTTTCTCTGCAGTGTGTTTTGGAGGTGGTTCTGCACTGGGCACTGGTGGTTTGTGTTTTGTTAACTTATCCCAGGCTAGTTCTGCCAACAATTAAAATGCAGATGCTGCTCTTTCACACACACACAACGGTACAAGAAACTAAATTTGGGGATGATTTTGGCACAATTATTCCTCTGCAACTTTTTCTCAGTGCCTTGGTGGCAAGTTTACTGAGACACAAAACAGTTGGACTGCATACTCATTTGTTCAAGTCCACTAGTGTTTTATGAAATCACTTAAATGAGCAGCCTAACATTTTAGACTTTGGGGTATACTTGTGGGGTATACCAACCCCAGAAAACTGGGGCTTAATATGGCTTTCAAAGTACTCATAGGTGGAAAATAAGTAGTTTTGAGACATTTTGACATTTAAATAATAGCAATAAACAGAAATAGCCAATGTATAGGCTGCTATATTCAGAAAGTCCAATGTAAAGTCAGTACAGTGCACCAGGTAATCTACCAACCCAAAGTTTTTGCAGTTTTGGTTTTAAATGCACCTTTAATTAGAGTATTGGTTTGTCATGTTATTTAATCAGTGAGCTAATGGTAGGTATTTTTGCATAATTGTATGATTTAGATGGAGAGAGCACGGTCAAAGGAAGCTAACATGTTGGAATTTTGAAGTCCTGCATCATGGAGAAAAAAAAATGGTGTGACTGAAAATGTAATTAATGAATAGAAAGTTGAAGAATATGTTCCAAGTGCCACTGTTGACTGCCTTTTTCCCCTTCACAATTGTTGTCTTGTTGCGGAGGTAGCAACAGTATCACATCCAGGAACCAGAAGTGACCCTCACTGTTTACCTGGAGGTGTCTGGAAGAGCTCATAAAGTTTGCACAAACACAGACACAAACAAACAGTTTCCTCTGCTGCAACGTTTCTCCCAATTCTCCTGGTTTCTCACTGTCCCCATGACTTTCACTTGTGCAAAGAATCACAAGACTCACTAAACCAATCAAAGCAAATAAAAGAGGATATGACATATGAGATAGAGATGTGAACCCTGTGACACAACAAGAAGCAGATGGAGAGGCATTTTATTGTCAATACCGATAATTAAAATGCTAACAACTGGGAGTTTCTGCCGGTTTAAGAAACATCCCAAACCACTAAGAGAGAGTTTAGAGTATAGTTGAGTATAGTGGTCTTGTCTAAATCTTTGTAGTTATTCACTTATGACAAAAGAAAATTGATAATTGTAAAAACATTATTGTAGAAAGCAGTGTAAAGTAGTCTTTATCCAAAAATGGCATTCCCTATTAATACCTTAAATCTCATCTACGTGCTTTTGTGAACAAGCTCAAGGATACATCGACTGAACAATGTCAATGACACGGTACAATATCGCTACAAGGTTTTGTACAGATCTGTCTCCTTGAGTCTGGAGTGTTAAATCCATTTATCTTCAACAAATTATAAGTCAAATAAATCCTCTTACAATGAGTTTGGTGTGAGCTTGCACTATTAAATGTAAAACATAAGACTTATTCGGTTCTTGCAATGATCTCAAAAGGATGTTGTGCTTGAATACCCAATTAATGTTTATAAATATGTCATTATTGCACAGTTTAAAAGGTCATTTAACCTGACCAGCTATTCCCTAAAATGTGGGTGATTGAGACCAGAAGTAGCTTATTCTGCATTTACAACTGAAATCCACAAAAATCAGACTTAAATGACTTTCTGCACCGACAAGACTTACCATGATCCTGTATCTCAGTTACATTGTGCACTATCCAGTAAACTGAGGGCTGCTGTTTCTATCAAAGAGGAGTTATTTGTCCTGTTGCACGTCAGGAATCAATCAAAAAGGACTTTGAGGCTATATTTTATAGCACAAAGTCACACAGCTGCTTTATTTTTATATACTGTAGATATCAGTGTCACTGGAAAATATGGCACAGTTTTTGGAGACTGTACACTGACTAATAAAAACTAGAGACGCTATAAGAATGGCAGTTCACATCTCCCCTCCACATTCATCATGCTGCTGTTTTATAAGCCGTGGCCTATGGCGTACACGAGGCTCGCTGAACCAAACAGCCCCGCCTTACTGACTCAGACAACGGCTTGGTGCGGCGTGAAAGCCCTAATGAGCCACTCACATCCCAAAATATCATCGCGAGGAGAAGTTTCCTGGACAACTGCTGAAGCTCATTGAGAGGAGCTGGTTCACAAAGGTTACCAGTCCGACATACGGAAGGACTGGCTTTGGGTTTTGTGATGCAGAAAGAGCATAACTCTTCTCTCAGCTGAAGAGACACTCACATTCCTCACAGCTAAGAGGATAATTCAATAGTGACATGAGGCTTGGGCATTAGTTATTCTGCCTGAAGAGCCCTATTAAAGTGAAATGCAAATATCCTCGTATAAATAGTCAATATTATATATTATAGTCAAGCAAAGTACAGCCTATTATTAAGTTAAAATGTCATGAATGGCACTGAAAAACAAGTGTATCTGCCACAGAGTTAATATTATATATTATAGTCAAGCAAAGTACAGCCTATTATTAAGTTAAAATGTCATGAATGGCACTGAAAATTAAGTGCATCTGCCACAGAGTTAATATTATTCACTGATACCTAATTAATAAGAAACATACAATTCAAGGCAAACAATACTATTATTAGCATTGTCACTGATACAACATAGCCTCTTGAAACAGATTAATCCATTGCTCACACTTTAAGAGGTTTTCAATGATGAGGTACAGATACTATAAGGAAAAGCTAAACACTGACTGATCTTAAGCAAAAAGGAACAAGTGCTAAATGTTGTACCCAGAATTGGTGTTTATCGGTAACAGCTGTTTCCGGATGGAGTCTGAACCTTTAGGCTTTTGCTTTGTAAATTAAAACAATTGAGTGCAGGAAATACAAAGATGGAATTGCTGTAAAAAGTGTATTTGTCTAACAGGTAAAATATTCACATTTTACAACAAAGCACAATAAAAGCAAAGTGTTTATTTACTTTAGATTTCCTAATCCATCATTAATCCAGAATAAACCATGCTTTTGATGATTGGAGTGACTAGTCTAACTCCACTCCAAAGGCCTTTTCAACCTTTCCGTTTCAGACAGTGTTGACAGGAAACAGAGGGAGAGAGCGGGGAATGACATTAAGAGCAGATAAACCCAGGCGGCAGAGATCTGAACCTGGATTACTAAATATTTGTGGTATACTTACAACATTTTGGCAGCAGAGTGAACAAAATAATTCACATTATTAATAAGTGCTGCAATTTAAGTGATAAGTGCTATTGAGATGATCAAGTGATATGGATGATTATTGCCATCATAATATGGATTGCAATATTTTAATGTTTCTTTATTCAAATTTCTAAATGATAAATCAAAAAGCGATGCTTTTAGATTGTAGCTCAAGGTCCTGAGATGGCACTGTGTCAGACAACTGTGTGTGAACTACCCAATTTCCACATGTGAGGCACTGCTAAGACAATTCATTTTTACAATTATGAGTCGCCCGGAGGAGTCAGAAAACTCTATTATGGAGGTGTTGACTAATCCTGCTGTGAGCTACAGATACGCATCTGAACTGAGAAAACAGTGGACTAAGAGACTTAACATTAGTTAGTTTTAATTTCTGTCCCTTCAAAAAAAAAAAAAAAAAGACAATCAATACAAAAAAATAATAAGAAGAAAAGGTCAAGGACTGAAAGGGTGTAGGCCAAAGTCTAAACTTATTTATATAATTTTTTATAATTTTATAATTTTTATTTTTACAAATCTCATTTTTACATTTAAAACAGCAATGCAACAAAACAACAAGGAGAAAACAAATACAATAGGCTACATTTACAAAACAAGTACCAGCACAGACACCACCAACAAACAAGTAACACTTCTAAAGACCACAACACACTACACTGTAACACTATCAAATACCGACAAAAAAAAGATGAGTAAAGAGCCATGACTCTAACATAACACAATACCATTTAAGCCACGCCCTCCCTGTACTGTGTATCCTGTGATCTGTTATTAAAGTTTATAAATATTTTGCCATTGCTTGTGTTGGAGATCCAGACCGATCCACATTTTCACTTTAAACACAGACACACAAAAACTCTTCCGGGTGGTACTCACCATATCCTCTCAGACTATGAGCTCTCTTTCTAACTCTGTTACTTGGTAACAACTTACTGAATAGGATTTGTACTGTATAATATTTCACAAGGTCATGGATTTTTAAGAATAAATAAAAAAGATTATTACTGTGTTCTAAAAATCCAACATTGTGTATGAACCGTACTGCTCGCTTTTCTCATATGAATAGAAGATGTATTTAACACTGACAATTGTTTCCCCACTATTCAACACACAACAGGTGAAGTTAGGGAGTACCAAGGAGAACCATAATGTACAAAGAGCATTATAATCAAGGAATTGTTTTGCTTTATTTATAATTGAGATTAACTTCATATAAAAGGGACTATACAGTATATTGACTTTATAATGTATTTTTTTATATATTGTTTCTTATGGACCAACTTTGTGTGTCTGAAATAAAAACTGAATTGAATTTAAATTAATCTAGAAAGACAGAACAACACACAATAGTTAAATAGACATTTTAGAAAAACAGCTGTACCAATGTCTCCACAACCTTGACTGGTAACGTACTGCACTAAAATCATTTTTTTTTAGCATATGCATATTGCATATTCATTCAGAAACACTGAGAAAACAGCCCTCTTTTATCTCAAAGTCTCACAGAACAAGCTGCCTACACAAAAACGCTGCAGCAGCTCCATTTGTCAGCCAACAGCTTCCTTTATGAGAGCTGATGTTTACCGCCTGTGTGTGCTGTAAGTGTCACTTGAACATTGTCATGTGCTAATAATCCCAGTATTTACATGAAACCGAGACTAATCATTGTGGAAAAGTGTAATAAAAAAGGACGTTGTGGCTTTGTTAAAGCCTCTGTTTGTTCTCGGGCTGTGTTTCCACTTTATTGCAGCACGTCCTGAGGGATATGGAGGTATAACCCAGTGTTAGAGGAAGCCCACCAGAAATGAAAGAGGAAGACAACATGATTCATCAGATCAGAACAGGAAACACCCGCATAATGTCTGCCTCACTGTGAGAGTGTTTACATGGGTTCAGACCCCAGTTTCAAGGTTTCATCAAGCACATGCTTTTCTACTAAATGTGGTAAATATAACATACATTTACAAAACTACGAGTGTCCACATAACAATACTAGTACTCATTACTCATTAGAAAACCTTAGATACTGCCATGCACATTCCCTCTTTTCTCTATATAACACAGTTTGGGTGTTGTTTACTGTAAAATAGAAATAATGCAATCTGTAAATAATGTTCTGTCTCAAAGCAGGTCACTTGATAAAACATCTGTCATAATCAACATGGAATACAAATCTGTGTATGGTTCATAAACAGTAAGACTCATATCTGTACTCGTTAATGAATGAGGAGTATCAGGACATTCAGGTTCATAATTAAGCTGGTATTGGATATTATTGGATAGTAAATCATTACATTAAAAAAGGCAATACACTGACCAGTTTCTTGCCAAATAGTGAGTCCAATTACTTAAACCATGCAATTCCGCTTGCTTTTAAAATATTTTATCAGTGACTGGTTTTGAGCCTCTTGGTACTTTAAAAGACCAGTATTTACAGTTTGTTTTACTTTTATTGTCTCTTCTTACAGGAAAACACGTCCATACGGTGCCACTACAAAAAAACAGAATATAGAAACTATACTGTAGGTCAAATGAGTACAAGTACTAGTATCTGGACAACCACAGTAATTAGATTATCCATCACTGACAAGGCAAGGGCTAATCTCTTGCCCACACTTGCTTCTAATTGCTAATTAAGCTTTTAGATTTCCTTGTCTTGGATGTGGCTCACTATTTGTCAAGCGAGTGATCACTATTGTTCTTTGTTCCTGTCTTGTTATAAGCACATGATTTAGATACCTGGCTATAAGCCGTTTAAAACAAAATAATAGGAAATGAACTACCTAATTATGAACCATCTATAACACTTATTGCCAAACATGCAAACACATAAGCCAACAATGGTTAGTTTGAGGCCCTATTGCATCTGTATTAATTGTTTATCTTGTGTCAAAACAGTTGCCTATTTATCAGCTTAAACAAGGAAATCGAGACACAGGCTAAGAATCACAAGAATTACATTTTCAAGCATTTACATCGTCTAAAAACCCAAGAAAATCAGGATTTTAAGCATCTGTGGTATGAGCCATTTCACAGACCACTGACCACTTTATCACTGGGTTGGGTATGGGTTTCTGAATCACACACTGTAACCTTTTGTTTACACTAATGCTTCTGTCAGCCACAGTGGTCTCGTAACACAACACTGTATGAAATTAACAACGTTAAGTTAATTATTTTTTATTTGGTGCCGCAATTTTATTTCTCACTACTGTACAGTTGAACAAGGACTTTTACAGCATTAATGGCAAATCAAAGGGTGTGTATTCGAAATACTTGAGAGTTTTTCTGCCTACTAAAGCTTCTTAATACAATTTTAGTCTTAACAAAGTGGCCATTCACACAACTGAATTAGCTAGAAAAAAAAAGATGGCTGTTATTTACATTTGATTTAGAAGACATGTAACATGGAAACAAAACTATTCTGACTGTGTGCAATAGTTATGTGGCATTCATTGTTGTGTTGTAATTTATGCCCCATTGTTTTCGGTTTGTCATAATGTACTTGTAAGGCATTGTGGTATGAGTCCAGGACAAATACCCCCACAGGGACAATAAATTTCATTGTCTTGTATTGTATTAAGACCACTTTTGGACCCATGGCATTTTTACTCATTCAAAACCATGCAACAACAATCTTTTAGTGTAACAAGCAAGCCCACTCATTTCTATCTTAGACTCGTGCCCTGGTATATTTTTAAGTTTTCACATTTGACTGAACTTTTCCAAAGTGACATACTTTATAGTGTTGTCAGTGGAGAATGAGTTAAAAAGGCTCATTCTGAATGGACATGATTTGACTTTTATGACAGATGCTTTGGTCTGTTCTCATCTGCTTAGCTCAAATGTAGCTCAATGTAAACCTACATTGTCTGGACTGTACCAAACATGTAAACATACTTTACAACCTGTTCACAAATACTTTTTTTACAACTAAAAAATCAGGCAGACATTACATGGATTCCCCCAATGTTTTTAATCTATTTTAATGCCATCACTTCTCTATAAAACCTGTCCATCCCCCACTTCCTGTATATTCATCAGCGGCACAACCTTAATGTCACTGATTCCCATAAGTGCAGTCTTGTGACAGAGTGGTCAAGTATTGCGTAATTACTCACAGTGCGCCTCTGTCTCGAACAAACAGCGTCCATTGTCCGGCTGCATGACAGTTAATGAGCACGGTAACCGGTCTGTCAGCACGAATCAAGCCCGGCACCTGACAATACACACACTTATATACCTCTGTCTCAGTGTGAGAGGAGTGTACAGAGTTGGTTTGTGGCATTTCTGCTTCCTCTCATGAAACTGATACCTATGTACTTCTCACCACACAACACACTGTACCTTTTATGCACATTACCTTCAGTAATATGCATAGTATGAACGGAAATGCTTGTTTATCTTAAAACTTCTTTAACTCATATTTGATCTCAGATAAGTCATTTATCAAACCATTTATCATATTCTGTTGATATGGATCTAATAATATTCATCATCTCCATTCTCACTTGCATTTTTAGGCCAAATTTCATTACATGAACTGAGAATATCTGCTTTAAAGACACAGAATCAGGAAATCAGAGATGTATTTGCAGTGTTGTTTTATTTTGAGCATCTACACAACAATGCCACTGTGGTTTTCATGATCTGAAGCTTACAGTGAGTGGCATCTCCAAAGCTTGGTGTGCAACCAGTGGCGTGTATAGATTTTATTTCTTGGAAGGGTGGCACACTTAAATAACTTTTTTTTTTTTAAATGCCCTACAGTCTGCTATAGACTACTAGTCTGTTCCACTCTGTATGATGAATACAGGGCACAGCCAGGTATTTTTGCGGCCCCATGAAAAGACCTCACATTGGGCCCCACCTATGCGAGCTCCACTGACCTATTACTGTAACTAGAAGTGACTCTTGGGTCAGAGCTTTAGAGGCTGAATGAACTCAGGAGACACATTTAATCACAGTAATGGACATGTAATGGGTTTAGGGGGACTGGGGGTCCTCCTTCAGAAAATCTTCAACAGAATAAGTGTAATTTCCTGTGTACTGGTGTATTTTAACAAGCAAGTACAATTATAGGAACAATTATTTTTTACTGACTCCAGCTCCAAACTTTGAAGATAGACTGTTCAAAACTAGAACAAAGACTAAAAGTTAAACCATCTACAAAGACAAGCTCTTTTTTAACTTGGATATAGATACACAACTTCACAAAGTGTTGTGTCCAACTGTTCCCTACCCTTTGAATAAAAATGTGAACTAACCCTAGGTATCCATATTAAATCCCTGCAGCTGTTCTTTAGCTTGACCTGTGACCCCGGCCTCTCTCTGCTCCTACCTGACAGAACTAATAACAGAATTGGAAATATTCTCTGTTGGCTCTAAACATTAGCAACGTTGGGCTACTTACTGTTTGTGTTCTTGCTGTAAATGGCTCTGAATCCACTTCTGACCTGCTCTTATTCTGACTGTAGTCTGTCTCCAGCCTTCATCAGATGAATAAAGGTCTTTTCTCGCTGTAAATATTTTACAGCTCGTAGTGAATTTTGTGCTGCAGCCCGTTTTACTTGTCACAATTAAACACAAAGCAAATCACATGCGAGCAATAACAGAAACATCCAATCAATAAGCAAGGGAGGTGTGACTAATGAAAACAGCTCTGTGGTCACAGAGCACCTGTGGGAGAGGAACAAAGGAGAAACTACCTATTTTTGTCGAGTTTTTTTTTTTTTTTTTTTTTTTTTTTTTCAGAAAACAAAAACACTTAGTTTTTAGTTATATTTGTGAACTATGAACAAAACTCTAAATTTATGTAGATTTTTTTTTTTTTGATAGCTCTGGTTGGGGTGGCTAGACAGAATGGCCAATCAGATTCCAGGGGTAGCCAGGGCCACCCCCAGCCACGTTGGCCACGCCCCTGTGTGCAACGTAAAGAGGCCGAACATGGCACAAAACATCCAAACAACTTAAAATGCTCAAAGATGTACTAAGATGCCAAATAACTGTTTAATTGAGGGATTGACATAGCCTTGTTGTTTGTCTAAAAAGAAAATATCAAGAATAACAATAGGTACAAATGCTATGTGGAAGATGACAAAACAACCATGCACTTACTATATGCCTTTTGTTAAGTCAAAGATTGGGCCCTATGTGTATGAAAACAGTTTTAGTCTTAGGTTTATGACATTTATCTGTGAGTTCTGACTAAATACCATCAATACGCTTAAGCTGAAATTTTTCCAGATGTCAATAAATGTGCTTAATGCTGGTTTATTTGTTTAGCAATTGAGATATAATAAATAAATTTACATTTTGCTGGAGCCTTTAACAGCTGCTTTGGACATTAAATGAAAAATCTCCAGTTAATCACAAAGCTAGCACTTATAGACACTGTGACTGGCAACCTTTTACATTCATTCCCTGAAAACATTTTGTGTCTTTGGAAGTAGGGACCAGGTCAGGAACCACAGTAGCACAAGAAAGAACAAGTAAACACCAACATAATATACCCAGGCAATGACCTGGTAATGACCTGGCAATGACCTGGGGAATACCACACAAACTACAAAAGGCACAAGTTTAACCACCGCTCTCCTGTTGTCATCTCAGACATATGCACATCATGTTGGCAGAGTCAAATACAGCATGAATACACTTTGCAACACCTGCGATAGCTTTCTTTGGCCTTTAAAGAGACATACAGCATAAAAGAAACAATGGCACATAAAGCAGCTGAAGGGCAACAATGCTCCAACAGTGACATCAAACTAACAGGAAAGCCACTTGAAAAACACTTTTTATTCAAATCTGAGTGATAATAAGACAATGTTTTAAATATTTATGGTCTGAAAAATACATTTGCATAGATTTAGATTTTGCAAAAGTATAGTAGTGTAAAGGTTATCATTTATCTTTAAGTATTTATCTTAAGTGCAGTTTGGACGGAAAAAACAAGAAACCATGTCCTAAGAGACCGCAGTGTTCACACATGAGCCACAGCAGGTTTACTTTGCTGTTTAAGGAAAGTCTTCTGTAGACTATAATAAAACAAATAAGACTGTAAAAGCCTTGAAGATTACTCACCCGGACAAAATTATCAGGAAAGAGCCCCCTGCGTCCGTTGAGCTCGCCTTCCCACCAGCCGCCGTCATCGCGCCGAATGTTTACGATGATGTCTCCCACCGACAGGCTCAACTCGTCGTCCTGCTGGCCCTCATAGTCAAACTCCACCACGGCCTCCACTGCACAAAGAGGCAAAGAAAACACAATGAGAGGGTTATTTTAGCCACACTAAAGGTCAGTATTACACTTATTATTATTTTTTTCATGATTGTGGTTGTTCTATTTACTGAATCAAAACAAGAATTGAAACAGGAACATAAAAGAAACCACTATTACAACACTTAAATTATATTATGCTAATGCAATAGTGATGATAAACTGTGTAAGTGGTTTGTGTTTTCTGAATTTTACACATTATTGAAATGACATTTACATTTACATTTATTCATTTAGCTAACGCTTTTATCCAAAGCGACTTACATTGTTCTAATGTAATTACCAGTGTTACACTCACTGGGGGCAAGGTGGGTTAAGTGTCTTGCCCAAGGACACAACGACAGTATGAACTGTGGAGAGAGTGGGAATCGAACCGCCTACCTTCCGGTTGAAAGACGACCACTCTACCCACTGAGCTACTGCCACAAAAGTGAAAATGGTGTGCTCACAATTCTGTATAATAAATGCTCAATTAAGCCTTAATAAAATGCCATGTAATTATTCTAGCCTGTTTAAGACACTGTAACAGCTGTACTAGAGTATGCACTGTTGCACTCAGGAGCTAGCAGTGCTTTAGTTATGCACCTTATGATGTGGCGTTCAAAAAACTAAGGATTTTCTGAGAAGCTTTTGAACTTTACACATAAAAAGCCTAATTTTCTTTTGCTTACAGAGGTTGTAGGTGGAGTCTTTCAGAGAAGCTTTGAGTCTGAGATAAAGTACACCCTGGACAATCGCCACTTAATTGCAGGGCTAACACTTAAAGACAGACACTGACAGACAACCAGTTACTCTCATATTCATTCACTATGTCTTTGATCTGCCACTCTACATACAACATAAAACATTCATAAACCACTTTCTTATTCTTGAGTTACATTTGATAAAAAAAATATTTAAAGCTACCCATTTTAGTCTTTATATAATATATAAATATATATATTTATATATTGGTATGACCGGAGACATTTTACCGGTACATTGTTATTATTATATTGTGCCCAAAGCAGCTAAGAAAAACATCCTGTATGCCAGGTCTAATCCTTACAAATATGTTATGACTGTGATTGTCCAGACAACACTGTGCGATACTCAATACCATGTGAGTGTTTTGTTCCCCATTTTCACCATATGAAACTTTTTGTACTTTAAAAATATTGTGCTAAATAAAGAAGTTAAAAATAATGAAAGCTGCAAATGACAATGTTTGTCTTTTAAACGTCTCTCACATCCATCTTGTAAATCATATATTTAAAGGTAATAAATGTTGAACCAAACCAAGACAACTAATTACTATTTAAATAAACTAGATGCCAAACATTAACATGGCTTAAAACTATGTCAAATATGTACCTAAAGAGACACTAATGGTAACAGTTACATGTTTTTAAAAGGGCATTGTTCTCACTGTACATGAACAGTGGTAACTCCAGCTGCATGTTTGAGCCTAAATGTCAATGCTCCTGCTAATATTGAAAAATGTCTTTTCAGCATACCTTTCCCTCTCCTTCTCTAAACATCACACACAAACATCCTGTGAAGGGTTTTGCAACGGCTAATGCTCATAAAAATGTACTGAATGTGTCCTTTCTTATACAGAGTTGCCTTCTTCGCACTCACAGAGACTGCCAAGGTCTAATCCCTGTCTAAACTGAGGGTAGAATCAGGAAGAGGGGGTGTTCATGAAGTAGCAATGACTCAGAAATTACTAGTATCTTTTCCCAAAATGGCCACAAAGCTGCATATTTATACATCTACATCAATATCACACATAAATGATTTATTATTATCAACGGGGATAATAACTCATGGTTTATGAAAACTATCTTTATCATGACAAACCATTCCTGTTTAATGAGCTGATGAGACAAGACCAGAAAATATAAAATGGCACATTTACGAAACAGCTTTTGTGTTTAACATGACTCTTAATATTGAATCCTTGTATTATAGTAATTTACTTAACATAATAGTCTGTGTCAGACGTAAAAAGGAAAAGCATACTGCAACTTGACAGGTCGATGAGGATATAAACCTCTATGAAGGTGTTGCAGTGATTTCTGGTGAAGTATGAGAACATGAGGAACTATTCGGATTGTGGAAGTGTCCTTTTAAAAGTCCTTCCTGTTTATGTGGAAAATGAATAGGCCGTTAACACTAATACAATTGTAGTAAAGATAGTTCCATATCCTTACTAGGATTTCGTAGTAAACAGATTGGGCAAACTATATTTTCAATAAGATATGATCACCTGAGAATAAAACGCTTTGCATTTATTTGCCTTTTGGACAAAAACACATTACTTCCTGCTTCCTGCTGGACAACTGTCCAGCGGCAGACAAACTGAGCACTGCTAGAGGAATGGAATTCTTTAGTCAAACTGCTCATCTTTCTTATCTCTATGGAAACAACATGTCCCTGCCAGGCTACTGTAGGTGTTTACAGAAGAGAGAAAAGTGGAACTATAATGTCAAAAGATCATTGATTAACTTCACACATCACACAACTTTCCAGAACTGCAACTGTGTTCTTTAGAAGAATTCACTCTTACTATAATAAAAAATATTTGCTTATGTCCCATTCCCACAGACTTTTAGAATACAGTAACTGTGAAATTGCCATCGTCATCACACGTCAGACTCTCTTATCGACTTATGCCTGGTTAAGGTGTTGTTAATGTGGTTTAAGAGTTAAGTGGAAACTGGGAAGAGAACCAGAAGACATTAATATGTAGCAGCTTAGCAAGCACATTTCTGCTTTCCAAGTTCAGATGGAGAGAGGATATGACTCTGGCTTGAGATAACTCCAGAGAAGAGACAGAGACGTGGCTGAATTCCTGTCATGGTTCAGTATAAGAGTGAAAGTTACTGGTGAACGCAGTACCAATAAGTAGTACATACAGTGAGGTGATATGTTGTGGCACTCTTCCTGCAAATCGCATTACGGAGAGTCTCGGTCTGAAACGCAGAACGGGACATCACAGCAGTGCAACCACCCACGTCATTCAGTTACAGTACAGTAGACAGAGGACATGGCAGCAGCTTGTGGCTTGGTACACAACACCCAGTGCTGAGTGCAAGAGAGAGTGCGAGTTAAATGAGACACTAAATGTGTTGTAAAGAGAAACTCTGCCTGGTGTTAAAGTCCTGTGTTGCTGTACACCAGACATGTACAGGCAAAGCAACAATGGACCAAAGGGTATAAGCAAAAGAAGTAATGTGTTAAAAGAGTAAAGTGCATTAGCGAGTGGCTCAATATTTAGCTTTTCTATTTTCACGAGAATTTAGGCAACAAGTTAAACACAGATAGTATTAAGACTTGTGCTTCCTGATCAAAAACTGAGATATGTCTGATAAGATGAGCATACATGTCAACATTATAGATATGGACCTTACACAATTTTATTTTATTTATTTTTCCATTTGTTAAACAACACAGTCTCTTTGAGTACAACTTGAGTCTACCTGAGAATGAGACAAATGCACTTAAAAGAGAAAAGTTTTTTGGCACAAAAGCCAAGGTGTTCTGCTCTCCCAACAATCACAAAACCTATGTAATCGAGAAAAAAACTATTATTAAGTCACATTGTGTTTTGCACATTATTTGGCCTGAACACATTATGAAACACACTATGTGTAATATTTGCAACATGACTGTACTGCGTGGCAACACTTGTTTTCCTCGAGATTTTTAAAGTGCACTACATTGTTGTTAAGCTCTTTCTTTATATATTTAAATACATTATTTATTTTAAGCGAATCACTGTTTTGTTCAATAAATCCATTTTCCATAATTAAGAAGCGCTACAATTAATTTGAGTTGCCAGACAATCTAGGAATATAAGCACAATCCAAGTACACACATACAACACAGTAAAAAGGCAGTGCACTTCAACACATACAACACTTGACTGGTGCTTTCTTCCCCTTAAATAGGCCACCAATTACCTGTCTAGACCAACTGCACAGCAAATGGAGGTGCAACACAGTACAATCAACAGTGAATGGCTTCAGCACACACCATGCCTTATATTTGATATCTTTAATCTTCAAATATAGTAGTAATGAGTAATGAATCTAAATGCTAAACAAATAGGTATAGCACAAGGTCTAGGAAGCTCTTTCCAACATGGCGTGGGGAATGTAGTGCCCTAGGAACTTGCTATGTGTCTCTCAGCTTTATTCCAAGAAAAAAAAATGTTAAGCTAAATTCTCAACACATGTAGCTTCCCCAGTCTAAAGTTAATAACACATTCAAGTACAACAGGACACACTAATGATTATTGAGCTCTTTCATTATATGGTTCAGTTGCCCTCCATATGAAAGTTTTGAAGGGCAGTGGAAATTTAGTGTTACAGAATATGAACTCAATTGCTGATCAAAGTAATAGTAATTTGTTTTTGTGGCAAAATATACACACTCATCCCTTAACACATCTACACTTCATAAAAAAAAACGTGAATGTGGTTGTAAAAGTCACACATGTGGGGGACAGCCTATTGGGCCAAAAGTACAAGCTAAGAGGAAAAGTGGTCAACTGCTCTCACACAGGAACTGAGATGAGGCGGTAGAGTCCTGTGAACAGCTGCAGTCGGTTTAGATAAGAGCACACACCACTCTTCACAGACCAATGGTCTGCAGACTCAATTGTGAGGTCTGCAAAACTCAACACTCACTGAGACCAAGACAGGACAAAGTCTTTTAGAGAAAGAGACCAGGTATAGGTACAGTACCAGGGAACAGTTGTGCAATCCAATTATAATCTCTCACCAATGACTTGTTTGGTTGAGGAAGTGGAAGTTGGGCAGGAAGGGCTCATAAATAATGTAATGCTATGGTATGGTTGAATACTCTTTATACGTTATATAGAAAAAGCCCAGAGAGAGAAAAATATTTATTACATTTATTACACAGATATAAATCTGTTTAGAAATATGCAGCATAGGTACAGTACATGTTTTTTTTTATTTTTTATGAGATGGGTAATATTGTAAGAAAAATGCTGCCTTTTAGCCAGTGGCGCAAAAAGGGGGTATGCGGCATATTATTATTATTATTTTTTTTTTTTTTTTGTATTTCCTAGATGTGTCTTTAAAAGATGGATAAAACAAAAAAAATAAAGAAAGAGGGAAAAGGAGATGGCGTGTCAAGGTATGGGACAGCTGATAAACAAGTGGATAGTGGATATTCATGTTAACAGACTTAGCGTTAGCGTTTGCTAACACTGGGAATGTAGCAGCCAAATGGGGTTTAAATTAAGCTTTATATGTAAAACTGAGGTTACTGAGCTGAAAACTGGAAAATATAAGCCAAATTTGATGCTGCATACCCCTCTAGCACTGGGTAGTTGCGCCCCTGCTTTTAGCACTTTACCCAAACTGTAAGTAAGTGCCTATTTCTAAATACATATTATTAGACATTAAAACTGTAAACAAACTTTTTTTATTGTTTACTAAGGATTGTTTTTGTTTAAAGGGTCGCTGTGTAACTTTGAGCTAGCAGAGGGCACAGATTGCTCTACACAAACTCACGCCATAATCACAGACAGGTAGAGATCCAAGACAGCAAGGTTTGGAAGGAAAAACATGTCTTTTGAAAATTAGTGTCATTTTATTGTATTTTGAACAAATACGGCTCTGCTAATCTTTGCGATGAGTCCATGTCCCGGGGACAGGAAAAGTTACATTGAAGGTTTCTGTCCAGATGAGGAACATGGTTCTACAGATTTCATATCTAAAAATGATTTTGAGAATATAAATATATTTGGACTAAAAGTTATGCGGAGCATTCTTTAAAATGCACTTCCTATATGAGACTATACACTATACTATATAAAAAACTTAATTGATGTTAATTTGTTTGGAGACACTTCATATCCACAGAACAATTAAGAAACTAATTAGGAGCAACAGGAAAAGGCTTACCATAAAAAGAAAAAAAGAAAGAAAAAAAAGTTGAAGAGTTTTGTAAATGTGTTATTTAGTGCTTTCTGGTCTTGTCTCAGTTTACAAAAAAATACATCACAATATTGACGTTTTATTATGCTGTGATTACTAAGTACAAAAACACTAACAAAGGCCAACATTTCAATAATTTGCAGGTGCTACAGAGAAAGACCTGTGCTACAGAACTGAAGATCTGAGGAGCAGCTGCAAACTTCTGTCTGTGAACTATTCAGGTTGGATCACGGCCCACTGGGAGTCAAACCCACCCACTCCTGACTGCACCTCAGATCAGAGACATTCACCAAACTCCCACACTATTGAGAAACCACTGCACAACAGATCTACAAATTTATGACATTTCCTGAATTAAGTGTACACATCTCTCATCTACCACAACATTCTGTTCTCACAGACCCCAGATGGGACGTAGTGCATTCATCACATTTTTTTTTTGTTTTTTTTTCTTCTAATGTAGGTGAAAAACTAAAATATTCTCTATTGCTTGTTTTGCAGAGGTGATCCTAGTGAAACTGGGGGCCCAGGCAAAAAGTATGGGGCACATCTAGGCGTGGGACGATACTGTGGTTTCAAAATGCCACAATTATTATTAAAAACCAATACCATTGATTACTATTTAATATGTAAAATATAAAGTAAGTATACTACTAGTAGTATGTAAAACAAAGTGATTTATTTCCTTATTTGGAAGAACTATTTTCTATAATAAAAACACAAACATTGGCTGACCAGGAAGTTAAAAGCATTTTAATGATGTGATATTTTTCCTAAAGGTTATCATAACGTCAGACTCTCGTACCGTCCCATGATTAGGACCAACACTGGGCTAAGGTCACATAAGACATATTAGTCATGGATATACAAAAGTAAAGCTTTATTTAAAAGCAATATAATGTCAAATCCATCCGTCTAAAACAAACTGTAATCAGAGACCTTTTATCTTTGGGACCCCATTATTATCACTTAGTAGACAATTACATGCTATGCCTACACTGTAGCAAGGCCCCCCTTAAGTTGTTATTGGCTTTTCACCCATGTTCTCTTTTCTCGTAACACCACTTATAAAAGTTATGTCCTTTTTGCAGCCTCTATTTCACAAGAGCAGTGCATTAAGTAAAAAAAGCATCAAACGCTTTGCACATTTATAGACTGTGACTAAAACATGACCTTAAAAGCTCATGTGGCTTCCTTGTTTTAAAAGAGGAAGAGTTTTAAAAGGCTATTTATACGGTTAAATTGGCAGACATTGCCAGCTAAAATGTCGAAGAATAACCTTTTTCAATCCGTTTATCTTTCACTTAGGCTTGTGTTGCTCTGCTCAAGTTGATCCAAAGGAATGCCTCAGAGCATGTGACATTCAAGAAACCACCTCCAAACAATCAACTTTCCTTCTGCACCACACAACCATCATCACATTTGCTCTAAGTGAGACTGATGAACTGTACAGAAGGACACACCTGTAATCAATAAACACAGTCTAAGCTACAGGAGACGTGTGAGAAAAGCTGCCTGTGTCGTTAACTATACAAGAATGCCCCAGCAGTCAGCCATGCCTTTATGAGTCCAACAAAGCATACCACAAGAGATAGCGACCCAAGAGATACAAGAGAGTCAATGCAAACGTGTCAACATCTGCAACTCATCAATGCCTGTGTGACCCTGTCCTCACTTGAATGTTGCTATTCCACTCGCCACACACCCACGCAGCTTTCTAGTCATGAATAAAAATGTGATAGCCTGTGTATATAATGCGACGTCCGGGGAGGTAGCTACACAAGGTGGGAAAACGGAAACGAGGATGAGGAGGCGCATCTGGATAGTGTTTATTAGAGTCCATCCAGATGCGTGAAACAGCTAGAGGCTAGAATTGTGGGGCAGAATGAATTAAAAGAGCGTTGTGTCTTACCCATTTATGTGTCTGTATGTAGTGGTCTTGCAGGCTGGCGGATAACGGTAGGCTACTGACAGGCTGAGGTACTGTGGTTGTTTCTGTGTTTTTTGGAGAGGGTTTGTGTAGATCCGCTACAGCAGCGCAGTCAAACGGGAGGAGCGTCAGATGAAACCATATTCCTTCCCCTTTTTTATTTTTTTTTTCAGTCCACCAGTGACACGACAGAGGGAGGCAGAGGGACTGCCCAGAAAAAAGCGCTGATGAACAAATCTCTCTCGCTCTCTCTTGCTCTATGTCTTGCTGCCTTCACGTGCTCTGCGTAAAATCCATCTCCTCGACTCGGATTCCCATAATAAGCGGGTATTACAGTGACGCATTTGTTAAATCACACATTAGTCACCAACGCGGAACAGATGGTGGTGACACAATGGCTGTGGGGAACAGGGTAGCAGCTCAAAATAACCCATTTTGAATTGCATTAGGGTGATTAAAGTGAAGCGCTGTCACGTGGTTTGAGCGAGACAAATTAAAACACAATTCAATATCGTTAAAATGTATGGAGATTCCTTTAAATGTTACACTTAAGCCTCCTCCCAACAGTCTGTGAAGGTAGCACATATGATCCAAATCCTCGCACCTGTAGTCCAAATCTCGCGATAAGCACTGCTAATCCTAGAAATCACAAGTGCAGTAGAAATGATGGGCTTACATTTATTACAATCTAAGCTCTACCTATAAATCAGACTAATGTAGGCTTTATAGTGTATGTATATGATCAGTATTACCATGTATGGGAACGAGCAACAGAGAAATAGCTGCACAGACTCACAGACTGAGCCCTGCAGTGTGCTCTCCTGATCAAACACCAGGGCTGAATGTGCTGGCAGCAGCAGAAACGGCAGCAGAGAAAGTGAAGAATGAGGCAGAGTTGAGGAATTCAGATTTAGGCTGGCAAAGAAACAACTCCAACAAAGAGTGGAGCAAGATGACATGAACTGAGCACAAAGATAATCAGATAAAAAAAGAGCAAGAGTTTTTGTCATGTGGTAGGCCACAGATGTCTGATAGATAATCCAGTGCTCATGACAGTTTGTGGTGAAAAAGTATCTCAGCTATGCATGGCATGACAATAACAAAGTAGGCCTACCAGGACTGGAACTTGGATAGCCTTTAGTAAATGTATGTAATTATTTAGATAGTTCTTTCAGCAGAGAGAGTGATGAATTCAAAGACTGACTCTTGTTACATCAGTGTCCATCACATGTTGAGTTAGAAACAGCAGTAATCATAGTGAAGGCTTAAATAAGGGTCTCAAACACTCCCTGTCACACAGTTTAATTATATTGCCAGTTTTCTCTTTGGGAGGCATTTGCTGCATTATGGACTAGTTTTGTTCTTACACACGGCTGAAAAGGATCCAGTTTCTTGGATGACTCCAAGTTTCAGTCAAAAAGAGAGAAATAATGTTATTGGTTTGACTAAATCTGGATTGTTCATTCATTAAATGTTTGTCAATGTGTGTAATATATAGTGTCTTACTTTTGGTGGAAACCCACTACACAGAGAGCAGTGGTTTTACATCTTGTTGCCTAGCAACTAGGGAGACGGAGACAGAAGACCTCAGGATGTCCAGTTTACCATCAACAATTAGTGGTAGATACAACACTTGTGTATGTTTAAACTAATCAAATATACAAAAAACAAGAATTAAATAAGAAAAAACTCACATTGTTTATTGTATATTTATTGTTTATAAATAAGCATGATTTCAGAGGCCATAAACATTAGTAATAGACTTGTCTTTGTCATTTATCTGTTTATTCTGTTTAAGCATCATTTTTGTATAGCATTGTTCTGTTCAACGTTGTTGTTTTTTTCCTCATTAAATTGTGTACACACTGTTGTTGTCTTTTTACTCCATTTTTACTTTAACAATCTGAGTTCTGCATAAAAGTTTGACTGTCCCCTGCCTTGGCCTCAAAACTGACATGTAATGCTCTAGAGACTAAAACATATGAATAAGGAAAGAGCATTACAACAGATTGGCACTGCTTATACATTTATGCAACAGACCAAGAAGTTAAGTGCAAACAAACACTATTTCCAACACAATTAGGCTGAAATTCATTATTCACTGTATAACCACTTACTTACACAGTGAATAAATATATGCTCAGGCACAATTACTACATGATGCAGTGTGTGTCCAGGTTTCTTTAAAAGAGACAGATTATTTTCTCCACCACAGGAGGATAACTATCTCCAGTAAGGGAGGGAGGGAAGGTGGGGGATTTTAACACAAAGCACAAAGGTGACACCATCTGGGAATAAGCTGCTATTGCACCACGAGCCAGAGCAGGGGTGCCCAAACTTTTTGGCTTGGGGGCCATATTGACGTATATAAATTGTCATACTGGCCACCATGAATTTTACATGCCACTGATGGGGGAGGGGGGTTGCTTTTTTTGTATTTCCTTTTATTTTGCTTTGTTTTACTATGCTATTTTATTTTCTGCTGCTAGGTAGATCTGATAACTGCCTGACCTGGATATATATTTTTTTAACCTTTATTTAACCAGGATAGTCCCACTGAAATTACACATCTCTTTTGCAGGGGACTCCTGGCCCCATGTGTGTTTAGGGGGACTGTTGTACATGTTTTTGGTGGTAGGGGAAACCGGAGTACCCGGAGGAAACCTACGCAGACACATGGAGAACATGCAAACTCCACACAGAAAGGCCCTGCCCTGGATGGGAATCGAACCCAGGACCTCCTTGCTGTGAGACTGGAGCGCTAACCACTAACCACTAAATGTAGGTTAAAAAAATATATTAAATGCAAGTTTTTTATGAAATTTGTCTAAAACTCAGACCTTTATTCAACAGAATCAACAAATAACATGTTTGCATTAATGCGAAGGGTGATTCTGAGATCTTGACTGCAGTAAACTGGGCAGGTTTGGTTCAAAAACGGTGGTTTAAATGCGCAAAATGTAACGCAGGTGGGTCTCGCTTAGTCTTGTTCTCACACGGTTCTTATTCATGTTCATAACTGAGAATGTCTTCTCGCACAAGTATGTCGAGCCAAACAAGCTTAACATTTTCTTGACAAATGTTCGAATCTCTTGGAACCGGGCCATATATTATTGATTTTACGACAGAGGCTTCGGGCCAGTGGAAATATGAATGCGGGCCGCATTTGGCCCCCGGGCCAGACTTTGGACATGTCTGAGCCAGAGGTTATTTTTTAATCTCCCACCACCCATTCCCAGGAGCACAGGTCATGTTAGGGCACTGTATCTTGTGTGCACTTTTCTTGTGTGCACTTTACCAGCATTTACAGTGTTTTATTTGAGCATTTTACATTTTTACACCCACTTAAGAAACCATGATTTGTCACATTACTGTAAATCTTCTACCTGAGAATCCAGTGCTGTTTCTTGTGTATCTGAGTGCATTAGTGAACTTGAGCTGACCTTTTTTGTATCTTATATACCTTTGCAAATTTTAAACCTTTTCTGTCTGTTTGTTAACGAGGAGTGGATAAATGAACAGTTGAAGAAAGACATAGTCAAACAGTTAATACATGTTTTATGTACCAGGAGGTTTTATTCCAAAACTTGATCCAATTGCTTATTATATAATTGATATAATAACTTTCTATAACCTCCAAGAAATCCCTTTTTGTCTATAGATATCCTTTATAAAAAAAATTTAAAGAAACTATTTTTTTTTTGTTGTAAGCACATTTTCAAAGAGTAATTTAACAACTTTTGGTCTTTCAGTGAGCCCTCTTTCATGATTGTGCAACCCTACTGCTGACACTGACACCCTTGTAGGATCTTAGGGGTGTGCACTGAGGAAGTCTTGTAGAGACTTATCTTAAAATGTAACCATTCAGCTTTCCTGTAGATATCTAAATATAATCTACTGATGCTGATAGTAACTTTGCCTTTGCAGGGAAATAATATGTAAGCCTATATGCTGATTTATTTTATATCAATGTTCAGTGTAATGTATTTTACACTATTTTATCAATTTTTTATTTATTATTGTCTGTATTAGGCTATTTATAACTCCACACATGCTCCGTGCTCCATTCATCGAAAAGGCGCTAAGTGTCACGTGACAAGGCTACGTGCTGAAATACAAAAGTGGGCAGGGCGTCAACTTCTGTCGCCTTGCGTAACTTCACGCACGCGGAAGTTAGCTGCATCCATGCAGCCAGTGCACGAGTTGAGCCTATTACTAGTGTCAAGAAGCGGGCAAACAAGCTACATCTGGCTCAAGGTGAGACGAGTGACGTGTGTCATTTTATAAATTTTAAATTTCAAACCGCATTAAGACGCTTTATTAGCTTGTATTCATCTTGATTGTTGCTTTCTGTTATCGCTGATGGTTGGTTTATGAACTAGGTTAGCTTGAACTCTCGGTTAATGATGCAGGACTGCAGCGTGGCCTGACATTTAGCGCAGAGTTATGGTTAGATGAATGTGAAGGCATAAAAGGCTAATTATGTGAAGTGAATCTTCCAGAAGATTCCTTCTCGTTTCCTGCTTTGATTAGATCTAGCCTTGTAGCTTCTAGCTGCTCTTATAAAAACCTCTTGAGAATAAGATGAGGATAAACTGCACTTTTATGTACATCTAGCCTTTACCTTAACACATGCTGGCCTTTTAATCTCTTTGTAATGCTTTTATTTTATTCAGCCACCTTAATTTAATTTTAAGTTGCTTCTAATATAAAGCTGCTGTTTCTCAAATGATTTCAAAAATGTGTTTCCGCATTTAGCTGTGTGCTAATGCAAGTCTTTCAAAAGTGGTTGTGGTTCAACTAAATGTCTCATGAACTGGCTTTGGGTTATGAATAACCACTCACAAGAATAGACCATGTGTAGTGTGTCTCTAACAGTTTCCTGCTTAAGAAGTGTTGCTAAACCTGTGTGCTCAGTTTTGCAGCAGGTGCCAGGAAACCATAAAGCTCCTGTTTCAACATGGCGATCGTTTGGAGTCTTAAAGATTATTTATAAAAGAAACAAAGACGAGGCAAATCATTGTTTTGGAGACAAAGCCTTTTTGTCTTCTTTCTGATATCATCTGTTTGTGCTAAAAGGGAAGGTCAGACTAAAGTCAAAGTCTCCTTGGAAATTGATATTATTCCAGAGAATAGCCTTTCAGTTTATATTATATAGTTAATTTATTATAAAATTGAGCTAGTGTTTGAACAAAATGTTGAATAAATAAAAAAGCTGGTTGAGTAAAAGTATGCACAAAATAGTTAAGCCACACCTGTTCTGAGGGAGAATGAATACCTTGTTAAACAGGCCAGTTTTCTTAATGATGGCTTATCTGTTCAAGAAGTGGGATTCCAAAAAGCAGCACGTTTACACTGTTCATGTTCTGCTTTCATTTATTCATCTGTGTTTCCTACAGAATTGAATCTTGCCATATTTTTCCAGCTTTGGCCTAAACATTATGAAATTTACATTTACATTTAGTCATTTAGCTTACGCTTTTATCCAAAGTGACTTGCATTAAGGTTCTATTCACCAGTGTTACAGCTGGAACACCACTGTAGGCAAGGTGGGTTAAGTGTCTTGCCCAAGGACACAACGTCAGTATGAACTGTGGGGAGAGCGGGATGACCTTGTTAAATGATTTTGGTTAAACCTACAGATAACATTTACAGTTAAAGAACAAGTCATAGTTTGCTCTGTATGAAAATACAAAAGTAGTTTGCACCATTGACATTTGGTTTACTATTAACTCCTTTCTGTGGGAAAACTCCATTAGTGTTTATCTGACTTCATAAAACAGGGCTGGACATGCTTGGAAGAAAGTGTTTAATAACTTTTGCAAACATGCATCAGAAGAAGGCTTGTTTCTTTTGAACTGTAGGGTTCACACGTAATACTTTGCCTGCAGGGTTTTTCCCAAGAAAGAGCTGGGCCACATCACGCCTATGCTCCAGTTTTATAATGACAGCTTAAAAATGAATGACCTTGTTAAATTAATTTTGTAACAGTTTTTAGTCTTCAGTACCAAGAGGAGCATGCGGTAGAATTTGTGTCATAATATATCTGGCTTCAAGATCAAACACTTCCCAGCAACGAACTGAAAAGGAGTAATTTAACTGAAGGTAAAGCAGACTTGGTCCAGGCTTGCTTGCCTGAATTTGCCAGTGGCACAGCCAGGACGCCTGGGAATCAAAACTACACACCTCAGTTCTTATTTCTTCACTTGTTCTAAAGTTGAAAGTCTGGTACAGCAACTCTCAATTTAAATAGTTGGTCTCACGGAATAATTATTTACAATTCCCCATTTTTATTTAACTGTAGCACCTCAGTGGGGAAAGAACACATCCGTGGCCAGACATCTTTAAGGAGTAGTGGGATTCCCGAAAGTTCTTGTGTTTTAGGTTATCACATTTTTACCCACTTAACAGCACCGTAAGTTTTATGTGGTCTGTTTCATGTCTTTAGTTCTCTTGTCTTTATAATTGAATCTTTCCATGTTTTTCATGACAGATCAACAATGGATCGAGTGAGAAGCACACTCAACAGTCTCGTAAGTATTTGACATATAGCACAATAAGAATCAACTTTAGCCTAAACCCTTTTGGTCAATGTTTTATATTCAATGAAAGTATTCTGACCAATAAACTAAACATTTTCTCTTCTGCAGCTTGTGGAATAAAATCATTTATCACATACTGACCATTCTTGTCTTTTTTTACATTTTTATCAGAGGAACAGTGAACGTTACAGCCGGTTCACTCTGCAGACTCAGCAGGACGGTGAGAGTCGCGTTGAGGTCAAACTGTCGGAAGATGACGCTGATGGAGATGCTGAGGCTCACCCCGGGGGGTCTCCTACCTTTAGGCCGGCGCCTCGGGCTCTGAGTCGGCGGAAGACTTACTACTTGGTCCTAATTACCTTATTGGTCTTTATTATTGGTAAGGCCTACAACAGGTTTTCACCTTGTCCTTCTCTTTTTTTACACGATACTATGATACTATTAGGAGTATATGTCAGTGTGTAAGATAATTAGAACAATAGAAAAAGCTTTTTGCAGAAGAACAGGAAGTAATGGCCTTTTTTTTTTACCCAAGACAAACCAATGCAACAGTGTTATTGTAAGGTTATTATTCTCCTAAAGTATTACTAAACAATCTACACATGGCACCCTAAAAATGTTTGGGGTGTAAAAATATCTATTTATCCATAAACGCAAAGTGTTTAAATAAAAAAACGTAAACCAATAAGGACTTATTTTTCAAATATGTGAGACACCGTAAATGATAGCTTTCTTTCATATAAATAAAAAAAAGTTGGACCTCATCCAAATTTTCTTTTTTGCTTGAATGCATCTTTGCCATTAAACATGGCTGCTGCTTGTAAATATTCAGCTATTTCTTCTGCACAGGAAGTGATTTTAAGTTTGACAATCACTTCTGTCTTCTACTTCTGTCTTTTTTCATGTCCACATTAACCACCTTAAACATAACCAAGGATCCTTTTTAATTAATGCAATAATTAACTAAAATTGTCCACTTAACCTTGTTCTAAATGTCTGTGTTTTTTTTATTTTTGGTGTAGGTTATATGGTGGGATACCTGTGCCACCGTAAACCTCGTGAGGTGGCCAACGGTGAACCAAATGCGGTATACATGGAAAACAAGGATGCTACTGATTCAACTGCTGCTTTTGTTTCTAATGAGTCGGAGATGCAGCTGAACTGGGAAGACATCACCAAACTCCTCAAACAGAAACTCACCAGCCAGGCTTTCACCAACACTCTAAGGTACACCAAAGATATGATTGTATTGGTTATGTTGAGCTTTGAAGATACAAATGTCTACACTTATTAGCTGTCCAGGGACTACAAGTGGAAATTGGCAACTGGGCTAGAACCTGGCACAACACATGTTCCTGTTTAAATAAATCATTAATTCCTAAGTTTTAAACAAAAAAGCTCAAAACAATGAAAATTAGGCCATAAATTGTACTTTCTTTGTAGTAAATTTGACCGGACCACGCGTTTAGCAGGCAGCTATGAGGACGTGCACTTGGGAAATCACATCTTTGACCAGTTCAAGGATCTGGAGATGGAGCCCTGGACTGACATCCACCACGTTCAGCTGCAGGCTCCAGACACGTACGTAAATGCATACATTTACTGTAGTTATAGCGAATGATACAATAGATGTTAAATTATTGAACAAATGAGTGTTGGATTGCAAACCAAATTTTAGCACAGGTTTTCCACACTCCCTGGAAATTCAGTAATGGAAATGTCATGGAACTTGATGAAAATTACCAGAGCTATTGGTAATAATGTCCTTGAAAAAGTTAATTCTAATTTAGCTCCTCCGGTTTTTGAGATTTGACTTTTTATTTGAAGCACAACTGGCTTTAGATTAAACAAACTCTTTCTAAACCCCTTTGGGAAATTGAAACTGCTGTTAGTTGTGCAATAGAGTTTAAACTAAAGAGGAATAGTCATCATGGCTACACATATGAAGCCAGATGTAATAAAAAAATATATATATACAAGCCATATTATATGAGAAATGAATCCAAAGAGGTTATGCAAAAATTGATTAAAGATTGGAAACTTTTGATAAAGGAAACAGACATGCAGTGCATAATGACATCCTAATTGCACTGAAATATAGAACATTAAAGTATTTCATTACAACCTGTGTTTGAAAACAATGCAGGAATGAAACTGTCATGACTTATAAAGTTCTAACAAGCATCTCTATTCCTTCTGTGCAGTAGTCGCCCAAACAGTGTAATCTTTGGGGCAAACAGCTTTAAGCCGCAGGGTTTTCTTGCCTACAGTGGCACTGGGACCGTTGAGGTAAAGTGATACGCTTGACCTTATTTTGGGTTTTGCATTTCCTTGTTGAAAACACTTCACATCAGTTTAAAAGTATTAAAATCTGGTTTGTGTGAATAGGGTAAACTGGTTTATGGAAACTATGGTCGTCCAGAGGATTTTAAGATTTTGCTGGACAAAAAGATTGAGCTTAAAGGCAGCGTGGTGATAATCCGCAGTGGGAAAATCAGTTTTGCCCAAAAGGTATAAACCTATATGAACATGGTTGTATCTCATTTGAGCGCTTTAGTCTTTTGTAGTCTTATTTTTGTATTTTTAATTTTCTTAAGGTTGCTAATGCTGAAGAAAAGGGTGCCTCTGCTGTTCTCATCTACCCAGACCCTGCAGACTACAACTATATCGCTGACACTGAACTCTATGGACATGTACGTTTGCATAGACTATAACAAGAAGACAAAAACAAAGCATAGAAAAAGTTATTTATTTTATTTTTTTTTTGTTCTACAGGTTCATCTTGGTACAGGTGACCCCTACACCCCTGGATTTCCTTCTTTCAACCACACACAGTTTCCCCCCACTAAATCATCTGGCCTTCCCAAAATACCAGCCCAGACCATCACTTTCAACATGGCTCAAGTTATTTTAAAGTAAGTTAAATGGCACATGGGTCTGTTATGGCTTTTATTGACTGAATCGTCACTCCTATCAATATTCTTCTTCACTCTGTCAGGGCGATTGGTGGCCCCGTACCTGATTCAACCAGTGGCTTCATAGGCGGCCAGTCGTCTTTGCCTTACTCACTGGGAGGCAATAAGAGCATCACTGTGCAAGTGAACAATGTGCCTGTCAACAAAGAGATCCACAATGTTTTTGGTGTTATCAAAGGCTTCACTGATCCTGGTAAGTCAGATATGTAATACATATTGTATTTCTCACTCAGTTGCGCACATAGCTCGGTTTGGCTGTTTTAACATGAGGACTGTTTTTGTCTGCGTTTACTTGCACAGGAGGGAATCAAACATCTAAGCTCCTCTCGGGTCAATGCTGCCTTCATATGGTCTTAGCATTTAGTAGCTTGTAGAAGTTAATTGTAGATTTAATATAGGGAAAAGGGAGCTCGGATACAAATTTTTTATTGTCATTTCCTCAGGCAAGAAATTAATGAATAAAGTATGACATGCATGTTGTGTTTAAATGTTGATAAACTACATAATATTTGAGTCATTTGTGAATAGTAACCTTTTAAAACCTATGAGACTAAGCTGACAACACGAGAACACGACATGCTAACGTAGAAACTGCAACACATAAGTAGCACAGCACATAAGCTACGATAGAGTATAGACAGATCCGTAGTCGCGTAAACTATATCAATTTTTTTTTGTTTTTTTTTTGTTCACATATCAGTATCTCTCTAAGGAATGGCCCCTCTTATTTTTATATTTGCTACATGCCCAAACATAGCTAAACACAGCTAATTTCTAAAGCTAATGCACGCCGTATTATTACTCTTTCAATTAACATTTCCCTTGTGGCACATAGCTGTACCCTCCTTTAATGTCACACTTTTTGTTATGTTGTCTTTTTAATATGCAGTGCTACAATATATTGTGGTTTTGTGTGAATCCGCAGATCGCTACATTGTACTGGGAGCTCAGAGAGACGCCTGGGGCAGCGGTTACGCCAAAGCTACTGTTGGTACCGCTGCACTGATGGAGCTGGCCAAGGCTGTTCATGAAATGATCGAGAATGGTAACTCTATAAGTTTTATACAATCCTTTAAAATCACCAACTTCTGCCAAAAAACATATTCATTGTATAAATAAAAAATTGTGTATCAGTGAATACACTTTTATTTTCCTAAGATGGGTTCAGGCCCAGAAGAAGCATTGTGTTTGCGAGTTGGAGTGCCGGAGAGTATGGCAGCGTTGGTGCCACTGAATGGTTAGAGGTGGGAATGTGTTTTTTAACTACTTTTTACACTAATTTATAAAAAGCACTGCAAGTGGTTTCAAATAATACTGTCTTTACTTGTTATAGGCCTATATGTCCTCTCTTGACAAAAGTGTCTTCACCTACATTAATCTGGATGGAATAGTCCAAGGTTTGTACTGAACACATACATTTATAAGTAGCCATTACATCTTGTGAATTATAGTTAATTCAGAGTATCTTTTCTCAAGGCTGTGAGCGCTTTTATGCCTCAGCAAGCCCCCTTCTTTATACCCTCCTCGAGAACACAATGAAAGCAGTAAGAGACTAGAGATTATTATTTATTTATTTATTTTTTATTTTTTTGTTTTAGCTTATTGTGTTTCCTCTTTTTCTTTAAACAGGTGAGCAGTCCTACCGGGAAAGGCACTGTGTTTGATATGGTGGATAAAAATAGTTTGTAAGTAAACTAAATTGTAACAATTAAGTTTCCTGCTCAGCATATGTTTAAACTTGGCAATCTGCTGAGAACAATAGTAATGTGTTTTTACTTCTGTATATTAACATCATGTTGTGCGCAGATGGAGGCCAATGTCAATAGAGGACCCTGCCTATCCCTTTCTGGCCTTCTCTGGGATTCCATCCATCTCCTTCCATTTTACCTCTTCCAATGTAAGCCCCGATAAACTAACACTTATTTACAGATGATTAAATCTGTAATTTTTCTAGTGCTTGCTTTTTCACACTAAATAAATGCCATATCTCTGCATTTTAAAGAATGAGGAATACTCTTATTACAACACACTAATGGACAACAAGAACAACCTTGACTATAAAACTAACCAGCGCACCAGTGAGATCATGGCCATTGCAACTGAGTTCGCCGGACAAATGGCTCTACGTCTCGTCCACGACCACCTGCTCAGCCTTGACGTGACCCGTTACAAAACACTAATCTTCAGAAATGTGGCCCTTGTTAACAATCAAATTGCTGCCCTCTCAAAGGTTAGACTATTTTTATTTTTAAAATTTATCTAAAATTGTATTTCTATGACTAATGAACTTTTGTGGCACTACAGTCTGGAGAACTGAAGGATGTAAGTGGGAAATGGCTCGGTCGTGCCAGAGGCTCCTTCCAACGAGCTGCAGACAACATTTATAATGACATTAAAAACACTGACCTAATGGACCCTGAGGCTTGTCGACTTCTCAATGACAGGATCATGCGGGTAAGACTTTTCATCCAATTAGGTTTAAAATAGTTCAAAGGTATCCTCTGCAAACAGATATTGCATTTTGTTATCTTTCTTATCTTATGCAAGGCCCTCATAGTCTTTTGTCAGGAGATTTGACCATTTGGATGAGTCCTTCTGCCTTAGCACAATGGCATAGCTGCTTCTACAAAAGGCAGGTGTCTAACAGCCAAGCCAAAAACACATCTATGGTATAACAAATTAACATTTGAAACAAAATCAGCAAACGACTTCCAAAAATAAATTCTCATTAATTACAGCCCTGATTTGATGCTGAGGCTTGTTGAACAGTGGGTCAGACTTCTGAAGCAGGTTCAAAGAATGGCAGACTTTTAATAACTTCTAAATGAAGGTTTAGTAACTAATCAAATGAAGGTTTGCTGCCTAAGACACCCATTCCCTGTAGATGTTGCTTCAGAAATCATTATTCAGAAAGAATAGATAGTTATTGGGAAATTTAAAAAAACCAAAATGGCATTGCAGTACTCCATCTGTTCACATGTTGGCACACTCAAATCCATAAAGACCTCACATCAGCAGCATCACAGCCTTTTGTTTGTTTTTCCAGATCGAGCACACCCTCCTCTCTCCATATGTCTCTCCCAACGTGACCCCCTTCCGTCACCTGCTGCTGGGGAGAGGCTCCCACACTCTGGCTGCCATAGCTGAGATGACCAACATGGAGGAGCTGCACACTCAGCTGGCCCTGGCCACCTGGAACCTGCAGGGCTGTGCCGACGCTATGGTCGGAGACATCTGGGACATCGACAATGAGATATAGTGGATAGTGGATGTTTGCGGGTGTAAGGGGGAACAGATAAAAGCTTTGATCCACAGAAGAAGGGCTACTTAAGTTGGTGCAACATCAAGCACTTAAGATAAGCTATAAATTACTCACAAACTACATTATCTTAAGATGGATGCAAACATTTTAACCGGAAGATCTCAAAACAGGGAAAAGGTAAACAGCATCTAATATTGATATGAAATGCTACAAATTAAGTATCATACCAGTTGAAGCCTTTGCTGTAAACTCTTGCCATCCAAGCACGTAAATGCTTATTTAAGTTTCTTATTTAAGTTGCTTTATCGGTGGCAGTGTCCACTATAAAGATTTGTCTTTTTATGACATTATCGGAAGCAGTGCCTTCCATAATTATGACGGTTATACTGTCGCATACTACGGCAGCATCTGCTACAGACTCCCAACTGTTTTTTTTATACAATGCATTATCTGTTAACAGTTATTTTTCAATTGACTGGAACTGACTAAAAACTAAGTAAAGTATATACACGGAGATTGTATTAAAAAAAACAACCTTTATGACATGGCAGGTAGAAAAGAATGTGCTAATCAAAGATGCACTTGCTTCACAATAGGTTGAATGCCAACTAAAAGATGGCACCAAAAATATCAGTATCAGTAAATCCATTTTTGGCACTCCAGAAATGAACAGATTGGTCACATAATTTGACAAATATTTTTGTTGCACAATCTACTTTTGAGCAGTTTGTTCTAAGTTGTTATCGGAAGCAGTGCCTTCCATACTTGAACCCATTATCGGGAGCAGGGTCTTCCATAATGAATGCAGTGATGGTAGTTTTTATCTACTAATGCAAGTGTGTGTGTGTGTTACTTTTTGAGTGTATGTAATTGTGTATTTATCGAGGGCAGTGCCTCTCATATTTCACTTGAATGGTGCAACTACTTATCGGGGACAGTGTTTCCCCAGGGTTTTATACTGTGTATATATATTTTGTCTTTATTTTGATTCTCTGTGTGTGTTGGCATACTTAGTTGTCCCGGTGCATGTTCTCTGAAGCAATAATCTATACTGTTATCTCAAGTAGCCTAAGTGATGCCACAAATTAAAGTACTTTTTAATTGGCTTTTAACTGGCATTATGTTAAGAATTTGTTGTAGTTACTGTGTATAAAAGGTCAAAATCCTAGAGTTAAACCCCAATTTACCTCAACTCCTCAGTCCTGCTTCATTGAACAAGCCCTAGACCTAAAAAACTAAATCTGCTTGCTCTTGGTACTTTTGGTTAGCTTGACGTCAAAGCTCTCATTATAGTTCCTAGCCATACAAACACTGAAATTTGATGCACTGATTTATACTTTAGACTAGCTTTCAACTAGGTCACTACTTTCCTTTCCTTGTGCTTTTGTTAACACATTACACTAGTCTTTACAACGATATGCTCCTGCTTGTTACTTCTAGACGGTACTGTTATTACACAGGTTTAAATGGTAAATAAGCATCAGTTATGTCTTCACTTTTGACACCTGCATGACATGTTCAAACCATTTTTTTTCTGTGTAATAGTCATAAAATCATTCACATCCTGCTTAAAAACTAATAAAACCCTTTGCTGCTCATTGATTTAGTCTAATTTTTTTTATCATTGTACAAAATTTGCTGAGAAAAGGTAATACAAAAAAAAGCCACATCACTTAAAACGGCTATATAACCAGAGCGATGACCGGAAATTTTATTTTGAATTAAGCCGCCATTTAAGCGTACTTCCGCCGCGCGTGGAGGTTACGTACAGTGACGCTCATCATAAATCCCGGCAGACGCTCTGGAAGGGATCAGGAATTAACGGTAGAGAGGGACTAGCGCAGTGTTAACGGATCCGCCGAAGTGAATTGTTTCCCGGGCAACAACGCAGCTTCTCCTCGTGTTTCCACTGAGTAAAGCGGTGTAAAGAGCAACCTACGACAGAAGAAGAACCGCTTCAAGCCCGTCTCTTTAGGTTGGTGCTAGGTTTATTCTTCCTCAGTGACTGGCAGTAAGTCCCTGTGAGCAAGATGCGACGTGTTGCTCTAAAGCTGTTAAAATGAATTAATGAACAAGTCAGGGTAGTGTCTCCATTTTGAACACTTCTCCAGTAGTCGGACAAGCAGGTGGGCAGACTAACGTGACTGGAGCTTATCAGCTTTACATCCTACAGTCAGAATAAACATACAGCTTGATCAGTTAGTCAATGTTGTGTTACAGTAATGCCGTCACCTGTTTTAACCTACATCTATCCGTGCTCTTTCAGTTTATTATACATTTTATAATAAACAACACAAATTTTTGATGCACTTTAGAAGCTCCTCAAGTCACCTACAATAATTCACTACTTATTTAACATTTATTTATTAGTGTGTATGCTCATAATCAAATCTAGGTTGTTCAGTCACTATGTTCATTACTATTGCTTAAGTGGCCACACGTGGATTCACCGTGACTTGTTACAGTAAAATTAAGTTAAGCCAATGTGAGCATGAGAAAAGGAGTATGTTGCAGACTAGCCATAGTTGGAAATCCAGAAGAAACTACAAGGGCTCAATGAAAATACAACCATCTTCACAATGTAATAAAACAGGAAGCAGCAGAGTTTTTAATTAAAAACTGAAATATTGCACATTGAGAATCCATTTTATTCCACTTATATTTTCCTCCAAGAAAGTGAAAGTTAATTTATCTGTAAACGTCCTCAGCTTCTAACTTACCATTTTATTTTTACATAGGAGAAAAGTGTCAGCCAATCGCAGCTCTCAGAAGGAAGTAAAATAAAGCAAACCCTTTGGCTAGAGGTTTTTTAAAAGCCTGTTTTAGTTTTTCTCTCAAATAACCAGAGAATCTTGCATAGTCTGTCTTTAAATTAACCAGACTTAATACACTTGATGCACTGATTTACCAATACCATATTGTCATATGGTATTGTTAAATAAACAAATTTAAACTATTTAAAATTTAAAAACAACAAAAAAAAAATCATGAGACTACATAAAAATTCTCTATGTCTATGTTAGCTTGACATATAAAAATGTATATATGTATGTAATTGCAATTTTATAGTGAAAAACTAATTAAAAATGTGTATATTAGCGACTTCCTCTCTTTGAAAACATGTTCAACTATGGGCGCATGCAGTTTGTCTCTGTGGGTTGCCGGGTCATTTCCTGTGTTATTTTGGCCAGACTGTGCTCGCAAAGTCTCTGTTTGCTGTTTGTTTTATTTATTTATTTGCTCAGTCTGTTGCAGCCTTTGTGAGTATCTCCGCTGCTGTTTTTTTCATGGTTAACTTATATTAAAAAAGAGGAAAAAATGATTAATTCCTATTGAAAAGAACAGTCACTTAAAATTGGTACTATTTTTCCTATTTAACTATTTCATAATAAATGTTTTCTGATCTGTTTTTATTTTTGGCTTTGCAGATGTAGAGCAGTCTCTCAATCAATGGCTTTCTTCAGGTGACCTCTGCCCAACCACAAGCCTTCTTCACGGTGAGATATTATCCTAAACAACCCTACTGTGTAGCATCTCAAAGAACAAGGATATTTGTCATTGACATTCAAACATACAGAGCTTTATCACATAATGTTTTGGTCACATAAAGCCATCAGTTATTTCTCTATTTAGTAATTATTTAGTAACATTATTCAGAATAATAATGTGTCTTTATTACATTTCTTCACCAGAAAAGGAAACTGTCTTAAACAAGCTGCTTGACTCTTGCATTAGTTTTTAAACCGTTTATCTAATGGTGAGAACAGGTCTTTAATTTTATTTTTGGGTGGGGTGGTTGTTACCCATTAGTGACATACACATATATGGCCTGAAGTGCTGTAGTACTGAGACCACTTTTTCTTAGGTCTCAGTTTTATTTGTCTACATTTTTCTTGTAATTCAGTGAAAAAAGTATGTAGATCTTATCTTAACATCTTGTTGACTGTACTTTTAATGTTTGGCTTTATTACTGTTAAATGTATGTGCTTCTTTCCATGTATCACATCCTTGTTTTGGCCTTGATTTGGTCTGGATCCATAAAAGTCTTGTTCTTGTGTAGGCCTTGGTACACTCTGGTCACCATCATGACTTAGTGTAGCGTTACTTGGTCACCTTTGTCCATTAAGCCTTAGGTTTGACAAAAGGAGCGATAGAGCACATGGACTAACAAACATGTATCCTCTAATGTAATAAGGGCAGTGTAAAGACTGTAACACATTATAAAGTTATCACTCCATTATAAGCTCTAACACAACATAAGCCTGTTTTTCTGCACCAGTGTTTTCAGAGCACAGGCGAGGCTGAACCGCTGATTGGATGCTGATGCTGGAATAAAGGGACTAGTAGCAAAGCTTTCAGCTCACCGCACCACTCTCCATCCATCGCAGTAAATTCAGACTAGATTTAGCTTTTCTATATTTAGAGCTTTAGTCTGCATAAAACACGTGCGAAGTAGAAAGCCCTGATTTTATGCTCAGTTAGGCGGCAAATGCACAAAAACACATTACTTTATTACATAAAGTGGTATGACACACCAATAGCTCTAACTTTATGTTTGGAATACCTTCCAGTTAAAAAGCAGCTGCAGTTATTTTATTTGCATAAAATATCTTGAAGTAAGAGACAGACTGGATTATGGTTCACAATATATTTTATCAGATTAAACTGTACATATCTGGTTTGTACGATGTTAGAGCCAGTAACATGAGATCAAATTAATGAGCGGTGAATTGAACTCAAGATTATTCTTCTATGCAAAGTCACTCAGTCACACAGCCATGAGTCAGAGAAATAAAAAAACATCACTGCCTATTTCTATTTACCACTTACAAAAATGCACTCATAACAGTAACTTTAAACCAGGAATTACACAGGTCTAAACGGGGACTAAACCAGGATTAAACAGGTCTAAACCGGGACTAAACCAGGGTTAAACAGGTCTAAACCAGGACTGAACCAGGATTAAACAGGTCTAAATTGGAACAAAACCAGGAATTACACAGGTCTAAACGGGGACTAAACCAGGATTAAACAGGTCTAAACCAGGACTAAACCAGGATTAAACAGGTCTAAATTGGAACAAAACCAGGAATTACACAGGTCTAAACGGGGACTAAACCAGGATTAAACAGGTCTAAACCGGGACTAAACCAGGATTAAACAGGTCTAAATTGGAACAAAACCAGGAATTACACAGGTCTAAACGGGGACTAAACCAGGGTTAAACAGGTCTAAACCAGGAATAAACCAGGTCTAAACCGGGACTAAACCAGGGTTAAACAGGTCTAAACCAGGAATAAACCAGGTCTAAACTGGGACTAAACCAGGGTTAAACAGGTCTAAACCAGGTCTAAACCAGGACCACAGTTTGATTTTAAGCTTTGTTTGGACAAATTTGGTAAAATTTACAATCTGGTAAATTTAGAAAATATCCAAGGAAAACACAGATCCTGTGAAGTTTGAGTCAGAAGAAGCTGAAAGTGAATCTGTAATTGGGCAATTACACAAGGATAACATTATGCCATTTATTCAATGACACAAAAGCTAGTTTCACACACATTTCTGTTCCCTGTTATTATCATTACGTAATGACTACAAAAATATTAAGCATTAAAGACTAATCGTATTATTTGCACTGCTTCCATCTTCATCTGTCAGTGTTTGGAGCTGTCTTTTTTCATCTTTGCTTTTCTGGGCAGATCATTCATCCATTTACCATCCATCTGCGCACCTATTGGTGTCTGCGTACTCTCGCCTTTCTCCTTCCTGGCGCCCCTCCTCTTGTTCACACCGCTAAATAATTTAACATCAGACACCGGGCTCCACTGCAGAGCCAGGACGGGGGAGAAGTAGAGATGAAACGGAGAGATTAAAGATGGAGAGATGTACAGGGAATGTATGGAGGGAAACCGTGAGTCAGCAGAGAGCGAGAGACTGCAGCAGTGGCAGGGAGGGAGAACAGGGGGGGTTTTACAGATAGCTTTAGGTGATACGACTTAATGGGAGCGTCCAAACGCCCGGTTTGTGAGTGTGTGCATGCGCGTATCGATCGACAGGAGAAGGTCATGGAGCTGAGAGGAGATTAGCACGAACCAGGAGCGGCGCGGTGGCACAGCGAACGAAGCCAGAGAATAAATACACAGCGCGGAAAAGGAAGAGGACGCACACTTGCTGTTATGGGGGAGAGCTATATGTACCAGCGGCTGCCCTACGCCAGAGCTGAGGAAGAGGGGGAGGATGAAGACGAAGGAAGCAGGAGGATTGGAGAGAGTCCTGGCGGACAAATGGTAAAGACTGTAGAGCTGTGATTATACAGTATGTGTGAGTGAAGGTGAGGTCTGTGTGAGCTGCAGGAATGTGATTTACACCATCACGAGTGGAGCTGGGGGTGGGGTTTCTATACATACTGAAGATGACTGCCTTTGTTCTAGGGCTGCACTATGACAGAAAAAAACAAAACAATTAGCAAAATATATAGAGCAATGACAACATGAAGCTTTTGTGATGTTGAAAAAATACAACCTATAGCAGTGTAATTGGAAAAACATGCTAAAGGAAAAGTAGAATTGCATTTTGGAGACCTCAATACTGAAATACCCACTTGGGCAGAGTAAAAGTCTCTAGAGTTAGATATAAGGCTCTGATTGAACAGCAATGGAAGAATGGAAGAATTCATATAATTTCAATTCAAGCTGTTCTTTGCAATATTTGTGGTTTTGTGCAAAAGACTCACAAGGTCTTTCTCTTCATCTCGGTCCAACATATTTCTGCTCTATTTTTTTTTTTTACCCTTGATAAAGATATTTCTCACAATATACACATTTTTGAAGCTCTCAAAGGATGATTCTTTGGGTTGTTATGAAGGTTTGGTAATGTAGTTCCAAATACAGGAACCTAATCTCTTTCTGGTTTTGTCTCTTCAGCTCATTTTTACATAAATGGTATGCCACGGTATTTTAGTATGTTAATACCACAGTTATCACGGCACTTTAAAACCGCGGTATACCTTGAAATTGTCCCATGCCTAGTTGTATTCTTTCTTTGTGCTGCATCCTAATGTTTTTGGAACAATATAACTAGACCAAGAGCCCATGCAGCTTGTTCGATCTTCAAAAATACAAGAAAAATTATAAGGAATTATTATAAGAATAAGATTAAAGTTTTCAAGTAGATCTCCAATATGTCGACCTTGTGTAGCCGATAGTACCTCCTTTTAGTCTCCATTTTCACTTTCCCCTTTAGTAAAGGGTCTTACAAGAGGGGCAGCACTCCTTCAATGTTAAAACTGTGTCCATATTGAATGTCTACATCTGAACAAATTTAGTTTCCATTAGGTTTGTGATAGTTTAGATTTATTATGATGATACAGTTAAATCAAGTCTCATGTGTTTGCAGATGCAGTGTGAGGAAGGGACCGAGTGGCTGCTGGAGCTGCTGACCGATGTACAGCTGCAGCAGTATTTCATTCGAATCCGCGATGAGCTCAACGTCACGCGAATCTCCCACTTCGATTATGTGAAGAACGAAGACCTGGAGAAGATTGGCATGGGACGTCCGGGTCTGTGTTTTTTCCTTTTATTGTACTCCAGCTACTGTCTGTGACCCTTCTGGGATTTGAAATGTTTTGACTCACAGTGTTTCAAGGTTTTTTAAGTCTTATTTGTGATGGTTTGGTTTTAGGCCAGAGGAGACTGTGGGAGGCAGTTAAAAGAAGAAGAGCACTTTATAAACGCAAATCCTGGATGAGCAAGGTTTGCATAACACAGTCATACAGAAAATATATAGAATTAAGATCAAATTATGAAAGACCAAGGCATTACCAGGACCAAGACAAAGCAAAGACAAGACAAGACTAGTGCGTGATACATGGGGAGAGATACTATAATACTACAAGTCAAATTCCACACCAATGATCCAAAGGCCAGTTTGCAGTATTTGGTAAAAGAGGGCAGGGGAAGGTTTGAACTTTTAAATAATTCTAATAAGGTATTATGATAAATAAATAAAAAAAATAAGGTTGATTTTTAGTCATGGGAATAACCTGAATATGGACTAAAATGCACATAGGACCTCAAAATAATAAAATTTTAATTTGCATTTGTGACTTTAGATTGCATTTAGTTTGAAATTCAAGTAAGACAAACAGTTGAAACACGTGTTCCCACAAACCCATTGAACCCTTTAAGCTTGAATTTTGACCCTCTAAGGCTGCTGTACTTTGTGGAGTGGAGTTTAAAAACATAAGGAATAAAACTGGCGTGTGGTGAATTATATGAGCCTGATGGGAAAATACTGTCCTTAATTGTCAATAAAAAGCTGGTAATGTCCTTAAAATGAAAAACCTTGTAGAACTATACATTTCTTTCACACTCATATTTCCAACAACCATACATTTTTAACTCACAATCAGTCCAACCCTGCATCTCTAGGTGTTCCCAGTGAAACGTCCAGACTCTGACCCCCAGCAGACCCTCACACAGGGGGCATCAGGCGGTGTGAGCCCGGGCAGCAGTGAGTCAGGGGCCTCTCTCACCTGCCTCATCAGAGAACCAGAGCTGCAGCTGTTAGAGAAACTCGGAGACGGCACGTTTGGGGTGGTCCGCCGCGGAGAGTGGACCGCTCCGAACGGTAGAGTGGTAAGGCACACACAACTACTACTAAAAGATGAATGATGAATAACTAACATAAAAGATAGTCAAAAGTAGAAAGAACAAAAAGTTAATTTCACAGTAAATTAAACATTAAACATGTAATATTTATCACCTGAGGGAGGAGGTTTTGTGGCACAAATACATAAAAGATCTTTCTATTGCACCAAATTATTACAAAAGATTCCTCTCGCTGCCTTGCACAATTACCTCTACATTTGTTTGCTTTTTTAGCTCTCAGTGGCTGTAAAGTGTCTCAAGGCTGGTGTGTTGGACTCTGACGGTCTGGATGACTTTATCAGAGAAGTCAATGCCATGCACTCACTTAACCACCAGAACCTCATTCGTCTTGCATGGGATTGTTCTTACACAGCCGATGAAAATGGTAAGAGATATAAATAGCAAAGCAAATAATACATTTGTGCTTATATTGTGCTGAAGACACTATTCTTACATCTGTGTGTAGGTGACTGAGTTGGCTCCACTGGGATCATTGTTGGACCGGCTCAGAAAACGGCAGGGACACATCCTGATCTCCTCTCTGTGTAATTACGCTGTGCAGGTCAGTCTTACCACAGGAAAACAGACAATGGTGACTAAAAATGATCAACCACAATGTTTTCTTTTATACACACACACTGCATTCCTTCACGCTAACCACATTTTTGTGTCACACCTCGGTATGCAAACAGTGTGGGCTTGTATTTCATATTTTAAAAGGTTTTGGTTTATTCATTTTTACTTCATTTAATCACATCTTTTGTATCATCATCTGTATAAGCTCCTCCTCCTTCATAAGCCTTTGTGCAATTGCATATAATTACATAAAAATGTGTATTAGTCATAGAGTTAAACTTACTTTGTACCATGCTGTAGTGTTGTCACGATACTGGAATTTCTAACTTCGATACGATACCTTCAAAAATATCGATGTTCGATACCATTTTCGATACCAAAGGGAAAACAACTGTCACAATATTATTATTTTAATTTTTTTTATTTAAAGATAAATATAAAATCAGCCAAGGTCCGCTTTAGACCTTAGTTAACTTTCTCACCGTGAGGGGTCCGAAATTTTAATAAAAGGATATGTGTTTGAATATAATTCTTTAAAGTAAAGTCTCATTTATTCCACACCTACAGCCTCTTAAACAATAAGGAGATGAATGTTGATAATCCACTGTTTTCTGTATTTTATTCTTTGGTTACATGAGGAGGATGTTTGAGTGTTTAGCTTTCGCAAAACACAGCTCACAGACAAAAGGAAAATACTACAAAATCAAAAGAAGCTAAAGCTCAGGACCTGGTGGTTTAATGACAACAGCCTGGAATCCTGCATATTATGCCTAGTACTCCTTCATGTGTGAGAACATTTTAAATACAAAATCATCAATTCAAGCCAAATTATTTTCTGATTAAAATAAACGTTCCCTCTCGTCCATAACTTCAGTGAATCTTTATTATGTTTTGCCAAGGCTTTTAGTTGTTTAATTAGTTTAATTTTAGTTGTTTCTAACTCATTATCAGGCTACGCTAAACATGTTGAAATTTCCCGCTGCTCTGTCCGTAACCATAGTACCTGAGGACCCGCTGTTGACGACAGTGGCCCCTAGAAGTGCAGGTTCAAAAATATGTTTTACACAATGCGCTTGTAATTATGAATACTGTCTTGCGGTCCAGATCGCGGTCCGCCTTTTGAAGACCCCTGATGTAGTGCACTTGTTCAAAGGCCTCTCAGATTGTCATACTTTCAGAAACCAATAGTGCAAGTAAAAAAAAAAACTTGATATCGATACTCGGTATCAATACTCGGTATTGAAACTTCGGGAAATTAGTATCGTATCGTTTGAGATATTTCAGTATCGATATTTATCGAAATATCAATATTTTTGACAACACTACCATGCTGTAGTGCTGTCTAATATAAATCAACATATTTTTTTCACATTTACCGCAATGTTAACTATGTTGTACTATTTTATCATTTGCTTGGCTTTTAAAGTCCAGGAACATGAGACGTAACTACAGTATAACTCTCTAACTTGACTCTTTCTGTGTAGGTGGCCTGTGGTATGGCCTATTTGGAGTCGAAGCGTTTCTTCACAGAGACCTCGCAGCTCGTAATGTCCTGCTCTCGACCAACGAGACGGTGAAGATCGGAGACTTTGGTTTGATGAGGGCGCTGCCAACACACACTGACCAGTACATCATGGAGGAGGGACACAAAATCCCCTTTCCCTGGTAAGTCAAAACAGTCACATCAGAATCTCCAGAAAAACAGAAAACTTCAAATTACCTCGATTCGTTTTGGACCTATTTTCTCCAGGTGTGCTCCAGAGTCTCTAAAGTCTCGTACCTTTTCCCATGCGTCTGACACCTGGATGTTTGGAGTCACTTTGTGGGAGATGTTTACACATGGACAGGAGCCGTGGATGGGCCTCAATGGAAGTCAGGTAAAGCCTTTTAATATAGTATTTTCTGTATTAAATTTCACATCTAAACTCAAGAATTTAATTTAAACACTAGATTAGCTTGTACACTTATAAAGAAGAATTTTAAGAGGTAAAAGGCTTATAATACACAGTGGCCATTTGAACCTGATGCAGAGACTGACAGTGGCAGTAATAGATCTATTGCAGTTGTGAGCAGTTAGTCTCCCGCAGAGACTCTTCTAGGGCCAGAATTTACAAACATAGGCCTATTCACAACAGTTGGGAGAAATTGGAGCTAATTTGATTAAACTCAGGACAAGATCTGATATTTGTGATGAGACATAACATGCCCTAAAACAGGCCATTAAATCGTACTGGGACTAGCTCATGACTAAACACCTCTTGTAATACTAGGTTCAACCAGTTTTAGCGTCTGGTTAATTCATTTCTCACAAAGCACATTGAAATCTCCTCTGATACAAGCTGTGCCCCACAGATAGGAACAAATAGCTTTTTTTTATTTGCCTCAGATGTCTTTTTTTTATAGTTGATTGAGAAGTTGCAGGGAAAGTGTTTTGCGGGATCCTTGTATTGCTTTGTTTCCTGTAAAATCACAGTCCACTTAAATTTTAGTATCTCACAATCATGTCCATCTCCACTTTATATAACACTCTTAATAAGTCACATATCGCCTATCAGATTCTCCATAAGGTAGACGTGGAGGCTGAGCGGATGTGTAAACCAGAAGACTGTCCTCAGGACGTTTATAATGTGATGCTGCAGTGTTGGAGCCCCAAACCTGAGCACAGGCCCACGTTCATCGCCCTCAGAGACTTCTTGCTCGAGGTATAATCTCATTACCATTAACTGTGTAATTCTCTCTAATGAATGTACGTAGTGTGATCAGGGAAAGGGATTGATGAAAGAAAATAAGAGATGGAGATAAAGTGAGGAGATGCAGTATTTCTACACTAGTTTGCTTGTTATATGCTGCATTTGTTCTGAGTTTTTGTGCTGAATGGAAGATACAGTATTATAATAGTTTCACATAAACATACACAAGATGGCTAATTATAATGCTTTTGTTTTTGCCACAGACCATGCCCACAGACATGAGAGCTCTGCAAGACTTTGAAGAGGAAGACAAGCTCCAGATTAAAATGAATGATGTTATTACCATCATCGAGGGGAGGTTAGTCTGAGTCATTTATGAATGTTTGAAGTCATGGAGATAAAAATGCCTAAAAGTACATCTCCGCCCTCTTCTTGGTATTTCAGGCTACTGTTTTTGTGTGTGAGTGGATTTCTTCAGGGCATTTCTTAGACAGCATTCCTATTGTTGCCTTGATTTTCTGATTTATGTGACACAGCTCAACCTCTTCTTCTTCTCTTCTTCCATCACACACTATTCACACCCAAAGTATATCGTCGGTTACATGTCTGTGTCTCCTCAGAGCGGAGCACTACTGGTGGCGCGGTCAGAACAGAGGGACGCTGCGTATTGGACAGTTTCCTCGTCACGTGGTGACCTCTGTTGCCGGTCTGTCAGCTCAGGACATCAGCCGACCGCTCAAACACTCGTTCATCCACACGGGTCACGGGGACACCGACCCCCACAGGAGCTGGGGATTTGCAGATCGCATTGACAGGTTCATTTAGCACCCATTTCATGTTCTTACATCACTATTATTCAAGGGGTGTGTAGCTTTCAGTTTTTGTTATACTGTTTAATAAATTGCACAGTGCTTTATTTTAAAGCTTATTATTTGTTCGCACTTTTTTCAAGGACAACTATTATATTTTTCCCTATTATACATATCGTTTGACAATAGAAGAGGAGTTTTTTGGCTACTATTCACAGTTCCTGGTTTAAATCGGTTGCTCGTTGCCTTTCTGTTTCTCTCCACTAGAGGGCAGCAGTGCACCATCTGCTCTTCAAACAAATATGTTTCAAGATTGCACTATTATTTTAAACTTGCTGCAACATCACGTGTATGCCTCTTTGTACAACAAGTGGAAACTTGAAGCTTGAATTTTGACCCTCTGAGGCTGCTGTAGTAATAATATAGCATCTGTTGCTGGCACAATATAAAACATTTTGGTGGGTTCGTATAATTCTCATTATGAGCTTCTATTGAGCCACAACACGAGAGAGAAAAAAATGGTCGTTATAGTAAATATGTAAATTTGTAATGACACTAAAACATTAAAAAGTCATCTTTAGACTGAAATAACTTGATCAGTCTATTATTATTATTTGACCTAATACAAAATATGTTATTGGTTACATAATTGATATTGATTTCTCTTTTTCCTTTTCCCTTTAGTCTGTATTTGGGAAACCCAATGGACCCTCCTGATGTCCTGGGAACAAACACCTGTGAAGCAAGGCCGACTAAACTTCCCAATCGTGCCAAAAGTAACTGCAACATTTAGCACCTATAACAATATGTTGTATTTTTTCTCAACACTATTTCTCTTTTTACTAGAGCAACCACCTCCTCGACCGCCACAGCCTGCGATTTTGCTGAAGAGTAAGTTCATCTCAGTATAATGTCATATATTTGACTGCCTTTTTCAACCACATCTGTTTTGTTTAGAGCCGTTTTACGACTCTGTGATGGACGACTATGACGACGATGATGACACCAGCACTTCGTCTGGGCTCAAGAAGCTGGGGGTGTCTCTGGGCCTTAAGCTCCGGCCGTGGGAGGGGTCCGGTGTTCGCTCGGCCAAAAGCGAAGTGTCACTTATCGATTTCACTGACGACAGCTTTAGCTCAACCACACCTTCACCTCTGACCGAGCCTAATCAACGGGACGACGACACACTAAAGGTATGAGGTGCTGGGATCAACAGACAACGAGCGTCTTTAATTTTTATATTAGTCTTCATCCAACATTTAAGTAAGAAGTTAGTATGTAAATCTAAGCAAATCTAGTCAGTATTCATTTTTTACTTTAATTTCTTATATAACATAGTTTTTAAGCTATGATTTGTCTTGATCATTTTTTACTTTAAGATAAGGAATGCAATTCATAGCAGGCATTCAGGTCTTGGCAGGTCTACCTTTTTGAAATGTATAGGGCTATTTAAATAAAATGTACCGCAAATAAAGCTGGTAAGTACAGAAAACTGTAAATAATAGTCTATTAAAGTGTCTAATGGGTACAAAATATGATCTAAAAAAACCTTGCAAAATGAAATCTGTGTATATGGTTTAGTAATACTTCCTAAAAATTCCTATCCATTATAGTGACTTTATTACAAAAAATGTACTAAATGCAAAAATGCCAAAAATGCCTTTGGAATCTGTGCCACAACTAAACAACAACAGATTCACATTTTGTCCAAAGGCTCTGGTCAGAAAAAGCCTGTTCTGCACAGTGATAATGTCTTAAAAGGTGACAGTTCGACCTTTCTCTAGTAGTTCTCATCAAAGCATAACATTATGTAACTTTTAACCTTAAATCTTAAAAGATGTTTATGTGTTTTATTTCTTTTGCTTTCTATTGTAACATACCCTCTTTGTTAAGCCCCTTTAAATGTCTCATCTCATGGGTCATTCTCTCGCTCAGGACACTCCCTCCATCCTGGACTGGCCGCTCCCTCAGCCAGCGTACGATGAGGTCGCTCCTGAAGCTGAGGACCAATCAGAAGACCAGGAGGTGCGCTCCATCAACAATGGGCTCAGTGAAGAGGCCTCTGCTGCAGCTGGAGCTGGAGCAGGAGTGTCAATGGGGGCACGAAGTGAATCCCAGTCCGCTGACCTCTTCCAGGAACTACAACGAGAGGTGGAGACAGAAGCTATATTCAGACTAATGCATGTCTAAACGCTTCAGAAAGGGTGTGCCATAATACATTAAGCATGATATAGTATTTTACTCTTAACAGTCTTGTCTCTCTCTTGTAGGTGATGGTGAAACTTCAGGTTCCCATGACAACAGGCAGCTCCCTCCCCTCGTCCCCTCTGCCATTACCCCTCGCTCCTCTGACCCCTCACAAACAGATCTACCTGCCTCCCACGTCACCCTCGTCCTCTTCCTCCTACGCTTCCTGTTTGGAAGAGCGTCCCATGCTGCCACCCCGTAGCCCCGCCCCTCCTCTGCGTCCCTCAAAGCTCAACGCGTCCCAAAGGCCGGACCACCCTCAGGCTCGTTCCAGCTTCATCTCGCTGGGCAACGAGGAAGACAACACGCCTCCTCAAATTCCTCCCAGAGACCATGCTTTCTCGCAACCAGCATCCCGGTCTTCTTCTCCGCTCCCATTGGTCCCGATAGCTATCCCCCCTCCTCCCCAATCTGTGTCCCCTCGCAGGACGGCAGGGCTTCTGGGATCACTCCTGTCGACGAGCTCCCCACCTTCCTCCTCCTCCCCACCTCAAGGCACTTCACAAACATCACGACTTGCTGCACCAAGGTCGTCTTACTCGTCCACATCTTTACTGGATCCTTTTGTTTGTCGTGAAGGGCGGGGCTTTCCTTCACTGATGGACAGCTCGCAAAATACAACACGTGCCCCGCTGCCAGAACGCCCGCCTTTCTGGAAAGGTTTGTGGGGGAAAATAGGTGTGCGATAATAGTCTGTTATTTAAAATTTTTTAGTAAATCATGTTTTTATATTTAGATATGGAACAGCCAACATGGCGGCAGTGAAGCCCATTGTGCAGCAGCCTTCTAGCGGCACCAAACCCAACTCCTCGTACAACAACAATAATGGACGGACCGCAAATCTCAGCATGCAATCAGAACAAAGCATCATTAAGGTAACGGACAAATAGACTATTTTACTGGTTCTTTTTATTTAGTTTTCATATTTTAAGAAGCATACAAATATATTCTATTTATACAGAGCTGAATGTTCCATATAGGCTAGAATTAGTTTCTTAGTCAGTCCAATTCTATATTCTGTAACTATACTGAAAGCATATAATGTATAAATTTTATTTGATCATTCCTTTGTTTAATAATTGTTCGCGGCAGGTTCAGGGAGAAGTTCACGGTGTCACATTAGAAGAGTGTCGGGCTGCTCTTCAGAAACACAACTGGAGCATTCCTCAAGCTGTAAACCATCTAAAGGTACCATTCTGTCCTGACCCATCAGAAAGGCTTGGTTCTCTTTTGCCAGTGTAATATACTGTATCCTTTTGTCTCAGGTGGAGCAGTTGTTTCGTTTGGGCCTTAGATCCAGAGCAGAGTGTGAGGAGCTGCTGCAGAGCTCTCAGTGGAACCTGGAGGAAGCGAGCATCGTCATGTTGGACACACACAGACCCCACCACAAGTAAAAAAATTAATTAATATATTCATTTATTGTCATCAAGGTATCAACACACACACAATCTGTTTGACTGCAATGATTGTATTCCTATTTGATCCATCAAAGCTTTAAATCAAATTAAAAAAGGTTAGTGGCACCATTGTGACCAGTGAAAGTTAGTCTGCAGTGCAGCCCAGTTCTAAAGAAGAAAATAAAAAACTATTTAATGGACTGTTATACTGGCATCCATTGATACAATCACAGTAACATTGCAGGTCTCTTTTGGCATACTGTATTAATCACAAACCTTTTCTCAACTTAAACATGTTTTTTTTTGTCTCTAGGCAGTGACAGTTGGACAACAGTGAGTTTGAATCACCTGATGAACGATGAGCTGTAACTTTGAGACAGAAGCACTTGATTGTTATTGAACAGCTGTGTTGTTAATAAATGAAATCTGATGAGGCTTCACTGCACGACTGTGAACTCCAGACTCTGCTTTACCTGCGTCGTGTTCTCATTAGCCAGCAGAGCAAGTGGACTCCTATTTATTTAATTTATCCACAAAGACTGAGATTTTTTGCTGCTGCTGGAAGCTATTGCACATTTAATGTTGGTATGACCTGTGCACCTGTTGTGAGTGTGTGTTTGTGAACATTTACAAGCAAACACTGTAAATGCACATGCCTTGGCTTTTAGTGAAACAACATAAAATCAGGGACATTTCATATGTATTTGTGAGGCTTTTGTGGCAATGTACAACAAATATACAATGCTGAACAAGAAATGTTACAGAAGTTATTTTTAGGCAAAATGTGAAAAATGTGAAAACTGCTGGTCAGATGCGATGAATAAGATTTATACAAAATTTTTGATGCAAGGAAAAGTGTTACTATTGTAAACCCTTGTCTTAAAAAAGCTTTGTACTGCTTTGAAATGTGAGATATTTTAGTCAAAGATGTAATGTTAGGTTGTTTTAAGGTAATATGCCAAAAACAAGTGCAATCATTTCCAGCCTAAACTAACAAGAACAGGGTATTAGATGCCAAGATTAACGAATTAGAGTGCCACTTTATGATAAGGAGCCCATTACAAAGGGTTTGGTAACGGGTGAGTTATACTGGTTGAACAGTGGGTAAGTCATTTATAAGCTCTTATAGCATGTTGCAAAAGATAAGTGGTGATCAGTCGCTTGCCAAATAGTTACCCAACACTAGAAGTTAAAAAGTGACCATTATGAAAAGAGGCTGAACAGGTCAAGCATGGTTATGGCCCCCTTTACTAATGTTGTCTAAGCGCTCAATAATCACTACAATGGCTTTTTATACCATTTGTAGAGGTCCCTGAGTGTAAAGTGGCACCCAAATGAGACCTATATTTAAATGAATATGTGCTATTCCCAATTACATGCAGCTTGATAATCATAAACTCTTCTTTGACACTGAAATGTCTACTGTTCTTTGAGCTTGTGCATGTCCGCAATGCACTGCTGAAAGAGAGCAAAATATATCAAGTGTTATATTTTCGGTAAGACTTTAAATCCCTATTGTTTCATTTTTTTCTTTTTTAATAAGTCTATTTAAATGCAAAGCTGTGTTATATTGAGCGTGAGTATGTTCATGGTTATGTTGCGTGGCTTTGCCGTAAAGTCTTGAAGTCACACTTCCTTCAGTGTGACGCTGACTATATCTTACAAAATACAAGCACAGTTTTATAATAAAAGAAGGACTTTTTTGGACTTGGCCTTGACTTTTTTGAACTGTAAACATTATATTGTATTAGTTAATTAGTTAATTGTTTTGTTAATATACTTTATTAAAGATGTGCCTAGTTTTGTCAAAGAGGGAGGGTAGGTTTATGACAAATAGCGAAAAATAGATATTTAGTTTACGTTTACTGTCCTCACCATCTCCAGTCTTTGCTGTAAAACAGTGTTACTTGGATTCGAACAGGTTTAAGATAGTTTTGAGCAGGTTTTAGATGGATTTGAACAGGTTTACGATGGATTTGAACAAGTTTTAGAAGGTTTTGAGCAGGTTTTAGATGGATTTGAACAGGTTTAAGATGGATTTGAACAGGTTTTAGATGGTTTTGAGCAGGTTTTAGATGGATTTGAACAGGTTTTAGATGGAGTTGAACAGGTTTTTTATGATTTTGAACAAGTTTTTGATGGTTTTGAACTGGTCGCAGGGGTCGCAGATCTAAACTTTTAAGATAAAATGTGAGTGAGTACTAAGATGAGAACCACTAGTAGATCTGGAGATACTCCACTCCTCAATGACATCCTCTAATGGATGGAAGCTGAATACTGCAATTGAGTATTTTTTTAAATTGATGCCACAATTAATAAAGTTATAGTAAATAATTGAACAAATGGTTAAAATCAAAGTATTAAGTAAAATTAAAGCAATATCGTACATGTACAAGATGCACTGAAAAAAAGTTGCTTAAAAGTCAAAATATATTTTCACCTGGTTTGAAAGAACAGTGTTGTTTTTGTCTTTTCTGTCAAAGTAGATCAAACAAACCCCTTGCCGACTACTACAGATGACATCACACCCCCAGTGCAATGCAGAGCGACGGGCTTTGTGCAGCCGCTTGGCCCTCTTTCAGTCCTGTCCCAAAGTAAATCTGGGAAAACACTCGCCGCTCCGGATGAAAGAAGTTTTTCCCTTTTGTGTCCGTGTCAGTCGGTCGAAGAAGGGCCGAGGGAACAGAGTGTTCAGCTGCTGTGTGTGGAGTAAAAGTGTGGGTTTGTAAAGGTGGTATTTGGGAGGGGTACGGGGGCTGAGGGGGTCCTGGGATAGGAGAAGGCAGCAGGGGTGCACTGTAAGGACTACTAAACCACTGAGGCATTGTGATGGTGCCAACAGGGAGCTGACTATTTGTCCTGATGTCTTTGTTAGGCTCAGTCACGGCACTAACTCAGAAGTCAAGACCAAACTAAACAAGACCAAGACCTGAGACAAGAGTGTATCAAGTCAAAACCAAGACTTTCAGGCACTGAGTTGGATCCAGCCCAGTCCATGATACAACAGAACAGATATCATGAAACTGTTAAAAAAAAACAAGTCCTCGTCATATAACAAGAATAACCGCTCTACAATAGGCACAGTTTACTGAATACACTGTTATGTATGTTATGTTCCAACTCCAGCAGCTGTGTAGCGTCATATGTCCCTCTACCCATGTACAGTCTGGTTAAATGGGCAACCGGTGCTGGTAGAGGTGGAGGATATTGTTTCTTGACCATGTTTGTGTTTAACTCTTTATGGTTTATGGATAAATGACTTTTCTTTGTGTGTAATAAAGAATCATTTGGAGCAATAAATTCCAGGACCGTTCATTGCAGACACACATTCAGAATGCCAACACTTAACACTGAGCAACACTGACACTACATATAATGACAAGGACGAAATGGTAACAGTCTCAGAGAGTGAGATTGCCGAAAGAAAATGTATAAATGGCCAGAGCAATAAAGTAATCTGAAAGTGTCGGGCTTGGCATTTGTCTGACGCAGACAAATAGACATTTCTAAAACTCTATAGACTCATGTTTCTGTTTCTACAGAGAGGACAACAAAGCAAACAAAGTGAGCACTGCCAGAAGAGAAGTTTATTTTTATAATGTATGATGTTTTTTAGGAACTAAACCTTTTGTTTGTTTGATTTATTTTTATTTTTTTTAAGTAAACTTTTATCATAGACGGCATGTCCCTGCAGGGCTACCATAGGTACTCAAAAGTTGTAGAAAGCAAGAGCGTGACTGAATTTCCATTTGTCACCACCTGATGCTGCCAAAAAAACTACACACAGCACTTTTAAACGAGAGAAAATATATATATATATATATATATATATATATATATATATATGTTTTGGTTTAATCCCAGAAATAATAATAATAAATGATTTGTGAACTTGATTTTGAAACCCAACACTAGGACATTCTTATCTTAATTTTTCAGACAACAAACTGGGTGAAAGGCTATGTTTTAGTGTTGAATAAACTACAGTGAATCCAGACTCCTACAGCTTCAGTGATGTCCGTGTCCCTCAGCAGCTATTACAGTGATGCCTGACCCAAGTCCAAATGCAGAAGACCTATATTTTTCCAACATCTGGCGCCTCAAATGGCCAACGGGGAATAAGCGCTGGGGCTGGAGTTCGGCGGCGTCCACATTAATCTAAACGGGTCACAGCAGCCCGAGGTCAGCCCTGTGCCTGGAGCGCAGAGGGACACACCCACGCAGCGCTGCAGCTTTAAGACTATTGTTCTCCCACTCGCACATAAAATATAGAAAAAGATACACGTCTGAAGTGATTCTGCAGATTTATTGGATATTTGCTCCGGCTTTTAGGTGTATTCTTGTCTGTCTCCTGTTTAGTGTAACAGGAAGGAAGTTGTGGTTTGGTTTTGGTGTACCTACAGTATATGAGAAAATACAGCTGTATATTTGTGTTTTAAGTAGAGTTACTTTTATAATTCAATAAAGCACTGATGCAAGGAAATAAACAACAAAGGAAGAAAGGTTTAATCTCAAATACATCCCTGTGGTTTGGTTTGAATTAGGATAGACTTAAATAGTAATATGCCACAGTAAAGTAATGTTGTAATGTTGTAAAATACTACCTCTTTTGCTTCGTAGGATGTTGAAAATTCAAAGTTTAGGGCATCAAAAGGCTAAAAAAGATCAAACTCTGGACCTTTCAGCTGTGAGGCAGTAAGAGAAAGTCAGAAAGTTAAAGAGGTTACAACCTAATTCAGTATCTGACTTTTTCTGAAACTAAGTGGGTTCTTATTTTCCATTCCTGTACAACCCAACTGCAAATACATTTTTTATCCCAAATAATAATAGTACATCAACTCGAGTTCAAACGAAACCCCTCATCTATGAAGCCATCAACTACAATGAGACCTCTTGCTCCGAGGATGAGACATCTCCTCTCTCATATGAACGGATAAAAGGCACCTCCAGCTCAGTGTATTTAAAAAGATCAATAGCCTGAACTGCCCATCACCCTCCGATGTCTACCTTTCATCAAACATAACCATTAATATTTAATGTCAGGAACATCTTATGTTTTTTTTTTTTTTACAAATAACGCGCTAACATCTGGAGCTGTTTTGGAAAGATGTTTCAATCACGAAGAGGAGGAAAAGTCAATATTATGGTTAAGTCTATGGCTGTATAACCTTATAGTGAGCTGATCGGATAGCTGTCAGGTTTGTGGAAGACTTCCCCATAAAACAGAGTTAGGCCTTCCTCCTGCTTTGTCCGGTTGGTTACCTTTGCAGAGGAAATGAGCATTTACCTGGTAATTACAGCCGAGCCAGGACATGCAGCTGCAGATTTATGGAGCGGTCAGTAAACGGTCACTCCGGAAAAGGAAATAATCACTTGAATTAATCATTTGCAGACCGATACTGCTGGGTAAGATGTAAGTCAATTAACAAACTGCTGCTTTAAAAAAGAAAATGTATTATTCATGTTAAAGCAAAATTAGTCAACAAATTAAAATTTTTCTACTCTTACTACAAATGTGGGACCTTTTTAGGCAACAATAGTACCCTTCTTATTGGTAATGCTTGATGCACTGTCCTGATGTCACCACTAGATAGAGCTCCAGGTTAAAGTCATTTCTGGTCAGGGCTGAGCTGGCACAGAGCCTGGGTGAGGTTTGGAGGTGAACACTAGAAAAACAAGCTGCAAGACTGAAAGCAAATGTGACTATTTGAGTATAAATGTAAACCCACAATTATTCTGACCATAAACCTTTGGGAAACCTCAGAGAAAAGGATGTTAAATTGAAGCATTTTCAAACAACAAAACAGAGTCTAAAAGTTCCTTCCAAAGATCCCGCTCGCTCTAACAAACACTTCTGTGAACAGTTGATTAGTGACAAAGTTTTCAAAGCTGCTTTTGATCATCACAAAGTGGGCTTTACGACAGGTTTGCTTTGTGTCCTCACTGACAGCACTGATGAGAGATGTATACAGTTGATTTACACTCGAGACAGATGCAGGCTTTTTTTGAAGGGGGGGCTGCTTTTACCTCTGTTTGAGCAAAGCAGAAACTACAAAGCAAACTTTTTAACTGGCAAAACAAAGCATTTCTCTGCTGGGTTACAGTGTGTCATCTAATGCCAGGCGCGTTGGGTTAATTGGGACTAAAGCAGATACATTTGTAGCAAAAAAAGAGGAAAAATGCCTCGATTAAGGGCCCCTTAGATGTGAGATCATGTGAACAGACCACCTGTGGGGCTTTCATTGCTTTTTCAATATCATTCATGTCAAGGCCCCTTGCACTCTCTGACACAGCTTGAGCCCAGAGAGAGATGTTTCAATTCAAGCTCAGTGTAAAAGAAGGAGGAGAAAAAAAAATTACTAAAAACAAGCCAAACACAAGACGCAGGGGCTCTGGCAGGTCTCAGCTCTGACAAACCCTGCAAAAAAAATGCTCTTTCATTGTATGGCGTCCATCAAAGCGTCCAAAATGGGACGTTTAGGGGAACCTTGGCACATCACACAGACACTCCTAATACGCAGCACCTTTTATTCTGAGGAAGATCAAAGTTTGAGCAGATGAAAAGGGTCCTTCCCCACATTTATGCCCCATTCACCCTCTCCCCTCTTTTTATTTTTTTTCTAAATTAAGAAAGCGGCCCTTTCTGCAAAAGCATGTGAAGAGGACTTAAACAATTCTAGAGATGCTCCAACTCAACCCCAGCCTCTAATTACTCGTCTTTTAAAAGGGATGGGCTTCATCTAAAAGCTTTTTACCACAAAAAAAAAAAAACACCTCGTCTTTCAACACCACGCTGCAACATCTTTAGATTTATCAAATATTTTATTGTCAAAATAAAGGTCATATTTGCTTCTGTCGCAAAAGAGGACATCTACACTTTGTACAAATTTACAATAGCTTATATAAAGTTTTCCTCTATACACAAATTTACATGTTTGTACATTATTATATATTTATATATATATATAAATACATTTCAAAAATTACAAAAATGAACCCGTAAAATACTTGGGCACTATTAAGGCTTAATTTAAAACATCTTTGATTGAATAAGCAATGTTATCCGGCACTGTGTAGATAGAGAAACCAAACAAATGCTAGACAGAGCTCTGCCTACAATAGAAGTAATGCCCAGTTGGGGAAAGCCTCAGTGTGTTGTGTACCACTAATACATATAAACAGAGGAATTAACCTGTGTTAATGCTGGGACATTGTTCAAACCAGTTCTCCCCACTGAGGAGAGTTGTTTTGGGGGAGGCAGGGTGGATCACCTCAGCTGCCGTTCATTCCTATGTAAATGCAAAGAACCAGAGAGTGATGGGTTATCTCCCAAACAATTAGCAGTCCCCATAAGCTGCTTTTGTCTTCCCAATTCAAACCTGGGACAATGGCATCTGCTTGGGGCAGGACACAGAGCTGGCCGTGCCTGACCTCCACGTTAGTCCTGTGCTTACGTCGCTGTACATAGACCCGCTTGTCCCTTTACTGCCCCAGCAACACCTGGTGCAAAAAGTCCTCCATGACTCCACAGTCTTCCCCGACCAGATCCAAACCCCGGACGTGATGCCCACAAGAAGGCACATGAAGTACTTTAACATAAAAACAGCATAGTCCGGACTCCTGCGGTCCCTCTCCAGCAAACAGGTCCCACAGGTGTGAGTGACCTCCCAGCTCTGCCTGTTGTGCTGTTCATAAAAGTAACAGGCCACTATGATTGTAGCTGGGACTGTGTAGAGCACCGTGAAGATGCCTATTCGGATCATAAGCTTCTCCAGTTTGTCAGTCTTGGTGCCTCCTTGTTTGATAACACTGCGGATCCTAAAAAGTGACACAAATCCAGCCAGGAGGAACATAGTGCCAATGAATAAATATATCACCAGTGGAGCCAAGACAAAACCTCTTAAGTTGTCTAAGTTTTGGTTTCCCACATAGCAGATCCCAGCCACAGAGTCTCCATCCACAGAACTAAGCGCTAACACAGCAATGGATTTCATGCTCGGGATTAACCACGCAGCCAGGTGAAAGTACTGGGAGTAACTCGCTATGGCCTCGTTGCCCCACTTCATCCCCGCTGCCAGGAACCAGGTTAGGGACAGGATGACCCACCAGATGGAACTGGCCATACCGAAAAAGTATATCAGCAAGAAGACCACGGTGCACAGTGCGGGGCCAGTCGTCTCATAGTGAATGTGCTCCAAGTCATACTCCCGGTTACACGCCACTTTCTCGTGCCCCGCGATGAGCCTCACAATGTAGCCCACGGACACGAACATGTAGCAGGCAGACAGGAATATGATAGGTCTCTCTGGGTATTTGAAGCGCTCCATGTCGATGAGGAAAGTGGCCACTGTGGCGAAGGTAGAAATGAAGCACAACACTGACCACAAGCCGATCCAAAACGTGGTGAAGGCTCTCTCGTCGTGCGTAAAGAAGGGATTGTGACACGGCATGGCGCAGTTTGTGACCTGCCCCGTCTTCACCCTGTTGTACAAAGGGTGTCTGTCCGTGCTTACAGGCACCATAGGCTCCATACACTTGCACCCCGACTCACACGGAGCAGACGGCGGCTTGTATTTCCCAGGAGTCCCCGGTCTGCTTGGTTTGTGCTTAGGCGGATTGTAGCCACCCTTATTACTGTCTGGGTTATTAGTGGGTTTAGACAGCACGGGGGATACTGTAGTGGAGTCATTCCTGTTATAGTCCATGCACAAAGTGTCCGGGTTGCCTTGCACTGGCAGTGAGTCGCACTTCATCCTGTCCGGCCATGGGAAGCCATACTGACGCATGAGAGGCGCACATCCAGCTTTGGCTCTCTCACACACGCTCCTACAAGGCGGCAGTGGCTTTTTATAGTCCTCCAAACAGATCGGTGTGTACATGCTGCACAGGAAAAACTTCAAGTCCGGAGAGCACTGGATCTCAACGAGAGGCCAGAACTGGTGCACCTCCAATCCCGCCTCGTCCTGCGTGTCGTGGTTGAACTGGTTGGGCATGTAGGTGTAATTGTAGCCGATACCTTTGCACAGAGGCACTGCTATCTCTTGGCATGTCAGCTCCTTGGCCGTGGTAGAGCTGGTGCGGGGTAAAAGCGCAAGACAGAGGAGCAGGTAAATCCCAAACAGGTCCATCTTCTCTCTGCCGTCGCGTCCTTATCCTCCTCCGCTCCGACGCTGCTTCTTCTCCGCTGAATCCACCTTCTTCTCCAATAGGTTTAATATCCTCAGTAAGCGGGATGGTTTAAATCTAACCACACTTCATTATCAAAACAAAAAATGTGTGTCTTCGCTTCACACTCGCTTCGTCCCACCTTATTCTTATCGCTCTCAATACAAATCACAATCGTCGCCTCGGAGCAATAGTTTTATACGGCTGCCGCATACGTCACGCCCTCGGAGCGGCTTGACCAATCAAAACGTACCAGGGGCGGGGCCTCGTGGAGTCAATCAACGTTTTTTTCAACCGAAGATTGTTTTGTTACAAAAGCAATAATAAGACTATTTCAAGATTCCGGACAAATTAATTAATACTTTTATAGAAAATAATACACATTTACATTGAAAGGACATTTGTCTTTGGCATGTTTTGACAAATTATAGCTGAGTTTTGTATATTATAATTAAACCTGTCTAATTATTTAACTTAGGCTATACAACTTGCTAAAGCTAGCTAACAGTTGGACTAACAGTTAACAGCCAACAGTTGATGTAAGCTAACCGCCGAAGTAAAGGACTATTAAAATGCATAAATAAAGCATTTTTTTATTTTTATAAATCAATTTATATGTATACTATAATGTCATGTAAGAATGGATTTTCCAACCTCAGTACCAGCCCAGGTGTTTTTCAAGTGACCAAAACAAAGCTTAATTGCAATGTAAAGTCGTCTAATATGAGAAAAAAGCAGACATATTAAAGCCAGAGACATATGTAATGATTGTATGGGTCCGTGAGGTAGACATGGCCCAATACAGTAAACTTTGAGGCCTAATAGGAATATTATTCATACGTTCATTAACATTAATGATACAGTTTGCAAACCACTGTTTTGAAAATTGTCACAAAACATTTAAAACACGCATAAAAAACTAAAAGAGTTTTTTATGTTTTAGTCTCTTAATCATTAAAAAGTTGAGCTATTATATGTAAAAATCTTCTTTTGCTTGAATCCTAAACAATTGCCTATTGCAGTGCCTCTCAAAGTAGCCTATATCTGTCTGTTACTTTTATTATAGCCTATTCTTTTTGTCCAATGTCTAAACTTTCTTTTTCAACATAACATCAGTCTGTGGTTGCCTACTTCCTGCTGCCTGTCATTGTTTCTGTGTGAGTGTTAGTGAGGGGAACAGGGCAGAGGCAGGGGGGTCAGTTTGTTAAATTGGTTAATTTGCGCATGATAATACAACCCGGGGAGCTGTCTGTCCTCTATAAAAAAAAGCTGTTTTATTTTTGAAATGAGGTGCTAATGTTTCGTTTAACGCCTGCAATGGAGCTCGGTGGGGGGCGTAATTGCGCAGAGCCACAGAACAAGCAGCACAAGCTCAGGCAGTAACAGCAAACAGAGAAGTCATATCAGCGCCGAGGGCTTAGTACACAGAGCATGTCTGGAGATCTCACTGCAGTCTCATTGTGTTAAGTGGATTTTCTTAGGCCAGCTCATACTTTTATCATGTTCTTATCTCTCTTATTCTATAACTACAGTAAGCCACTTATACTGTCTCTGTGGCAATGTACAAGTGGTAATGTATGCAAATTTATGTCTATGACTTTTATATTCTCACAGTTTCTTTCAGTACGTGTCAGAAATTTGAACAAAGAGTTAAAGTAGTGCCAACTACAGTCACAATGCACATAAATCAGTGAAGACTGACAGGAGTTTCTCATGCTACAGCATTCTTCTGATGTTTGGAAGCTGTTTACATGCTTATCATTGTATCACAGTCTAAAGTGCACTGTTGTTTTTGACTGAATAAAGAAGACATGCTTTGTTAATCCTGTTATTTACAAGAAAAAGTAATAACCTTTACTTCCTTGAGCAAAGAGGCTGTTAATCATAACACATTTTCATCAGCTCAATCAAATCTGCTGAATGCCTGACATGTCCTCACAAAACACTTGGACCAAAAGGACTGAAGTAATTTAAGTGCTTTAATTTGAAGCTGTTAAATGTGAAATAAAAGTGTGACTCTGCTACTTGTTTTTTTGGGCTTTTCTATTTGATAGAAGTGGGGATGTACAGAGGGAAGGAACCTAGGTCCCTTTATGGATATGCCCTACATCCAATACCCTGTCTTGTAGACTATACCTACAATAACTGGGTTTGGATATTGGAAAAGATAAAAAAGTTTTTATTTATGGTGATTTATACTTCAAGTCCATTGTGAGGATGTGACTTTTTAATGGTTTTGTGAATGCAGATGAAATTTGCAATCTTCATAGAGTAAGTTGTTCTTGTCTCTCTTCTCTTTTTTCTATTTTTCATCTGAGTGTTTCCCAAACTTTTTTCTTGGGACCTTTATTTCAAAAGACCAAATGATTTGTAACTCAAGTACAATTTCTGTTTTAGCCTAATTTTGGTATTTTTTGCATTCTGAGTATTTTCCTTTTATTTATCATTTTTATTATTTTTCATTTAAAATGCCATTTAATTGATTTAAAAGCTTTTTCTGATCATTAGCCCTTTTTCTTAATTATTATCCTTTGCATTGTGTCAATCCTGACCGTAACCAATTTATTACCAATAAATACTTGACTTTCACAAATATTTTTCACAGTTGTTTAAATTACTGAGTTGGAATTGTTTGGGTGATCAAATAAAATCTCCTGTTACCCAGTGTTTGGGAACCACAGGTTTAAAGAATCTAAACTAAAAGATACTGTATGTGTGATACCAATTAAAAAACTCCTGCTTTTAAGTTTAATACCTTTTCTACAAGTTTAACTAATATTATCCAATAATCAGACTATCATAAATATTTCCACTGACTGGTCATTGGGTACATTTTCCAACTTCTCTACGTCCCCGAGCTGTAAGTCACGTGACCACATCTGTTCAAAACATGCGGGAAACAGATTTGAAAAGACGTTTGTTTTAACTACTGTGCACTCACTCAGTAGCGTTCATACATATTTCAGTAATATAGAAGGCTGATGTGGTTTAAGTAGTGTATACAGAATGTAGAAAATCCCAATTTCCTCATAATTTTGGAGCATAATGCCACATTGTGCCGGGGCTGGGCTGCTGGGCGTTTAACTTTAGTTGTATTTGATTTGGAGTGGAGCCAGGGCTTTATCATGCTATACTGTTTAAATCCTGGTTGGAAAAAAGAGCTATAGTCTTGTCTAAGCATTAGCCGGAGTCCAGATTGATTAAGTGACTCGCCGGTGTGAGATAACAAGCAAGGAGGTCTGTTAATGGCTGTTTGCTTTTGATTTGAAAACAAGATTTAGGCCACACAGCGTTCCGGAGGTGTGCACGTCTGTGAGAAGGAGAGGGTTAGTTTGAGCACACAGGAGTATGGTGTGATATTTGAGCCGATAATAAATCCTGGCCTTTCAGATGTGTGAAAAGAGATGTGTAATAAAAATGAAGGGAGCAAGGTGCTGGACATCGGTGTGAGAGGGAGCAGAGGGAGGAACAACCGGGGCAAGAAGCTACTTACTACTGTATTTATTATATGAACATTTCAAATGTAAGGTTTAAATCAGTAAGTAAACATAAATTATCATAGAAAATACATACAGTAGGACATTGGTTAATGAAATGATGTGCTATCATATGACTTGGGGACTGTGTAAGTTTTGGCTTTTGTGACATGGTAAACTTGATTTTTACTGTTTGCATAAATAATGATGACATCAGAGTTCATTTCTAATTAATAATCCCATAACAAAAACACTAGATGAACACCATACAAAGCTATTCTGACATCAGGTAAAAACAAAAAACAATCAAAGTGAACCAAATTAACTGTATTTTGTGTAATTATGCAATAGGTACATTTGAAATGGTTACACACATTCAGGTGTTGAGTGGTTTTGTGTGGAATATTAAAGCCCAATGAAAGTGTTTGATGATTGTGTTTTTTTTATATTATTATTATTTTTTTTTTTGGCAGATTTTGTTCTGTATTAAACAAAATTCTAACCCCGTTGGTTTTCAAATGGTCTTACCTTGGGACCCAAATGCATTTCCTGAGGTTGGATATTAATCTTTATGGCAAAAACAAAATCAAATCTACAGTAACCTGTTGTTTTAATATTAAAATCTGTTAAAATGACAATAGCCAGTGAAGTGTGTTTTGGATACATGTCATAAAACGACTCAATAACATAAATAAGACAAAATAAAGTCGAACCCTCTAAAACGTGCTTTTGTTATCAGTCCTGGCACCATTTGATTAAAGATTATTACTGTCTTGTTGTTTAGCAGATTAATTTGATTCATAGCAATCATGTTGGAGAAAAAAAATCAACTTCAACTAAATCCCTAAAAAAGACTTTGTCCAATGAATAAAATCCACATCAAATCAAGACCAAAGTTCATGTGATGGATGTTAAACCCCTTTCTGTCCGTCAGAATCAAGTGCTCCAGCGTTAAAGAGGAACCCTGTCGAGTGCAGCTACTCTCCAGATCCTGGCCTTAGCTCAGAGATGTGGAGACGGAGATATGCTAATGCTACTTTATCTTGTAAAGGAAAGCTTCGAGGAGATTTAAGCCAATCTGCTGGACACAATTCCAAGAGCCTCGGTGGCATTTAGCGGACTCGCGCTAACCCGGGGCTGCTTGTTAAGACTTCATTAGCTGTGTTTGCTCAGGCCTCTTCTCTCCAAAGAGTTGGAGGAGGGCTCCCCAGGCTCCAGCCGCAGCCCCACTATAAACCCTCCATATGGGGCTTGTTTGCTCACGGCTGGCCCAGTAATCACTTTCAGGTGGAGCTGGAGGAGACGGAGCAAAGCTGAGGGGATTTTTGGCTGAAGAGCTGCAGACCTTTCTCCCTGGTTTCCCCAGCCCCCACTGACAAACCGGGGCACTCCTGAGGTGACCGAGTGTGGAGCGTGTACCCTGTGAATTAGCTCACCTAGGGCCCATTACCTTAACAAACACAGCCGGCCCCTCCAATCAGTCTACTGCTGGGAGGACAGGCAGCCCCCGTAAATCCCTCCTTACAGCCGCTGTCCCCCCGAATGTGACCGTGGCTTGAGTGTTGAGCATGTTTCTGTACATGTGAATGAAGCTAAGCCCACTGGAAGCTTAGTTAATTAAGTTTAGGACAACTTTAACAATAAGAGTTGCCTGAGAACACAATGGTGCCCTGAGGTCGCAGGATTTGAATAAGCAATAGATTGTGGAAAGTAGGTCTTTCTCAAAATTTGGTGTATTTCTTGTTAAAATGAGTTAACTTTTTTCACTATCCCCATTTCATTTTGGAGAAACTTGCTAAAAGAGTGTCATTAATTCACACACAGCACTGCACACTCTTTTAATTGCTTTTGTCAGACTGAAAAATGAAGTTACAAAGAATTTAAAAAATCCTGCACAAGAATCATAAACTACTGGATAAAAAGATCTCTCATTTTCAAAACTTCATTTTCAGTAATTGTGTTTCCAACTGATCTAAGTGTCTCTGGCTCATATACCTTTTCACATCATGTCAAAAATAATTCCTCATCCAAAAAGAACAGTAATTCTTTACTGCCTCAACAAAATTACAACCATTACCTAACCTTTGCCAAACCGCTTTAATTAAATCCCATTTACTTCTGATGCCAATAAAATCTTGATAACTTCAACCAGTGTTTTCTATTCAACCTAATCCTATCCCTACCCTTTTTTTAAACTTCTTGGAAGTTCAAGACAGTGGTTCATTTTATATTCAAACAATAACCGGAATTCAATAATTTAAAACGTTTTAGTTTCCACGCTTCCACTGCCTAAACCTTAAACCAAACCCCATGACTGTTATTGTAATGTTCCTAAAGCTAAACCATTTCCAGCCATGACACAACCAGAATTTAACCTTAACGGCACAGTACTTTGTGATATTAAACAAACCCAGAGTCATCTTCAATCCTCTCTTTTTAAAGTCAAATCCAGTTTTATTCTGCCTTATGAATCAACCCTAGCCTCTGTCATAAACTTTTGATGTATTTTCTTCTGTAAGCTGTGATTGGCTGAGAACTAGACACTCTAAAACATCCCTTTCAATTTAAAACATGTAAAAATAAAAAAGGGATTGAAAGTATTTATGATACATTCACCTCCATGTTGTTTTAAGGTCATAGGCATGAAATAACATTATATATTTTTGTGTGTGATCATCAAATCGACTTTTCATAATTATCCTGCTTATTGTAGCTTTAAAGACACATCCCATCCTTTTCTTATGTTTAACCTGCCACTTGTCTTTCTGTCCAAATCCACTGTCATTTCAGAACCAAAACTAAACCATATATAAAACTAAGCCTCAGAAATCACTGCTACAGTTGTGTCCTAATCTAAACACATTAAAAAAGAGCTGCACGGTGTATAGGACATTATTGAATAACTCAGACCATAATATAATCTCAACTGTGCATACAAAAAACAGTATTTGGTATGCAGGAATGAAAAAAATCATCTCATTACTTTGACTGACTGGGTTAAAGTCTGTTTCTCTGTGTCATAATCTTCTCTGGGCCTCCTGTAAAACCCTGAGAAAAGGAGCTTCACTCGTATCTCGCGCAGCTAATTAAAAAACAACATTGCCTCCTCGAGGAGAATGTGCGCCGTTCGGTCGGAGCCAAAGACCTGACTGCTGTTGGCCGCCGTCCCTGAGCCAGTAAGTGAGAGTGTGTTATCCTGTGATTGTTTGGACTTTTCAGCCATCCGATGCCACAAGAATCTGGCCAGCCAGCACAGCTCTGCTTTTGGCTGGTATGGCTGCCTGCTACTTGACACTCCCGGCAGATTTATCTCCTCTCTTGTAAAACAGCGTGCAACTTGTTCTCTCCCATCCAGAGAAGTAAGTGAGCCCACAGATTTGTAAACTAAAGAAACACACACACATATAATAACGGGATCTCATTTTCCATTGGTGTAATCGAAGCTGGGGCCTGTGTGTTTGGGGGAGCGACACATGAACGGGACCTGAGCAGGTAGCGTCGCCATCTGGCACGACACATGAGTGAACACTTGTCCGAGGAAGGTGGTTTTCTCAACTGCTGTTATCTCAGGATCCCCTCATCTTTATGGTCTTTAAATCCCACAGAATATATTAACTTACTTGAAAATAAATACATGCTCATTTGTTTAACAAAAACAAGTGCACAACATGATTCTATGGAGAACATGCTCGTAAGCCACTTTTGGGCCTCGAACATGAGATTGTTGGGTCTAGAACATATCATAGACCAGTGGTTCTCAACTGGTGTAATGCTAATTTGTTTGTATGCAAAAGTCATATGTCTGCTGAGAAGAACTACGTCAATTTACTTTTTTGTTATACTCTAGAAACTCAAACTCAAATATAATGTCATTAGTATTTGATGTAAAGATTTTATATTGCGTCTTCAGTTTATCTGTACTGCCATTTAAATTTATGGAGCAAATCTTGCCATCGCTTTATTTTTGTAATTGTCTTACAGCTTATGTTTTATGGCCTCAAATGTGCATTTTACTTGAAACTTAATCTTAACCAGCTCAATTCTAGCCCCCAAATTGCTGTACAAGGGTCACTAATGTCCATTTCCTTTCTCATGACAGTGAATAGTAAATGAGGCCTGCTAATTAACAGCCCTCATTATTATTCAGGGAGCCTTTGACCTCCCCTTTTACAACCTTTACCTGTGCTCCTTTAACCTTTAAGAATAATGTCTCTGTATCAGTTGCTATGAGCTAAAAAAAAAGAAAAAAAAAGTGTTTAGTTTTTGCTTCATCAGCTGTGACTCCAGGGACGTCTGCTGAACTCTGTTACCCGCTGTTTCCTATGCCGTTTGTTAAATAGATGACTTTTTTAACTCAGAAGGCCAGAATGATTAATATGTGAGCGAGCTTCTCTATTTCCTTTTTGGAAAGAAGGTAAATCTTCTTCTGTGTAGTGGTGCGAGTGGCTGGAGGTATAGTTGTATACTGCTACAATAAACAGTAGAAGAAGAAGAATGTTTCTGGTTTATTCCCAGCTTCCTCAAATGTAAATTCAGAGACCTGTATCTGTTTTCCACATTTGTTGAGTGCACTATTAAATATCAAGTTCTGCTTTTGTTTAATTCAATGTAGACAGTGAATGCAATGTTTTTTTTCACAAACCAAGAGGCATTTGACGCTGGACAGAGGCGGTTCTAGTGAAACTGGAGGCCATAGGCTGCAGGCACCTGGGGGCCCCAATAAACACTGGACCTGGGACAACATAATTGTCACTATGCAACATTGAGTCATTGTTTAAACTTTAGCAAAACATCACATTCCCAAAGACTACAAATGTCAGGTTCTTTATTCAATGCTAACGTTTTGGCCTTAGCCTTCTTCAGATCACTGTGTTGTTCACTAAAATTGGCAGTTCATTAAAATATTACATTTGATTTTTGAACAGGTGGCAGCATCAAACTCAAATGTAAAATGTTTGTAATGAGCTATTATTGGAGGCTTTGTTCACACTTGGGGTCCTGTATGTCTACAGGTCCCCATGCTCGTCTTGAAATTTCTTAAAATGTGAGTAAAACAAAAAGCCATTATAAGTATTATTAAAGTATGAAAATAAAAAAATGTCAAATAATAATAGAGTAGGACGAAAATTTTACGACTCTGTCCGTCAATATAACGGAGAGTGAGAAAGTCAAGTGCGACCTCTGGTTCTAACTCTAGTTTCCATTTCTCATTTTTGCTCACGTAAGAACTCTTTATCGTTCAATCAACAGACTGTAATATTCAGCTCCAGCTTTTACCTTACACTGTTCACATAACATTGATCATTTATGAAGTAGGGCTGGCAAAACAATCCTGTCCATCAAGTTTTACTTTTTAGTGTTTTGTCAAGGAAAGCCTAATAATGTAATTTACAGCAAACATTAACCCAGAAAAGACTTTGGACATCTCCAGACTTCTCCCTAAGCATCTACAGTAATCACATTGAGCTTCCCACTGTACCCTCTGTTCAGCCCCGTCTCCCTGCTTCTGTTTCTGTGTGTTGCGCTGCTAAAACAGATGGCGAGGGCAGAGATGACGGCCAGACAGAAGGATGAAGAGAGAGCGAGAGAAACAGACAACTACAAGGTACAGAGATGGTGGTGCATTGTATCCAGCCAGAGCATTTAAGAAAAAGAAAACCACGCAGGGAATGTAGCAGATGTGTAAAACGACCTTGTGAAATCCACCACTTGTTTTTTTTTGGCGCTAGGATCCGTTTGAACACACAGTGCCCCACAGTAAACCTCTCTGGGCATCATATAGTGCTCATTAGCTGTCCCATTAAAACATGTTTATTTATGTCAACACATGCATTATTTACAGCATGAATCCAGCCCTGAGTCTGGTGTTACTGTGGACTGTGTATTACGGATAGACATGGTTTAAGATCTACAATCTGATCCTTTTTTATCTCATTTATCTCCAAACTGCACAAAGGAGCTACATGTCAAAAGTCTTATGTCTGTATTCTATCCAATGAGACTTACTAAAAGAAATTGAAATACGCAGTACCAATTTCTAAAATATAATTTAGTAGGGTCTTCTTGTCTTGGTTCTCACCATCTGGTTATTGAATGTCTTTCTTAGATACTGTCATATGAGTACTTTACTTTCTGAGGTATTTGTTTTCGTTCCTCTATTGAAAATGATGCTCTGTTAAAGTCAAGAAGCATAATACTAGTTTCTTCACTGACAGAAAAATAAACATAGCAACAAATCTGTATTGTTCATGAATATTGAGTACTAAGTATCTATGAGTACAAATTTTTATAGGCTCATACTCAACATGGCATTGGAAAATCCACAGAATTAGCTGTTTTTTTTTGTTTCATCCCTTACTATTGCTGCAATTTGGTGTATTTAGTAACATTTATAGATATTTTATAAAACAGGTGATCTATTAGTTGGCTGCAGGGTGGAAGTCACATGACATTTTGTGAGCGTAGTAAGGACAAACGGGTGGTCTATAGTTGCTTCTGATGTTTTTTCAATGCTACTAGTGGCCACTGTTGGTATTGCACTGAAAATGTAACATGCCGCTCACAATACATTATCCCCGTAGATCACAATGTAAAATACATCTTTTAAACTGCAAACAGAGCAGCGCTCAGCTTCCAATATAGTGGGATATTGTTCCATTAAATTTTAACATTATTATGACGATCGCATTGTCTAATGTGTGAACCTTTTGGACAAAACAGAATACTGCATGTGCAAAGATCCTTGTGTGCAGTATTTATGACGCAAAATGAACACAGAAAACAGAAACTTAAATAAAAAAATTACATTTTTATCACATCCAGAAAAAGGTGGTGATAAAATGGTCTATTTTTTTTTTTATATTAGGAGCTGGGATTAGTCTATCAGTTGTAATATGTCTACGACAGGCACGACGTGAACCAGGTGAAGCTGTGATGTCTGGGAGCTTCTCGAGACTCTACTGTGGGAGGTGTTTGTGTGAATTTGTAAGAGCAAGTGGAAAAACTACAGTTCCCTTAGGCCACAGAGTGGGACACCGATGACCTTATCTGCTCCCAAAGTCCCGCCCTCACACATCTCTCCATGGACTCACACGCCTCCGAACCTCGACAGCTTCACCCTCCCCCTTTGTATGAGTCCTGACAGAGACGCTGTGCCTAACTAAATAATGGATATAAATTGATAATGAACAGCGGAGTTACCTTCCCAGACAACAGAGAAGACGTGGCTTCACACTGGGATGAACATGAACACAAGGAGTTTTAAACTGCAACAGTGTCATAATTATCCACTACAGTGATCAGTGGTGTATTAACAGGATAATGTGCATCATAAATGACAATCAGTATGGAAAGTTATTTGTAAAATAAGTGATTTATTCTAAACTCATAAATGTGTTTTATAGGACCTCACATTTGACATCCAAATAAAAAATATCCAAAAAATTGCCTTGTTGTCACAAATTAATGCTTCAATGTATGTACATCCCTAAACAAAAATACATAGACTAATTGCCTTTTGTCACAAATTAATTGTTCAGTCATGAGCTTTTTATATTTAATTTGTTGAAAAACTGGTCTGAACCATGTGGACTATTATTTAATAAAAACAGTTCATCTTCTTGGGTGGCACAGTGGCAGAGTGGTTAGCTCTCCTGCCTCACAGCAAGAAGGTCCTGGGTTCAACCCCATCCAAGGCAGGGCCTTTCTGTGTGGAGTTTGCATGTTCTCCCTGTGTCTGCGTAGGTTTCCTCCGGGTACTCCGGTTTCCCCTACCACCAAAAACATGTACAATAGTCCCCCCCCCAAACACACATGGGGCCAGGTCATGTTTGTAAATGAGAATTGGTTCTCAAACAGTTTACCTGGATAAATAAAGGTTAAATTAAAATTGTTATGTCAACATGTTCTACGTCTAACAGACTTGACATGTTCAGACAATAGTTTGGGACTGCTGCTGTAATAGTTATTCCTTCCTCTTAAAAATAGTCTGGTGGGTGATGCTTAAATGCTCAATAACTTTCTTATTCATGTGGTTTTATTGAGAAATGGTTGTTGGTGTTTTTACATTTGATTTAAATTGTGTAAATTTAGTTCTTTTTTTCAGTTCAGTAACATTAAAGTGGCACTACACAATTTTATTTTTGTCGTGTATCAAAAGCCACTCACCCTTTTACAGCAGCAAAGAAACCTCTCCTGCTTTTTTTTTATTAAAAAAGTAAAACCGGACAAATTTTTCTTCCACAAAATTCTAATAATTACACTAAACCAAACTCTAGCGCTTTCCGTAAACTTGTAGCTCCGACTCAAGAACGACAGTTATCTCCACCTCGTTAAACATTACGTGAATGAAGCCAGTATCCCAGTTTTCTTCTGTTTATATTATGTTTCTTTTTTCTTCTTTGCGCTGTTTCATTGTTAAAAGACATATTCAGCGTCTCTCTTTTTTATTGACCAACGAAAGCGCTCTTTTTTCCGGAGGGGAGCTGTGATTGGCCTTAGCTCCCGTCTCATCTATCAACTCTCTGATAGTAAAGCATAGATGACGTCTGAAGGTGAAGATGAAGGCCACCTCTTTTTTATTTACAGATGACTCCAGTTACAATAAAATAACAAATAAAATGATTTCATTTTTTTCTTCGAATGCATAAAAAAAAAAATTCACATTTCCGATTTAATATGGCCCAAAAATGCACTGTACCATGAATAGGACTTTGTTTTAAGGTGGCAGCCATCTTTTTCTGAATTCTTCTGCAGAAACAGCAGGAAAAGGGTGTTGACCTGTCAATTTACTGATGTTCTTTCTAGTCTAAATCCAAATGTGCAATAGAACAACACTGAGTGATAAAAGTCTGATCCAGACTCCGTCCTCCACCTTTAACTTCGGAGCCTACACTCCGCTGCAGACCGTAATTGGATCAATTGAAATCATGGCGTTGGTGAAATGAGGTTAGCAGGATCGACGGAGCTCCTGTGAGAGCACTTTGTTTTATTTTGGTTGATTGCATCAGGCAGGTAAAGCTCTGGGTAGTAATGCTGCTAACTCTGCAGACGCTGATGTTATCTCGGCTGAAATGAGACTCAGAACAGCTCTATCAACCAGTGACACCGTTAAGATCGGCATCACTCAGACAATGTAAGTGGATCTACTGAGCTTCTCGGCTAATAGTGCAATTAGGAAGAATAAACATGAGCAGGACTGCATTCTTATCGGGATTAGACATGTCAAATATTTTATTGCCTGTGTGTAAACTCCTCATAATATACGTACGTTATTGTAGTCTCTTGCTATTTAGACATTTTATAATCTCAACATTTAAGATTGTAACCCTTTACCTATTGTGTATTATTTATTTTTGATGTTTGTCATTAAAAAAAAGCTAATTAAATATATTTAAGCAGTTTGCTCTTTTCTCATTGATTATAATGAGTGTTGCTTATCCAGTTCAATTAATTATTGACTATAGTGTGACATCAAAATAGCCACAAAAGATTCAACAGGAAATAAGGAATCTTTGTGGCTACAGTTCACTTAAAAGGCTGGAAAATTACATTGGAATGACACAATATGATGCAATACTGTAGCTAGCCACAATTTGGTTGATATTAAACTAGATCAATTGCATTATTTTTGCAAGTATTTATGTTTGTAGCTCCATTCACAAATCGTTTTAAGAATATTTAGGTAAGGTCGGGTTTGAAAAGGACAGCGATGATAAGAAACTGCAGAATAAGTGCAGTATAACCAGCTTATGTTTCCAAATTTACAGACTATCTAAGACACTCAATGGACTGCAGGTCACTTCTGAGAAAGTGTGTTACTTTAAAACAATCCCAGTATATCATACCATAAGCTACAGTTGTTGTGTTGCTATGTATGTTGCTGGGTTTACATTTCTGAAATAAAATTTTAAAATTTAGATTTTCCGTTTTTTTTTATGTAAATATTCTGGTAAAGTCAAAACTTAGTAGAGATGATAATTTAAAAAAACAAAACAATGAATGGTGTTAGAAGCAACTGTGAAAAAGAAAGCGTAATTTAAAGGTTTTGGTATAAGCCAAGTCCTTCTTTGACTTAAAACATTGTTGTGCAACTTGTTTTGTACTTTCTTTACTCATCCATTGATTTTTTAATCTGCACTGTGCACAAATTGGATACACTTTTTATTGACTCTATGAGGTAATAAACCCCAACAAAGCCAATGTAATTCATCATTTATGCTGTTACTAAACCTTTGCCAGTATCAACATTGCGTGCTCTGTTATTGTCATTGGCAGTAAGGCTATATTTAAAAGTCTGGCTAAAGAGTGGCCACAAGGTGAACAGAAAATGGCTGCAGCATTAAACCCGTAATATATTCCCTCTGTCAAAATATCTGCAAATTGCATGAGTGGAAAAGTTTGGATGAATCTGAGGAGGTTTTTTTTAACGTTTCATGAAAGGTGAGCCGAGGGGGAGAGGTTGGGAATCAGGGCAGTGTGGTGGAACAGACAGCCTCCCTTGAGCTATTCGGCCTGATTTCTGATTGACAGGCTACACGCTTGGATCAGCTGAGCCTCTGACCTCAGCTTTTTACATCTCAGTGTCCCTCTTTCTCCCACCCCCCTCTCAAGGTTCCCTTTTTCCTTTACTCGAGAAACCTGAGGAGGGCCAGATCCGGGGTGGAATAGCTTCAGGCTGCGACCTGCTCTAAGGGAGGGGGTCACTCCAAAACAAAGGGCATTCAGGTAAACTGCTCTGAGCCGGTCGTAGACAGACGAGCTCCCAGGATAGATAAGACCGAGGCACTCACGTTTGCACAGCCATCACTAGCCTCAGCCGCAGAGAATAGACGAGGTGTACTGTTCAATCACTGAAAGAAAAAGACTGACAGGTGAGTAAACACCAGTCCAAAAGCCCCCTTCTGCACATTCCACAAACGACTAGTGCAGAAAATATGCCACACAAAAGTACTAATCCTCTTTATGGAAAGCTAATCTTGGGTAAATTCAGAACTTAGTAACCACATAAGAGGGCTTGAATAATCCTCCCCACCACACTGACTGCATTACGGCACACACCAATCAACTGTGTTTGATTAGTACATCTCTCGTCAAAGTGTTGCAGACGGTATAATGAGGAGTGACCCAGACGTTAATGGAAGACACAGAAGATAGGTCTTATCTCATCTACCTAAGTGGTCCGGTCTTGTTTTCAACCTGACATAGCAGATAACGGCAAAGATGACGTTTACTGAGTGGATTACAATGTAAGGACACTGGGGTTAATCAAGTTAGTGACTGGCCCTACAATTATTGATCATTTCCGCTTCAGATGACATTGTAATGACATTGGTGCCTAGGCGTGACCATTTTGCCGACATATGGCTATAAGTACATAATCTTGTTCTTCAAACCTTCAACTGTTTAAAACGTAAAAATATGAAGACTTTATAAACTACAGGGAATCATAAAATATATATATCTTAATAAGGCGTTGGCTCATTTTTAAATACACACAGCCTCTTATTGCAGATGTTGAAAGTATAAAATCAAAACTGCCACACTGGCTTGATCTAGTGACAATGTGACCTTTTAAAGTTAAAATTCCTCTGCATTTAGCTGGTGTTTTATGTCAAGCCCTGAATGTGACTATAGTGATATTGTTGGAAAAGCAACTTACTTTGAAATTTAAAAGCAAGGCTTTGTGTAATAACAAACGTTTGCTCTGATGCCACACAGTGCCCACAGTAACTGAGTTTTTACTAAAAACTAAATCTTTGACAAAATGTTCTGGACCTTGTTTTACTTTGACATATCTGGTTTAGCTTGTATTGTTGACTAACCACAGGTTTTTAAAACAACGTGCACAGTCAGGTTTAGCATTGACAGGACATAGTCACACAATTAATTTTACATTTCCAGCATTCACTTAAGACTTTGTTGAGATACTACAGTGACAATGATTGGATAGGTTTCTTTGGTGACCATTATTCCTACCCCCTTTTTATATTTCCTTGGGTACTTGGGTTGAGGAGATAAAAGGGAGTTCTTATGTTACCTACAACCTGTGGGCGTAATTTCCAAAAAGCATGGGACTGACCTTAAAGGAGGTGTTTCCAAGTTTCTTCCCTGGACACCTGCATATTTCTCGTCTTACACCCCAGTTTATATCCTGCAGACTAAAAAACTAAGGAATCAAATTCGGTCTACATAAAATTGAACTGGTAATGAGAGAAAAGCCGCCTCAGGCCCAAAGCTGCTGGGATAGGCTCCAGTCACCTGCGACCCCTAACGGGACTAAGCGGTAGAAAATGAATGAATGAGAGAAAAGATGCTGTCCTGAATTGTCAAGACAAAATCCTGGAAAGTCTTGCACACAGCTGAGTGTAAAAGTATAACCAGTTTAGCAGAACAGCAAAAACACTGGCATCTACGAGCCCTGAAGTTCTCGAGTGGCTACTTAATGAGAACGACATGCTAAAAAAAAAGAGAAGGAATCCCTGCATGTGTTTATTATTTGCAATTAATTGTAAATTGATTGACTGATTATGTCCATTTCAAATGTAGAAAATAGTCTGGAAGCTCTAAATGTACACTTTTTTACTGATAAAAATTGAATTGGGTCATAATAGAAAAGTTTTTAAAAGTGGGTCTCTAGGCAAAAAAGTTAGCACTAACCCAGTTCTACCTAAAGTCATCTTTTTTTTTGCTATTTCATCATTACTGCAGAGTCTAAATTATTAGAGCCGGCTCATTTTTGATTGTGTCTCTGCCAATGAGACTGTTCAACCCCGTGCCCCGTCTTACAGGCTTATTAGACCTGATTCGTCTTCTGCCAATTTCTTTGTTTTAAAATGTTATTGGTTGCTAAATTGTCAATGTTTAAACTCTATTGGACCCTTCCCTTTTCCATCTTTTCCCATCTCTCACATCCTGGTTTCTGCAGGTTGTGCTTGTCATTCTTCTGCCTTTTGTATCTGTGGGCCTTTTCGCTATTCACTGCTTTCTCTCCCACCCCCACCCTCACCCACCCTTGTCCTCCACTGTTCTCCTCCGCTCATTCACTCTAGGGTCTAATTATGAGCCAGCTTCGAATAAATACATGTATTTTTTTTCCTGAGCAAGGGGGAAAAACCTGTACTTTTTTTTCTGGGTGGGTTGAATTCTCGACTCAAGGAGGTTTTATGAAGAGAGATCGAAGTGGTCACAGGGACACAGATTTTCCCGGTGCAGTAATTGTGTCTCATTAATGCGTACTGTAATGCTGGGTAGCTAAACAGGCTACGCAATTAGGGGGTGAGCGCTGAATAGACCGGCTAATCAGGGGACAAAAGCTGCAGCTCAGAGGCCATTAGTCCTGGAGGAAGTACTGCCATTGTGAAGAGTGGCCTGCCATGTCCCCATCATCCACCAATCTGAAGCACAGGGGCGTTTTTTTTTTCTTCTACTTTTTAAACTGGCTAATACAAAAGTGGCCTGTAATACCTTTAGTTTTTAGCACAAACAAAGGTTGCGTCCTGACTAGGATTGTGTCGGGTCAAGAGACTGTTTAGTGACAACATTAGAGCAATAGTAAAGAAGAGCAACACGCTACATTCACAAAAAAAAAACAAAAAAAAAACTACAAACAAATGTCCACACACTTGTACGATATTAAACAAGACATTTAATTCAGGCTGATTGTGTAACACAGTGACAAACAGCTCATTCACTGCTTTTAACTTGTCATGTAGTACACAAACATTGCCTCATCGACAAATATTACACCATGACCCAAAAGTGGTTTGAAGGAGATTTCAATTTGGGTTGCAAAAAAAAATTGATCAGGAATAATATGAAAAAAGAGGAATAATTCCAATAGAAAGCATTAAAAGATAGCATTGTAAAGAATTACGTAGTTTAATCCTCCCCAGGAAGGAACAAAACTTAGCTGAAAATGCCAATAAGACTAAAAGGACCAAAGGAAGGAGAATTGCGTCACACATTTCTTTAAAAATTTGGCTCCAAATATTTTTGAGAAACATTGAGCTAGTCTGTTGCTGTTATTGTTGCATAACCTGCCATGTTTGGATTATTGACGTACGACTACACGCCTGTGCAGGTTCTCAGTCATCCAGGTCATCTTAAAGAAAAGGTTACAGCAAAAGCATCTGGACTTAGTTTTTTTAAAGTGAAGACGTTTCATTGCTTGTTCATGGGATTACACTACATTGTTAACCTTGTCAGCCATCCAATTTATTTTAAAGTCTGTTATACTAGTGTGGGCTCTGAGGATTTAAGTTGGATTTCCGGGAACTAAGGCTACATTTTTGTAGTTTTGATTTTTTTTTACTTAACCAAATGCAGCAAGAAATTTTAAATTTTTCCCAATAATTTGATTCTTAGTTCAAATCAAATAAAACACTAAATACTAAAGTTTCAGATCGATACATTGTTTTTGACTCTAGATAAAAGGCACACAAAGAAAACAAAAATAAAATTAAGTAAAGACCTGATATTTCCATGAACCCATGGAAAAGGTAAATACATTTTCACATAATGTCTATTAGCATTACAATGTGAGTTTCTTCCTTTTGTGAGAATCTCATGATTGGCTGTCCTCTGAGATGTCCAGTTCATCCAAATAGACACTTCCTCTTTCTTTCTTTCCAGTGTGTGCCCCATCGGCCCAGCACTCTCACCAAAAAAGCTGATTCAGGACTCTGCCAGACCTTTGTACCATATGAGAGAGAATAGACCATGCCCTGTCTCACTCTTTCATCCTTATTAATCAGCCTTTAGATGAAAAAATGAACTCTCCTGGCCATTAAAATAAAGCATTGAATTATTGACATGCAATTAGCCTAGCTTTTTGTGAAGGAATATGAAAAACTTTCTCTCAGCAGTGAGAATAAAATGACTGAAAATGCCATGAAACTTGCTATTTATCACAAAGTAAGAGCTCTAAGCCTGGTTCCATCTCATTTAGTGATTCCCATAAGGGCTGCTGTCTCGTTATATCCGCTTCATATGGAGAGGCCCGTGCTGCTGCTGCCTCTGGATTATAGTGTGTGGATTATGTTAATATGGCAGAAACACGTAGCTGCACTAACCCTAACTACCACTGAGTTGATCTTTCCCAGCTGTGTGTTATTTATCTGCTGGCATTATTCAGATTCTATTATTATTATTATTATAGGCACTGTTTGTGATAATCCCCTATCACTCAAGACACAACAACAGTCTGAAATATTTGTCGAAGAGACGCGTTTATGTATTCTGCTTTCACATTTACTTATTATATTCCAATTACAGTGACAATTGCCTGGGTAATTTTATGAATAGCACTTGCGGAGCTTGTTAGTCAAATACACATTCGGCAGCCTTTTCACAACAGCAGTGCAGGAGTTTGACAAGCTGTTTACGCTAAGCCAGAGTAAATCAAATTCAGAGTTTGCCTTCCCTTCTCCGGTAATCTCATTTTGTTTACCGCTAACGCTAAGTACATTAGCATCTGCAAGGCCTGTCTGTATTTGCTCTATTTACCCCTACTGTACTGGCGCGCAGCCAAACAACGACTCATGTTACAAACCAGCTGTTTATTCATGAACAACGCGCTGCTAATCTGACACAGAGGCAGGCATCCACAGAGCTGCAGACAGAAGAAGCAGTTCTCCTGAGTGAATGGAAATATTAATGCATTTTAAGCTTCCAAAGTCTTTCTCTTTTCTCTAAAAGACTAGTCTGGCCAACCATCCTAAAACAAAGAATGAATCTGGTTTCTGTTGATTGGAGTTGGATTTACAGTAACAAGGGACACAAATAGAGACAAAAACATTTAGAAAAAGAAAAGAAATGCATAAAGCCCATCCCATTGGGTAATCTGGGACACCTAAGGGTTTATTTCACGTTCTAACAAAATCTAGTCCACCACCACAAACAAAATATTGGGTATGCTTGTCGTCTGTCTGAAATCACAGAACGTTTTGTTTGAGATGTCACCAAAAAAGGTGGAGCAAATGTCAAACACAAGCAGTGGCAGGAAAATGGATTTTGATAAAACATTATCTTAAGGGTACAATTTTGTCATTTAATGGTCAATGCTTCTATTTTTTATTTATTTTTTACTAATTTGTTTAAATTAAGCATTTGTTTTTTTATTTTCAAAAAATTTTTGAGCGTCCCACTTTATCAAACGTGATTAATAAAGCGGGACACTTGATTTGGGTAATGTGGGACAAAAGTGCAAAATGTGCATTTTATTGACCTCAGGTTGTATAAATGTATGTGTAGTATTACTATGGAGTTATTTTATTGGAGTTTTGTGGCTGTGGGGTTGATCCAGTAAACCTGCGGCACATTAAAGTGTTCAGTAAAACTACAGAAAGAAAGGTAAAAGGTGACACTACCTACACTGTGCTGAACCAGATTAGATACGGACAGCATGTGCCTTATCTAAGGGTTTAATGCAGATCCTTACACAATAATAAGATAAATTAGGATATGGGAATGCTAAGCCACCAACAAAACCCTTTTTTAAGCTTGTTTTGAGGAATGTCTCTTTCTCTTAATTGCTTTTCTACATTGACATTTCATGGATGGTATCAAATGTAAGACTAATAAAGATTAAGGCTCAAATCTGTTCCACAACTGATCCAAAAATCAACATCATTATTGAGATTTGATTGAGTGGAAGTTATAGTGTAGTTGCAAAAGTTTAACAGAACTTGCAATCAGGGCCAGAGTTAAGAGATTTACTTCTTGAAAATTAAGAAGACTTTTGTGCTTTGCCACTATGGTTATGAGTCATATAAATTTATCTGTTCACAAGTTTTAATTGGTGTGAGACTGGACTTTGAGTGTTTGAATATAGGAACTGCTCCCTGGTATTATGCCACACATACTGTATTGTGCACTGGTCTTAAATCTGACTCTGTTTCCGTCTCGACTTGGTTGTAGTACACTCTGGTCTCGGTCATGACAGGGTAATTTGACTCTTACTATGCGGAAGGAAATGCATCAGGGTCCCGAGCCCCTTGTACTGTCTTCTCTCTGTGTAGCCGAGTGAATGGGACCTGTATCAGATCTCACCTGTTGTATGTGTTCTCCTTTATGTACACAAGTCTCAGGGTCTCACAACGGACCAGGTTCCCATGACCTACAACCTGGACGACATGCCTCATTAGGCGGCTGCATCACGGGTGGACACCAGCGTGGGAGGTAAACAGCTGCGGCACTTGCACTGTGGCCTGTAGCAAAAGGTGAACTGCAGATTTAAGCTGTAATAAGGTGATAATGAGCTGTTGACACCAGTGTGATTTAAAAACCAAAAGAGAAATATGTGGTGATTTCTTGGTATTATTCAGAGATCATTTATTGTAGTCCATGTGTGAATCAAAAGCCATCTGTTTGGAATTTATTCTTATGGTATGGTTCAGTTTACATTGCACAGTATTAACTTTAGGTCTCAGTATACTTCCGGCAAAAATCAAGAAAAGTGTGAAGACTGAACGCTAATATCACAACTTGATACCTTCCCAAGAGTAGTAAGCATCAATGTCTTTTGAAATAAAATGTATTTATTGTTAGTGATTGTGATTGTCCCCTGCCTTGTTATTATGCAGTGGCTCAACCAGAAGGTTGGCGGTTTGATTCCCTCTTTCCCCACAGTTCATACAGTTGTTGTGTCCTTGGGCAAGACAATTAACCCTCCTTGCCTCCAGTGTCTGTGGCAATGGTGAATGAATTTGTAAATGTGTTTAGTGTAAATGTATTTGGTGATGGTCAGAGAGTCCGTAGGCGCGTAATGGCTGCCACGTCTCTGTTAGTCTGCCTCAGGGCAGCTGTGGCTACAAATGTAGCTTACCACCACCAATGTGTGACTGTGGAGTGAAAAATAATTGATATATAAAGCGTCTTTGTGTTCACGGAAAACCCTATATAAAATTGATGTAATAATAATAATAAATAATAATTAATTCTCTGTTGTGTTGGAGCTGGAGTTGTTCCGGGAACTGATGGGAGACACCTGGGCCCTGGATCCTTCCCCAGATAAAGGCCGCCTGTTCCATCCGGACCTTTTCCCTCTCTGTGTGACCTGCTGCTGCTGTCTGCCCTTGTCTTTTGTTTATGTCAGGACAACGCTGCACAATGCTTCATTCTAACACCCGCACCTTCACTCACCCACACAGTCTCCCAACTGATACCCACATAACAAACTTTATTGTTATTTAAAGGAATTACCTTGTACTTTTATTGCTGTGTCTTACATTTGTGTTATGGCTATTATAGCCAGGTTTTAACAGTGATGTTCAAGACAAATGGCGTATCTGTTTGTTCTTGTAATTGGATGTAAACCTCAATTATTTGATATTTAAGTAAAGATCTCCCTCCTTTACCAAATACTATCCTCCATGAGTTTTTTGGAAACTAGACTTGGACTGTTCAGATTTTTTTACTGTTCCTTTGTATCGATTACAGTCTTAACCATACATTGGTTCTGGTCTTGACTTGGTCTCTCTCTGACATGGTTTTAATCTTAACTCCGTCTCAATATCTAAAAGTCTTGGTCTTGTCATAATATCAATATTCTCTGGTCTCAGACATGTCTTAGTCTCGGCACAACACTATTCATTTTAAATAATACTCAACACAATGTAGGTCCACTAAGAGGATACAGAATCAAATGTATAAAAATAATAAAGATAAAATTATATAATTTAAACATACACATTAATTCTTAACTATAATCCTCAATGCCAACGTCTGCGTTTAAATGGTGAAAATGAACTAAACTAAAAGAAAGGCATTACTAATGTATTGTGACCAAAACAAATCATTTCCTGTTGCAGTCCAAACCAAAAATGCAAACTAATGTGAACACAAACCTAAACTAACTGCATCTGGTGCTAAGTAAATTAGAAAACATATTTAAATGTCAATAATCGACATTAACCAGAAGCCTGCCGACATACAGTATAATACAATTATTAGCTCTCAACAATTGCCTTGAGCCTAAAGACACATTCCTTCAGCTCATCACTGCCTGCTGATAAGCAAACAATTGATTAGCAGCAGTGTTAAGAGAGTGCGGCTCTGCTGACGTGACCTATTGTCTTGCTAATGTGGCTAATGTGGTGAGAACAGATTACCTGACACATTTCACAACTGCACCGAAGACTCAATTAACTCAGGGCACAAGCATAATGTAGTCCCGGTTTAATAGTGTAACTCATATAACATCCTGCTTTGCGCTTTTGAGGGCACCTCGCCGCCGAAAAGTGCTGAATCCAGAGAATAAACAAAGAAAATACTGCTTTTAATTCGGCTGTTTTAGCTCGCCAATTACTGTAGCGCTGTCTTGTTGAAGATCAGCAGTATTCTTACATTTTTACAAGCCAGAAATCACCTTCATGTTTTTTGCATTAGCCTTCAGGTAAGTCAAAGCACTTCCCTCCTTTACAGTGCATTGGTATGTACACGTTCCTTTAGCTCACATGTTCCCCTAAGCTTGGATAGGACTTCACCAATTCATGCCTGTGCTTGAGTTTCTCATTTTTTTCCAAGGATCAAACAAAGTCGGACTGCAGTCGTGCTCATCGAATGTGGGAAGTATTTTTTTTTAGCAATAGGAGTGTTTCAAACCCTGTGGCAATACAATCTCTATATCCCAATGTAATTACCAGGGTGGGCCATTTGTTCCCCACAGTCAGTGCCAAAGTTTCCCGGAGTGGCGTGTGGGGGTTTGATTTGAATAAAAAGCCTACGACCTACAGGCTCTGGGGCATCTTTGGCGTGAAACCTCACTGTCCACATACAATACTAACTAAATGCATGACTATTTTCACTTCTTTCAATCACTTCTGCTTTGCATTTTGAAGAGAAGCTCTAGAGCTCTAGAGATTTTCCTTGTATTGTACTTGTCCCTGTATTACCTGTGTGCCATTTGCTGCTTTTTGTCTACTGTCGCCCGGCCAAAAAAGAGTGACTTACCCTCCAATAACCAGTTTATCCTGCTTTTTACAGAATAGAGCTCAAGAGACTTTATTGCAGTGATAATTAGCTTTACAAGAGCAACGAACAATGAGCCAAACCGCACAACAGTGAAGTTGGCAGGCTCTCGAGGTAGATATAGTAACAGCGAGAAGAAGAGGCTGTGATGGATTGGTAAAACACAAAACGCTGCCATGTTTGGAAGTGCAGCTGTTGTGAAGGGATAAGAACCAGAAGAGGCCTTGTCAGTTTGGTTTTAACATGTCCTGTGTCAGTAATTGTGCTTTTGACTAGCCAAACAAGTCAATATATGAAAAATAAAACACACACAATGTCTGCACAGTGGCATTGATGTGACAGTGCAGAGGTGGTCTGATTTGGCACAGGTTACGTCTGAATGTTGCTCCAATTACGCCTAATTGGATTGCTAGTCACCCCTTAAATTAGCCTCCCTAATAAGGTTCCCTGCTGTCAGAGAACTATGAGAAAAATAATGAATCAATACTGCATTTGTGGTGCGAGGCTCCGTTGTTGCATGTTTTGTACGGCTCGACAAAAATACCAATTACGAGCGAGACCATGAGTTTTGGAGTCGATGGGAGAGAACAGTATGGAAGCGAGGGAGAAGAAAAGCAGACAAGTCACCATTAACACCAAAAGACAATGCTAAAACTAAAGGTAAAGGGGTCCAACATTTGCTGAGATGGAGTATTTAGCCAAGTATAAAGAGTAACAAAATGCCTAGGTGTTGACAATCCTATTAAGATTTAACCAGTTTACCCTGGCATGCGGCTTTGTGTTTCATCCTTGTGGTTATTGTGGCTCTTCAAAAAAGTTGAATTAACACAGAGAGCTACTGTAAAGAAATTACACAGGCTTTGAAAGGCAGAGGTTGCTAAGGGACCCTGACATTACATCAATACTGGAGGTTCAGGCATTCAGGAAATCAACTCCTTTGGTTACATTTAAGAAAATCATAGTATAGTTCATTCATTCATTCATTCATTCATTCATTCATTCATTCATTCATTCATTCATTCATTCATCATCAGCTTTATTTCTTTTCTTCAGGTTCAGTATAGGACTAAAATTGTTACCTTGGGTTCTCTCCGGGTACTCCAGCTTCCTCCCACCGCCCAAACACGTATGTATAGGTCAACTCTAAAACTGAGTTCCTATATGTGTCATAAAAATAATCCCTGGAGCTGGTGGAATATCTTACATAACATTAGTGTAACTAATTATAGTCTGTGACAGGGTGTTATGATTGTACCTAGTAACAAGACACTCAAATATTTTTCCAGGCTTATTGGGATGGAGTGCTGTGGCTCAGGGCAGGTCCAAAAATACAGAACGGGTACTTCAGCAAAGAATATGTGTGTGTGTGTGTGTGCATCGGGTTATGAATGGCTGAGACTGCTTAAAGTGTTGAGGGATCACAAACCTGCTGCAACAATCAAAGACATGCGTCAAGTTTCTTTTTAAAGCTTATCTTGATTGATTTATCTTGATATTTGGTGTTTTCCAGTCAGTCTAATTGTAATGTGCTTCACTCATGATTTGTGTTGTTTGTTGTTTTCTCAACTGTCTTTGACTGCGACACATCCAAGATTTACACACTGTGGATTACTGCACAGTGTGTAGTAATTGACAATTTTGTGTCAATTTTCAATTTGGTGAAAATTATTACCAAAATGTTGTTGTAAATTTTCATTGACACCAACAATAAAAATTCTAAGTTAGTGGACATATTACACTAGAAGTAATTTGTAAAGGTTTTTTATAATTAATGAAAAGATAGTGTTTTGAAAGAAAAAGCCACCCCAACTTTCCAGCTTCCATAATTCCCCATCTTCTCTTTTAACCTTTTCCATTTAACCACATCTGCCTAACTGCTCACTCACCTGCTTCTTTAGTTCACATACTGTGTAACCAGGACATCTGGAAACCTTTCTTGTGACACACTCCCACCATCAAATGACCAAAAATACAGTGCATATTATAACCAAAGAACTTGAATTACATTGGCACACAACATATATAAACCTACTCAGCCCACAATAGCCCACATGTTAGAAAACAGAATTTGATCCATCCTGATTTATGTCCCATCTACCTCCATTAACATCGCTTCCGCCCAGTGCCCAGTGGCTCAAAACCATAAACCCATTTCAAATCAAACATAAGGGTTTTATGATTTATTTTTGGTCTAACAAACCACACTATAGCTATAAAAGTCTGTAGAAAGGATTGTCTCACATAAAAAAAGTTTTGGCAGGTATACAACAGTGAACATGTAAAAGTCTTCATAGGAATTAACATTTAAACAATACACTGTAAATATTGGTTTACTATTTAGAATATTTTGATCACACCAGTGTCACGCTTTCTAATGCAAAATACATTAGTGTGGATCAAAAGACAATGAAATCAGTCTATAGCTATTATTGCTCAGAGGTTAAAACAAAAGGCTGCTATGTTTTGGTCTGCATGCACTTCTGCTGTCACGGTGCTTTCAGAGTGAGCCGCAATGTAAAAATTGTAAAAGTGAAGCACAAAGTTGCGACCACTTCATCCATATTAATTCTTTCAATTAAATTTGAAGCCCACGTAAAGAAAGTGGTCAAGACTGTTAGAACTAATCTGAACTGCTTTTGCCTTATGAGAGGATGTCTTATGACGAATGCTACTAAATTATATTTTCACGCTGTGATTCTGCCTCATTTGTTTTTTTGTATCACTGCCTGGAGCCAAGCAAGCCAGTCTGTAATGAAAAGCGTGACGTCCCTTTATAAACAAGCTTTAAAAGTGATGGCTCAAAAGCCTTTAAAGTGGCATTACT